>OY987255.1:3124654-4374654 GCA_963920725.1 Rhamphomyia laevipes | reverse complement strand
CAATCCATTATCAAAGATCAAATTACCAAATATCAAGATACAAATAATAAAAATATTGATATAACTAGTGATGCAGCAACATCAACTGATGAAAGTTATTTAACACGAACATCAGAAGACCGTAGAGATTCTAATGATTTATCATCAACTGCAGATAAAATTGATATATCTGATTTACCATTACCAGCATTACCACCAAAACGTGGACGAAATCGATCAAAAATATTGGCATCAGTACATCAACAACAACAACAAACACATATTGATAGTCATCATAAAAATGATTATTCAGATCCAAGATTACAATATGCAGCACGACGTCGTGAAAGTTTAGAAACATCAACAAGAAATTTTAACGAAAAATTGGAAGCTAGAAAAATGCACTATCACAGTATGGGCCATATGGGTCATCATAATTTATCAGCTGGTACAGCTGCCCAATCAACATCTAATTCAAAGCCAACATATTTATTTGGTGAAAATCAATATCATCATCAGCAACAACATTCAAATTACCTAACCAAACAACAGCAACAACAAAATAATCATGTTCAAGCACCAGCAACAACAGCAAAATTAAATAATGATGAAATTTATTTAAATAAATCTGGTTGGGTACAAGTAAATAGTAAAAGAATAAATGATGAAAACTTTTCGGGTAATCATAATCGTAAATCAAATCATTCAATACGTACAGAAAATCAAAATGGTTTTATTGGTGGTGGTGGTGGAAATAATCTAAAGAATTCAATTCGTGTTATACAAATTGGTAATACAGGTGATGATGTTGGTGGAGTTGGTGGTGTTCGTGATAAACAACAACAGCCTGTTTATGCTGTTCCACGGATAACAAATAGTAAAATTGAAGAATTAATATCAAGAAATGAAGCTAGACGTAATATGTTAACAGTAAATCATCGACAATATATGAAACCTGGTTATAAAATTATTGATCCACAGATAGCATCATTATTAAATGAACGTCCTGGTTTTTTACCAGTTAAAACATTTATGGATTTAGAGTCACCACCACCAATAACTCCAATACTATCACCGCCACCAGCATTCCAAGATACCAAAGCAAAATATCGTAATTTAGATGCAATTAATAGTTCTAATGTACGGATACAAATAAATCCAAATTGTAATGGTCAACAACAACGACACGATCCAAAAACTAATAAAGGTATGGTGTTTTCACGTAGTTTCGAATATGATCGTAAACCAACTGATCATTATGCTGAAACATTTTCGAAAAGTTTTGATTGTAATCTATCCGATAAACCATCATCTGTAATACCATCAGTTGTACCACAAAAACGTGATCGTTCACCAAATTTTGGTAATTTAACTGGTTGTTCACCAAATTATTTAACCAAAAAAGAAACAACAAGAAGTCGTGAAAGTTCACCAAAATACCAAACACAAGGTGGTTATTTAAATACTACAAATTCTATAATTGGTGGACCGATAAAAGAAGTACCAGTTTATTGTAATCCAAGAAAATTGGATAAAAGTAAAACAACGACTAGTAATAGTTTTGATCGTAATGGTCGATCAAGAAGAGCACAATTTACAAGAGTTACTTCAACACCAAATCCACCACCACCACCTGTGTCTAGATTTCGTAGTTTTGATACAAATATAAATCAACGCCTTAATTCTTGTGATAGTGGGGCACGATCAGGTAAATCGATTTATAACTTTTTTTAAATTTTATTATAATATCTTTAAATTAAAAAAACATTAGATTTATCGAATGACGAAATAGACGATGATGACGAACATTCATCAGAATTCTTATCAGCTAGCTACCAATCTCAATCAAGTTTCAAACAAAATAAACAAAGATCTTTAACACCTGAACGATATGATTCACAAGGTTCACAAAATAGTCTAAGGAAACAACGATCATTAACGCCAGAAAGTCGTTCCCTAACGCCAGAAGATCGCAGGAAAAAAGGTTCTCAAGTTTCATTGAGTTCACGTCAGAATTCACGAAACAATACATTAGAACGAAAACAGAAATTTGATGATAAATCATTGAGTGCATCGAGAAGTTCGTCTAGCTCTAGTTATAGTGGCCGAGAGCATTTAGATATTGCACCGTCACATCGAAGAGCAACAACACGTAATCCGAAAACACCGGAAGAACATCGAATTAGAAGATCAAGGTAATTTCAATTATCCAAATTATTCTATTTATTCTATCGAATTTTTTTTCTGTTCTTGTATATTTTTAGGTCATTACAACTTTCTGAAAAATCACCAAATCGTACGTTGGGACATAAAAATGGAGGTCAACAAATTTCATCGTCAATGAATAAACAACAATCAGTACGACAATTACAACAACATCAAATACGAAATACAAATTTTCCACCAACTATTCGACCAAATCAAATAATTACTTCAGATCCATTAAATACAATTATCATAAATAATCGAAATATTCGATCAAATAATGATATTGATAAAAGTAGATCATTTGATTTTGATTATAGTCCATATAACAATCAAAAAACAAATAATGTGCCTATTGGAGGAGGTGGTAGCGGTGGTGTTAATCGATTAGATTTTGATAAAAGTCGATCATTTGATGAAGACTACAGGGAACAAAGTAATAAATTAAGGAAATATTTAACTGATAACACCCAAATGGGAATTTCACAATCAAATAGTATTTTAAAATCATCGGGATCATCAAATAATAATTCAACAACAGGACTAACACCATCAATTCAAACAACAGCACCACGAACATCAGCAACTGGTTTAGAAAGAAACGCAGGTAGCGGTAGTGGTGGTAGTAGTAGTGGTAGTGGACAACGTCAAACTAGTCCACAAAATTATGGTACTCGGTTATGTGATCATGAAATGACATATGATATGTTACGTCGAACATTAGATCGTTCACCAATAATGGATTTTAGTCGTGATTATGATATACCACAATCAATGAAAAATCGTGAAACAATAAATGCTGGCGGTAATAGTGAATTAAATTTTACAAGTGATCGTATTTATGATCATAATTTATTAAAACAACAATTATTAATAAATAATAAACAGCATTTATTAAATCAATCACCAAGTGATTCATCATATTCACTTGATAGATTGAATTCATCATCACGTGATAGTATTACACCAGATTCATCTGAAATGAAATCAATACGTGATGCATTAAATATAGCCATTAGTGATGATCGTTTACGATCTGAATATGCATTATATCGACAGCAAAGATCGTTAATTGATCGTAATAATGGTAGTGGTAGTAATGCTTCTAGTTGTAATCAAACTGGTTCAACACAAGCTGCATCAGTATCAAGAGGAAGGTATTGAAAAAAAAAAATATGTATAAATTTAGACTAGAAATTGCAACCAAATTATATATACTAACTAACTAATTAAAAAAAAAACTTTTGTAGTACAAGAGCTATAATCAAAAAAAAAAATTATTAAAAACACCAAAATTGAAAAAGTAGACTTAAAAATTAATATAACAAAATAATTAATAAGTGTCAAAAAAAATAATTAAAAAGCTTGAAAATCAAATCAAAAAATAATCCACCTAAAATATAATAGACTAACATCAAATCTATAGCTTCTGATCACCAACGCACGCATCTTAGTTCTTTTTTAATTTTATGGTATTTTGGTTAAATAGTTGATTTGTTATTTTGTATGTAATATTTTTTATGTTGTAAATCCAAAAATTTAATATATTAAGTTACTAACTTTTCTAGAGCTACCACCTATAGACTAGAATCCTATAATAGTTACGCATCTAACAAAAAAAAAAAAAAAACTGTAGCAAAACAATATCTAAAGAAATAGTGAATTTTGCTCGAAGTGCTTCAAATTTATTATTTTTTTAATTCTTTTAGTTTATTTTCCGTTTTTATTAATATTTTCAGTTGTACAAATACGTCAAAATCCAATGATTATTGGCCAAATTGTCGTGGTGGTGTTAACAAATCGAAAAATATTAAATCAAAACAACTGAAACATCAACAACACCAATTATTAAATTGCAGATGTAATAATTGTACTGGCAACACTAATTGTATCGAAACAAATAATTTAACACATAACAATACAAAATTATTTATATTAAGTGATGATAATAATTATGATGATGATGATATTGATGATTATGATTCTTTATATGAAAATGTTCGGGAAATAAATAAAATAAAAAATATTATTAAATGTGGCAATAATAATAATAATAATAATAATAGAAATAATAAAAATAGTGTTAAAAAAATTATTGGTGTTGAACAAAAATCACAGATTAGTTGTAAAAATTGTAATAATTTAACGAATTATCATCGTAATAGTAATAGTAATCGTGAATTAAAAGTGAATAGTGGCAGTGGTGGTGGTGAATTAAAACGTGTCGGTTCTGATGGTTATTATAAAAAAAATGAAAATATATTGAAAAAAAAATCATCAATTTCATTAAAACAATTAAATTTACATGAACATGAAAATCGTATTGTTACGAAACCACCAATTTATGTACATTCAACAGCACCAGCAACAATAAATACTTTAAAATTACCTGTAACACCTCCGGCTGCAACAACAACAATTATATTTTTGAGTGAACGTGAAATGCCAATTACACGTGAATCAACAAAAAATAATTTATCACCAACAACAATAATGTCATCTGGACATAATCATCATCAAAATTGTGATGATGATGTTGGTAGCGTTAGTGAAGATGAAGGTAATTTCTGTTCTTTGGATAATGCTATGATATCACGTCAAAATACAGGATATTCACCAACTATGGGAAGTGATTATAGATCAGTAAGGTAAATAAACATAATCAATTATTTTAATTAATTATTTTTGTATTTTCTTTTTATACATAATTTGGTTTGTTTGTCAACCCATCATGACCAAGAGAAACAATTAGTTGTCACGTCAGCAGAAACAATTTAAACGATACGTGCGTGTAACAAAATTAGTAATTTTAAAATCATAACGAACAAATTGTTTACATTTTCTACATAACTTACATATATTGTAGGCAACAGTAATTTTATTGTATGTCAACAATTAATTATTTACCACGTAAACAATTACATGAAATACGTTTTAATTTGTAGTATAAAAACTAAATTATAATGTTTAAATTGTTACGAATACTTGCCCCAAAAACTTGACCCCAAATACTGAATCCCCGATATTTTAAAATCTACTTGTTATAAACCATCTGTAATATCCAATATATTATGTATAATGTCAATTGTACCATAAAAACGTGACGTTTAAATTGTTTATCATTATCTGTAAATAATTAATTATTTACACGTAAACAATTTTGTCAACATGCCAAAGAATACATGGCCGTTTTTCAGACAACCTACTAAAACTAGACACCTAATAAAACATTCCTGAAGGGACAGATAAACAGCTGTGTTCACGGTGTACTGGCTAATTGATGCGAAAGAAACTATAACCAATTGTGAGAATGAGAAACAAACTATAACCCATTTCAAATAGAATTGGGCAACCTCTGGCCAGAGCAAGAAAGAAGACACTTTACGAGTATGCACTCAGCAACTGTAGTGATCGGCTAAGAGACCCACGAATACCACGAGGTGGAACTAAAATCTATATCTTAGCCAATCTAAGTGGTCACATTAGTGATTGCAAAACGTTTTAACGCGCTAATTGGCGTCGAATTCTTGTTGCATTTAAACTTTTGTATTAAGAATATAAATCTTGTTGATACTAATTAACCTTAACAGACTTGCACCTCACCCCATAAATTTTACTTAACAGTAATTTCCCTAAATCTTTTTGAATTATCTAATATTACAAATCAAAATATTATTATTTTAACATGAATTTATTGGTTTTTATTATTTTTCATATTTTCTACAGGCCAACAAAAATTCGATTGAAAATTGGTACATCAAATAATTATTATTATCGAATTTATAAGAAACAACAGAGTTTATCATTACCGAATCTTTACATTCAAACCGAGTAAGTTCTAATTTTTAATTAAAAATATTATTCTTTCATCTCTGACAAGATAAAAAAAAATTTCGGGAATATTTTCTTTTTGACGATTATTATTTAAAAAAAAAAATTTGTTTTATTTTTATGAAATTTTTTTTTGGCAAAATTACAAAAAAAAGACACGTGGCCAAAAACATGGAAAATCTTGTAACGCAAAAATTTTACATTTATTTTTAAAATATTTTTTCATGTCATTTTATTTTTCCTGCTCAAATTTTTTTCTCGGTTTTTTTTTTTTTTACTATAAAATATTTTTTATATAATATCACGAAATTTTATTAAATAATATCACGACAACTGAAAATATGTAAACGCAGTGGTGGACCGTACATAACTGGAATGAATGATTGGAACACGGGTAGTCAACGACTACCCTTTATATTTTATTTGAATCTAAAAAGTTTCATTAAATAAAACTATTAATTTATCGATATTTTGATTAATGATGTGGAAACACTTTGATTTCCATGCTGCTGGTCAACTTTAACTGTATATGATTCCAATAGAAGCAGAATAAAAACAGTGGGTCGCCACTGTATAACTACGTAATATCCTTACATCCTTAAAATATATTTTTTTTTTATTACAACATTTTTTTTCTTGTATTGTTGTGTGGTTCTGAATTTTTTTTATTATTTTTTTTTTGGTGGAAATAAAAATTTTCTTTATGATTTTCAATATTTTTGTCGTTTTCATTCGTGATTTTTTTATAAGTTGCATGAAAAATTTTCAAGAAAAACTTTTCATTATTATATGAAATTTTTACTGGGTTGATAAAATTATTATACTAAATATTTTTTTGTTACTTCTTTGTATTTTCTATTTAAAAATGCCAGAGAATGTAATAAAGGATACAGATCCTGTGATGATGGTAAGAGGAAAAAATAATGAAGAAAATTTTCTTCTTTAAAAGTTTTGTTGTTTTTGTGTTTTAGTTGTTGTTTATAGTAAAATAATAATAAAAAAATATATTTTAGTTATTATTATATAAAATTGTTTTGCATAATAATATTTAAAGTTTGATTTTCCCCAGTTAAAAACTTTTTGTAATACAAACATTTTATTATATGATAATTTTCAATATTAAAGTTTTGATTTAAAAAATACAAGTAGACAGTAAATTACAAAACTATAGAAATAATAATTAGCTAATGTAGTTAATATGTAATGATTATCCCGGGTTGGTAAATATTTGTTACAAAACAATTTAATACAATAATTAAAAAAAATTTAAACAGAGATTTTATATAATTCGCCGCAGAATATAAATGTTCAACGAAACGTACCACTAAATGTAACCCTCAAATTATATTGAAATTTACAATACATTCAATATATTAATCTTAAGTACAATTCATTAATTTATATTTATGATTTCTAAGTTTTGATGTTATATGAGTTAGAATACTTTTTGGGCTTGTTCAGTATTATGGTCCCAAATGATAGAGGTTTCAGGACATTTTATTGCAATTTGAATTATACTAATTTTAAATGGATTTTGAACCATAAGTTTCTTTATAAATGATGAAACTTTCAATTGCAATAACTTAATGGCTTTTAATAGTGAGAAATTCGTTGTCAGTCATTAAACCACAATAACATTTTGTAAATTTTTATTACTAATTCTTATTTATAGTCACGGTCGGGAGTTGAACCCGAGACCACCATCACAACATAGCACATTACTACGAGTACTGTACTACGCTGGATGAGCTGTTATGATATGGATAATAATTCTATACGTATTTCAAACCGTATAATTAATATTAATATGAAATAGATTCAAACTTCTATGGATTTATTTCAAGGGTATATTAATTAACTATTTTGATCTTTAATCGAAACCTTCAAGTTAATATAATATAAATTGCTTATAGAATATTTTATATTAATTATGTTGAGTATCGCGAAAATATACAAAAACGAAAATCTGTTCTATGAAATTATACATAAAAACTTTTCATTATTTTTCATTAATTTTCACTTTGTTATAATTTTATATTATATATTCATTTTCGAGGTTGTAGTTAAACAGCATATCTAACATCACATTAACATTAAGTGTTATGAAGTTTTTTTTTTTTAAATTATTTATAAATATTACTTTGTCTTTATACCACTGTAAATTGTAGAAACATATTAAAGATGGGTTGAGGTTGAATAATTAATGAATACTCCTAACCTGATTAAAATATATTATATAAGTATCTTTTGCCGTTGATGCTGTTCTCTTTAGGAAAAGATTAAAATTCCTCCCTTATGCTAACTGCATATTTTTATATATTGGCATTATTATTACACGTCCAGCAACTAATTCAATATTACATTTGGTTGGCTAGATGTTTTGAAGACCTCTACGCAGGTTCGCTGTACTCTACATATAATGAATTATTACACCCTAAAGCATATTATTTCAATACACCTCTCTCATGAACGCAATTAAACAACCTGCCGCCTCCTCCATTTCAGTCAAAAAATTATGATCCAAGTGTTTAAGTATTTTATATCTTACCGTAGGGCAATAATAAGTTAATCTTTTTCACGTTCTCTGCATATTGAGGTTTCCAATAAATTTAATCAGCGTCTATTCCAGTATATAATGTATAATCGCGTCGGCAATCGGTAGTTTATTCATCAGAATCATGTTTCTAGAATCTAGACTAGACTCACGTTTCTTGACGTCCCAAACTTTCACAAAAATCTTTATTAAATTTATCTTTTAATACAATATAAATTAATTATCCAAAATATTCTGATAATAATAATATCAAATTATTTATTATATTTCTTCCTGAAACTTTTTACAAAAAAACAAACAATTATTTTTCGCAACTCCAAAAAATATGCAAAAATAAAATCATTATCCTGAAAAATATGATATTAATTGAAAATGTATCAAAATAAAGTAATCGAACAAAAAATACAAAATATTTTTTTCAAAAACTTTATAACTTTGACGTGCAAAGTTTTGTAATTATTTTATAATAGTTTTAATTGAATTATTTATAAATAAGATAAAGTTTAACTCTGCAGTTAAGTCTATTATTTGTTAATATTATAGCTAAAAAAAAAATTATTTATATTTTTATCATTTTTTATCTATAACTTACTTCACATTCATTCGCATAAAATAAGAAAACTTTGATTAAACTTCTTCGTTTCTATTCAAATTATAAAAACAAAGTCAATATAAATTTTATTTTTTATGTTAATATCCTTCAGGGTAAATCAACCTAAACTGCAGAGCAGAACAATTCGCATCTGGTTAATATATAAATAAAATTTATATTATAATTTTTTTTTTGTACTATATATAATAAATAAAGAAAAATGAAAAACTGAATTTTATAATGAAAAAAAAACTATAGAAAAACAAATAAAAATCGATATAGTTTTCAAATATATATAAAGAAAATTTTCAATTATTTATTGTTGTGAAAGAAAAGTTAATAAAACGAATAGAAAATATTGTTTTAAATCAAAATATTTGGAATTAAACCAATAATTTAAAAACAGCTTTAAATCAGCTTAACCATTTAAAATGTGAAGTTATTATTAAATGTTTCTAAGAGAAATTTTAAGATTAATTAGAAAATATGCTTTTAGCTGGTACCACATACTAGGGTTTTAACCTCCTGGCACAATTCGTATTAATCTGATGTTAATCATTTTGCTTCTTAGCTTCAGTATTTTCATATCTTGTTCAATCTTGTCCATACTTTTTCCTACCTTCTGTTGTCGTCCATACTTTTTCCTACCTCCACATTTATTTAAAACAATTCCATAAAAAAATCGTTTTGGCATTTTAGGTTCTGGTATGCGTTCCTATTGTAATCTCTATTTCAATTTACACTTACACTTTTCCATTCATTTTCGAATATTCCTTTAAAAATATGAAAAATTTTACTCGTACTCACTATTTTAAAAGTTTTTTTTTTGCAGTGTTTTGTAATATCGTAAATTATCGACCGAAGTTTACATAAATTCGGGCTCAATATACAAATGAACTCCTAAATTTATGCAATGAATTTTGTTTTATGATGAAAACTCTTTTAATATTTTTAAAATTGTTTACACTCTGTTTATTTTATTCACATTTTTTAATAACTTTTAATATCAATTTAAACATTTCATAAAAAGATTATTTAAGATTTTCACTTTAATATGAAAAGTGAATTTATATACTTAACAATATTTTCTTATTAGACAATAAAAAAACCAAATTTATCCAAAAAAAAATGCCAAAATAGATAAAATTTATATATAGAAATAACAAAACTTTGATACACGATTTACGTTGATTATTTTTAGTAAGATTATTGAGAAAAACAGGATATAATATTGACCTTTATTTATAGGACTTAGACAAACAAATGAAGTCAATAACTTTTTTCTAGAAATGTTACACTTTTAACAATAATGAAAAATCTAATCAAATAAGAAATAATAAATATTTATTAACTCTTGGTAATATCACATTTTTCTATCATTATTTAAATTACCTAAATAATCCATTTCATTAACTATATGAAATATAGTTCATTAATCATTAGGATGAAAATTGCCGACCCCAAATTTTATAGACACTAACTATATCACGAACCCAACCTGTGTTACAAACCAACAGATGTATCTAGAGTTACATGCTCTAAGATCTAGATACACAAGTGTTCTTCCACTGTGTGAAACCCTTAGTTTCCATAAAAAGTTTTAAAGATTCCGTGAGAAAATTTTATGGAAACCAATATTTAAAAATTTCTGTCAGATTTTTGTTAATGTATAAAAATCCATTTGCTGAATAATGTGCCTCCATATTGAAAACAAAATTTTGATATTTTGAATATTTAACTTTAAATTTCAACCAAACATAAACAAGGTCAGTAAGTAACGAGGTTACGTAACAGTAACAAGATCTTGGAATTGGATATGTGCTACTTGCTACATGAGCACAAAAATAATTTTGTGGAAATATAGAGATTAGATGCAGATAACGACATCGATAATTTTTACCTATAGAAGTTATAATGAAGTTGTTGGTTCAAGTAACATTTTGCTTTGGGCGATTAAATTAATTTTAAATTAGTTTCCTATATAACTTTTAAAATTCATAGTTTTTACAGTGAATTTGTTGCTTCACTTTAGATGTTCACAAAACTCATATATAAAAATGGTCAAATATTTTTTAGGGGATCTCAAAACATGAAAATTTATTTAAAAAGTGAAGCGTTAAATTTTACTTGTTAACAATATAATTTCCCTACCTTCGGAAGTAAAAATTAATTCATCTATTTTTATCATTTTATAAGATTCGTTAAGAATTATGAAATTATCAGATTAAATCTTGTTAAGATTACAATAAAAAGTAATAAATAATTACTTGGAAAAGCTTTTTAACTTAATTTATTAATTTCCGTTTTACCGGCGTAGATAAAATTTATATTTTATAAAAAATCAATTTAATCCTTGACATTTTTGTTTTGGATTTAATGGATGGATTTGTCAGCAATTCTTAAAATTAAATAATCCTGCCTTTTCTTCTTATAATCGAGGATTTTTGAAATAGGTCACTATTTTTACTACAAAATTAATTAAAATTAATCGTTAAAAAATTAGAGATTGTATGAATATGAATGCCAAAGAAGGTATTGAACTAATATTCTTCGTAGTATATAATAGCAAAACCACTAATTAGACACAACTATTATCAATTGAATCTTCTAAAATGACAGTTCTTCCAATTTTCCTTTCTTTCGGTTTTGTTTGTATATATCCAAAATTCACTAAAGTTTTATCATTTTTTTTAATCTATAGCCTTCACGGAATTACCTCAGCTGTATCTAAACCTTCCGTCCATTATAGAAAGATCAACTTTTCTTTTAAACTTCTGGTGTTCATTTAAATGATAAACAAACCAAAAATAAAATGAATTTTCCAACTGTCAAAATAATCTCATAACAATTTTCTTCCGCTAAGAACAAAATTTCCTATTTTCTGTTGACCCTTTCCAAATGAAAATTCTGTCTAATATATTTTTATTAATTTTTTTTTTTTTTTTGTTATCTTTCAAAAAATCCGGAATTTTTATTATTAACTTTATTCTTTTCTTTTTGTGCTAATTTTGACAAAAATCAAATTTCCACAAAAAAAAAAAAAGATGAAATTTTTGTTTGTTAGGAAAATGGGACAGAAAAATAATATCTTTCTAATAAAATAATAAAAATAGATTGTACGCATTGGCCCACCTGTTATTTTTATGAAATATATTTTTAAGATAAGTTGTCTACAAAGGATTACATGTTCGAAAGGATTTTGTTTTTTGTTCAAATTTTAACTGGAAATTTTGTCTTATAAGCGAAATAGTTGAAAGACAAAATTTATTACTATATTAACTTTGAGGCCATGTTGTACTTCATAGCAATTAATTTTACAACGTATTTTTTCGAAAAAAAGGATTTTTTTGTTATTTCTATAAGGATAAGGATACGTTTAATAAGACGCATATTATTAAATTTTAATGGACATATTTTTATCATCACGAAGAAATGGTAAGGAAAATCTTCACATAGTATCAGATTAACTCAGGAACTGGTTCGGGAGCCTAAATTTCTCCAAACTACGAATAAAGTCAGATTATATATTCTGAAATTGCCAAGATAATAGACTGTACATTTAGGACTGCCTTGGAAGACTTGTTCTGCAGAAGATATGAGACAAGGGAAGTGGTGAAACTTCAGACCTATATGTAGCCTAGAGTTTATATATCCAGTTTGGTACCAAATAACACATTTCCTAAATGGGCTAACGCAAGAGAGCGCAACCTAATAGCCTTTTTCTTCTACAACCTAATAGACTTAAAAATGCTTAGGATATTTGAGGAGGCCAGTTCTTCGGTGATGAGTAAATCTTTCTACAGAAGATGCTGTCTGTTTCTTGTGACTACCGCGAATTGGCATTTTATTAAGGTGCTAGTTTGCAGAACTATGTCCTGTAATGAGGCCTGCTAGAATTCTGATATACCTTTTTCTGAGTTTGAATATGTCTTCCACTTTTATTTTATGCGGTTTTTTAAGTTCTTCTTAAAATATAGAGACTTGGTATTCTGTTCAATTCAATCATAATAACATAACGAATCTTATTATTTGTTTGTTTTTTAGTGTTCCCGAAAGTAAAATTATGAATTTGGGCTCGTTATGGTGATTAGGTTGGTGATTCACCTCACAACCTCATAAATTTAAAAATCATTCTATATTTTCTTTTGAATATTATATTAAAATTAATATTATAATATTTCTCTGTATTAATATTCTGTAAAGTAGAATCATTTTTTTAAAAAAAAAAAAACTTTTAAAGAATTTTAACGTAATATTATTTTTCAGAAATTCAAAACTACAAAATAATACAATAAAATTTTATCTATCATCCATAACGACTTGTATATCATAATCACTAATATCAAAGTGTACGTTCAACAATATTTTCTATACAAATCTCTATGACTAAACAGTTTTGTCCTATTCATCCAAAATGTTTTACTTAAAGTAATCACTTTAAATTTCTTATATAGCTAACTTCTGCCACACAAACACACAGTAGTAAACTCTGGATTACGAAAATCATAATGGAAAAAAAGGGTTTAAATTACATTCTCCGAAAATATTAACAAAAATAATATACTTTTTATATTGCCAGAAGAAAAATGAAAATGTACACGAACAAATTTTCAATTTTAATCATACTTTTTTTTTCGCCTGGCATAAGAAAAATAAGTTAGTAACATATGAGGAGCAGATTAGTTGTAGTTTAACAGAGGCTTGTAAAAAAAATATCAAAAATATGGAAATTATTTAATATATCTCTTAATACATCGCGAATATAATTTATATACTATAGTTAGAGCCAAAGCTACCCACTTTAGAGCCAAAGCTACCCACTTGCAATATAATAATATGAACTTCTTATACTGTATTGACTAAAATATTTTCTTACAGAAACAAAATTGAACTAATTTTAAGCTAAAAATTTTGATTTTGAAGTTAAATCTACAATAATATTAAAAATATTTGGTAATTATTAGAATATTCATTATTTCGTTTTAACAATATTTTTAATCAAATTTAAGCTTGGGTTACAATGTATTGATCAGTTCAGTATCAATTCGTTCAGTAAAGTTCAAATTTAAGGTCTTCATATATTTTATATAGATATTTGATTGAATGGACACATAGGAACATAGGTGGTAACAAATCAAATCGAAAGAATTTAGAATAATTGAACTTTTACGAATACAAAACTGAACCAAATATCAACAGAAATGGAATTTGACAGTTTCAAAAAAATTAATGTATAAGGAAACTTGACTGAAGAAAATTCTATGAAGATGTTAAAAATTATCCAGAATTATATAATAAACAGAATACAAATTACATCAACATCTCGAAACTAGTAAATTTAATCGATTGCAATCGATAGCTATGTGTTTAGTCTACTTAACCAGTCGATTGGCTACTGTACGAATCGATTCGAAACTAAATGATCAGTACATTGTAACCCAAGCTTTACTATATCAATTTCCAAATTGATTTGACAAAAACTTTTTACACTGACAGTTAGGCAATTCTATTTTATTTGTTACCGCCACAATTTTTACTTATTACGTTAATGTTTTTAAATTTTATCAGAACTTTTTTTTTTTTTTGAAGACTTGCCAAAAAAACAAAATTTAGTAGGACATTATTTTTGATCCTGTCAAAAATATTCATATAAAAACATTCTCATATATCAAGGATGATAAAAAGCCTGAGGACATAAATAAAAAATAATAATGACAATACATGACAATATATACAATGAAAAGGTTTTCATTGATTTTTTTAGTGTAAATTCTTTTAAAAATAATGATTAAAATCATTTTAGAGATTAAATAATGGCATTTTTTGTTATATATTATGATACAGAAGAAAATTAGCCATTGCATAACATAAAAATATTAAAAAGAAGGTCAACTTTTTAAGAATATTTCATGAAAAAATTTAAATTTATTATTAATGTTTTTAATTAAATATTAGTTTTCATATATGAAATATCACTATTACTACCAACCAACCAACACTCAAAACCAGCCAATAACTTTCAAATTATGGAGGTTTAAATATTGAATATTTGGAATATAATTCAATTATTTACTTTACTTATCCTCTAGTTCATCAGTAAATAGTGGCGGTGTTTATACTGAAGGACGTAATTCAGTAGAAAAACAGACTCAGATTTACTAAGTGAACGAAATAATTTCTACTTAACAGAAAATTGCTCCATACTTATACTGAAATTAATGGATTCATAAAAGTGTATTACTATAATTTATGCACTGCACTGCAGATAAGAAAAACCCAGAGCTGCAAAAATTCCGTTGAAAATTGTTTGAGAAAAGCTTAAACTTAGTCGGTTCCCTATATGGCCCTGCTTTATTAGTTTCAAGGTCTTAGAATTATCGCTATTTAAAAAAAACTCCAGTGAATTTACTTTCTAGACTAGATTCTAGAAAATTATTAAGCTTCTCAAATTTGTGGTGAATATAGGCTGTTTCGTATTGAACGATTACATCTGATTATTAACACTATCAATCAATGAACTGCTTTCTATGAGGAAACACTTTGAGCTGGATTAGCCGGAAGAGCATCGTTTTCAGTTAACTCAGCTTAAAATGAGTACCAATAATAAAAAGTAGCAATATGTAATTGTGATTTTCAGGCTTCGAAAAATGTAAAGGGTATTAAAAGCCATTACCTTCTTGAAATTGAAAAATTTCTTCGCTATAAAGAAACTTATGCTTCGTAAGTCCATATTAAAATTGTACATCCAAATTCCAATAAAATATCACGAGACCTCCTACATATCATTAAGTTCGAGGAGACCAAAATTCGTTGCACAGAGATTTAAATGAAGAAGTAAACAGTTAAGACTATATTTTCATGGTCGGATTTGATTGAACTATTAAAAATGTTTATATTTACATAAAATTAAAATTAATTTTAAAATTATTCAATTATGAAGTTTGCAATACAATCCCAATAAACATAATATTTCGTAAATAAAATTATATTTTCCATTGGAATTAAATAAAGCGCACGTTTCTGAATTCATTTATCATTATAATATCTCTCAGTATGAATACAAGGATCAAGGATACATAATTGAAAAATCTATATATAATCTATAACTGCATGTTTTCCATAATTTTGAGAATTTTCATAAAATAAGACAACGAAAAATATATTAATGAAAATTCTTCAATATATAATAAAAGATTTACATAAGAAATATTATTTTTCTTTCAACTTAGAAGACAGCGAATAACAATTTATTATACATATTAATTATTAAATTCATGAAAAACAAATTCAGTTTTTCATATTTTCCAAAATATTTTATATTTATTTATATCATAAAATTATAATTATTATTACTTGACTGTTTTCAGTTTTGTTATCGTTATTAAAAAAATTAATTTGTCATATAAATTATATTTACAAAAAATATGAATTTTTTTAATTAATTTTTAAGTAATTAATTTCGTAAGATTTATTTACAAAAAAAAAAAAAGTTTTAATTAAATTTTTTAAAAAGTTTTGTATTTATACATTATAAGAACAAAAGTTTCGAGTGAAACAAATTTCATAAAAAATCGATTTCGATAATATAATCAAAAAATAATAAATTTTCATGTAAAAGAAATAATTTTATTATGAATTTCATAAATGGAAAATTTTTCTCAATACGACATTAGACTTACATGTTTACGTAAATGATAAGCTGAATTTAATTATTAAAATGCTTACAATCAACAATTGGGAGGAAAATTAATCGACTACGAATTAAATGTTAACCTTAAAATTATTTTATGAATTTTCTGAGTGAATTTTCCCGACATTTTTCTGACATATCTTAAATATCTGTTATTTTGTTGACTGTCACAAGCAGTGTACAAAATAATGCATACCAGCATAAAAAAAAGTCAATGACACGTGACATCTGATGAGAAGAATATCCTCCAGTGTCATAACTATGTTGGCGACGACTATCTAAGGAATAAATGGAAATTAATTCTGTCCATAAATAGCACAATCTGTCTGCAACTGATTGGCCTCCTTACTGGTCCACTGATAGATCGGTAAATATCGGTATCTGCCTCGGAAATCACATGGTAAGCTTATAGGGATGAAACTGTATCCGTCAATTATCAATACTTTGGAGGTTATGTAATTATTGGTCGGCCATTTCACCTTTGTAGAGAATTGTTGTCTTCATAAACGTAACCAGAATTTTTGATTAATATTTAGGTTTTGAAACCTGACAAAGGAATCACAATGAATCTATCGAAACCTCTCGTGCGTGATGACAACTTACACTATACTTAACCTAACCGAATCTTCGATGCATTTATACATTGATTGGTTACCTTACTTTTTAAAAAAGTGGAAAATAAGAGAATAAGTAAGTCTGTTTTACTCTCTAGTCGAAAGCTACATCATTATTACAGCGTATCGATCCATTCCACTTCTTTAAGGATTCATATCATCTTGGCCGGCTTCAGTTTACCCGCGTCTACAATAATGCAACTGAGTATCTGCAAACAGATAATGCTACTCAATATTTTTGTGGATACCAATTTCTTCGATTTCACTTAAAGTCCGACATTAAAAATATTCTATTTGGTGACCTAATAAATACCAATTTCCTATAATTATCAATATTGGGAAACATTTACCAGTTTTGTTACCATAAACATTATAATTTTCAAATATTTACTTTAATACATACAACTTGCATATATATTTGTGAATAGTTTTCCTTAAGAAAATATTTATCAATTTGAATATTATGATTTTACATTATAATCTATCTCAATGCAATTTATTTAATGTTCCTTTTATATTCAAAATTTTATATACAAAACAGGAAAATTAAATCCTTTTTCTATGTATATACAATAAATCCTTATCGTAATATATCACGTCAGAATAATTCATTTTGAATTTGGCCATAAACTTTCAAATTCGTATACATTGTTCTAAATTTTACTCTACAGGGTGTTATAATATTGTTCTACTCAGTACAATTTAATAAAAGAAGTTATAAGTATTGTAATATTTAAATTAAATCACCCTATACTTTTGTGTTGTTTTTATGTATATAGAAAATTGGTAAAAACGATGAATATGAAAATGGTTTTTCATCATAACTGCAATTCATATTTCAAGGATATTATTTCTTTGGTTATCAACCATAAAATTTTGGTTCAGTAAGATAAAAATTTGTTTGAATTTTGTTTAGTTTATTAATTATAGTGGCGAAAAGTTGCATTTTGTTGAAATTTTTTTTTGTTTCAATTAAAATTAAGGATTTCAGTATTTCAAAGGTTAAATTTTAAAAAAATAATAAATTTAATGTAAATATGGGGGTCGTTAAGGCAGAAATACGACCCTATACCTCCGTACAATACGACCGAAAGAGCTTTATATAATCTGATTTTGCTCGGACATCTATTTAGTGACGGGCTTTGTCTCTAATATTACCAATTTAATTATATTTCTAAAATGTTTCCTCTTTGTACTAAGCAGGTGGTTGCTAATTCTTAATTAATATGTATGGCTAAATGTACTGAGCTTAATCTATTCCGAATACTAAAATTATTTTCTCAGCATGTTGACATCGAGCTTAAAGAAATGAATATCATCTTAAATTATATCAATTTTTCTGCTTTCTCTCATAATTGGTTCACTCAGAAGCTTTAATTTGACCATTCTCTATTATAAGAAATCATCTTCTGTTTTGAATTAATTGTGGTTTCATTAGAAACTCAATTACTAACAGAATATTTGGTCAGTTGATATACGCAGGCTAGGCTTCTGATGTATTAACCTATTGGACGCTATACTACAACTGTTTAAGAGGAATGTTAATTGAAATTCTCGTCCGAATACTATCATAATTATATATACCTACTGTCAAATTGACTCGAAATTTTACAAGAATTTTGATGGATTGCATATGAAATTATTTTTAAAAGACACAAGATTCCAAAGTAATCAAATTCAGTTTAATGTATAATAATTGTCAAAATGAGGCTTTTAAAATGCTACAGTTTCGATTACCTGAAAAATATATGATGAAAATTATATTATACAAGAGGAGCAAACAACGTCGTTTTTTGTTAAAACAAGGTGCAAACAAAAACCAATATGATTTGACAAGAATTGAAAAATAATACTGAATTGATTTGTCATTCCCCTGTCACCCTTCAAATTAACTTGAAGTTTCTATTCTGTTCTGGGTAATCTTAAGAAAATTTATAAATCTTATATAAAAAAAATATGAAATATTTATTGTAAATTACCTCAAACTATTTCAAAATGGCTGATTATTTATATAAAAAAAATTGTCTCTAATTTAATTTGACACAACCGCGCATTTAAATTATTATTTTCTAATATATTTTATTATATTAAATTAGAAATTTATATTTTTTATAATTAACACTATATTTTCATAATTTGAAAATTTTAATTTTAATTAAATAAAAAAAAAACCACCAGAAAATTTTCACTTTCAATGGACATTTTTTAAAACGATTTTAAATCCTCGAAAATCACGTAAAATATAAAATATTTTATTATTATTTTAATTCCTAATTATTTAAAAACGTTTATTTTATAATTTAAATAATTTTTACGGAGGTAAAACATTAATTTTTATAATTTTTATTAATTAACTTCACTACCAACTAACAGAAACGTCATTTCACACCGGCAATTAAATTTACACTAAGCAAAAAGTGGGCGTGTATTATTAAATAAATTTGATTAAATAAATAAAAAAAATATTGGCGCGAAAACTAACATTTTATAAGACCGCGTAAAATTAAATTTGAAAATTATATTAAATTTAAATGGGTGAAATAGCTACTAATTAAAATTAATAAATTATAAATAAATATTAAAAATTATATAAATATTAATTAAAATTATTATATATAATTAAAAATATTTTTGAAATTCTCAATCTTTTTATATAGAGGACATGTGTAAATGTAAATGACATTAAATTTAAGTTAAAGGATAATTGAACTGAAAGGTTTTTTTTAATATATTATAATAAAATTGTGCAATTTCACAGATGCCCTCTAGTCTTAGTAAAATATAGAAACTTTTTTAAAGTAGAGCCTTTTATTTAATTAAACTTTCTAAAAAAATTATATTAATTTTGCCTTTGTGATTTAATATATAAAGTTTTCCCAAAAAAAAAATCATTTAAATACAGAAAGTAAAAGAAACTTTAAAATTTTAAATTTCTAAATGGAAAAACCAAACTTTACTAAATAAGTTTGTATATATTTTTTTTTCCTATACTGTACCAAAATTATATTTAATTGAATTATAAAACTCTTTTTAATATCTTTAATTAAATTTATATATAAAATTTAATATGTTTTGATAGTGTAAATGTAAATATAGGAAAATTAAAGTGTTATTTTTGATTACATTTAAATATTTTCATCTTGAAGCTTAGCAAACTTCTTAAAGCATCATAAAAAGTATAATATGAGAATAAAAGCAGCGTTGAATTATAATGAACATAGTCGAATATTCAAACAATAATTCACTTATTTTAATTTTTCCAATTTCAATTAATTATTCATTAAATTAATATTTATTATTAAAATTATAATTAATTTTCTATTAATTAAAAAATTTTCTGAATAATAATTTTCCTTTATTAAATTTTATTTATTCATTTTTTTTCGCAATTACCAATCATTTTTTCACTTAAAATAAATTTCTATAATATTTAAACTGATTACATTTTTTTTTAAAGAATTTATTTTGACTTCAAACAAATTAAAATGAAATTTCCTTATCATCATAAAAAAAAAAAAAATGTTTATACAATTTTCCTTTTTATTTTTTATTATTGAATTTTATTTCCTCTTAAAATTTTATGTTGTTTTACTGTTTTCCCATTAAAAACATCATTTTCAATGACAACATTTTTCTACATTTATCTAAAATAAAATAAAAAAAAAATCTCCCCTTTTTTTTATAAAATTTTCTTTTTAGAAATTTTCCTCATTCATATATGAATTTAATATATTATCAGGTTTTATACCATAAATTCATTTTCTAAACTTTTTTCATAAATTTTATTACCTGAAAATCCTTTAAAATTTTCATGACGTTCACAAAACAAAAACGTATTATTAAATTTAGCTAAAATTTTCATTAGCCTACGCAAAATCCCTTCCCGCACAATTAAATTTTATCCTCGAAATAATAATTTTCTGATAAAAAAAAGGACACCCGCCATACACACAACAATAAAAATGGCAGTTAATTGGCGGAAAATTACAATTCGTTTTCATTGCCAAAAAGGATATAATTTTACTTGTAAGTCAAGTGCAAAAATTTTTATTTATGTATTTGTGTTTTTTGTGTATGTGTTTGTATATATATTTATAAAATAAACTAAAACTTAAAAATTTGTATAAAAAAATATTCATTTAATATAAATTTTACTAAAATATTATGTCCTTTTGTCGTCCTTTACATGTTATTATAATTAGATGCTAAAATATTTTTGTTAAAAATATTTTTTTAATTTTTAATATTTTATAATTTTTCTTGGAAAATGATTTTTCCTTATTCATAACAAAAAATCCACCCACAAGCGTTGAAATAACAAACATGAAAACCAGGACCAAGAATTAGGTGGAAAATGTTAATAACATCATGCATTTCATTGCCAAAATTATTAAAAAAAAAGATTTAAAAATATAAAACATTTTTAAAAAAAATATTCAAGATTTATCAATTTTTATTTTCTTAAGGATTTCTTCGTCCCACCCGGGACAATACAATATAAAGCAAAAGAAAATTTTTATTTCTGCATACCTTAAAGCAGTTTTAGGTTAAGAAAAATTTCTTTTGATTTTTCTGTTTTCTTTTTTTTTTTTTAATTTTTTCTCCGATGTTTAAATAAATAATTTTCCTTAAATAAAAAATAAACATAAAAAAAGGACGAATTTTGGAATATGAATAGTAATTTTTTGGTTTTGGTTATACGCCTAAGGAAATTTCGTTATATATAATTAAATTTATATAAATTATAATTTAATTAATTCATAAAAAATTTAAAATTATATGAAAGATTAGAAAATAGAATTTTTTTATTTACATTGAGGATTGGGCATAGAACAATTTATGGTACCAAAGTAAACAGTGTGGAATAATCTGAATGAAAAGTGTTAGGTTTAAAGTGTTTACTAAAATAAAATTTAAGAAAATTATAAAACAAAATTAAAATAAAAGTATTTAATGTAATTTATTTACCTTGTAAAAATGAATCAAAATGGCTGACCGGAATTAAAAAAAATCTTGAAATAAATTTTCACAACCGCACTAGAAAACACTGTCAATATTAACTTAATGGCTGAAAAACTCGAGAAATTTCACTTTTTTACAATTTACTTTAATTTATAATTAGCGTGACCATTTAAATTGATAAAAAAAACTGGCACGAAAATTAACATTTTCATTTAAGGCGAGAATTGAACGAATTGAATTTAAAATTGATAATTAATAAATATTAACTCATTAACTGGGTTCACAAATCCATTGTAAGAAGTTTCATTCGAATACGAAATCGTTGCGCTCCTGTTCATTACAAATTCATTGGTTGGTTGGTTTGAGGGGATGGAAGAGTAACGTACCTAGATTACGAGATTCCGTTGTTGTGCTCTACATAATGATGGCTTATTCTACCCATAGGTCACATCATTCCAATTCATATCTTTCATGAACAATAGTTTACAGTTTCAACTTACACGACACCTCCATATCGGTCAGAAAATTATATTCCTAGTTGTTAAATCTTTGATATCTGCAGGGCAGTGTCAGCAAGTGGTCCAGTGTTTCTCCTCTTCCCCACATTCTCAAATCCTCTACATATTGAGGTTTTCTTTAAACGTAATCATCTCGCATGTTTCCTAACTAGAATACTGCGGTATTCATCAGAATCATCTTTCTACATTTTTGGTCGGTTAGATCCGCCAAATTTTTTTTTAATTCCGTAACAACAATTATGCTTTATTGAAAAGTCGAAGTATTTCTTTGCCACCCACTTTGCCAAGGATTATTTAGCTCTTCCTAGTTGGTGTAGTTTGTAGTACTTGGTATATCAGAGGCGATAATTTGATTTTTAAATAGTTTCAAGGGCTAGTTTAAAAAAATTATTGTTTCCTCTGATTTGTTCAAAATAATAGTGAACAAATCAGTATTAATATAAATTCTAAATCCAAATAATATGAATTCTACTAATAATGACAAGTAAAAACAACTTTCTTTTATTTCTTTTAAAAATAAATTTAATTTTTAATTTTTATTTAAATATTTTTAAATTTAATTTCCTAATATTTTCAAATTGGAAAGAATTATTTATATTCGTGCCATCTGTCGGGAAAAAAAGAATATTATTTCGATACTCGTTATTATAATTTCAATACTCGTAACGAATTTCGATTCTCTGCCATTAAAAATTCAAAAAATAACATTATTTTATTTGTTAGTTGGTATTCCTGTATCCCTCTACCGGTGGAAAAATATATTTTGCTAATTTCACAAGAGTTTACTTTTTTTTACTCAATTTTTTTTCTGTTATTTTTTTTTATTCGTGTTTCAAACGTCGTGAGAGGAACAGTGTAAATTGTAATTGTGTTTATTTATAAAAATTATCCGTGAATTTATAATTTTAATAAAAAAAAGTGTTGTTTGTACCTAAATTAAAGTTTATTATATATAAACAAATAAAATATTTGAAATACTGTTTGTCAATTAATTTACAAAATATAAAATCCCGCCAATTTTTAACAAGTAAATTTCTTGTAATTTATACAAAAAAAAAATAATGACCGGTGTCCAATTTGCCTAAAAAATATATAAATATTAAAAATGTCAGAAATTTTAAATTTGACAGAAGAACAGAAACCATCAACGGTTGTTCCATCATCTTCGTCATCATCATCATCATCAACAACTGCAACAGCAGCAAAAGGATTAGAAAAATCACAAAAACAAAATTATAATTTAATTAATTCTGATAATAATCCAATAAAAAATTTAATTGAAAATGTTTGTAAATGTGAAATAATTAAATCAACAAATAATATTAATTGTTTACATAATAATTTAATAAAAATTGATAATTCAATAACAGCAGCAACAACATCGAAAATTTCAAAAAATATTATTGTTGCTGCTGATGATAATAATTGTTGTCAAAGTGATAAATGTATTAAGAAAAATCAAATAAATCATAATTTAGTTAGTCAAACCAAATGGTATTTATCATATAATAGTTATAATAATGATTATATTGATGAAAATATTGATAAAAATGAAAAATTAATTGAAAATAATCATAAAATTCCAAATAAAAATAATGATATAATATTAAAACCAACAACAACAGCTGTTAATAATCGTCATAGCTGGCATATATTAGAAAATAGTATTAAAAATTTTATGTAAGTACATACAAATCTGTCTATAGCTAGATATAAATAATTGGATTATTCCGCCGAAAAAAACAAAATTTATATTTTAAACAGGATAATTTTACCATAAAATGAATAATGATTATAATTGCTTTCAAGCGAATGTCGTGTAATCTCTGCGTGATTTATTATGATAATAATAAAAAAAAATCTTATAAAATATTTTAGCTAACATGTTAATGACATATTTTCTAATCCATTTATTGTTGGTTATTGAAAATATTAATTTAAATATTATTAAAGTGAAGAAATTTTCTTTACGTTTACAGATGAATTTAATATCTTAAATGCAAAAAACTAACCCCAAAATTGTTTTGTGTGGAACCCCAAAAAAAAACCAATTGGAATTTTGTATTTTATATAATTTATTGATGAAAAATATAACCTTTTTTTTAACAAAATGTCAAATACAGATTTTATGGATTCTTTTTTTTTCAGGGTTATTCGAAATAAAATTGATAAAAATTACGATTATTATTATTAAATTTGAAGTAAATTCTAATAAAATTCAGAATTTTCAAGATATTTTAAACTAAGACACTAAATTTTTTAGAAATTCTAATGTTATTGATGGCTGATGAATGTTTTTGACCAATTGTTTCTAGTTCCAGTTGATTTTATGTCAAAAATATCATCAGATTTATATCAATAAACTGAAGTTTGTTGAAGAATTGTAAGATAAAGGAGAGCACAATAGATTAATAATGACCGCAGTGATTATATAAAGTATCACTTTTGCCGAAACTTATTATATATTTATCTAAATCTAAACGAATCTTCTGAATGTCAATAATTCCACGGGTACCCAATAAGTATAAAGTACAATTTATTTGCTATTACATTTTTCTGGCAAAGTTTCATTTCTGTACATCCTGAAGGTTCTTTATAACTTCAGTTCATTTAGATAGAACATTGCCAATCAATTTTTATAATGTAAAATTGCATGCAAATGTAATTTCATTCTTAATTCTAATCGATAAACGATAAAACTTTTAATATAAATATTAAAAGAAAATAATTTATATAAAAAAAAACTTTAATTTTGATGTTTTTAAAGAAACTTTTTTATTTTCATGTGAATTATTAATATTTTTTATAAAAAAAATGATATATTAAACTTCACTTAATGATAAAATATTTTTTTTTTATCTTAAATTGATAACATTCGAAAAATTGTACGTACACCACAGAATTTTTTTTTTTAAATTATTTCGATTTGTTTATTTATTTTTATAATTTTAAGACATATTTTCAAATCATAATATAAAAAAAATTAAATTTTATGATTCATATCGAATACATATGTCAATAAAACAATTTTCGCAAAAGAAATTATAAATATAATAACAAAATTTATGTTATCGTGAGTAAAATATGAACTTTTTTTTTTATTTGGCGTCAGAGTGATAATAAAAAGTTTAGTATAATGAATTAATTTTACATGACTCATAAGAAATTTATATTTCCATCCATAAAACTAAACAATTAATTAGAAATTAAATTGAAATTATATGTAGAATTTCAAATAAATACAAAATTTTACGATTTATTTAATTAGTTTTCAAAATATTTCATTACAGTGTAATACTACGTTCAATACGTAGAAAGATTATTCAAAATAATCATTTTAATAATCAATTGCATCTCAGAAAAAGGATTTCTAATGATTTCTAACAATAATTGACCTATTTTTTTATATACGAGTATTAAAACTAAATGAATTTAACATTAAAATAGAGTTTTATATTTTCTGCATCTAATTAAATGCAGTTTCATTTAAATATTTCAAAACTTTAAAGTTTAATTTAAATTTATTTATGACTTTTAACTTGTAATTTCAAAAATCTTTCATTTTATTACAGAATTTCCGACCAAGTCATTCTCTTCGATCGTTTTTAAGTATTTTATATTATAAATTAAATGGATTTAGTTCTTGTACAGTCAGTCTCTTACGATGCGTACTTAATCTTTCTAAAGTATATATACTTACATTGTTCAGAATTCAGACTAAACATTTAATTGCTTTTCAAAGTATTTAATATACTAACACAATAATCCTTAAAATACATTTAAGTAATAAAAAAAAAAAATTTAAAAATTTCGGATTTTCATTTTCTTCATTGAAAAATCCTCTTAATATACACAACGCAAAAAAAAAGGAAATGAATTCCTTGGGAAAATTCAAATTTAATGGATTTCATTTATAAAACAATTTTTTTTTTATTATTATTGTTATCCCTCGATATCAAGGTATAAACAACATAAAAAAATCTATATTTTATCCATCCAATCAGGATGGAAAAAAAAAACTTGGCAAATAAAATTGGAAAGATTTTCGAAATTTATATATGTATAAATTCAATATTCATAAGAATTTTTTGTTATCCCAGTGAATAAAATAATCATCATTTTTATAAAAAAAATAATGATTTTTTGCTTTGGTATCCAGCTAATTAGTCGAATTTACAATTGCCTGATACCTAATTGAACGAATCTATGCTAAATTAAAAACTGAATGTATAAATCTGTAACCTCAAAAGCACAAGTATTAAATAGAGGAACATTTTGATGTCTAGAAGTCGTTGTTATTAAAAGAGCTGTACTGTATCATTAATAGAACGTGCTTGGTTAGGTGACGAATAATTAGAAGGTACATATATCACAATAAACTAAATGGCAGCCACTGCGTGGATCTA
The DNA here is from genome assembly GCA_963920725.1 of Rhamphomyia laevipes. Lineage (NCBI taxonomy): Eukaryota > Metazoa > Arthropoda > Insecta > Diptera > Empididae > Rhamphomyia > Rhamphomyia laevipes. The sequence continues at coordinate 4,347,303 of OY987255.1, read as the reverse complement.
CCTTACTATAAACCTAATCTAAACCTGAATTTATGAATACACCGGAAACAATTACATTCGGTAATTTGTTTCAATATTCGGTAAATTTATTTTCGAGTAAATTTACATTCGGTCAATTTGTATTCAATTAATTTACATTAGTTCAATAACAAATTCGGTTAATTGTACTTTATATCAATTGTGCATTCGGTTAATTCGTCCAATTAACCGCAAATTGATTTTTATATATAAATAAATTTTCAAATTCACTAATTTCTTGTCTATAAAAATGACCTAGAAAATTTTACTAAAATGAAAAGCTATTTTTTTTTTATAGTATTTTAATAGAAAATCTTTTTACTATGTAAATTTAACTAAAAATATTTAATGGAAAATAAAAATTAATATTTTAATTCGAATTTTCAATTTAATAGTAAAATTTATTATTAAAATTTTATGCAATTTCAATTTCTGGCTTTATAAATTTCTCTTTTTTAATATGGAATTGCTCTAAAATTGATTTGTAATGAAGATAAATTTCTAATGGTAATTTTGTAGATATTTCAAAAGTTTAATTTTAGCGGATGTGTTAAGTTTACATATTTAAATATTATACATTCAGAGAGGTAGAACGGTTACGTCATTTCAACAAGTACGTTACGTATATATAAGTTTTAGAAATATCCTTCGGTTCTTCCTGAAATGTTCCGATTGAGAATCATTTACATAACACCCAGTTCCTATCCATGTACAAGTAATGAGTTTACCTATTAATTTATTAGCTCTATAACTAAATGTAATATTTAAATTAAAAATATATTTTGTTAATGACCTTTTAAAATGATAATTTTGATTAAAGTGTGCACAATTTTTATTTTATTTATAATATTAATTATCAGGGCTTGTAAATCTAAGGTCAAATTAAATATAATAATCACATTTTGAAAACAGTTTAGTTAATGCTGTTAATTAGATTCTGATAAGGATTCTAAGAAAATTAAATATTTAAATTGTGATATTTTTAATTTAAATAGAATTTAGTTTATTTACGTAAATTATTCTTTAAGAAAATCAATTTTAAAGAATTTACAATGATTATTAACTAATAATTAAATATTATTAATGAATCAATAAACAGACAATTTTTAATTAAAATACTATTTGACATACAGTCAATTTTCCAGCTAAATAGACGTCAACTTTTTTTCAAAATCTGATATTTAATTAAGGTTTGTGGGTCACAAAACCTCACAATCTCAATAGAAACTACTAGTTCCTAGCAACTAGTTAATTTTCAATCTGTTACGAATAGTGAAATTTTACAGGTTAACTCAAAAGCGTTTGTTATAATATAAATTTTACTTAAATCGTTCAACGGAAAATTTGGCCTATCTTTCCTTAGATTTAAAGTCATTTATACCTCGTTTTACCTGGAGCTCGAAGTGGCCCAGCCAACAAAGTCTTCGGATCTGACACTTATTTACTAGGTCAGCCTCCTGATACAGCTCATATCTTGGTTATACCGAATGTAAAATTGACGGTGCTAAATATACAACGAAAAAATTTCCTCTCGAAAGAACGTAACAGTTGCTTCTCAGTATTGCCCAGGTGATCTCTGCTCCCATGCAAATTTTAATATCAATTTTAAAACATTTTACATATTTATTTTTCCAATTAATTAACTTGAGCATTCCTAACCTAAAATTTCACGAACAATTTCAATTTAATAGAAATGTCGGTCAAATTTTTATTACATTTCTGAAGTTCTAGACACTTATTCTCACCTAAAATCACATCAAAAGCAGCTGAATATAAAACTAAGAAAAAATTAAAATTTCCTTTTTCTTTATTTATATATTCTGAAAAAGGAAACTGGTATAAAAATTGCTGAATTGTACAAGAAAAATGGAAATTAAAATAAAACCTTTTATGTCAACCTAAATTTAACTATGGATTATCAAACACGCAATCTGGGGTGTTTGTGTACATGTACCGAGAATATTATCCTTTCATATTTGTAAGTTAAATCCTAAGTAGAAGCATCAAAAACAAAAAATATTGAAATCTCAAATTTTTTGTCTAACGAGCAACAAAATTTATGACAAAAAGTTTTTTTTAAAAAAAAACTAAATTTTATGCTCGTTAACAAAATAAAAAACAATGTTTTTCTGTATTTTATCTTTTCATCTTCTCACTGGTGAAATATATACCAGCACCAGGAAAGATTTTTCTTGCATAGATCCTTAAAAAAAATTTTGGATATGAAAAGATTTTTTTTTTTAACTGTAGTGCAGAAGCACTTAAAAACTTTCCAATGTGTAGCAGCATAACAATAAAATTGATGCACAAACAAAAACAACAAAAATAGTTTTTAACCAAAGGAAAACATCCTTCCGAACTGGTTATTTGGTGTTGAAGTGTTTGTGTGTCTGTGTGTTGAGATATATAAATTCCATTTGTTTGGATTTTGAGGATGGCAAAAAGGATATTTTATAAAAACATAAGAAAAGGAAGATAAAGCAAGAAAAATGCACATTTTAAAAAGGATGTTTATAGTTATTTTTAAAATTTTGTTTTATTTATTTGTCTGGCACTGTTAGGGATCCGGAAAAAAATGTTTTCCAATTATTATTTAAGACTAGACGGTTTTAGTTGATATAAATTACATGATAATTTAAAAGTTTTTCAATTTTCCACAATTTTCGTTAAATTATTTATATATACAATTCATTATTATTTCAGTTTTTCCAATTGGCATAGCTTCTTAGACGGTTTTAGTAATATACGTAAGATTTTTTCAAGGTTTTAGAGTGGAAGCTATTATTAAATCATAATAATGTAAAGATCCTCTGGTCACCCGGCCATTGTATGATTAAAGATAAAAATTAGATGAACTACCAAGAAAAGGTGCCACTGATGTTTCAGTAGAGGTTTATAATATATTTGTTATACCCGGTACAGATTAAAATCTAATTGGTCCAAATGTCACAGAAAATTTGATCAAATGATATTAGGTTTTACTACAACCATCACGTGTCGTGGGTAGTATGAAAGAAAATGGAACATTTCATAGTTTCTTTCGATTATTATTATTTAGATTCGAGGGTAAACTGAAGCCGGCCAAGATAAATTTCATTTATTAAAGAAGTGAAATCGGTTGAAACGCTGTAACAATGATGCAGCGTTCGACCATAGATAGTACAACGTGCTCACTTGGGTTCTCATAATTCCCTTTCCATTAGCTTAGGTGGAGGCCGTGTAGTGATAGTGTATTATTCTGTGATGTATTAGGTCCTGTGTTCAATTCCAGGCATCGATTTCACTCTAAGTTGACTCAGCTTTCAATTGATTACCATCAGTAATAAGAAATTTAAAACTCGATAAAATGGTAACGTTTGAGATGATTTGCAGACAACAAATGTAAGTAAGTCCAAATTGCAATAAAATGTGACGAAACCTTTTTGAGGAGGCCAAGGCTTGATCTATGCTGTAGCGCCATTACAAAGATGAAAAGTTTTTCATAATTTCTTAAATTTCATGGATTTCCATTCTAAATGTATTTAATGTTAGATTAAATTCTTTGAATTTGTCTAACTATTTGACCAATTATACAATTTCGTTATCTATAAAAATTAATGGACCTCAATTTTTAGATCAAAACGATAAAAATTGTAATTTTTTACTTGTTAAAATCTCGAATATGAAATTAATTTAAGGTTATCTTCTTAATACCTAAAATTTGCAAGGATAATATCAATGTTCTTGTTATTATAATGAGGCTAATAATATTTTGTAAAACAAATTTTTCTAATAGTTTTTTTTTGCTGCCAAAAAAAAAAGAAAAACTTTTCCAATATTTTACCACAAACAAAAAATCCTTCAAAAATTTATTATTCTTTTCACATACTTTTTCTTGTTCAATTTATAAAAAAATTAAGTAATATTAATATTTATTATACATTCACTATCTCGTTCCATTTATTCTTATTAGTTTTCCTGCAAAAAAAAAAAATCCATATTGTTGCCATCATGAAAGCCATAAAATTACATTTCGTTCTCCGTAAATATACAAAAAATAAAAAACGCAAACAAATTTTTTTTATAAAATCTAGAACAAAATTAAAACTTTTTCAGTTTCCAATTTCTGTACTCGATATTTTAGTAATACAAGATTGCATAACAAAATATATTAAATAATAATAATTTTTTTTTTTTTAAACTTAAGATATTATTTATGTTTTTGGATTGCATTTATTTGGCCTTCCTAAAAACCCATTTTTTATTTATACACCTAAAAGAATTTGAATTGCCCCCCAAATAAACTTACAAATTACGATATGGAAAATGTAATATTTAATTCCGTTCGATTATAATATGAAAATTATGAAAATTTTTACACCGGCGTTTGTTGTAATTTGATGTTTCGATTGTTGTCTGTTTCATATTTGTATTTTGTTTTTTTTTTGCACTTGAGTTATATTTAAATAGTTTTCTTTTTCGCACATTAATTAGAACATTTTCTATTTTGTTATAAGTGCAGGGTGAACACTAAATAGTTTGATATTTGTAGTATATATAGTATTCTAAGCAAATAATTTTTTTGGATACTTTCCCGTATTCGGCTCTCATTTTAGCGACCATTTTCTTCAGGTACGATCTTAAAAAAGAGTAGCATAAAATTCGTGACTCAATTCAGAATGGGTCAATGAAGAAATATGATTTATATGTTATTAGATTGGTATTTAAATAAATGCCTTTTAAAACTAACAATGATTTTTATACGTTCTTTGGAAACTACAAGCCTGCAAAGTTGAAATTGTCTGGTAAATGTCTGGATCCTTTTAAAGAGCATTTAAATACCAATAAAACATACTTTTCCATTTACTCATTCTGAAGCTATGGTTCCAAATATGACGCTATATACTTTTTTTAATGATCGAAAAGCTCTAACTTGAAATGAGTGCAGAATCATTCGAATACTACCACCAACATAGCTTCGTATAAACCGTCGATTCAACTATTTAGTGTCCACCCTGTATATGTATTTTAAATTTCTTTTGTGTAATATATTGAAAAGTTTATTCTTATGAGAAAAATATGATATTATAAAAAATTTATTATTTAGGTCAGAAATATTTTTCAAGTTTTCCAATAATGTTATGTGTCATTTAAATAACAAAAAAATTAGCTAAAACTTTAAAATTTTGACAACCTAAAAATATAATGACAGAGATAGTGTCATCGTCGTCAGCTCTGTGAACTGATAAAAAGTTAAAATTATATATAAGTTTTTATATGGAATCAGTTATATACTAGACCTCGTAAAAAAGTTGAATTAATTTCAACTTTGACAGTGTGGCTTCGTCGATGAGAATATATCCAGACTCCAAACATGAAGGTAAAGTATAAATTAAAAATAAAATTCTTGTCGTTTATGATTAGGGCAATATTTAAGAGGTCATCAATTTCGGACAATTTGTGGTTGATTGGTGAAACCGCTAAAGAACACTAAGTTAAAGCTTCTTCAAGTTAAAATACTTAACATGTGTGTTTTTAAATGCTTCATATTAAGGTGCACCTTTTTAGTATGATTAAACCCATCAGACTTATAGGAGAAAAGCCTGATTTCATCTAAGTTTTATGTTTAATGTTTAAGTATTCTAACTCAAATATATTCATTATTATCGTAAGCTGAGTTTTAATAAATTAATCTCTTTAAAACTTAATTTTCACGACGTATAGCTTATTTTGAGTTAGTTAGTTAGTTAGTAAGGGGGGATTATATACTCAACACTAAGCCACTAGTTGGCCCATGGGTGAATAACAACGATCCTTTCCCTCTACTTCTTTTCAAGCTACCTCGCATTCTGAACAAACTTTAGCAGATCCCTGACCGGGATCCTTACCAACTCTTCAAGTCCATCGAACCGCTAGTTACCTAAAATACTATACCTGTTCAAGTCAGGGCAGTTACAAAGCATGTGACTGATATGTTCTTTTACACTCAAGTCATGACACCTTTTACATGAATCCACTGTGGTGTGCCCTAATCTCTTGGGGTTCAACTTATCAACTTATTAATTTGTTGAAACGATGCAGAAATTAATTACCATTCTAATAAAAACAAATTTTTCATGGACTTTTCCAACTTAGGTCTGAAATAAAACTGTATATATTTAATGCTCCCATGAAAACCTCTCATTTTGAGTTAGAATAGTATGGACCGGGGACATATGATATTATCCATTAAAGAAATAATAAACATCAAACTCAAATAGAAATCCTTTTTTTATTCTATACACTTTTTTTTTACTCGGGTATTAAATGTTTACTTTACCATTGAATGCCATAAATTTGCATATTAAAATAACAAATAAAAAATACCCAAAAGGCAGACGTCTTTATGCGATGTTATAAATTTCTATGTGTATCCAAATTCCCTTGAAAAACCATTTCGACGTTTAGTCTTATGATGTCCAAAAAACAATTCATTGGTGATAGCAGAGACACACACACGAAAATTCAGTTTTGTTTTTCTGAATCGTATATGAAATTTATTTGATTTATATTTTCTGTATTTATAAACATTAATTTCAAATAATAATGAATTTTTATGAAAATGATTATAATTCTCCCTCTGTTACCATTTTGTGAACATAAAAAATACGCAAAAGTTTTAAATTAAATAAAACTTGCAGAACAAAAAACAACTGAAAATTATAAATTAATTTTTTTGGTTATAATATTTTTTGATATGGCCTTAAAATAATATCGTATAAATAAATGAAATTTTTAATCGGGAATTAAAATATCCAATTTTGATATTTATTTATTTACATTTATATATACCAGAAATATTAAACTTTTGTGTATTTTATATTTTGGTTTTATTAATTGTAATTTCAGATTTGTATTTACAATTATTATAGAGAACTTGATCATATCAAAACAAATCGAGTTACGAAATTTAATAGATATCAGATTTCATTGGTACCTGATGGTCAATTAAAACTGCTGCCTCAAATTTAGATTTGGTTCTTAATAGAAATTACGTAATTATATCTATAATTAAATTTCGAAATATGTAATTAATTTTCGAAAAATTTATAACTATAATTTAAATTGAATGAAATGCCCACATGAACCAGAAGTTTAAGCACTTATGCTCTTTCGGGCCATTGTACCATTTCACGTATGTAATTCAGATGAAGCTGGTTGAAATGATTTGTTGTTTAGGTAGACCAAAGCAACGACCAGGCGTAATTTATTTATTTAATTCGGTTGATTCTTCAGTTAGTAGCTGTTGCTTCCCTTTTAGATCTTACTGAATTTCTGTAATAGTTTCCCCAAACCAGTAAGTTCGTTCATATCTAAGTGTTCGGAATCTGGTTCGGACCTCCGCACAAGTACTGACCAACCCATTTACAATTTTAAATTATTAAAATTAATGACATTTTCTTTTCATACTTAAAGTTTTTACGGTGTAACCAATTTTAGAAAACTGGTTATGTAACAAGGTGTTAGTATGGGAAAGAACCAAACCTTACTAATAATGCAACCAAACCTTACTAAAAATGCATCCTGATAACCACTGGTAATTAATATCAGCAAAACTTTCGAAAGAATCACTTAAAAAGTTGCATTTATTTCAATTTTCGTATTTTAACCTATAAAAATTATTTATTATTTTGAAGTATAACACACTTGATTACATCTTGATGTTACAACAACCGAAAAACACTTTACTCCCAAAATACTCGAACTTTTCAGTTGCTGCTATAAATAATGGTTAGTTGCTGTAACAGTTGCTGTCCGAAACCCTGTTAACCCGTAAGAAATCAAACTTTTATATGTTTGGTAGGTTTGTCGTAGAGAACCCGGTACTTTTATATGTGTTGTCAAAAAATGATTTGAACCCATTTTTATGTAATAAGAATTTGATATTAAAATACGATGAATTTTAAATAAATGTTCATTCTTTCATTACCAATAAATTATCAAATTTTATTTATAAGTGTACCAAATTTTGTGAAATTCTATTTATATTTATTGCCATTTGTACGATGATAATAACAAGTTTAAAAGAATTAATTTAAATCACTTCAACTTAACACTTACTTAAAATATTAAATGGCAAATCGAGAGAAAATTTAACCATATAAATTTTAAACTCAAATTTTTACCTTTCTTTAATTTATTATTCTAATCAATTTTAATTCTTCCAATTATAAAAATAATTTATATTTTACATGAATTTTCAATTTTAATTTACCTTTCTGTCCATTATTTATTTTTTCCTTCTTAAGTAATAATAAAATTTATAATTTAAAAATTTATTTTGTTACTAATTTTCTTCGACCTTAACGAATTCCGTCCCTTTTACTAACTGTGTAGATTTAATCATTAAAATAAAAACAGATAAAGAAACATTAAAATTTGATTTTTTAATAACTCAAAGTGTGCTAAATTTTGCTCATAATTAACCGTCAAAAGGTTATTTTTAAGATATTTTGCTGTAGGCACTTTAGATTTGATTTTTGGCATATCAAGGTTTAGAAAGCAAAGAAACAACATAAAAATTGATTTAAATTTATTTGAAAATATGATTTTGTTTTCATTATGTTGTGGACCCCGACTTTGTTATACTTAATTCATTATTATACATAGTCTAATAAATTAATCATAGAGTAAAAATTTCGTGTTATGATTTGGTATGTTTTTAAGAAATATATGTTACTTAATATATTTGTTAAAATTATGCTGTGGACTATGATTTCTAGTTCTGAAACAAATAATTTTCCAATGTTCTCAATAATTTCGAAACATTTGAAACATACTTTTCAAGAATATAAAAATTTCAATGTGCAAATTCAATTGACTTTTAAACTTTTAACGAAATTTGGGGTTGATTGGTTGGTTAGTTTAAGTGGCGAGCTCGACGACTCCAATTATCGCATATGCACCGTTTTGCTACCACTCATACGCATGTAACCAGGATAGGTTACGCGGCGGAAAGAGGCAGTTTAGAACAATCTCATGCTATTCAAGAAGCATACCATGTCTCTGGGTTGCTTCGTGGCTAGATCGTTGAGTATTCCATCAATTTCTTTCCAATTTCTTATTTTTATCTTCAAACGAAGATTGAATTTTAAATTTCGAAATTTCTGGGATGTGGTTTTGAATGTTTGCGTTAAAGTTTCAATTTTTCATACTTTCTGCGTTGTGCAGTTTATGTTCAGTTTATTTACTCCCATGAATTGAACTTTTTTTTTGACACCCCATTAAAACGCATTGCTGTTGTGAATGTTTGAGAATTACTGAGACATTAATTTGCTATAGAAGATGTGCAGTTGTGGCTTTTGCAAATAGTTAGGTATAATTGCAATTATATAATTCTATCCAATTAAATTCGTAACTTATTTGTGTCAATTTTAATTGATAAACAAGAAATCCAATTAAATTTTTCGAATTTTCAATATAATAAATTACTTTTTAATATCTTCTTATTACCATATTTTATGAATTATTTATTGTTTTAGAAATTCGTAAACTCTAATGACAATTTGTCTTGAAAGTGTCTGTTAAATATTTATAAGCTACCACTTCTCACAATTTGGAATTCGCGGATTCAAAATATTTAAATCCCATCTAATAATAATGAACTCTGAATTGTGCGATGGGTAATTATGAAAACCTGATGTAATAAATAAAAAATATTAAATAAATTTTCTATTAACATTCAAAAAAAATCATTAAAATTTTATGGTAAAAGAAAATTTAATTTTCCAATTTTTTAGAGATCAACTCCTGAAACAAGTTGTACGTTATCACAAATTTTACAAATAAAAGCCAGAAGCTAAGAAATTTTTATTTTTACCTTTACATTATATTAAAAATATTTAAATAAATGTAAACAGGTTGACATAATAGCAAAATGAAGAAGATATTTTGTAAATTATAAACGTTTTTTATTGAGATTGAGATACAAAATTCATTGAAATTATTTAAACATGTTTGTTAAAAAAATGGAAAATTAAATTTTTCTTCTATATAAAAATCTAAATTTGTACATTGATAAAAATCGATTTTTCCAATATTTTTATAAAAAAAATTGTAGGTAAACTTTTTTAGGGTGTCACCAAGAAAATGTACAATTTTCAATTCAAAATTATTGAGTATTATAATTTTCATTTTTATGTATGTTTATTAAATATAATAATTATACAACGCCGAGAAAGCTTAGAATTAATATGAAATAATGTGAAAGTAAATAATAGCTTCGATAATTGGATCCATAATTATTAAATTATGATTTGATTAGAAAATTTAATGGAAAAATAATGGAAATTTACTTTTACTTGATGTAAAATATGTTAAGGTATAGCTCCAATATCCGCTATGTAAAAATTATATAAAGGTTAAAATTAAAGCTGAAATTTGTAGATGATATTTTTACATAAATTTAATTTTTTGGCGATTTAAATGTATAATTATCGATGTAAATAAACATCACTTTATCAAGCTTCCTTCAAAGTTTGTAATATTCAAAGTTTGGATTGATGTGATTGTTTCTTGTTCACAGGACATACGTACAAACATTATTTAAAAACTATTAATGTGGCTTTACAGAACCAAGGATTTGCTCCAACAGGATCAATTACAGACTATATTAGCTTTCGAATGGAGTTCTTTTGAAATTCTACTCATTTTTTAGATTGACAGACAGACGGAAATCCGGACTAAGTGAAATATCATAAGTAGAAAATTCTCTAAAAAGAATACCGAAAAATGTACTCAAAGCAGTTAAACTTTATTTGGCCTCTCAATGCTGATAAATAGATAATCTAGTCATAATTATACTCTGAGGAAAAATAAAAATATTTTTTTAAAAGTTTTACAAGAGTTTCCATAAAACAAAGTTCTTAGAAACAAAACTCTTCCTTTTTGTGGTATATACTAATAAATTTCAAATCAAATTGAAAATTTATTCGCAGTGTAAAAATCTTATCATTACTAAAAAAGACTTTTCAAAATTTAACAAAACCGCAAAATTATCTGATGGAAAAATGGAAAACGAAAAAAACATAATTTAACATTTAATTTTGTAAATTTGTAATTTTTTCGGTGTTTGTAAGTCAAGAAAAGTTTCTTTTAAAGTTTTTCTCCTTTAACGATCAACAACAAAGAAAGGATAAATGGAAGAAAATTATTCCCTTTTTTAATGGATTCAAAACAATTTTAATATTTTTTATTAATTATATTAAAATAACAATTTTAATTGGCGTATCATCACAAAACTTTCTTAAAACTTTTGAAAATACAAATTTAAATATTAATAACATAATAAAAATGATTGTATATTTAAATTAATTTTGTTGGGAAATGGAATCAACAATAATAAAACTTTGTTTTAGTGGTTATAAAATTTAATTAATTATTTAAGTACAATAAAATATTAGTTTTTGAACAATATTTCATTCATATGGACCACAGTCTGAGAAAACCAATTCGATCAACCTAATTTTTGCATACTTTTTTATATTGAACTGGACGAATATCATTACTAACTAGTTGGATGCTGACTGTAGTGTTCGTGGTTTATCTGCATAAAGCAATGGCTTATCATAACCCCACACAAAATAGTCTAAATGTGTTTAATCACACGATTTGGCTGGCTAATTGATAGGTACAAAATGTGAAATAAAAGACTCATTAAATTTATCACGCAATAAATCAATTGTTTCACGAGACGTATGGCACGTAGCACGAACTTGTTGAAACCAAAAATTATTTAAACCATTTTCATCAATTCTATTGACAGTAACGTTGTTACCAACATCAATTTTGGTCCGATGACACCACCAGCCTGAAATGAACATCTTAAAAAAGTTAATATTTCTGAATGTAATCGAAGTTCTTCAAATGCATGTGGATTATTTTTATCCCAAATACAGAAAATTTGTTTATTAACGTAGCCATTAACCGATAAATAATTCACGAAGTTTTCTTTGAGTTTCGACAATTGAACGCTAATTTTGATAAAATAATTGAATGATTTGCAAACGTTGTTCATTTGTATAGCAATTTATGATAATTTATTTCACTGTAATGAATAAAATTCTGGTGAATAGAAAGATTATTGTAGCTATCGCTTTGCTAGCAGCACATCATTGATTTAATTCCAATACCGAAAATAATAGTGTGGCGACCAATTCGCCGTAAATTGTGACAGACAATTCTATCGCGAATATAGGTCAAATTTTGCCTGTTTCCAAATGAATGATCTCAAAAAGTTAGGTATACAAATAGCCACCAATTCGGTAGGTTAAGAAAAATTTGATGCATTTTGATTTCGATCAAATTTGAAGAAACTCATAAATATAAAAAGAAATAATTCAGAAACTCTGATTTAAAATTTTACTACTCATGGTCATGACTAAACCAAATATTCTTTATCATATTTTGTTCCAATTCTCAACATTTCAATTATTAATTTAATTATCGCTATATGAGTAATCCGGAACTATATATTTTATCTAAACCCTCGACTATATAAAAATTACTCACTATAATATAAATAAGAAATATGTCATCGAAATTTGCCCTCAATTCCATATTTCAATTATAAATAAATTCACCTACAATTTCAATTGCACAATATCCAAAACAATTAAAGCCGACATTTTATACTTTCACACCGAAACGGAATTAAAATCAAAGTCTGATCCGTTCGTACATTACTTTAATATTTTACATCACAATTTAATTCAAAAAAGTTCATACAAAAACAAAAAATGCAATTTATGTCATCAATGAAAGAAATTTTATAATAAAAAAAGTTTTTATATAAATTATTAAAACCTGTCATTTTATGGCTTCATTTATTGTATACAACAAATTAAAAAATAAAATCACATTTAATACGTTCACGTTTTCATATTATATTATACGAATACGTTACGTGCGATACCGACAAAATAAAATGCGGAAAGTGTAATTTACGTGATTTAAAATAATTTAAAGAGCTCTAAACAAAATATAATACAAAAAAAAAATTGTAAAATGTTTGATCAACAACAGGTCAAACCCTCAACAGGTTTTTATTTTTTGTTACAAATTAATCATTTTAAATAAAACTGTCAAAAAAAGCCTAAATTCCATCAACAGCAACGGCGGAAAGTAATTTTTTTCTTAATTCTTTTCACCAACAGTGCCAACATTTTTTTCGTTTATCAAATAATTATCGAATTTCATGCTTTTTTTAAAGCTGTCAAAATCATAAAAATCTTTTGTATGTCCTTGACTTAATTAAGGATCCATCCACCCACACAAAAAAAAAATAAGAAAGAAAATTTTAGCTCTTTTGTATTGTGGTCAATTTGAAATTTCGTTAATCAAAGGTTCATTTTCTTAATTTATTTTCTATGAAACAAATAAAGGAAAGGAAATAAATTAGAAATTGTTGAGAATTTTCTTTTAATTATTATATAATTTAATTTAATTCAATATTTTAATGAAATTTTACTGTAAATGATTATTTCTTTATGTTTGATTATGTTGGAAGTTGGAAGCTACAAGGTTGAGATTATTTAGAATTAAATATTTGTTAAATAAAATTTATGGAATAATTAAAAATACGAGTATTGAAATAATTATGGAGATTTGTATTTAGCATATTTATATATCCCTAAAGCTGGAACCACAGTGGCACCGGCACGTTTACAGCTGTATAAAATACACAGTTTTATTGTAGCATTAAATAGCATCAATTTCCAAAATTTAAGGAAACGGCAACTTTGAAAAGTCCCTTCCAATAATGCGTACAATGTAATTTAAATTTTAAAGTCAAGCTCCTTGACGTTGAAGACATAAGTGTGGGTGGCACTATGATTTCGAGTTTAGTGGTCGCTAATTGATTTGACCGGTTACTTAATTGTGAGGGGAATTTTATTTTTTGTAAGTTAGGGAAATTTGTAATTAATTAATTTTTCATAGAGAACCTCCAATCATTTTTGATTATATGGGTCCACTTGTAAATAATTGCATTATGTTAAATTGTATAAATAGGTAAACATGTCAAACCAGTGTTTGCAGCGGGAATAGAACCTACAATTTCTGTGTTGGTTGAACAGTACATGTTACACTGAGCTACCAAGACCGATTTAGTTATTTAATTAAACTAAATTGAATCTTCCAAATCCAAACTCTTATAAAACCATTGACGAAATTATCGTCAATGTTAAAATATTACTTGTTAAAATATTACATCGAAAGCATCGAACTTTCATTTGACAGATTCTGATTTAGTGTTCAAACAATATAATTAATTTAATCAAAGCGTAACGATATAACGAAATTACCACAATTCTTCCTAGTTTTCGAATATTCGTAAAAATTTGTAATTTCGTTACAATTTCATTAATATTGGCAAGTAAACGTTGCTTACTTCCTTCTGAAATATCAATGAGTACAATCATTACAGTGACCTGTAACCTGTAAGGAAGCCTATAATTCTTCTGAATTTCTTTCTATTCATTTGAAGAAGTTCTGTTGCTCGGTATTTCGATTGTCCACGAATTATGAAATCCAATTAAAATGAAATAAACTTAACAAATTATTTCTAACAAATTTTCTGATAAATTTTCACTTGATTTTCACCAAACATTAACACTTTATATTGTATTATAAATTTCGCTTATCATAATTTATGTTTCTCGTGTATAATTTTAACACTATTTTAATAATTTTTTGAATATATGTATAAGAAATTTCATATACCTCGAAATATAATTAGCACAACATGCTATAATTAATTATAATTATATATTTCAAAGTAACAAACATAAAAAAAAAATAGAAAGTTCAAAAAAAAAATTTTTTTATAGATTTTTCTATAATAATAATAAGCCTCATTACCAGCCAGATTTTTTTTTCTATATAAGATTGCGATGGTGTCAATTTTCTTATTTGACTTATAAATTTATTCATATACATATTTTTATATTTACTTATGTAAATTTTCATTAGACATTAGACGACACACTCTTATGATTTAATTTAATTATTTATCATGAAAATCATGAAAATTTTCTTTTCAACTCTCAAAATTATCGCAAAAATTCATCATAATTAATTAAGTCTAAATAGAAATTTCTGATTAAAATGAAAATAAAAATTATATTCAAATTTATAAAATCCCCTGTTTGTCTCCATCACAACAATCAAAAGAGAAAAACAAAAACGACTTAATTTGAAATTAAGCAAACTTCCCGTAAAACATAAAAAAGAGTTTTTTTGATTGTGCGTAATTTATGTTTTTCAAATACATAAATATAAATTTAATAATTTTATCTCCCACATTTTTCCGGCCAACCTACGATTCCCCCGGTCTACTTTTTTTATAAATATCCCCAGCCATAGAGAAATACTATTTTATAATAGGCCATTAAATATTTGTTTAAGAAAATTTTTATGGTAATAATCATAATTATTTTTTTTTAGTTTTGATTATGTTACAATCTTTTACATCTAAGTTATGTTATGATAATGGTTCTATTATCATAAAAATTGTTTGTATATTTTATGTATATTTAATAATCTCTTTATAAATTTAGGGCGTTTAGAGACAAAATCTTGTGATGCTACAAAATTCTAACATAATTTAATATTTATTTAATAATTTTTTTTTTTAAGTAATGATAACAAAATGTTAAATCAAAAGCTTAAAGCCGCTTTATTAGGGTTGGATCACAATATGTGAAATTATGATTGCAATTTTCAAAATTCTTTGATAATTTGTTGAATACTTTTTTTTCGGAAAAAAGATAAGGTCACAGATTAGATTAGAGTAAGGGGGCCTTGAAGCAGAAGTACGGACCTCTTCATCCCTACACTTACACTATTGAACATCTCTAAACAGATCTTGTGCCTACTCTATTAATGTTTGGTCAGTTAATACTCAGGATTTTCAAGAAACGCAGAGTTTTCCTGAGAGCTACACCATTGATTTCGTGATGAGATGACTCAGATATCTCATCTTTTTCGGAGTACGAACCTCGTAATCGCACAGGTTACAGATTACTATTTTGGACTTAGAATTTAATTATTTAAATGTTAAAGTATGGCCGCCAAAACATATGCTCTGACTGCATATCCTACCATACCACTAATATCAGCTTTGCGTTGTCGAAAGTTTGGGTATAACCTTCATTGATAATGTACCTGATATTGACACCTTCAGCTGGATCTCATTCATTGTATTTGAAGAAGTAGTAAATCTACTTTTAGATTAAATATAATTAGAAATTTTGAATTTCGTCTTTCTGCAACCCTGATTTGACTCTCTCAAATTTCATTTATAACTTTTTGAAAATGTTTAGTGCATCCGATAAATCCATTTTTTTTTATATATCAAACATATGTTAAACGAATGTTTTCCACTTTGTTATTATGTATAAAAAAATTATGAAGCTTGTGATCAAAATGAATTTTAAACAAAAAATTGTCGGATTTCTTAGGAAAATTAGATCATTCTGTTTATATTCTGTCTGTCAAGTGACAATGCAAATGGGAAATTTTAATATAAAATGTAATAATACCTTTTTTTTTTGTTAAAGGGGAAATGGATGTGATCATATCTCGAATCACATAGACGAGAATTTTCGTTGGAAAGTTTCAACAAAGTTTCATTTCAACATAAGCATAAAAACTTTGTTATATCTCGTATTCAAAAATTTCATAAAAATTCTAAGAAAATAATGTTTAGTGTTTAATTGTTAAATAAAACGCTCTTTGATGTTTAAATATTAGCTTTTTTATTGGATATTATTTAGATAGTAAGAAAGAAAAATATTTTTATAGAATTTAAATTTATTGTATTTTAGCTCGGAATGTTTAAAGTTAGTTTCAGATTTGAGAACGTTTCTATAGCTTAAAAATGACAATGAGAGTTTACACTGTCGGTAAACAGATTCGTTATTTGGCAACAGTCGTTACAAATAAATAAAATTTGGAAATGAAATTACCTTATTTCTCAATTTAAATGCATTGATAGCGTTTCGCGTTTGTAAAGGTTGAATCAATTTAGCTTTTAGGTTAACACAACGTTGTGTTAATGTTGAGTTTGTCTCGTTCGGGCTAAGGCTTAGTATATCTTTCAATTTGTTTATATATAAATATACTGGAAGTCTAATCTGATCCAGTAGATTATGTACTCTTGTTCAATCCATCTGCGTAAATTGAGGTTAGAAAATCCTCTTGGTTTACCTCAAAACGGCTCTGATCTAATGAATTTTGTATATTTGAGCCAGTTTTTTCAAGTTATTTCCTTTAATTGCTGCTTCTTTATTTCTTTCAATTCCATTATGTCGTGGAAACTACATTAAAGTGAATTCTGTTTACTCTGAATATTGATGCCCTTAAATCCAAGTAAATTGAATAGATTTTAAAATTTAAAATATATATTGAATAAACTACAATTGTTCCAATCTAGAAGTGTTAACGGATAATGGAAAACAATCTTGGAATGACTAATCAAAATTTCAGATTAATTACTAAAAAAAATATATGTCAAATCATTGAACTAACTTCCGCTACTAAATTTACTTAATTACCAGTTTGATTTAAACAATTTTATATTTCAAACTTATAATAAAAACTATTAAAATTATGAAATCCATTGTATTAAATTAGATTTTTCAATTTATATTTAGATATAAAATTAGATTAGTGTAACTTCGGTAAATCTGACTCAAATCTACTATTTTATATTTTATACTTTCAAATTATATACCGTACTCTAAACCTTAATAAATAACTTTATTACCTGGATTCATTAAGTACAAGTGCTACAAATCCAAAATAAAACCATCATCAAGATCAAGACTAAAAAAAAATTCCACTTTACGAATTTAGAGTAGATTATATAGCACTATCATTGACGATAACACTAGAAAAGTGCGCACGTTCACACGATAAAAAAAAAAACTTTTTATATATCTTGAAAATAATACTCTCTTTTGTTTTCAATCTTTTTATATTGTAATTTATTTTTTTTCAAGACCAGTGGTGGCTCTATCATGTAGGCAACTAGGCTGCCGTCTATGTCGCTGCAGGCGTGTAGGTCGTTCAATTATTTACTTAATCATATACTAATTTTATGTAGTTTGGCATTACATAGTAAATTAATATGTAATCCAGTAACTAAGACGGTTACAGTGCAAAGCTTCATAAGAAATTATAGACCTAGTTAACATCACCATATAAAATCACATAACCTAGCTTAAAACTATAGCCTTTGTTTCTTGGAAAAGCCTAATTAAAGATCAGAGTTGCATGGAAATATTATGGTTTATACGCCGAGTGATATTCTATACATTTATATAGCGAAGGACAAGGCAATAAACATATTACTCTTTATGGCCTCACCAGCTTTTAAAAATGAATTGTCAAAAATCATTGAATATTTCTAGCTTAAATCAACCAAAAATGTCAAGTTTTCTAATAAAATTAGAAGAATTTATATTAAAATTTGATTAAAAGTAAAGCACTATTTTAAATTTTAATTGCATTGGGCAAGGAGGGCGCTACAAAATGAAAATAATTGATACATCCCTGTCAATATAAAACTCATAATATATTTTATATTCTTATTTTACCTTATAATATCTTTTTTTGTTTTGTTTTTCATCATACAATATCTTTTTAACATACTTAGCAGCTTCTATATCTAGAATCTAATCCCCCCCATATATGCTATACGTGCTGCTGATATACTTGAAAATTATCATTACAAACTCATCTGGATATTTCATATTTGTAATTCATACCATAATAATAAATAAGAATATAACAACTGTACTCCGTGACATAAAATTATGTATACTTATATAGAAAATGCTTCGCAATCGCAACCCTTTTTCTTATTTATAATATCACCAAGTTTTCCATCCATCTTTTTTTAATTATTTTAATGAATGATGATGTAAATAAAAAAAAGAAAAACCAGTTTTATTTTATTTTTATTTTTTTTGAAATATAAAGCAATGAAAAAGTAGAAAATAGAAATTATTTTTGTAAAATTGAAGCCAAGTTCCTTTTTTATCAGCTCATTAAAGTAAAATATAAAAAACATTAATTTATACGAAAAGCAATACGGACGCAATTAACTTAAAAGTTTATATCCTGATTATTTTTAATAAATACACAGGGTGTATAAGATGTGGTTGATTGATGGATTACCGCGGTATTTGTGGGTATATAGTATATAAAAATGATTAGTAGAATTATAGAACTATCACTACGAATTATCACTGCGGCCACGTGAAAGTCCGACTCCGACGCATTCAGATATTAGCATGTATTCCTGCCCGACTCATTCAGATAGGATGTATTCCACGATGTTTTGTAGTGATCGTAGCAGATTCTGCAGAGGAGTGGGTTGTGAGCTGTCTGATTCTACAGAGGGGTGGTTGCATCCTGTTTGCATACTGAGAAATGTATCCTGTTTAGAGCAATCATTTCATATTTAGGTTGATAGCTGGAGAATGTAGTTAACCGATTTTTTGAATAGGTGTTTAAATTACCCTGAAGATTATAACCACATTCCGTTTCTGTACCACCTGAAATTTAAAAAAAAATCAATAATTTTGTCGTTAAAGGCGATTTACTCAGAAACTTTAACTATAATTTTATTTACACAAATAGAAGCACAATAATTTCCTATTTAATGCTTAAAAAATATTACTCATTTCGCTACTATCTAACATCCGCTACTCTAATTTTGTATCATAAAAATATTAGAATATATCGCCATTCATTCATTTCTGATCCACCCTGTAAGAGAAGATGAAATTTAGACATTTATAATAACAATAAACAAAAAGATTATACTGCTTCAGTTAGGCTGTTTTTCATTACTGTGCATAGTCTTTATATTTTTTGATTCCTTTTCTGTCATCAGAAATGTTTAATTTTTAATAATCCCGAAGCCACCAGGCCGAAATATTATAATTTTTTGTTTAATTAAGACATAAATGAACTTATCCAACCCCAAATACAAATTTGCTTATTTAACCTTAAACATTATAGGTATGAACCTATTGAGTACATCTGATCGGAAAAAAGGGGATTCGTTTAACATCTTTATTTTAAAAAAAATTATTATTGTATATTTAAATTTCAAAGGACTTTTTTACAGCCTTGTGTTCATTCTATTTTTATTATTCTATATATTGAGAGTAAATACTTCAATGACGATCGATATTTGACTTATGCTTCTTGAAATTTATGTAAATTATGGTTTTATTTTTTCAAAATAGCTGAAGTGATGAATGAAATTTTAAAGTATATATTTTTCACATATGGTAAATTTTTTAGATGATGATACTTTCAAATAGTGACACTTGAAAATTATAATATTGAAAAATGTATTTTAAATAAAAAAAATTAATGTATTTATTTAAGAATTAAAATACGAGAGGTGTAAGCCGTCATATCATTTGAAAAAGTTATAGCTATAAGAAAGGAAACTTCGAAATGTCGGATTTTTAAGAATTGAAAGATTTTACGTATGGTAGAGAGATGTCTTCCTATCGGTGGCAGTTTTTTGTTGAAATTTTATTTACTAAAAGATGGTGAGTAATTCTGCATTCTTACTATAATAAATAATAAGGCTGTGATGTGAAGTAATACTTTACGTAACGACGGCGGACATTATTGATCTCTTGCAATTCTACGAACTTTAGTTTATTAATAAATCTGAGAATATTTTTGAAGTTCGTAGTTATAAAGTCCTCTAGTTCTAGAAACCTTGGCCAAAGAACACAGACCTTAACAATCACATAAGATTTGTTTGGCTATTTCATTGGATTTTCCGCATATTCTGCATAGGGAATGATATTGATCTGTCTAACTTACTTTGGAGGTAGTTAAAACGCGTAGAGGCCTGTTAGGAAGCCGTAAATGGTTAACTCTGTATTTAAGTAGGAAATGACTGCTAAATATATTGTGTATGATTCATTTTCGATTCGAAGTTGCTACCGCTGGTAAAACGCTAACGTTTTGCAGAAAATTAAGGTAGTATAGTTCCAAATTTTCAGCGATAGTAGTACTGCCACCACCCAAAAGTCAAACTTCTAATTTAATTAAAAAATAAACCACAAATTTCAGTCTCCCATGTTTTGACCTTTCCCAACACAAACTGCGAATTTAATATTGAACTACTACATTATAAAAATCAATTAAATATGAATTTTTTTTTAATTAAAAGTCATATGGCTTCCAAAATTCAACAGTGGATATTTTTTTACTTAATTAAAATTTGTATATATATAATTCATTTCATTGGATTTTTGAGGTTATGGTCATCATTACATTGTGATGCATTCAAAAAGATATTTTTATGATGACCAAAACAAAAATGGTAAACAAAAACAAATAAATTTTGTTTTAGTCATGCAGAAGTTTACAAAATGAATTACTGACTTGCCCTAAAAATGTTTTTGTTAAACAAATTGGGGAAATTTTTTATTGAAAATCATATATATATAAGAATAATAAACAATAATTTAAATATTCTGACTTTTAATTTAACAGAACATAAAAAAAAACACCGTTGCAGAATTTATTCAAATTAAAAGATTTTAACCCTCGGGGTATAGAATAATTTGACCTCTTCTCTTGGTAATTCTTCGCAATTTATGACATGTTGTTGTATAAAAATAACATAAATTGAGAAGAATTAATTTTATCAGCATATTTTATATGAGCTATAAAAATATAAAATATTTAATTTAATTTAAATCAATTGTACGGAATTAATGATAAAATTGAATTTAATTTGAGAATTGGCACAAAAACAATAAGAAATTTTAAGTATAAATATGTGTAAAATAAAATGTTGATTAAATGCCAAAAACTATGTAGACAAAGAGCTAACGAAACATTATTTTTAATCGGAATATTTTTATTATTAATTATTTGGTGTATTGGTTGGTTAGTTTTAAAGGAGTGGGAAATACGACACCCACCCCCTCCCACGCACATAGGCCACATAAGAGTGAGCCCGTTGTACACTCCAGCCGAACACTGCATCACAGTTACAGCGAGTCGACCCATTCCACTTCTTTAAGAACGATATCATCTGAGCCGACTTTATCTCATTCCTTTCCTCGAGGTTTTCTATAAAGAAACTACCAAAATTTCCTAAATCTTTTTTGTTGCACTGATGAGCACCGACACTGATTGTGTATTAATACGAAATTATGGTAATTATTAAATATATTTTGCTTGTCAAATAGTCAGACATTAGTTTACTATAAAATATGGAAAATTTCATTATTATTAGTTCAATTCAAAATGTGGATATCCAAATTGGCATAATCTCTAAATACAATTTACTATGAACAAGTTTTTTTATTCAGAAAAGTCTAGCTATAAAAAAGTTATAGTATAATTGTTGCTATAAAAATTATACCATAAAATCACCTATACATTATAAAACACGTTTATCAACCTGTTGACAACTTGGTCTAGTTGTATCATTTATGAGCAAGTTTACGACACGTTGACAACCATTTTGACGGTTGACAGAAAAATGGATTGAAGAAATGGTGGGCGATGGTTGTAAGTTGTAGAATGTATAAGGAAGTTTCTTGACGTTTCTTATGCTAAAAAAACACATGATTTTAATTGTTTATGTTATTAATATTTTGTGTTGATTGAAGTAATATTTCATCCAACAATTTTCTTGATATTTGACAACTATCCTGCAAAAAAACAAAATGCTTTTTTCATGTCACAGATTTTTGATGTTTGTAATATTATTTTATTGTGTATAATAATTATGTATAATAATTCATAATTGGAGCTACAAAAAGTATTTTCTTCAAACGAAGACATAATTACTTTGATGTAAATCAATAAAATTGTCTGTCAAATAAAGTTGTCAACGTTCGTTGGAAATTCAAATTATATCGAATTTCTACGTTGCGTTGTGAATCTTCGCTTTGAGTTTAATTGCTATCATTCATTTTGTATTGTTCGTAACTTGCGTTGAGAGTAACTTGGCTATTAATAATTGAAAATTTCATTACCTACTCCTAACAATAAATTCTTCAAATTCATTTTCTTTTGTGATTAAATTTTCATTAGGAATTTATAGCTCCTAGTCTATTTATATTCGTATTTGTAATGTAACATACCAAAGTTATATAAAAATTTATATATTCCCATAACAGTTCAACGTTTCATACAATAAACAACAACATAAAACCACCAAAACAATTTATATTATTTATTTATATTATTAAAAGGAATTAAATGTTTTCATAAATGATTCACCAATTTTTAAACATAAATAGACGTAATATATTTTTCACATAGCAAAAATTGAACCATATAAAAAAATTATTATGAAAATTACGTTCTTTATATAAAAAAAAAATTTAAAGTCTCTGGCTATACATCGTCGTAATGCATAATCAGCTGAAATTATTCTGCATCATTTTTTTTTTTTAATAATAATATTCATCATTATTATTTGTCGCGGAAAAAAATGACTAGTAGGGTAATAAATTGACATGTTTGTAGAGAAGAAGCAATTTAAAGCATCGTTGAGCATTCAAAATTAGATTCAACAAAGATATTGAGGAAGGAAAAAACTTTTTTTTTAAAAGCACAAGTTCATCAGACAAATTATTTTATATGATGAGATATGATAATTTTTCAATGTAGCTAATAAAGTAGTAATTTAAAAAAAAGAGTTTTCTCATAATAAATAAAGTGTACGATGACGTTCAGAAAAATTTGTTAAACTCGATTTTAAGATGTGATAATATTTCAGTGAAAATTTTTATCTGACTTTGATAATAATCAAAAGATGTAAATATAAAAAAATTATGATGATTATGTTTATTGTCCAAAATATAACCAGTATTTTCAACACGGTTTACTATTATGTTTTATACTTGAACCAGGAAGCTATAAATTTAACCTTTTAATTCAGAAAAATTATGAGAAAATATCATTTTCAATAAATGTTGACTGAATGGTCAAATTAATTTTATGTTGTGTCTAAAAGTTGTTTAATCAAATTTTGTAGTTCCGGATATTCTGTACGTGCTTTGAAATATTGCAGTATTATAAAAATGTTCGTTACAATAATACTAACTCTTTCTAAGAGCAATGCCATACTGTCTCACCGTACGTTGTAACAGACTGAAATATTTGGAATTTTATAACAAATCTGGTTGAAGGCAGAGGAAAAGCGAAGTCAGACGGTCTCATTTCACTCATATAAGAAGTCGAATGGATCGATGTGTTGTAGACGTATAAGTACCATTCGAATGGCAGTACAACGAGCATAAGTGGCCACGTTAATTTAATTTAAATCAATTAACTACGCAAACCACGATACTCCAAATTAAATTTAAGTAATTTGACAAAATAGATTAGTAATATTGACCAAAAATAGAGTTAATAATAAAAATGTCATCAAGATTTATAAATTATGGAACCATTAATAATTTTTATGGAACCATTAATAATTAAAACCTTAAAAGTTTTACAAACATTTTCTAACTAAAATAGAAATTTGACGTAATTTTTACAGGTCAATAGCTTTTGATTTCACAATTTTAAAATATATTTTATATACTTTTACCTATTGAATATTTATTTTATTTTAAATATTGATTAATTTTAACAAAATATAAATATTCAAATTAATTTTTTGCAATATAAAATATTTTAAAAATAAATATTTGCATAATAAAAGTCAGTAAAAAAGATATAACCTCAAAATTGTGGGTGTTAAAAATATCATTAACAATTTCACTTTCATTCTTTTCATTATATTTTATAGCTTTAACCACAAAGTTATTTAAATCTTAATAATTCATCATAATAAAAGCAAATTTATTTATCTATTAAATTGAATTTTTGCATTAATTTTACAATGAAATTTACATTAAATCAAAAGTATTATTAATGTTTGCATGTTGCATCTAGTCAGAAGCTTCACTGACATTACTATACAACTTACCATTTTATAATAAGGGCTAAGGCTAAGTAGAGACTCAATGATGAGATGATATTCTGAAGAAGAGGATTACTTAGAACGCCTTCTATGTTCTGCCCAGCATACAGGAAATTAAAAAGTTTTTTTTTTTAAATGTAATTTCAACAAAATATATTTCACCTCCCACATTGAAAATTTGAAATAATAATTTCTTTTCACCATTGCTACACGATTTTTTATGTTATACTTGACCAAGAATCTTTTATATTTTATGTTTCTATAACCGCTAACTTTATTATCAATACTTTCATCTTCATTTTTATACAATTTATAATTCGTTTTTTTACTTTAAAGTTACTATTTCTTAAAACTCTAATTACCATAGCTTTCCGCATTAACTGATTTTACGTAGAAATATATACGTAAAAAAAAATATGTTTTTTTAACAAATCATCAAAAAACTATTTAGGTTCATTGACTTTATCTTTCAGAAAAAATAAAGTTAAATACTTTAAATTCAGATAATCAACATTAGAAAATTGAAAACACGTAAAAATTAACAGGGAAATTATGTTACTGTCTTCGAAAACATAAAATTATCTTAAAGTCTTGAAGGAAAACTTTCATTATCTTTTCGGTAGAAATCAACGAAATTCTATGATTGAGAAAAAGAGTTGACAAAACAAACAAAAAAATTATTTATAATTTCAAAATTAAACAACACGGAATTTATTTCACATTTGAATGATAATTTCTTGTATCTACATTTCAAAAAGAAATATAGAAAATTTTTGTAATTAAGAATGAATTTATATGCAAATAAGGCTTAGAAATTATGTTGTATAAGTTCATAATTAAGAGTTAGACGTTAGAGTATTATAAAATCTAACTCTAACAACATGTAAGAGTAGGTAATGTCGAAAATATAAAAAATTCAGGAATTGGTATTGAACAAAATGTATAAATGCAATATCAGCCAAATTTCGTATATGTGAGAGAGGAAATATATTGAATTTAATTACCAGTAATTACTTAGAATTACAACCAGCACATAACTTCAAAAAAAATACAAATATTTTAAAGCTTGTAAAAATATCTTATGTCATTTAAGCTATTTTATAAATATTTTAATTTCAATTTCTATAACAAATTTTAAAGTTTATGTTTCACTTAAGATTTTGAAATTTCAATTTCAATCTGCATACCGATAATACATATATCATATATTGAATTAAGTTAATTTTGCTAACAATATAGTATATAGTAACTTTCTATGCCACGAATTTTGTACTTATATCCAAGCAAGACCTTTTAAAGCTTACCAAGACATAAGATGTTACTTCAAAAACATTTCTAATTAAAATGCTTGTAAACATAACTACCATATCAAAAATATTATATATGAAAAAATATTTTAATTTTCACATAAATCGACTTAAGCGATTCTTACATAATGCTACAAAGAAATATACTGGATATTAAATTCGTTTACAGTGTGATCGGTAAGTGCATAACGAGTGATAAGTGAATTATCCCTAAAAAAAATTTGAAATGAAATTAATTTATGTTGAAATTAATGATTTTGAACAATTTTTTCTGACTGCTTTTCGTAACTCAAAAATAAAGGCTTTCCAAAATCATTGGATAATTGTTGTAGAGTATCTCATATTCGTAAATGAGTTTAAGTAAGTTTAGCATTTTTTGACCACTCAGATAGAGGAGACCTGCATAACATTCAGAACCATAATTTAATGTTAAGAATGTTCTTAACACGTCATTTTAAATTTGTTACATCATTTAATATACAAAATCAAATTCGGTAATTTATAATTTGTCATATTATACGATATACGTCAAATTAGTTTCTACCAACGAATTAGAATATATGGAGGGAGCATAAATGTTCCATCTCTTTTTAACTCATAGTAAATTCCATATATCAAAAAAAAAGTTTATGAAGCCGTGAAAAAATTACTTCCTTTTCTTCTGCTAACCAACCTGTCAAAATCAAATCGTCTACCGAATTCTTAAAAACCTCATATGCCATTTTCATATTTATTGACTACTGAATTAGGTACTTGAATATATGGATAGGAGCATAATTAAATCTGATAAAAAGTTTTTACTAATCGTAAAAATTAAAATTAAATTACTGTGTGCACTCTTTTTTTGATAATTAGATAAATTTTAGTCGAAACTGAGTTGATGTCCAACGATCTTTTCAAAACTCATCCGACGAAATTTCTTGTCAAAATATCAGCTGATAATTTTTATACCAGGGTGGGTTCTTTTTTATTTAGTCTATTAATTTTTATAAAGAGAAATATGAATAATTAAATAAAATTTTAAAATACTGTAAGTATTTCAATATTTCCTATTGTTCATGCTTCATAATATGATTACATCGGCAGATAATGAAGTACATCTGCAGTCTGTGTTTGCAAGATATAATTATTTTATATTTTTCTATGTAAATTAAATTTTACTACTTTGTTATGAGGAATATTAGTAGTTCTTACTAATATCGCTTATTACAAATTTTTAAATTTTGACAGGTTGGTTAGCAAAAAAGCGAGACGACTATACCCGGCGTGGCTTCAATTTTTTATATTTAGACTCCATCCATATATTCTATATCGTTGGTTTCTACAGTGTTTTAATGTTAAAAATCTTAATCAAAAATTATTCTACAACTTTGACATAAATTTTATATTTGTAAACTGCCACGAAATATTTGAAAAACTACGTATATATAATTAAAAATAGATTAAAAATATATAATTATAAAAAAATCTACTATTCAGAAGTATTAGTTATAATATTTCCAAGAAATTCTATACACAAAGTCTGGTTCCATAATAAATTTTCCTATTTAGGCCAACACTTCTATAAAAAAAAAATACTGGATTTTATTATATACAATTTTGCACCATAAAATAATACTATTAACAACGGTCTAGTTACTAAAACATTTTACAATATTATTTCAAAGTCTAAGCCGCAATGCGCGCCAGCACATTGAACTCTTTTGAAAAACTACTGCGTTCTATGATCTGATTTCTTCTCAATAGGAAAACAATAAAAAATTCTGCATCGACCGTCAATCCATAATTTTGTTGTTATATACGTTTCATTTATGATGGATTGAAAAAATGTCTATTGATTGACGTGACAGTCACTCCCAATTCAACCAATTCAACTTATAAAAAAGATCTGAAAACATCACAAACATTTTTTTTATAGTCAATTAATTTTTTCAATTTTTATTATATTTAGGAATTTCTTATAAAAACTTCTAAAGTTCATTTTAAAAAAATTAAGGAAATTTGAAGAAAGTCTAAAAAAAGAAGAATAGATTTTATGTGTTTTTTTCAATTATCCATTCTAGAGACACACTAAAAGGTAACAATCAAATGGATAAAAAAAAAATCATGTTAATTATTTATTCAATTCAGGTATTTCCCTTTTCGTTTACCTCTATATAAAATTTTTGTCAATCATTACACTTACAAAATCAGTCTTGTAAAACGCACTTTTTTTCGGCGCCGTACAACTAAAAACCCTTTCAAAACAATCACCAGCAGTCAGACACAAATTTTTAGCTTTAGATAGTTTTATTGTTTATATATCTTTTGTTAGCATTATACTTTCATTTGTATCTCTGAGATATGATATCAGAGATATAACAAGAATATAGACACAGTTATAAATTGTCGTGCGGTCAAATATGCGCGACAATCACGAACGCACTTAAAGAATTTGAAGTAAAAAAAAACAAAAAATTATACAAGAAATAAGAATGGAATTTTGTTTTTTAGGGATTGGTATTATAAAGTAAAAGGTATTTTTGTCACAAAATGTTCAGAATTAATGAAAATTGCTGTAGCTTGCTTGTAATTAGTTGAACATTACATTTTGGTTTTAGTGTTGTAAAAAGTGTCATTTGACATTATCAACAAAGAAAAAAAAAGTGAGAAAATTTTAGTTTTTACGATAATTTTACATTTACGAAAAATTGTTGAGGTTTTAAAATGACCTTTAGAAATACTTAAACGTTAATTAAAGTAAAAGATTCCATTTCAAATATAAGACATTTTATTAAAGTCGAGATCTAATTTTAGCTATTTAGGTCAATTTGACTTTAAGAGCAAATTGACGTTAATTTCATTCATTATTAAGGTAATTACAAACCTAAATGACAAAGAAACGACAGAATATTCTCTCTGCAACTGCGAGGAAGTCGCAAGGCTAAAACAACATATTCTGGGAAAAGGTTTCCTAAATACTTAAGAATTGTCTAATCTGGCCCCTCAAATATTATTATCATCTTTTAGTCTATAAGATTGTGGTACGGAAAGGTTCTATAAACGCAAAAGAGATCGATAAGGTCGTATAGTGCTCTCTTTAGGAAGTAATTGCAAAACGGAAAATCAATCTTATCGAATGATTTGATGGAAAGATAAATGTTGTTTTCAATATTTTTGGCATCCAATCGACCTCACATGATAAAATTAGGTTATGTTGGTCGAGCAGAATTGAGAAATCATATTTTCAATCTGAAGTTAATTTAATAGATTAATTCCACAGATATGATACGTCTTCTGACCGCAGGAAGTTGGATTTAAATTCATTATCATGTGAGTAGTAACAAAGCTATGCTAATTGGGAAAGCCGTCATATTGTATGGGATTCACCATTTAAACCTGCCAACTAATCAACTCCACAGGGTCTAATATATATTAGTAAAACAATATAATTGAAAGATTTATGCTGGAGATACTTAAGCCGCGCTGCTGTAGCCGATGCCGCTTTAAAATGTCATAAGCAATTTTTATTTTATAAAATGATTTGATATTCCAAAGTGACAAAGCAGAAAAGTTGACATCAATCGAACTTTTCAAAATGGTTTAGATAGTAATATAAACGACTAACAAATTTACTATGCTACAGTAGTACAGCTCTAACTTCTAACTCCAATTATTTTATCAATTAATTTTAATTGATTATTTCATATTTTGTCCAAAATATAAAGTTCAATATTGTATCGAAAATTTAGTGCCAGCGTAATCAAAATTCATGTCAAAAATAATTTTTCTCTTACATTTTTATTACGAAACTTTGTTCTATTAAGACATTTTACATTAATCAAATATTTTGAAACCTTACAAATCTTAAAAAACAAGTAACTTTTTTTGCAATCTCTTATTACATGCTTTGCAAAAAAAAATATTCTTAAATTCCTTCCACTATAATAAAATTCTTTAGTTGACATCTCGATTTCTCAATTCCATTACATTCGACTTCTAACCACTTCTGTGTACATTGTCGAATGCCATATCAATAAAAAAATTTCAATTCAGATTTAATTTCTTTAATTGGAATTCTTTAAATTTGTGTTGATTTAAGCATGAATTTTTTATTTTTGAACTTTTGTATTGGCAAATTCGTTATGTGATTGCGGTTTTAAATGCTCAATTTCAATTCGGTTCACATATAATTTTTAAATACATGGTTAATTAAATTATCGTAATGTATATTCGATTCGGAAATACGAAAATACATAAATCAATTTTTATCAACTGTTGTAAAACCGATGAAAAAATTCAATTGGCAAATTCAATTTTTTTTTGCAAATTGACTGTAATTTAATAAAAATTCTTTTAGTTGGAAAATTTCTGGTTCTTTTATGACCTAATAATTTCATGAGAGTATAAGGAAAAATCTATTCTAAGAATGAAAAAAAAATTTCAAAGAATTTTAGTCGTGATTTATGAAATATGAAAAATTAATTAATATTCCAATAGAGCAAAAATAAAATTCATTGGAATTTATTTGTGCAATTAATTAGTGATTCAGAAAATTTAATGTTTTTAACTGAGTTGATATTTAGTAGTTATTAGCTAATTATTGAAATTGAATCAAATTTTCATACTAAAACTGAAATATTGCAGTAATTGTATTCAAATATTTAATCAAATTTCAATTTTTATTTCAGTTTAATTTTAATGAATGATTTGGAAACACTTTGCCATTAAGTTTTTCTATCTTAAATAATTAAATTTTCTTTTATATTTTTACTATTTTGTTTTTCCAATATTGAAAAATTCCATTTCATTTAAAAAGTTTAATTGATTATTGATAATTTTAATATTTTTAGTTAATTATTATATTTTTTTAATTAAAAAATTTAACGCTTTAATTAATAGAAAATTCATAATTTAATTGCACTAACTATAAAAATATTGCATGATAAAAATCAAAAGAATTTCAATTTTTTTATAGTTATAGTAATTAAAAAATTATTGAAATAAAATAAATTTATTTATTTTTAGTAAAATACAAAAATTCATTGAATTAGAAAGTTAAATTTATTGCTTATTTATAATTTCATTTTCATATTTATTAATTATTAATAATTAAATAAAGTTAACAAATGAATATGCAATTCAAAGTTGAGCTATTTATCATAGAAAGTAGGACTACAAACACTAATAAGGAAAATGTGAATGATGAGAAATAGCTTCATATTTTGGGGAAAAATTAGTTTATTCTTTTGTCTTCTTTTTCCAAGATTCAAAAATTTCAAAAAATATCAGATAAATCGGATTTTTTTCAAATAAGCTTACAGTCTGTAGTATAAATCGTAAAACGACGGAAGTGTCTACCTCCGGAATACACTCCGGAAAATCGTAAAGGCACTAAAATTTCTGGAAAATTCTAATAAATCTTATTTTTGTTAATCACTGCACTTAATTTGAAAAATGAAATTCATCCACTTTTTCCAAAAATTCTTGAAAACTTTGTTAAAGAAGAAAACCACTTTCCGGAAAGATCAATGAAATCTGTAGTAAAAAAGTGGAGCCTTTTTCATTTTATGTAATTTTCCGGATTAACAGTGTCCTAAATTACCATCTGGGAGTTAATTTCAATGCATAATTATTTGCTGTGGGAAAAATAGTGAATTTAATTTTCATATAAAATGGGAATTTTTACTTACCACTTTGATTTTACGGAGTTAATATTCGAATTGGTGTGGAGTTATTTCTTGAATAATTAATTACAGGTAAAGACCATAAATAACCTTAAAAATAATATACCCTTTTTTAAATGAATTTTGTTGAATTCCTTGAAATGAATTACATGAAATTTTAGGCTCCATAAATTATAAATTTGAAAATTTCTTCAACCATAATAAAATAATAATTTGGTTTTTTCTTTTGTTTTTTAATACATTTTTATTATTTCGAAAAAATAAAAATTTGCTTATTCTAAATTTGTATTAAATTCTGTAAAAAAAAACCTCCTTTGCCCACACAAAATAAACATTACACGTCACAAGGATAAATTATTTTACGTCACTAAACTATAAAAAGGTTGCCGGAACAAGAAGACTATTTTTTTTTTTATTACATCCATCTCTAAATATAAATAAATAAAATGAATTTCCTTAAATTATAACCAAACAAACAAACAAAAATAATAATATCCTTTTACTCGGAAGGAAGTTACATCTAAAAAAACCAAATTATAAATGTAAATCCTCTTTATTATTTACACAGACAAAAAATTTACTTTTTATTATTTCCCTGGTATTTGTTGAATTGATGCTGACTGAGCTCGCAGTAAACGGGAAGTCATAAAAAAAACTCTTCAATTGCGAATTAAATATTGACATTTTTATGCGTCGATCTTCGTCCCACTAAACTTACAAACAATTCAAGGATATTTTAGGTAACTAAAAACAAAAACTATGTCATAAAAAAATATGTTTATTTAACATTTTTATGTTGATTTAATGTTTATTCAAAAACCAGATGTTAAAAATTCATTTCTTCATTATTTTTTTGGTAATTATTTTTATGATTTTTTCTTACCAATTTCTTATTTTTACGTTCTGAAAATATTTTGCTGTAGGGAATTCCACAGGTTGAATTCGTAAAAGAACATTACAAAAAAAAAATCAATTTTATATTGTGGCAGAAAGATGAAAGTTTTCGTTTGAATTTTCTTTTTTTTAGAAAATTTCAAGAAAAATTATATATTTAAGAAATATTTTCTAGCACGTCGTCCTTTTTGAACCTTCAACATTTTATTTATTTTTAGTTAAAAAAAACAAAAAAAAAATTCTAGAATTTTAAACACGATTTTTCTTATTTTCGAAGGAAAATTTTGATTTATAGAATTTTCCATTATTTTTTTTATATATACTTAAAGAATTTTTCAATATATAAAAGTAAAGAAGTTTTATATCCTTTTTTTTTTTTGTTTTTTGTATGTGTTCACGTTTGTTATATGGACAACTTTTTGTTCGGAACTTTGAATTTTGGTGGGAATTATTTAATATGATGTTCTTTATTAAGTTTCAAGAAAACTTTCAGTACTTTTCCGATTATTAAATAAAGTTTTAAGAAATAAACTTTATGATCAAATTTATTACATTTTATTAAATGACACGTTTTATTTATACGGAATATATATTAGAAAATATTAATTTAATTAAAATATTGTTAAAAAAATGAAAGGCAAGGACATAAATATTCAAATCCTTAAAAAAGGGTAAAAACGAAATTAAGTTACAAGACAATCTTCTCTCCTACACAAAAATTAATATACGTATATAAAAAAATTTGTAAATATTTAATAATTTTAGTTATTAAATTATTAATGTTGACACAAGAGATCCTTTATCATTTTTATTATTAATATATAAATACTTTTCGAGACGTCATTATTGAAGTAGAACCTTTCGATATATACGTCGTAATTTGAAGAATATTGTGAAATTAATCTTAACTCTATAGATAAACTATGTATTTACTTTACTCCTAAACACTCAATGTTACACTTAAAAAGTCAATATTTGTGCGCAAGGAAAGTTTTTGTAAATCATAAAGATTTCAAATTTTTGTATTAAAATTTATATCAAAACTTTGAAAATATTTTTGTTGAGGCGTTGTGTGGGTAGACAAAAAATTGACAAGGGAGACAAAACGTCTAGAAAGGACGAAAATGGAAAAATTCATTCAAGTCAATACAGTATTAAATAAAATTCATTATTAAAAAGTTGGTAAAAGACAAATTTACGTTCATGACAATGATACCATTTTCGAATTAAAAAAAAAGGTATTATTTTATCATTTTTATGTTGTTCACTGTCAACAAAAGTGATAATATAATTTTTTTTTAGTAATTATAGAATGAAAATGTATCTAAGAAATGCTGTCAATTACATAAATTTTACAAAGGAAAACTTTTGGTATTTCCATTAAATAAATTGAAGGAAATCTTAGCAAAGTAATTATCCAAATGAATTGGAACTTTTTGAAAAGTTCTGTAACAAACAAACAACAAATAATTTCAAATATAGAATTATTTTTTGTGCCGTAAATTATAATTTAGGCTAATGAAGAAATAGATTTCTTAGAATTAAACTTGGTGAAAATGATAATTCATAGATAATTT
Source organism: Rhamphomyia laevipes (assembly GCA_963920725.1). NCBI lineage: Eukaryota > Metazoa > Arthropoda > Insecta > Diptera > Empididae > Rhamphomyia > Rhamphomyia laevipes. The sequence continues at coordinate 4,312,844 of OY987255.1, read as the reverse complement.
TTACCTATAAATCACAATCAATTAAACAAAGTTTTAGACTCCTTAAACCAAATTACAATAATGGAAATTTTGGAATTAAGCTATTGAGAAATCAACCTACTAAATATTCATAGAGGACGCGAAATAATGTGTAATGCATAGTCCAATTTGATAGAGTTTCACCTATGACGTATGATTGCGTGTAAGGCTTTTCAATATTTAGCTTAAACGCATTTTCTAATTACTGAAAAGTAAAAATTGTATTATGCCCCAACGATTCACTCAACTGTCAATGAAAAGTTATACATGACGAACTGATGAACTGTCTTTTACTCAACGATACGCACTGGGTTAACTGAACTATTAAAAAAAAATTAAATAAATAATAGACAAACTCAACATTAACGCAATGTTCTCGACATTATTTTCGAAACTTTCATAAATTCCTTAGACGCTTTTTCTAATTACCGGAAATTAAAAATGTATTATGCTTTGCAGAAGGATTCACTTAACATAACGCAAGTTCATGAATTGTCAAACAAGAGTTATACACGACGAACTGATGAACTGTTCTCACTCAACGCTCTAAACTGGACAATTATGAAACATAATAAAAAAAGCCCATGCGATGTTCTCGACGCGTATAAACTCAAAATCATTTAGTTATTATCGCATTTGAATTGACAAATGACATTTCATTTTAGAAAATAACTAAATGATTATATACGTTTACTACAGAGTTAACACGTATTGCCAACTTAACGCATTGACGTATGTTCCGCAACTCTTCGGTTATTGTAATAGTACAAAATAAAAATTTCAGTCTGTTAATGTGAAAATTTAGTAGAAAATTCGGTAGACACTTTAAATTTAACAGTGTATAAATATGAAGAAAGAAGCACTTCTTAAAAAATTAATTTTAATGGATTACAAAAGTGTTCGTTTAAAATTGAAAAAACAATTTTAAAAAAAAAAAGTTAACTTCACAAAAATAAAGAAAGTTAAATATAAAAAGCAAAAAACTTTTTTTTTCCTTTCGCCACAGACAAATTAGAGGTTTTAAGGATAATAAAAGTCCTTTAATGTTAATAAATATATTTACATTTTCTATATTGATTCACGTACACTAATAAATTAATGGAAAAAATTAACCTGTTAGGCATAAAATCCTTTGTATAACTGTGTAAACATTTAAGTGAGGTAAACGAAGACTATATAATTTTATAGATCATTAAATATTTTCGAGATATGACCAGACCTGAGACTATTTCCATTAGATGGTCACAAAATAAAAAAGAAATTTCTAATATTAATTTTCATTTATTATACTAACTTTCACCAATTTTCTTAAAAGATTCCGTAATGGAAATTTTTTGTAAATGTCTTAATATAATTCATGTTTTATGTGGCGGTGCATTTAAAGAAGAAATTTCTTCGGTAAGGCGGTAATGAGGAAATGACAAATGAAGATTATAGAAATAGAAAATTAAATTTTGGTTAAAATATGATGAACAGTGAAGTCTTTAGCTATTGTACCGATATTTAAATGAACTTTTTCGTCAAATTTTCCATTTTCCTGCTTACGCTACACCATATTGCCAAACAAAAACAGCCTTGTCTGCTGACTGTCTAATTGTGTCCAGGCGCTTTTTCAGGTTACAGTGGTAACGAATCATTATTTTGGTTTTCTTGCTATTCATTTGAAAAGAGCTTTTGTTACACGGTTTTTGATGGTCCATTAATGAATAGCTTCGAGAGTCCAGTAATTATTACATTAACAGTAACCACACTATACAAAACCAATTAATTTACTGGTAAATTATAAAAATAAAAATCATAGAAACAAATTTCAAATTTCTCATCACCGAAAATCCATCAGATTTTTCTGATATCTCCTTTGATAATTTTTTATACTTTATTGGTTGACTGAAGGCGTAAATTTCAATTTTCGTATCCGCTACGCTAGTATTATTTGATGTAGGTCCCATTAATCAATTCATGAATATTCAAGTGTACAGTGTTTTTTTTTCTTTCTCACTTAAATAAAGAAATTTGATGCTCTTTTTAGTATAATTTCCATATTTCGTAACACAAGATGAGGGCAGATATTACAGATACGATATGTAATTAAATATTTAAAAGGAAATAATTTATTATATATACAATACAGAAGGGACGGAATCTCACTGTAAAATAATTAAGTGATTATTCAAAAATAAAAACTTGTAAAAAAAAATTTTTTAAGGGAAATGTTTAATTAAATTTATTTAGGAATTCTGGTAAATATCGTTAATAAATAATGAAAGTTTTAAGAAAACTGACCTCAAAAATAATGAAAAATTTTCCAATTAAATAAAAAATATAAATATAATTTTTCAAATTAATAGAAATAATAATTTAATTAAATGTATACGAATTTTTAATCGTTATAAAGCTTTCTGCTAAAGATTGTTTGCAATTTCTCAGCATTTCATCTCTTCTGCAACTTCCATTTAAGTGAGATTCTGTGATTCTGTATTTAATGTCATTATAAAGATCATATTTGTCATATTAAAATTGATTTCACTGACTACAGATTCACTGTTAAAAATCTTAAAAAATAATTGTTAATACAGCTTCGTTGACACCTAAAAAAACATAAAATTGGAACGTAATTTTTTCATGGTCATTGATAAAGCGTCTATAAACTAACTAGTCAATTGGAAAGAATAATCCATAAAACGAAGAGTACAATGGACCCTAGAAAAGAATTACGTATCGTGTAAGTTTTGTTAAACCTCCCTCATATCAACTAACTATCAACTTTTCATCTATTCTTTATTAATTCATCATTAAAAACTCAGTAAAATCCAATTAAGATTATTTCTTTAATTACTTACGACTTACTTAATTAATTCCAATAATTCTTACCCTCTTTTTAAGAACACTTTTTGTTAATTTCAATATTTGTACAAGCGTTGCGTGCGATACCATTAATTTATTTCCATTAAAACATAATTAAATATTTATACAATATAAAAAACAAATATTTAATGACGTACTGTGCAACCATTTTTTTTTTGTATTTGATCCTTTAGTTAAATAATGTAAATACGTAGAAATTTCATGTTCGTCAATAATTATATTTTACAAAAAAAAAAAAAAAAATTAAAATTATTCGCTTATTTTAACAAAAGGATTTCTTATGGTGTCCTTTTTTTTCTATCTAATCATGCTGAGGCGACTAACAAATAACCAGGTTTTTTTTTCTTCTAATCGTCCTTTATCAAAAATATAATAGCATAACAATGGTAAATGTGTTGTAATTTCATGAGATATTAGAAAAAGAAAAATTACCTAAAGTTAGAATTTTGATGTTATCATTTATATAAATAATTCTGTAACCAAAACCAAAAATTTATTTTTATTATCAAAAGATATTGTCGGTATTATAATTGAAATAAATATTAAGAGAAAATCAGGTTTTCCGGGGAATTTGAAATAAAAAAAGGATATTTTAAGGATAAAAATTATAGTCAGAAAAAAAAAATACAGAATTTCTAAATTTATGTAACCTTTTGAACATATAAAAAGAACGTATAAAAATTAAATTTTATGAAAAATGAATATTAAAGATGACTTTTCCCTGTTGATGTATTGCTACGGAAATTTCTTCTTTTTTTTCGTTGTGAAGCAATGTTATTAGTTTTCGAATGATTTATGAATCAGTTTTTATTTTAATGTCAAAATGACATTAGAGATTTCATTAAAGAAACAAACGTTGAATTAGAAAATTTGTTAGCTAATCAGTTTTTAAATTTAGTTAATTTTCTAATTCAACGTTTGGTTCTTTAATGAAATTCTTTAATTTAATTTTTTAGTCTTTTTCACATTTATTATACACGCTTTTATATTAGCATTTGGCTAGTTACGTATCTAGTTTGTTGTGGACAATGGAAATTGGTTTGTTCTCTGGTTACGTCTCTGGTTTGTTGTGGACACTACAATTTGCGTAAATTGAATCATTATTATCAAGTGTATTTCGTTCATTTTGGAATACGTTTATTGATGAAGTGTAACTTTTAAATTTTTACTTCCCTACTATTTAGGGAAATGCGCTTTTCAAAGTAGTTTTCAAAATCATTTTATCTAAAGCTGCCCATACATAATTTAAAATGTTTATCAACGTGTTGACAACTATGTAAAGTTTGTAGGCAAGTTAACAACACGTTAACAATTATTTTGACAGTTGACAAGTCACTTGAAGAAAAATATTAATATATTTTAATTTATGTGGGAAGTTTGTAAGTCACAATCAACTGGTTGTAAGTTGTATGGCTGTATTGATTGAAATAATATTAAATTATAAATTATTTTTCACACAACTTTTATAACAGATTTTTATTTGACATTTGAAACTGTCCTGAAAAAAACCATTCATTTTTTACGGTTGTAGTGTCAGTTGTAAACTAAGTTGACAAGTGTGAAATGTGAAAGACTGAAAATTTAGAACTCGGTTTGCAATATGTTGGAAACAAGGTTGTATAATGTAGGGGCAGCATAATAATTCGTCACAAAAAATCAAAAAACTTACTGTTAGGTAAATTTAATTAAACTTCCTACCACCCAAATAACAAAATCGGATAAATACAAGCAACATTTTTTTTTTTTTTAATTTTTTTTTCCAAATTGTCGTGTTTATCAAGAATGTCTTGCAAAATAAGAAAAAAAACTGTCAAATTTTTACACTTTTAGTGTCGCAATTCAAACCCAAACATGAAAAGGAAAAAACTATATTCAGTTTTGCAATTATTATTTTTGTTGTCTTTAATTGGAAATTTAACATGGAGGTCAAGTCATATACAAAATAGAGTTTTTTTAGGACCTAAAATCATTTTTATGAATGTATTTCTGTAGAAAAAAAAAAAACCATTTATTTGTCAATTATAATTATCTTTAACTAAAAAAATATTTGACAAGTTTTTTTCACTGTGTATTTATGTTTAACGCACAGTTGGACACCTTCGGGGCATTCATTTGTTTCAGTTTAGTATAAATAAGAAGAAAAAAAAAATTTGTTATTTTGATATTGTTGCCTCAATTCTGTCCGACTATTATATAAATGAAAATTGTTGAATGTTGAAAGATTGATGATTTTGGTTTGTTGGTGGTCTGACAAACAGTAACAAATTTAGTTACATAAATAAAATATAAAACTTATGTCATCGCTCAACTATACATAAATACTCTAATCACGATATTTTTTCAATGTTTATTTTACAATAATATAGGACGGCATATAAAACAATTTTTTTAAGACTCCGGGCCATAAAAAATATAATGGTCCATTTAATTATTACTAATTTGGTAATATTTTATTAATTATTATTATTAAAATAATTATTTATTTCTGAAAAATACTTTAAAAAAAATATATATATTTTTCAAGTTTTTAGTAATTATCGGCCTGATTATAAGAGTTGAAATTTATGGATATAAAGTCATCAGTCGATATCCATTACGATTAAATTTGCTCACACATTCAAAGGTTTTTGGTATTATTTCGTAATTTTCAACGCTTTAGAAGTGGTTATATAATTAAAGACTTAAATAACGTCCTGATCAATGCAAAATCTTTTTTGACCTGTACAGATTTGCTAATCATATCTCTCTATATCAACTTTAGTTCTACAAAAGGTTAATTGCTGTCAATCAAAATGAAAACTAGATCTTCTAAATACTTTATTTTTTCTGATCATTTTGGTGCATTTGTCCGAAAATTGTCACAATTTGTCCCAAAATTTAATTTAATTTTTTTCAATATATCGATATATTTTCGATTATAGTCGAGTATTAGTCAATCAATTCGACCTGTAAATAACGACGAACACCAGTCCAAGTAACGTCCGTCAATCCAACAACGGATCTTATAGACCTCGAGTTGCCTGTAACCTGTAAATAAATCATATTCATCAATAATTCATTTTCTTAAAAATGATATAAAACATAGATGGCGCTACCTACCCAGAATGATATAATATTGTAATGTCTGTTTCAGGTAACTGCAAAAAAAATCGATTTTATTTTAATAATTCGGATCGCTTTTCTGCAATTATGTTGGAAAACGCTGGTTATTTTATAGAAATAGTAAAAACTAATTATGATATATTATGTGGCAGAATTTTTTATTGAAGCATACACTATAAAAAACTCATATAGTTTGAATAGTTTGAGTATATTAAGCTATTTAATTTTACTATTTATATACATTTCAATTGATTGTGCAGGGGAAATAAGAATTTAAATATAAATAAAAATTACCTAAATGAATTGGTTTTTTTTTTTCTATTTTGTATTTTAATGTTTTTGAAATGGGAAGGTTGATTTTTGTTATGTTTTTGCTAAACTTGATCTTTTTTTTTGTATATGTTATTGATAAATTTTTATTTTTATTTCCGATTTTTAAATATACATGTATTTTATTGAGAATTTAATGTTGGTTATATACGAATTTATTTACTATAACCTGACATGTCAAACTAAATAAATAACAAGAAAAAAATAATGATTAATTGCATAATATAAAAATTGAGTGTAGAAAATTTAATGAAAAACCGTGAAAATATTTACTATGCAAATGTTTTTTAGCACATATTTTTAATCGATTTATTGAATAATATCATTTCGAAATGTTAATTAGTTCTTTCTAAAAAAAGACATTTTCTGTCAACATAATTCTAATAATAAAAAATAATTTTCATTTCAAAATTTCTAATGTGGTTCGGTTCACACAAAATTTGTCTACATAAATTTTAAACGCTTTTAAATTCAAATCTATATCAAACCGACTTTTTAGTTTTATATTAATATGGCGTCGTTTTAAGGCAGAGGAATGAACCAACGCTTCCCTACACTATGAGCCTGCGTGATTGTGACCTATTTTTCCAATCCTAAAATATTTGAGATACGAACTTACACTTAACGAGATTGATTGTGCTTACCCTATAATATTTAGTTAGTTGAGACGCAGGATTCTTTCCTGATGATCAGTTCCCTGATTTCGTGAGGACATCAGACATCTGTTATTCAGATGTGTTATCATTTTTCAAGTTACAGTCTCGTAATCGCGAGCTTTCCGCAGTTTCTTTATCTTCCGAACAGAACTGACAATCACTATTTCCAGAATTTCCAATTTTGTTTAAGTGATTTACCTAAGCGGTCAGTAAATTTTAATTAGGCCAATTATTAAACATATAGTTCGCTTTTATTCAGTGTAATTGTTAAGCGTTTTTTATATATCTATAAATCGCTTCAGTTGACGTGATGTATAGAATGCTTTCCACTAATTGGAATTCACGTAATTTTACCATTTCCCCCATTGAGTGACTTGGAGCTACCGCAGAGGGCATTTATCAAAATTGTTGTCAAATTTGATTCAAAAGATTATTTCTCACTACGATTTTTGTCTGGAATTTCCCTACTTGAACAAATCATGAATTTTTATAGCACAAATCATATAGTTAAAAAAAATTCAAAGCAAAAACAATAGGAATTTGAAATATTATAAACTATTTTACTGATTATCAAGATATTAAAAATTTTAATTACATTTTTTTTATGGAACCGTTTAACAGTCCATTAAAAATATTAGTTTATTTATTTTTTTAAATCGTAATTTAATTAACTTAAAAATAATTTTAAATAGAATTTACACTAATATTTTTAGAAAATACGAAAAATTCTTTTATTACATAAAGAAAATTCAAAAAAATTTGTAAATTACTAAATTACTTAATAATTTTTAATGCTAAATTTATTAGCGTTTACTTTGTGCCTACCTCAGTCCATTATTGATTGTTAAATGATTATTCATTGAATTGCAATTTTTTACAACTTTTTCTTTACATTTTAATGCCTTTTACAAAATATTGAAAATATTTATATTTGTTGTTACATTCACGGTCATTAACAGCACTAAAAAAAGTGCTAAAATATACAATTCTTAAGCAATCTAGAAGTTTCTTTTTACAGTATTTTAAAAGCGTTTTAAAGATAAATGCTTGAACAATTTCATAAATAATTTAAATTGTTGTAACGGTCAGTATTGTTAAAAAAACATTTGAAATAAAATTTTGAAGTAATTTTTATTTTTTGATTGCTTTCTGTTTGTTTGTTCGACACACCTGTAGCTAAAATATTTTATTACTAACACTGATAATATTAACACTTCTAATAGATAAAAATGTTATAACGTGAAAATGGTTTTATTAAGAAGTTCTTGATGCAAATTGATGTGGCCGAAAAATAATTATTTAAATTCATATCTTCTCCAAATACAAATAGAAAGATTTATTTCAATTTCTTTGCTTTAATAATGGAAAAGTCATAAATAATAACCAAAACCAATTAATTGGTTGGTCTTAGGTTAACAAAATTCTTACACGCACCTAAATGACTTCAACCTGTCCGTCCCCTTCATGTCGGTCAAATGTTAAATCTTTTATATGTTACCGCAAGTTACAGTAACAGAGGATGTGATCTAGTTTTTCCTCCTCTCCCCCACATCATCTGGATATTAAGGTTTACATTAAATTCTTCTTGCTTTCTGAGTAGAATATCATCACTACTTAGCATGGGATTTAATCGCGTCCGTAGTTCATTCATCATCGGTATTATATTTGTAGACTTAGGGTGTACGTAACATTAAGAAGGAAAAAAAAAATTCAAATTTTATTTTCGAATATTATGGAATTGGTTGTCTTTTAAGATGTTTTAAATAGAATTTCAAAAATTTAAACTCTTTACATTCAAAATATATTGAAAATGATTCACTTTAACATAAAAGCATACAAATTTTCTACGTTTTGCATAAAACGAAGACAAAATATTTGGAATTTACATCGACGACCCCCCATAAACAACATTGCATTTCAGTCTTCCAACTGAATTTAAAATTATTAATAAATATTTTGTTTAAATTTACCAATCGCATTTTATCTTCACCTTGAACATGTCATTTTGTAAAAAAAATAATAATAGCAATTTTTTTTACAATTCAACAGCTTGCAAAACAGGTTCTCTTTTCAAGTAACTAACAAAAAAAATTGCCATCCACCAAAAAACCAAAAAAAAAAAGAAAAAACAGCCACCATGAGATACAGAATAATAATATTATGCTATATAACTTCACAATATTATATAAAGTGAAGTCATTTCAAATTACATACTTCTTCGAACTTCAAAAAAGAATAAATTTTTTTAACCTGGTCTTACGAAAAATGATAATTCAGACAAACCAAAATTATCAACATAAATTTATAAATTTTAGAGGCCTTAAAAATATTAATCTACCCGCGTAATTTAAACAAAAATATCTTGCGGTTTTTTTATAGAAAGAGATCCTACGTAAAAAAAATAAAATAATTTATCCTTTTATCTGAATCATCTGTTTTTGCTGCCGCCTCTATGAACTGGTGATCAGCTTGAATGAATTTCGTGTGAGCGAGCCAGTCTTCCTTCCTTTACCAACAAAAGCAGATGTTTTTTATATTAGAAATTGGTTTTTATGACTAAAAGGTTTTCTTAAAAATTAAGAAATGATTGATTCTTTTGTTAAATTGTTTTTTTCCAGGTACCTGTAATTCCTTTTTCATGTCCTGCTGATTTGTAGTTGTAGACTGGTTTTTCTACCTTAAAATTTCTAATTTATACATTTTTTTTATTTTTGATATTTTGAATATCGAATGCGTGTGTATGAGATTGTGTTGTTTATTTATGAAGGTCCTTGCTATTTGAGTTCGGTCACGTATATAATTTTAACCTTTATATATAAATACTTATTCAATGCTTCTATGTAGTCAATGTATATTATTTATAATAATCTTTTTTGCCAAGTTGCCAAATTTCATTCAATTAGAAGTATTAAGAGAAAAATAAAGCTCATACATTATACAACATGTTTATCAATGGGTTGACAATTTGGTCAAGTGGTCTCGCTTCTAGGCAAGTTCAAATCGGTTGAAGAAATATTAAAATATTTTAATTTACGTGTGGCGTTCGTTGATGCTTGTAAGTTATATAGGGAAGTCATACAAACCAAAATGATATTTCTTGACGTTTCCTCTGTTAAAAAAAACGTTTTTGACATTTGTAATGTCAGTTGTAAACAAAGTTAAAATATGTGTAGTGAATTTTTTTTAACTCGATTTACAACACATTGAAAACCTCGTTCTACAATGTATGGGCAACATAAGAACTTTGACAACTCAGTTATATGATTACATTGATTAGAAGTAAATTTGAGTATTTAATTAGAAAATTATAAGAATATAGACAATTACATTTTCCCAAACAATTTTACAATATTTATAAAATTAGAAGTATTTTTTCATTAGTCAAAATATAGCAAATTAATAAGTGACCAAGGTTTACTATGAAAACTGATTTTCATAGTATAAACCGATTTTACATAATCGAAAAGTAAATTTTCTTATATAATGTTATTTAAATATGTTTCAAAAAAAAGTATAATTTATTCAGAAATTCAATTGAACATTAAATTTATTCTGGAATTCAAAATCTTATAAGGTTTATGACCTAATTTTCAAATCTATATATCAAATTTATTGTACATTAATAAAATTTCCATATTTGTATATAAATTTTGAAAATGAAATTCTGAATGATTCTCTGAAAATCTCCTGATTCAGGTTTACATAAACAAAAATGAAGGAAAGAAAACATCATTAAAATATCAAATTTCATAAAATAAATATTTCATTTTTTTCAGATAAGACTGTACACATCTGTCCCAAAGAAATCATTCTGAATTTTCTAAAACCCTGAAGCAAATCATAATCTTTTATAAATTGGATCAATCGAAATTATATCTAAATATTCCAATTTGAAATTATTTTGTTCTTTAACTTTGAGATATTTATAATATTATGTTAATATTTTAAATAAATTTATTTAATTTATGCTTCAAAAAATTTAAAATAATTAAATATTATTCTTTCCACAAAAAAAAAAATTATCAATATTCAATAAACCATGTAATTTTGGTGTGAACAAAATTTGATTAAAAAACCCATAAAACATTATCAATGGGAATTTCTTTTGGTCCAGAAAGATTGAATATCAAATCATGTTCATTCTTAAAATACGATACAAATTCTGGGTGACGTAGAGATATGATAATATGTCAGATTATCTCATATTTCTTCTATAAAGTTTTGAAAATTTCAATGATGATGAGTATAATCTGAGAAATAAAATATTTCGTAAATGAATCATTTTTTCGGTTCAATGATCAACAAATATTTCAAAAGTGGTAAAAGAAAAATTATCATAAATTGATTTATTTCTTTATAATGTGCTGGAAAAATTATTTCCATCATGAAAATATATTTTGTTTGTTGGTTGAGTTTATAAAAATCAATTTTATTATATTTTTATGGTCCACAAATTACCAAGAAATGGTGATAAAATGTTACTGATTAAAATGTTCTTTCAACGAAATCTGAAATTTCTTTCAGTATAATTTGTGAAAGTTTATCAAATCTTTTTTCAAACGAAATTTTATTTGTAATTACGAAAGAAATTTAGAGAAATTATTAAATTAAAGTGTATAGTAATTTTCTATAAATGATTACAATTTAATCGGTTGGTTACATTTTATTCGATGTTCTCAATTAATCGGACCATATTTCTTAGGAAGATGGCGATCTAATATTAAAACCAAATTCGTTAAATTTTCTGAAATAAAGTCAATAAGTCTAATTCTTATAATTTGCAAGAATGATGAAATTCATATAAAATTAGCCAATAATAAAAAACCAATAAAAAGTATTCCGATAAACTGAATACCGATCAAATGAAAAACCGATTAAATCGAAAGTCTTTTTTTCTTCTTGAACAAGATTTGTAATAATAAATTTGAAATTCTTATAAATATATAATTCTTTGAAGAAATTTCTTTAAATATTTCCTTTAAAACAGGATATCCGTTTAATAAGCTACGAAATGTTTCTCACCCCTATAATTTTGTTAACACTGGATATTTATTTGAAATATGCTGAAACGAATATTGTTTTCTGTCTGGTAGCGTAGTTAGTCGCAACACAAGAAATGCAGACGTAACTCACAGAAATTTTGCAGATAAAATTGACAACAAAATTTGACAAGACTAAATTTGACAATCAAATTTATAAATGTTTATCAATGTAATTAATTAAAATTGGGAAAGAAAACTAAATATTTTAAACGATTAATCTAGCCGGAGCTATAAATTAATTTTGAGACTGCCTTCTATGGTGTTACCGCACGTTCTAATTGTTACGTTTGCGTAACTTGCGTTGAAACTAACTCCCGGGTAGAGTAATTAATGAAATATAATATCTGATTTACAACAAAAATCAGGACCAAAGTCAATGATTAGATTATTGAAATAGCTTTCAAATTAATCATAATAATTACTTAAACTTTAAGATGAAAAAAAAAAAAATCTCAGTTTAAAAAACACTTTTTTCATCAAAAAAAAATACAACCAAAGAGGATTCTATCAAAATTTCCTAATTTTAATTTTAATTTTTAACGACATTTGAACAAACCCCTTAAGTGCATTCATTTTTATCAAATATAAACATTGATTTTTTAATGGATTTTTTTATTTTTTATTTCTAATTCCCATTGACAAGAACTCCCTAGTTAGAACTTAATAATATTATATATAAAGGATGTAAAATATCCTTTTTTCTATACGGGTTTTTCCTCAAAATGAATAAAATGTTATTGTTTTTTTATATATAAATAAAAATATCTTTTAACAAGACGCGATACGACGTTGACACTTTGACATTTTAGTAATTTTTACCCATCACACAACACACAACAACAACACAAACAATCCTTCATCCTTTTTTATATATGAAATGAACAATTCTATCATCAAAACCTCCATAATTCATTGTCATTGAAAATGTTTCCTGTTGAATTCTTTATAAGAATCAATGATCCTTTACAAATTATCCTTTTTGTTAGGTAATATTTGCTTGGCTGTTTGTTTGTTCTATTATAAATTTAGTTCCTGCTTGAAATTTCAATAAATTAAAATGCTTGTTTTAAATATTTCATCCAAAAAAAACTATAAATAGAAAATTTAATTTTCATATAAAAAATACAATTTTATTTTCCTGTCATTTCTATATTTTTTTGTATATCAAATGTTGACAGTTTGTTTTTTTTTTTCTCTCACTTTAATTTCAGATTTCCATCAGCAAATTTAATGGATAATGAAAGTGACAAATGTGACCTATTTTCATCAAGTCTGGTAAGTAATTTTATTTATATCTATTACTGTTCAATAAAATATACAATGTTAAACGGAATTTGATAATGATTTGAATTACAAATAGAATTATGTAGAGTAATATTTGCAGTAATATATTGCAATATTTATTATAAATTTAATGTTTAAATCGAAATATTCAATTTAATTAGATCCATTTTTTAATGGAGTTCTTTTAATATATAATAAAAATGGTCAAAATTGACACTTTTTAAACAATATTATGCTGGACAATATTGAAAAATCATGTAATATTCAAAAATTAAACTATAAATTTTATAAATTTAATTGATTTAATTAAAAATGTATTTAAAGAAACTGTCTAAAAAATTTAAAATTTCGTAATTTTAGACAAAATTGACATAAAATTCTTGCCAAGTCACAACCTCCAACTAAATTAATGCAAAATTTCTTTATACTTAATTATATTTATTTTTGGAAAAACAATTTTTGAAAGATTTTAAATATTAAATTTTGCTATTTTGGCCAAAAAAAAATATTCTTGTTAGTTGTCAGTTACGACAGTTACCAACTAAATTTGGTTAATTCATAATTCATCTACGAATATATTCATAATTAATAATTTTATACAGGGTAGACATTAAAAAGTTTATCGGTGGTATTACCACTCTATTTTCGGTAGTATTCGAAGCAAAAACATGTGTAGGCACTTTCCCGGACTCAGCTTCCATTTTCGGGTTCGGTCTTATTGATCCATAGCTTCAGAATGAATCAATTGAGAAGTATGGTTTAAATGTCATTCAATTGGTAATTAAATGATCTTTAAAACGATCGAGGTATTTTTACAAATAATAACTTTGCGGGCTTGATGTTTCCAAATAACGTACAAAAATCATTGCTTGTTTTAAAATACATTTAACTACCAATCTAATTATATATGAACCATATTTCTCCATTGACCCATTTTGAAGCTACACAGACTCGAATTTGATGCTAGAAATCGAACCTGAAAATGTCCTCTAACTTGAAATGAGGGCCCGAGTACGGAAAAGTGCTTTATACACTTTTTTGCTTCGAATATGAACCACCAAAAATAGCGTAACCGTCGATCAAATATTTACTGTCAATGTCAACTCTGTTTAATTATTTTTTGATTGCCAAAATTTGACGTCATTGCCAAAATTGACGTATACCACGCAGTTATCATCACACAAATTTCAGAAATTAATTTTAAATTTTACCATAGAAAATTTTCTAATAATAGAAAGATCAATTTTCGTCTTCATTTTCTTGGAAAATATGTTTTTCTTATTTATTTACTTACTTAAAATCTGTCAATTATCCTTATAATAATAAAGTATCCCAAAATTTAGATATTTCATTTTATTTTCTCTTCAAAAAAACATTTTGTTTCTACCTTTCTTAGATTTGCGTAAAGTTTATTTTTAATATAAAAGATTTTCTTAAATTTTCTTATCCAATATTAACGTGAAAACTTTTGATATTCTAATGGGAATTTTAAAACAGAAAATTTAGTTATTTATGTTTTCTCTTTTAATAATTTTTCGGTTTAGAAGAAAATCCAAAAGAATTGATGTTTTCACCTTATACGTAACATTTGAAAATTGTCTAGGGATTTTTAACTTTTATACAAGTTCCAAAATTTAAGAATTTCTTATTTTATGATTATTAGATATTGGTAATTAAATTCGCCGATTCAAAATGTTAAAATTTGTGTTATTAGTGGATTGAAGATTTTGTTAAATTTTAAATAGTTAATTATTTTCAAACATTTGGTGATTAAGCTTCAAAATAGACAACACTGAGTCCAATAGGGAACAACTTGTATGGATAACTTACTCTGATTAGCTTGTGAGGGCTTTCTAGTAAGTCGACGTGTTCCTTAATTTCAGCAATCTTGAGGTATTTTGTAGTACTGCAATTCGCGACCTGTGTAGTATGGTTCTCCATTATTTCAGGTTGAAATGAAACTAGGTTTTGAGCGTAATTTTCAATAACAAACTCTGCGCTGAACTGTATTTCTTATCTTAAGCATACTTGATTAATGCGGATTTAACCCGCAACAAATTTATAAACAACCTGTGCTTTCACGGTCAACTTGTGATTGAGTATCCTGTTCACATCTTCGAAAACGCATAACTCTTTGATTAATTGTGGTTGCCCTACAAAATATTTGTATATGTTAAAGTGAAATTTGTCATATTTTTCCGAAACCATCAATTCCAAATAGTAATTAGCATTTACAGACTATAAAGACAAAGAGTTGAAATTTAATCCAATGAAATTGCCTCTAGTGGAGTCTTGTGTAAGCCTCTAGAATCATATAACATTAGATATATTTTATTGTTTTGGTGTAACGTCATATGTAACGTAAACGAATACGAGGGATAAAATGGGCCTAATTCTGGTTTAAGTGAATAAACTCCTTGCAGTTTTCCTTTCAAAGTTCATTTTCAGTTACAAATTTCTGTAACAAAATTAAATATTTTTAATTTTAATTAAATTTAGCTATATAATAAAATTGTAATTACAATTAGTTCTGCAATCACATAATCAACAAGTTTACTGAAATATTTCAAATGTTGCAAATTACTAATTGTAAAATATACAAAATTATATAAAAATATTATCAAAAATTGAATAATATAAAAATTGAAATATTTGATGGCATAATTTAAAATGTGAATAAAACAAATATTTTTATAACAATTTGACTGAAAAGTCCTAGTGAAAAAGAAACTCCTTTAATTATGAGAGTATCATTAAATATAAAACAAACAATTCTCGGTATCCTTAATTTTTGAATTAAACTATCAAAAATTTTGTTTATGTTCCACTTTTTACTTTATATTTGTCCTGCAATCTGCAATCAAACAAATTTCAATAGTTTTTAGTGTTACTGTTTTGGAATTGCTTAATTAAAGTGTAAATTTATTTCAATTCCCCCGCGATGGCCAAATAAAAAAAACCTATGTGTAAAAATTAAAAAATTGTCATGAAGCAGTCCTTTTTTAAAAAAATCAACCTTGCGTAACAATCTCCTAATTACAAATAAATTGAACGAATAGTTTTCAATTTGAAACAAATTTTCCTTTACTACAGTGTTCTTCCACCTGTTGAAACTCTTGTATTCCATAAAAAGTTTTAATGATTTCGCAAGAAAATTTTACAGAAAACAATATTTAAAAAAAACTGGTCAGAATTTTCTCAATGAAAATATATTTAACAAATCAATTTGTTAAAAATTGTGCCTCCACATTTAAGACTACATCTTTTAGAAATCAGATTCTAAAGTTTTGGTTTTACATTTGAAACCATTCAAAATTGAACATCTGCTACCATTTGTTATGACTTATATTTGTGAGAGTTCTATTTATCTCGACTCTTACCTTGAAAATAATTTTCTGAAAATATAGAAACTACATGCCGAATATAACACGGTAGCAAATTATATTAACTTCGCCCGATTTTAATATGATTTCTAATTAAAATAGGCTAATATGTATATAAAAATTAAATTAAATTTCGTTAGATCAAATAAGGTTTCTCAAATACCTAGAAGGGTTCAAAAGGCTTTGAAATATTCAAAGGTTGAATATCACTGATTAACCAGATGAAAAATTCATTTTGTATTCAAACCAATTTCACTATCTATCACCAGTTTTCGATTCTCAATTAACAAAAAAAAAAAACGTCCACCAAACTTCCTGTTGCAGAACTTTCAACGTTTAATTCGTACTATATTTAGATGATGTTTATAGATACGTTTCACCTACTAAAAAAGACAGAATGAAATTTTTTAATTGCGAAATGGAAAGATTTTTATAAGTTTTGGTTATATTGTCGTGTTCACTTCATTGTGGTCGGATGAAATCGAAAGAATATTTTTTTATAAAAACCATTTATACATACAATTTTATTTGTGGGGAATTCTTTGTATGGATATTTGGTAAGGGAAATTATTTGTGTATAGCTAGAATATTGCAATCAATTTTCCTTTTTTTCGTGAAAATGAATTAATTTTCTAAATGTTTTCAAGGCAATGTACATTATGATGCCCCAGAAAATTTATTATACAATTGCATTTTTATTTAATTATATTTTGGAAGATTAAATTTCAGAAAATTGTCAAAAAAGTTTTAATGATAAATAATGGAAAAGTTATTTTCAAAATTATTTGTGAATTAGATTTTGATATTATTGGTTACATAATTTCAAAGTTTTGTTATTTTAATTTAAGATGGGCAAATATAGAATCGAAAGTGGAATTGATAATTACTAAGAAAGTTTTAATTAAATTTATTGCTTAAAAGAACATAATATTTTGGGTGAATAATCAATAAATGTACAAAACTAGTCAGAAAAACGCCTGAAACTTATTAATCAATATTTAAGAATATTTTTAGTTTAAAATTAAAGTTTTATTGGAAGGATTACTAGGTCGAAAGTGCATTCGAAAGAATTATGAATTATAATTTTTTATGATTTTTTCATGCAATTGTATTACTCGATAATGACTCAGTACTCAGATGACAGGTAAATGATTAACATTCAAAGTTATTTTGCATGAAGTTCAAAGTCATTCTGAAAAAAACCAATCGTCCAGGAGAATAGTAAAATTTAAGTAAATTATAGCCTGAAATAAATTAAATATAGAAATTAGAACCTACCAGGAGAATGAATGCACGTTTGGTGGGATTCACACTATTTTTACAGATTTAACTACCGAAAATCTAACTACATTAATTTTTACGAAGTTGTACGCTTACTGATTATTCACCCATTTTAATCTCTATGGCTCCAGTTTAATATATGGAATCTCTATAATAGAGTTCTAGAATCAGAGCTTAATTAAAGCTAGAAATTTACTTCGACATAAAATGAACGAGGTTTCCACTTGGTCAATTGGACGCTGCTAAAATTGTTTTTGTCATGATACTGGCCAGATTTAATATCCTGATTTTGAGATATACGTAAAAAAAAGTTGAGAAATTGGTTTGAGCTATAATATTAAAGTAGATTTTAAGAAAGTTTATTGTAAACGTACCAATTTTCATGCCTAATCCCAAACCTATTCGAAATTATTTATTATTTTGTTTTGTAATTCCTAAAATAATCAAAACAAAATTTCATTCAAAATGTCAGTCCTTTTGCCACATCCGGAGAAGCCTTGCAAATAAAATAATTATTATTTTTGTATTTATAAATTAAAAATGTATTTTTTATTATGGTTTCTTTCTATTTGTATACCAATTTCTATTATTTCAAATTTTTGTATCCCGGTTATTAAAAAACCACAAAAAGTTTGTTCTATTTTTGAATTATTTTAATATTTAAACAAATATGAATAGAATATCTTTCAAATATTATATTCCAATTTTTAAATAACGAATCGATAATCTATTCTTAATATCCTTTTTAAAACGAGTACTAAAAATATTTTATTTATATTTTGTAATTTTTTTTTTCGACACGATTTAAGTGGTTTTTGATTGACGTCAGCTGCTGGTACGACAACGACAACCAAGTAAAAGAAGCTAAATTCAAATAAAAATTGATATATGATATTTATTTTTTTTGTCATTCATAATTTGTTTTATTATTTTCGATTTTTATGATTCAATTCGACCTTCAACAGGATATTTAATATGATTTCACAAAATGAATATTTCATTTATTTATAAATTGTTTCATTTAAAAATTGAAGCAATTTACAATTTTAATTGATAATTTCGAAAAATATTTATAATTCATTAAAATCAGAAAAAATTATGAAATTATTTCAACATTTTAATATTTAATCGTTTAACATTTATATAATTTTATTTATAAGACCGTCAGTTGTCGTCGTAATCGTTGGGTTAACTACGATTAACTTAAATGCGATCACACAATTATTTCAAATTTAATATTTATCATAAATTTTTGAAATAAGACTTAATATTACACATTAATGAATTTGATAATTTACTATTTTTTTTTTTGTATTTCTATAAAGAATTGAGAAATATTTCACCTATTTAACCCCATTATAACTTTACTATCTGAAATATGACAAAAAATTAGATAATCCCATAAATTATTAAAACGATTATTTTCGCATTATATTCAAGACAATGTTTATAATAACAACAAATCCAGTTTAAATTTTTATTGGTATACCGGTCAATTCATCATAATCAAATCGCCGTAAACACTTT
Source organism: Rhamphomyia laevipes (assembly GCA_963920725.1). Lineage (NCBI taxonomy): Eukaryota > Metazoa > Arthropoda > Insecta > Diptera > Empididae > Rhamphomyia > Rhamphomyia laevipes. Next base: position 4,293,356 of record OY987255.1, on the reverse strand, counting down.
AACAAATAATCAATTAAATAAAACTAAATAAGGAGAATTATTCGTACGGAACGAAATCTAAGCTGTAGAAGAAATCTGTGCAAATAAATGAGAATATAAAAATACTCTGGTCAGCCGGTCACAGTTTGATTTCCGGTAATGCAAAAGCAAACATGGGGTAACGAAGACCAGATTATCCACTATCAATGGCCAAAGTGTTACTAACGATGTGGACCGGAAAAGAGCAATACAAAGGGTATTCTACTTATGAAAATGGTTTCAATACTAGTGGCCACATTAGAATGGTTACTAACTACTGTTTAGCAGTATTACTTCTGTGCACATTCTATTTTCTTATGAAACACGCGGCGAGATAAGGGCTAACACACAGACCCACCTGTAGATGCTGCGAAGAGGACGACGAGTCCTTGGAGCATTTTTTGTGCTTTGTAAAAGACTGAAACACTTGGAATGTTATTTTATGACAAATCTGTGAAAGGCGGTTAGTTTAAATTCATTCATACGAGAAGTCGGATGGGTCGAAGTGCTTTAAACGTAATCAGACTTCAACTAAGGGTAGAACTGGGTATAAGTGGTCTCTGTACATGGTGCCTTTAGTTTAGCCACTCCAGACTCAAACCAACCAAACATGGACGATTCATATTCATAGTATATGAACAATTTGTAGTATAAAATAACTATAAATAATTAATTCAATGGTCAATTCAAAGTAAGGAAGATTATTTTTTAAATAAAATCATATCTTCCCAATTATATTAACTTGACAAAACAATAATTCGATTTGAAAAACCTCCAATTTTTAACTTGAAAATACTAAACACTGAATTTACCATAAACTAAAATATATTACATAAAATCACTTTAAAAAAAATGGAAATTTGCCACAGATAACATAAAGAAAAACACTTTTTCTTTGGAGCTAAAATTAAAATTTCCGCACATTAAAAATTTTATTTATACCGGTGGAAAATTTTCATGAATGAATATTTGAAAGTGATTGGTTTATCTCCTCTAGGTACATAAATAAATAAATACTGTGCCCAAATACTGTGCCCTACAACCTCCAACAATATGTCTACAAAATTACAAATTTTTATTTCTTCCTATATATCTGATAAAAAATCATTGGAGCATAAAGATTACAATTTCTGTTAAGCTAAATAAAAAAAAAGAAAAATTTTACAAAAAAATTTCCTAGTCAGTGAAAACATAACAAATTAGATTTTATTGATTTACTGAATCCAAAATCTTTCATCTAACAAATTGCCAAATCAGATAAGCGACATAAATAGAAAATTACCAGATGGAAAAGATGAATATTTTTTCAACAAATAAAATTATCAATTATTTATAATTTTGATGGATCAGTAGACATGATTTTAATCTGTTTTAATTATCACTTAAATTGTTTTTAATATTCGCATAATAATATTTTATAATAAACTTTACAAAATTATTCATAATTTTATTTCGGTTAGCATACTTTGCCTGCCAATAAGGACTGGTTGCACACCAAAATCAATTAAAGTATAAAATTAATTAAAAATTGATTATATTCGATTTAATTGAGAGCATATTAATGGAAAAGTGTAGTTGAATTGTCGACAAAACATAATATATTCAAAACGATTACATCTCGACTATCTGAAATTTATACTATAATTTTTGTGATTTTTGTATAATTCTATACCAGAAAATTGAAATATTTCTACTTTGCTAGTGTATTGAGGAACTAATTATATTAAAATTTTGAGAGTAAATAAGATATTGTAAAAATTATAGCTGAAAATTATAATTAAAAATGATTTTTAATAAAACTATACCTTTTCATCTTTTATTAATTTCCAGTCCATTTTTCTTAGTTAACTTGATCAATTTTTTTGAAATCCCTAAAATCAAATTGACAATTTACTCCAATAGAAGGTAAACCATTGTCTATCTTATATCTAAAAATAATAACTGAATTTGGTTGGGGTGTTGGTTTTAAAGAAGAAGTGTATATTTTCCTCCAATGTCCGTTGTGCTCCAATCGAACACATTTTTTTCTCAATATAACATCTCGAACCCACCTTACTTCTCTAATGAACTTAATCACTTTAGCCGAACTTTAATCCACTGACTCGTCCTTCCATCCAATGCATGTTAAAGTAATGGTTAATATTAGACTTAGCAGTTCCAGTGAATAACCTGCATGTAGTTTTGTTTATTTTAAACAATTTCCTCGTCTTTGTAGGATTCGGTGTGCCCCAGAACAATTTTGTAAGTTGACAACCATTCTGTGATATCGTTAAATTAGCTAATTGAAGTGATATCGTTACGCTAACCCTATATTTAATGGGTTATCCTATTTAATAAGTTTACTGAATTATAGTTGGTTTACTGACCGAAATACTTGCAGTATATCTGGCGACCGTGGCACTTAACAGGACACTCAATGCTGAACGATCATGTTTGCAAAATACAGCGATCCGAGGTAAACATGTGTAGGGATAAAGCAGACGACCGTGACACAATTAAACACTTTTTGTTTCATTGTTCAAGTCTCATGCACCTGCGATGGTAATTTTATGGTACTTACTACTAGCAGGTTTCTAGATTGGAAAACAATTCTAAAATTTGGTCGAATGTCTACTTATTTTCAGACAGTCACCGCAGTATTGTACAACGTGAACGATGCCAGGGGTACAGTTGGCCTTAATATGGGTTAAGTGCATGAATACCCCAGACTAGAATACCAAATTAATTAAACAAAATTTTGTCTTTTATATGCTTTCTACTTAGGATTGAAATTTATGAACACTCAACATAACATTTAAAAATAAAATCGCAAAGAAATCAGCACCACAAAAATCTCATTTAATAATAAGAACATTATTCAATAATAATATAAATAAAAATGATTTTTTTTAATATTTTAGTATATTCGATAGTTAATCTAATAGAATTATATCATTTAATCTTATCGACAGCATTATCGATGCTTGTCTTGTCAATATTCAATTACCTTGACTATAACAACAAAAAAAATTTAAATTCTTTATAACATATGAAACACCTGATAACGATAAGGTTTGATATCGATTCACTATCTTTGGTATTCACGAAAAACATACGTCATAAGTTTTTTTTTTAAATCGGAATTTTATAGGCGCAGAATTCTTTAGTATGTACTAAATATTTAAACTTTATACTTCAATGAACTAGCAATAATTTTTTTTGTTGAATGTTTGTTTGATCAGTTGTTAAGTTGGTGTTAAACAAATAAGTTTGATAATAAATTTTAATTACAAATTTTTTAGTAAAATTAAATAGCTATGATACGAAAATGTAGAAAACATAAAAATAATATGGAAATTTATGGATATTTTAGATTTGTTGATAACGAGGTTAGTAGAAAGGAAGTTAATAAAAATTTATAAGAAAATATATCTCGTGATTCAAGTAATTTTAAAAATATCAAAAAAAGTTCAATTTCAAATTATTAACCTACTTCTAAGCGTCTGACATTAGGTGACTTACAGAATAGTATATTTGTGATAATTAGCAAAGCTAGAACCTGATCAGAACTAGCTTAATATTTATTTATACATATATAGGTTTATGACATAGTAAAAGCAGACCAGAGCCAGGATCAAAGCTTGGGAAAATTGTTACAGAAGTTGTGGTCAGTACCAGACAACTGATCAGAGGCACTAGCTAGACCAAGAAATTACGTCTGCTGATTGCTTTGGTTTGTCTAAACAAGAAACCATCTCAAGCAGTTTAATCTGAATACAACGTAATGTGGTACAATGGGCTGAAAGAGCCTAAGTGCTTGCACCTCTGAGCTCAGTTTCATTCATTCAAAACTGATTTCAACGTTCACTACATTATTTTTCTAATTTAATCTAACCGTTGCTCGTTTGATTGATTCTATAAAGGAGAACTGGTTCATGCATCAGTTTAAGCCAGAATTAAGCCTATTGTACGAACCCATTAAAATTAGCTTTAAAATTCTATTTTACAATATTTTTAAATTACATTCTAAATTTTTCATAAATATATTAATTTTTATTTTTATTTATTTTTTACAGATAAATCAAATACGTTCAGTATCAAGTCCATCCTTAACCGATAATCCACTAGATATAAATATTAAAAATAAAAATAATATAAATAATGATGATGATAATAATCAATCAACTGAAAATTATAATAATAGTCCATTTACAACAACAGTTAGTGTTAATAATCAACAAAATTATCCAAGTGTTTTACAAAAATTTAAAAGAACATTTTCACAATTTAGTGGTGTAGGTGGTAATAATAATAGTAATAATAATGGCGGCATCAATAGCAACAACAACAATAATAATAATAATACTAATAATAATAAAAACATTCAACAAATTACTAATACATCGATAAATTTAATAAATAATGATATAGATTCATCTGGTAAATATCGATTTGGTCCATTGATATGGCGTTCAAGTAAGGAGCGACGTAAAACAAAATATAATCGTCGTGATAAATGTAATAGTGGTGATTCTGGTATACAAATTGAATTAGAAAATGAAGAGACATTTATGCAAGATGGCCAGGACGAAAGTATTGTAAGTATTTGAAATTTTTAATTAATTTTATAATTCATTTTTATTTATTTTTTCTTTATTATTTATATTTATAAAAAATTTATAATAATTTTTTTTTTTTATTTATTTATTTTTGAAATATCTAAATATAGGAATCAACAATAACATCGACAACAACTGTACAAGGTAACAACAGTAGTAGCAACAGCAATACAGTAAATAATACAGGATTACCAATTATTGTTCGTGGTATTCGTCGAACAAATTCAGCTAAACTGACAAATTCAATGAAAATAAATTTTAGTGGATTAACAACAGCTAAAGCGAAAGCATTAAAAAAATTAGATAATTCAAATGAAATTAATTTTAATAATAAATTAAAACCAAAAAGATCATTAAGTCAACCAACTGGCTTAGATCGAATGGCAAGAAATGGTAAATAATATTTCGATTTTTAAAATGTGATAAATTAATTTTAGTTGTTGTCCATTTTTGGAAAGATTAAAGTGAAAATTTTAAAAAAAATTAAATTAAATGTTAATATATTTTGAAATTGCCTGAATCGTTTGAACTGTTTTAACAATAAATTTTTTTACAATTGGTAATGAGAATAAAGACTATAAGGATTCAAGTGCGTCTTTTTATAACGAGTGTTTAATTAATTTCACAAGACCAGAAATCGTAGTGCTACTTTAGTCGGTTTAAATAAAAAAAAAAACATTATTTAATCTTTGAACTTTGAGCCACATCTCTTAAATATATTTAGATAAATTCAATAAAATGTCAAGAAATATGAATTTTTGTTAATATACTTAATTGTGATCGCTGAAGATGTTACTCAAATGTTTAACTTCTTGAAAATTAATTTCAGTCATAGTATTTGTAAAGTAACTTTGGCTTTGTTAACTGCAATATTTATGAATTATATAACCAAAATTCCACTTGGTACCTTTTTATGGTTCATAAATGATAAATGTTTTTTATTAGATGGAATTGTTGATCCGGATAAAAAGTGGATATTCTTGATTAAATTGAATTCTTGTCTAGTGGAATTATACCTAGTGAAATTATTTCTAGTAGACTTGACAGATTACGGTTCGATTCAATAAATTTTAATACAAATTTTAATTTATATATTTAACTAAAAAAAAAAACTAACCGCAAAAACTAAATTTATCACCCTATAAAATAATTTTATTTTATAGGGTTATAAAAATAACTACAAAGAATATTTTTATGTTTTCATTACATTTTTTGTTAATAATAATATTTTTTAACGTTTTATTATTTCTATATATTAATTTTTAGATCTAGACGATAGTGATACCGATAGCGTTTCTTCTCATCCAGATTTACATGAAGGTATGTCAAAAATAAAAATTATATATTGCAATAAAAAAATCACAACTAAAAAAAATATTTGTTAATTTTTTATTTGTAATTTTTGTTATATTTTTTTTTTTTTTTTTTGACAGCTCATCGTTCAATTTATGCTGAAATATTATTTCCATTTACACCAGCTGGTCCACAAGAATTACCATTAGAACGTGGCGGTTTAGTTGAAATATTACGTAAAGATATTGGACCATGGTGGTATGGTAAAATAAAACATGATGCAGTTATTGAAAAAATTCTTGAACCACAACAAGGTTGGTTCCCAAAAGATTTTGTTCGTATAATACCACCGCCATATTTCGATCATCATAATCACAATCATCAAGATCAAGTAATAAATGATATTATAAATGATTGTCATCATCATAATCAACAAACTGATATTATTAATAATCATCAATCTGATAAAATTGAAAATATAACAAATTCAATATTATTGATCAGTAATAATTTAGAAGAAAATTCCGATATGACAACAACAACAATAAAAAATTTATCAGATTTAACAAAAACAATAAATAATAAATCTACTAGTCAAAATAATAATAAAAATATTAATAGCTATAATAATATTACAAATAATAGTAATAATTGTAGCAGTTTACCAGTTGCAATTGCTACAACAGCAGCTAATCAATTAAAACTTGTCTTGCATACTAATCAAAATTTAAGAAATAGTGTAATTAAAGAATTACTAGAAACTGAAATAAATTATGTTAAACTTTTATCAACACTTTGTTTAGGGTAAGAAATTTAATTTTTCTTTTTTAATTATAATTAATTTTATGACTTTGTTTTTATTTTATTTTTTAGATATTTACGTGAAATGCGTAAACGTATTGATATATTTCCAACAGAAAGTTTAAATTTAATATTTTCAAATATCGAAAATGTTTGGCAATTTCAACAAATATTTTTAAATACATTACGTAAAGGTATCGAAACTGGTCATATTGGACAAGCTTTTTTAGATCATGTAAATATGATTACAAAAAAAAAAAAATATTAAATAAAATTGTATTAAAAATAATTTCTTTATAGCAATCTGGCTTTCTAGTCTATTCAAATTATTGTAATTCATATCCGAGAGCATTGATGGAATTAGAAAGTTATTCAAGCAATAAAGATGCTAAAATTATTCTCGAAAAGTAAGTAATATATAATTGAAAAATTGTTTTAAAATTAATTAATTTGATAAAAGTTTAGATTAGATTTAATAGAAAATCGAATTTTTTATATTACTTTATTTGTGTATATTAATTTTAATTAAATCTTCAAAAAAAAAAAATACGATTAGATAAAGAACTTTTGTTTTAATTATTAATTATATTATAAAATGAGTAATAAATTAAAATTTACAAAAATATATTACAAAATTGTAAATTTAATTTAATTTTTGTTTTCAGTATTCGTGTAGCCGAAAATTTATCAAATTTACCATTATCAGCCCATTTATTAGCACCAATTCAAAGAATATGTCGATATCCATTGCATTTGGCTGAATTAGTTAAACATAGTCCATCAACATCATCATTAGTTGGGTTAAATGAAAATAATAGTAGTAATAATAGTGGGAATTTATCTAATTTCGGTGATACCAAAGAAAGTTTAGAAATAGCATTAAATGCTATGAAAAAAGTCACAGAAACTGTCAATGAAGGTAATTTTAAATAAATAATAAATAAATAAACAATTTCAATAATTATTCATTTTCTACAATTTCCAAATATAATAGGTAAACGTCACAGCGAACATTTAACACGATTCCAAGCTAGTTTTGATAATTTTCAAGGACCACCAATTGCATTCCATAGTACAAGATTTTTTATGCAAACTGATGCTACACGAGTATCACCAAATCTATGGAATAATACATATACATTATTTCTATTTGATCGTCAGTTAATTTATTGTAAAAAGGATATTTTAAAACGTAATCATTTTATATATAAAGGACGTATATTTTTAGATAATTGTCGTATATTAAATTTACCAGATGGTAAAATGTTTGGTGTTACATTAAAAAATGCATTACGAATTTATTGTGAATCATTAAATAAATGGTTTGATTTTTGTTTTCGTAGTGCTAGTCGTAAATTACGTTTTTTAAGTACATTAGCTGTTGAACGTCAATTTTGTGGTACAAATTTATTTGTATCAGAATTAGTTGGTAATAATGATGATGATGGTGATAATTTATCAGATCGTGAATATCATAGTGATTATGATACACCATTACAAACACAACAAAATTCTGAAAATAATTTAAATAATTTAAATTGGAAAACAAATTTATATGATTGTGATAAAATACCAATTGATTGTAATGGTATTAATAGTTCAACTAAATTACAAAAATATTGCGATACATTACCAAAAAAATCAAAAAAACAAAATAATAGAAATGGACGCAGTAATAATGGTAATAGTAGTAGTGGTGATAATAATTATGATAATTATAATAATACTAGTTCATTGGGACGTCGAAAACTTGGTAGTTGGTTTCGTAAAGCAAAAAGTACGAATTCAACACCAACACAATCACCAACACATAATCCAAATATGATTGTATTTAGTTCAGATAGTTCATCACAAAGTAGTCCAGCTTTAGATGGTGGTGGTACTTATAAGTCAACGGTTGTTGTACAACAAGGTACGACAACTACAAAATAAAAACCAAAAAAAAAAAAAAAACTATCTGAAATTAAATATAAAATAATATTTTTTTTATAAACTACAATTTCATTTAAAGACATTTAACCGAAATATTATAAAAAAATATATTCAAAGTTTAGAGTATATTGTAAGGAAAATATAATTTATTTTAAGTTTAAATTTATATTACTTTCTATAATAATAAAATTGAATTAAATAATGTATAATTTTTATATTAGATTTTAAGATTTAAATAAAGTTTAGAAACAATTTTTCTATATAAATTATATATATATTTTTTTTTAAATATTAAGTCAATTGTTATCGTGTTCAAATCAACAAAACTAAAATGAGAAAATAATTAAAAAATATAATGATTATTTATATGAAATTTTAAAAAAATAAACTAAAAAGAATATTTTAATTCATTTTGATTTTAAAATATTATTGTTTCATTTTTTAATCTTTTATTTATTAAAAAATATTTATTTTAATAAAATCATTGTTAGCAGAAATATCAATTTATAATGAAATTCGCAGTAACAAAAAAAAAATATGTCAAATATAATATTCATCCAAAAAATTTAATTATTATAAATTCAATATACTTAAAACAGAGTCAGCTAAATAAATGTTCTTCAGATTAATATAGAAAATAATTTAATTATTATCACAATTTAAATAAATGACTAAATTATTTAATCCTTCTTACTTATTTTATCTAATTCTGCGGATTTCTATTATATTATATAACTTCAAAAAAAAGTTAATAAATGATTTAAATTAAAAAAAAAAATTATTATTAAAAGCAATAAATTAACAAATGAATAAAAAAATAATATTATTAAATTTTAGTTGATTTTTCTGTTAAAAGAAAGAATATGTAGAAGAAAAAAAATTATCGAAATTATTATATATTTTTATAAAATGAAAGATTTATTTAAAAAAAAAAACCTAAAAAACCTAAAAAATGTTGGTAAAATATTTTTGAATAATTAAAATAAAATAAAATACAATAACGATGAGTTTAATTTTTTGATAGCCACATAATTTAATTCTCTTATAAATAATAATGTGAAATTTATTGGCTTTTGTAATTAATATTTCTGATTTTTTTTTTATATTGATTAAAGGACAAAATAATAAAAATACTTTTATTAATTTAAGTACGTTTTATTTAAATTTTAAACTTCTTCAATCCCAAAATACAAAAAAAAAGCATTAATTGTTAAAACAACTACACCATTTGTAAATCTCCAGTTTGGATAATTATTAATTTTAAAAAAAAAACTGGTAACTACTTCTTGAATACTCTGCAAAGTTCTTACTTCCTGATACACTTGAAAATTATACTAATTAGTTCTGATAATAATATATAATTATATAATTTATTTAACGTGATTTTTAACGTTTAAACATCTTAATTATTAGAATTAGAGTAACAATATTCGACCACAATTTAATAAAACGCTTTATATTTCATTAAAAAGGAAATTGTAATTGAATTAATACAAATTTAAACACTCACAAGGAAATGGAAATAATGACAAATTTCTTAAAGAAAAAAATTCTTAGGTGCCAAAGGAAATGGAATAAATATAATTAATTTTAATATCACAACATTTATATTACAAAAAAAAAAAAGTATTTTTAAACTTTACAACCATGCACTTTTAATAAAACAAATCCCACACTTTGTAAAATCACAATTCCAAGTTTTTTTTTTCTAAATAGAACACATAATAACCAATTTTTATAATGGAAGTAAATATAACCATGCAAAATAGGCAACAATAAAATGCATCAATAAGTAGAAAGAAAATATTTCTAAAAACTTTAATAAAGTTAATAAATTTATTATTTTTCTATAATAATAACCAAAATATTTAAAAAATAAAGAAAAGAAAAAACAAAATAAAAATAAAAAATTGTTAATAAAGTTTTAGATTATAAAAAAAATTGTAGAAAGTATACCAAAAATTTTCTTCCTATATTTTAATTTACTTAAAATAAAAACTGCCTGAATGCTCCACATTATTAAAAAATATGAAAATCAAAATCAAAAAATTTATATTATATATAAAAATCTACTAAAAAAATATATTAAAAAATGGTTTTAAATAAAAATAATGAAACAATTAATTAGAATTAATTATTATCTGTATATGAGAATATAGGTAAAACTCAAAAAAAAAAATCTAATTTTATAGCAAAATACCAGAATTAATAGTCATCTTCTATATAGAATAAAATCCTTGAATTATGTAGACATAAAACTGTATAGAAATTAAGTATTAAATTATATAAAATAAAAAATTAAAATCGTTATTTATAATTTTATTCTATAATTTATTGTTTTTGCAAAATTTGAATAATTATTTATCGTAAATTGAAAATTTTTTGTACAACGTACATTTATTTATTGGTATAAGAGAAAAATTGTTATAGAATAATTTTTTTTTTTTTGTAAATTTATTTAATAAATATAAAAGAACACATCGTAAAATATATTTCTTTTTCTACAATTATAAAAAATTTAATATTAATTATGTTAGATTTTTTCGAATAATCAATCAGAAATTAATATTCTGATATCTACAGGTTTAAAAAAAAAATATATAATATTGTAATAATTAATTTATGAATTGTATGAATAAAAATCGAATAACGACGATTCATATATACTGGAATTATGAATTTATTTGTATATGGTACAGAAAAGAATTTGAAAACAGACAAAAAAAAAAAATTAAATTATATTTAAACGCAGATATACAAAATGAAAATTATTATATAAAATGACTGAATTAATAAAAACAATTATAAAAATTGATTAATATGTTGTGTATTTTTATTAGAAATTATAGTTTAATTTTTACAGTGTATTTCCGATGCATAATTACGAAAATTAGTAGAATTTATCATCCAAACAAATAATTATAATATTACACATTAATAGAAGAAAGCAAGTTAATAGCTTTCTTTACGTTCTATCAGAACATAAGGCGATAATAAATGTATATCAAACCTTACGCTGACCCTAAATAAATGCGCGTGACTAGTGCCACATTTGTTTTTATTTTTGCAGCCTCTCTAGAGATAATGGATATTGAAGTGCCCTATAATTCTTAAGAAAATATTAACCAACACATTCAATCAATGATTTGTATTGGCCAACAAATTTATTTCTATAAGAGAAAGAAACCAGTTTTTAATCGAACCGGAAAACAACTAGCCGAACTAATTTTTTGTGAACCAAAACCGAACCTTGTTTTAAAATTACAAAAGTAATGAACTTATTATTTTTCGTTTTATTTTTTAGCAACCTATTTCGAATGACATTTCTAGGCTCCTGTTATAAAATGTGCCCATCCGCGTGCATATGTATATTTAGAAGTAAATTAATGTAGCAACATTTCTCCAAAAAATCATTTATTTCTGTAATTGTTTTTCCAGATTAAATAAACACAAGTAATATCAATTTACGCAAAGTAGAACATAGTTCTGCCAGAACAAAGGAGAAGGAGTCCTTCTATATAGTGCCCACAAATGTACAAAAATTAATTACGTTAGAATTTAAGTAAAAACACTAATAGTTATCATTTACAAAAGAAGATTATCATTAATTTAATATCTGCTAGTATAAGGATTTTGAGTTCCTTGCGAATGCGGAAATTTTTTTTAATAAATTAATTAATCATAACACTGAATAAAGAGCTAAAGTAACGATAGAAGTTTAAAAATGGAGCAATCGTTCTGTAACCAAAATGATCCTAAAATTGTATTAAAATATTATAACATTCCGCGTCAACTTCTTCCCGGTCTGTTCTTCGATTATATTTAATATTACATACTAATTTTCGCTCAAAATAATTTCAAAAATTATTATTTCATAATTATTTTTTCGGACCAGTTAACTCACTGGTTAATAGTTTTTAATTTGTTAATTCTTTTTTTTTTCTTTTTTTTTTCTTTTTTGTTTACTTTACTTCGAAGTATAGGGCATCATAATAGAGCAGTTTAAATATCGATTTGAACTATAGTTTTTCTTTATAAGAACTAAGAATGTTTTAATAGCAACCAGTTTTAATAGCAATAGTAAGACATTTGTTTTCAGCAAATGTTTAAATTTGAACCGTTTGGATTTTTCGCAGCCTTGAAATCACAGTTACATATTGTGTCTGTAATTGAACGCCAGTACCTAAATGCATCATAGTATACTCGTAGCTCAGTACCACTAATTAATTTCTAATTATCCACTAAATGAATTAATTAGTTAATTAAAATAGTAAGTATTTTTATTTGTATATATTTTTCTTATTACAAAAACTGTTTATTTTTTCTTATATACTTAATAGATTAGTATGCCATCTATCGGCATTTAATGTCAATCGCGCCATAACTTCGTGGCTTTTCAAAATCAAAACGTCAAACAAGAAATTATAATAAAAAAAGCAAAAGTAAAAGCGCCATTCTAAGTTAAATTTCACAAGCAATTTTCCATTACCAAATACCATGTAAGTACAATACAATATTACTTTTAATTAAATATAATTTAATTTAATTTAAAAAATAATTCAAAGAATAAGAACTTCCGGGAAATCGAAAATATTTTCATTGATTATTATTTCGACGGAGACGGATATTCCCAAAAAGCAGGAACTAGAAATATGGCGACACTTTGTAAAATCGGAAAAACTTTTTTTTTGTGTATAATAGTATAATATATATAGATAGAATAGATAAATTACAGGTGACACGACATCCATATCCTGTTGTTAAGGAAAATACTATAATTTGTTAATGGAATTTTTTATTTTTCAATTTAAATTTATTGATTTTTCACAATTTCAACTAAAATATGTGAATTTAGGTGAAATGACGAAAAATCTTATACAAATTAAATTCTCAGTAAAATTTTGACGTCTGAATGATTATTGAAAATTTTACCACGGAAATGAAATGTCAGAAATTATAAGGTTCTTATTTTTACGGAAAATTATCCTACATTAATTATAAATATTCCTAACAAAGTTTTAACTATATAATTATAAAATTAAATAGATCATTTTTATTTTTAGATAACCTAAATATTTCAAGGATTTCGTGAAATAGTGAAATATTGATTTTTATTCACGTACGAAAATCAAATGTAAATAACAAAAATGTTGTCGAATAGCAATAATAACACCAATAATATTCGATCATTTTCAGCAATTAAAATTGATAAAACAACAACAAAACCATTATATAATTTTAATACTGGTACACATATTGCAAAATTAATAAATAATGTAAAGGTAAATTGTAAATAATTAAAATAATTTTGTTCCATTCTTCATAACCTCTAGAAATATTCTTTGTAATTTGTTAATCTAATCTCGATTATATATAATTTTTTAAGCAAATGTCATCAATAACATCCACCAATGATCCAAAAAGTAATGTGACAGTAATTGATCTTGGTAAAATGTTATTACAAAGTGCCAGAGATGGTGAACTAAATAAAGTACATGAATTAATATCAAGAGGTGCACCATTTTCTACCGATTGGGTAATTATAATATTTATATTTTTTAGTAGTAAATTTACTTATAATAATAATTTCATTTATATATTTATTTAAAGTTGGGTATGACACCATTACATTTTGCTGCCATTAATAATCATTTAAAAATTTGTGAAATACTTTTACGTGGTGGTGTTAATAAAGATGCAAAAACTAAAGTCGATAGAACACCATTACATTTAGCTGTTTATGAAGGACATACAGAAATTGTTGAATTATTATTATCACAAAATTGTGATGTAAATCCTAAAGATATGGTATAATTTTTTTTTTAAATTATTAAATTAAGTATAATTTTTTAAACAATTTATTTCTAGCTGCGAATGACACCACTTCATTGGGCAATTGAACGTAAACATATTACAATTGCTAGAATGTTATTATCTAGCGGTGCTCAAGTTGATGTAATTTCAAAATTTGATAAAACACCAATTTTTTTAGCAATTCAAACTGGCCAAACAGATTTATTAGATGAACTTAGTGATTTACGTGATAATCAGAAAAATGCTGAAAAATTACGTAGCGATGAAAATCAGGTATGTAATACTAATTAATTTATATATTTTATAAAATAAGTAAATTAATTTAAAAATTATTTTATTTTTTGCTAATTAAAAAAAAAAAAAATACATAAAAACTTGCTATTTTGTCTCAGAAATCTATGGAATTAAAAGTATGTATGAAAATTTGAATTTATAAGTTTTTTGGCGAAATTTTGTTGTAGAAAAACTTTGTAGAATTCATAACAAATATTAATCCGTTTGTTTAATGAGAAAAATTTATTATTTTAGATTCTAATATTTTAGAAATCTTAAGAAAATTCATATTAAATATCTAACACACTTTGAAAATTGTTTGTAATCAAGTATTTCCATTCAATTTTATTGTGTTTTTATGTTTCGTTTGTCAAAAAAAAAAATCAATTTTATTTATTTTGTATTAAATAATTTCAGAATGAAACAAATCAAGCAGTTAATTCAATAACATTTGATAATAATAATACACAATTTGATAGTGATATGTATGAATTATGCGATCATGATGATAGTAATTATAAACAAAAAATAAATGAAATAAAAAATATTAAAACAGGACAATCCGATATAAAAAATCAATCAAAGAAGGATGAATCACAAAGTGTTGAAGGTAATTTATTTTAAATTGAAAATCTAAAATAACTTTTTATATAATTAAGGAGAAAATTTCATATTTAAGAATTCATTAAAATGATATATAATTACAGTAAAATTAATATTTTTATATTAAATTTTTTATTCCAATTAAAAATAATTATTGACACATTTATGTTTTAGATCCAGCAACATTAGAAATGGTAAAAAATTTAAAATCATTAATACCACCAGATGATCCAGAAAATAATGATTTATTATCATCTGCTTTACAAAATGGTCGTAAATTAGTTTTATCTGAAGGTGGCTTGTTAGCATTAAATGAAGCTGCGAAAAATCATCACATTTCTGATACAATCAATTTAAATAATTTACTATCTAATAATAATAATAAACGAAAACTGTCGACTAGTGAAAATGATAATAATAATGATAATAATTATTTTAATAAAATTTTAACAACAAATTCTGATAGAATAGGAATTAATGGAACCGATATAAATATAATAAAATCAAAAATTATGCCATTAAAATCAGCTGGAAAGGTAAAATATTTAATATTAATATTTTTGTAATTAATTAAAAATATTAGAAATTTATTTAACAGAGTATTAAAATTTTATCAATGGATATGTATAAAAAATTATATGGAAAAGATGCTATTAGAACATTGAAAAAAATTTCTCCGAATACGATAAGGTAATAATATTTATTATATAAAAAAAAAATATACCTAATAATTTATAATTTTTTAGGTCATCACCAACTCAACAGCAACAACACCAAAATAATTCAATTACAAAAATAACTAAAATTACAAATTTAAATGAAATTAATGCTAAAAAGGCAATTTTTAATCGACCAGTTTCAACACCAATACCATTAAATAATAATAATAATACAATACGTCTAAAAACTGATAATATTCAACCTTACGCTAATCAACCACAACAACAACAACAAGAACAATCGGAATTTGAAGATACTGATGAACTACCACCGAATATTATTGAAGTTTGTACAGATGATAGTGATGAAGAAATGATTACTGAAATAATACCAGAAATTTCTTCTAATGGACCACATCAATTAAAAAAACCTCGAACAATTTCAATGACATTATCAACAATAGGACCAACAATAACAACGAATCCATCAATTAAACCTCAACAAATTAAAAATCGTTCAAATAATCCACTGATACCATTATTAGATTTACCAGAAATTTGTGTACAATTACATGAATTGAAAAAAGAAAATGAAGATCTTAAAAGAGAATTAAGTTATACACGACAAGAATGTTTAGATTATCGATTGCGATTAGAACGTTTAGAGAGAAATTTCGAAAGTTTAGAACAATAGGATACATATATCTAGTTATGAAAGTTATTTTAAGTTAAAATAATTACGTCAAAAAGTTTTCTGTATACTATTATTTTTTTTTTTTTTTCTAAAAATAAAAAAAATTTAGTTTTATTTAAGGAAATTATTTGTTCTATTAATAATTGTTTCATTAAAAATATTTTACATTTATATTTTTTATACCATAGAAACTAAGAATTTAAATAAAAATATGAAATAAAGAAATTAAATTAATAATGCATAATTTCAAAGTGTACTTGGTAAAGTTTTATTTTTAGTTTAAAATATAAATTGTTTGACATCTAAATTTAAAGATATAAATCAGATGTTGAAAAATATTGAATATCCAAATCCGATATTGATTTTCCAGTAAATTTAAATATTTATTATTTACTAAAAAAAATTAATAGAATATATAATTATAATATTTGAGTTGAAACAAAATGGAAAATTTGTAATAAATGATAAAAGTGAACGATAAATGACTAAATTTTATTTGATTTTGGAATTATGTCGAAACTATTTTATCGTACACGACATATATAATTTTTATTAAAAGTTTTTTTGCCGAATTTCAGATAACTTTACTTTACGGATCTCTAAGTTACTTCTTCAAATATATGCAATGGAAAAATTATATATCTCGCTATTAGTAAAATCAATTAAATAAGTAAAAAGCTTTACAGCATTGATTAAAGGATTTACATCAGATCAGAAATAATTCAAATTAACAAAAATTTAAATATTTTATTAATAATATAAATTGTGGTACAAAATAATTATATGTAAAATGTTTTCTTTATATAACAATTATGCATGTATGTATAATGCTTTTAGTTACTTTTTAAGGCACCATCATAATTATAAATTATATTTTAATATGTTTTTGGTTTTTTGTAAATAATTTTTTGAATTACACCTTCATGACATAACAAGTGCTTATGTAGAATTATAATTATTAAAATTTTATTTGTGCATGTTTTCTGCAATTGTTAAATCACTAAAATTGAATCTAGGATATTGGTGAAATTCTATAAAATCCTTTACAAATTTTACATTTAATAGACTGACCAATTGGTTCACGAATTCTTCTTTCATATAAACCTTCCAGTTCTTTCAATAATAATGCATTATTTTGTTCAAGATAATTTTCATCAATTACAATGTTACGTAATCTTGCAGTTTTTTTGCATATTTGGAATAAATCCCATGAAACTTGTTCAATTGGAAAAGCACGAGCACGACCTAAACGTTTTTCAATTTCACATAAAACTTGATGAAATGATTTTGCAATTTCAGCGAAAAAAACAACTGCATCATCTGATAACGTTTTATTGATCTGTATTAAAGTATTAACTAAATTTACTTCATTTTTAACACAAATGGTTGTCAAGGTTTTCATGATTGCTTGAATCAGTTTTATTTTCGAAGTAACATATTTTACAGCAGTTGATTGTAGAATTTTATTATCTGCAAAATAAAAATAAAAAAATCATTAAACAATTGTGTATCAGGAATTCTTGATATTTTTCATATAACATCAATATTACCATTTCCGAACCCAATAGGAGTTTGTGTATTTTGAATAATAGTTGAAGAATAACGAAAACTTAACGCTGAATGTGTGAAGACACAAACGGACATACCTAATAGAAAGACATCTAGGCCATTAGTATCCCATCCTACATTGTAAGCACTATTACCAAGACCAACACCATTCACAACGAACGATGCAATATTAATTCCATTAATAGCTCCTCGAGTAAACTTTAAAGGAAGTGAAAATTTTAAAATTTATAAATAATTTCAAAATAATTTTCCACTTACAACAGACACATGAATGCCGTTTGCTGCACATGTAGTTAAAATTTTGGTAGCTACATTACTTGCTAGCGTTAATGAACCACAACCAATAGTAAGCCATGATAATCTTGCCTGTGGATCTTTAAAATTTATTGATTGTTCATGTTGTGCACGATCAATTAATTTTCCTGCCGCTCGACCAATTCCCCACGCAGTAGAACCTTGCAACATTAGGGTAGATAATGCTACTACTTGTGGAGGAACTGGTAAAAGAATCGCAGTAAAATGAACATATGTACCAGCCAATGTACATAACAAAGCTGTATTGTCTATTATTTTTATTCCTTTACTAAATGTACTACACGGTGGAGTTTGAAAATACTCCAAAATTACCTTTATTATAATAATAAAAAAAAAAAAAAAAAAAAAAAAATTTGTTAAAAAAAAAAAAAAGTGAATATATTTTATAAAATTTACTTCATTTTTTGCTAAATGATAAATTCCATTTTCTGGTACAATTATTACACCTTTTGGAAAAGTATTATTATCAATGAAATCTTTCCAATTTTGATAAACACGTCCATTTTCATCGACAAATATTGTACAACAATTTTCACTTTCATTATCAACTAAACAAAAATTTATTAAAATAATTAAAATAAATTGGATAAATTATTTTATGTTTACCAAAACATTTCCGGATTCTAATTAAAGGATGACAAGAAAATTCTGTTGATTGTGCTAATTGTTCAATATTATCAGTAATATTTGGTGTAAAAATTACAAAAATCGTAGAACTTAATAATTCACCATTTGAGTATTTTCCTAAAAAAAAAAAATAATTCAATTCTTTCTACGTTTATCAAATTTTTGTATACTTTGGCTCCAAATTTTTTCCTTTAAAAGAGTTCGTTTTTTTATCTAAAAAATGGAAAAATTTATTTATATAATTTTTATATATTTTTTGTTATAAATTTTTTACCATTTGATTGTTATATTTATTTAAATCTTCTATTTTTTTTTTTCGATCTGAAACTGAAATACTTTTATCATTTAAGATTTCGTCTTCTTTAAATTTATAATGAGGAAATAAAATTTCCAATTTGTTTTCTAGGGATTCAATTTCTTCAGACACATATCTAAAAATAGTAATTTTTATTTCGCTTAAAAATTTATTTTCTACAATTTTAAATTGAATTTAATGAAATTTTAATCACATTTCTGGAAAGTTTAACTAAAAATTATTTAGTAATTATTGTAAATATATTTTTGGATTTAATTAAATATTTCTTAAAACTAATTCCAACAAATTATATGAAGGTTAATTAATAAATGTAGTTTAAAGTTTATATGATTATGATTAAATTCGCAGAATAATAAAATAATTCACTTTTAAACAATTTCTGGCCTTGGGAACATTAAACTAAGTTATAAATTTTTAATTGTAACTTACAAATCCGAAAGAATTATTCCTCTTAATCCCTCATTTTCAGCAAACATTTGTTGCACATTTTTTGCAGATTTAATCATTATATTAAAAAAAAAATACGGTAGGTAGTTTAAATTATTCTGTAGCCAGTAGAAGTCCTTCAAATCGTATTAGGGCGAAGTTATACTATCTCCAATTTGAACTAAAGCCAATCGTAGTTCCTCTTCCTGCTGTATATTTTCTTAATAAATTAAACAAATGAGCTGTACGATTTCACTTAGCACTTGGTGCTATTTATTTTTCTTTCAGTTTAAGGCTTGATACACTTTCAATCGTATTATAATTAACATTTATATAATATTTACACAAGTTATTATTACTAGTAAACTTATGTATTTATAATTCAAATCATATAGAACAAAAATCTAGATTTAAGATCTTTTAGCACTTTTAACTTAGATGAATAATTTCTTAATTCTGGGCTATTTTCAGTATTTGAATGGACTGGCTGTTTATTACCAAAGACAATCACTGTTAGTTTCATACTGTTCTCTAAAACCTCATAATATAAATTTAGAATGAATTTTTGAACAAAGCTCATTTTTTTAAATATGAAATTGAAAAAGCATTTTTTTTAAAAAAATTTAGATAAGATATAAATATGTATATAAAAAAATCCTCTCAGCGAAATTGAAAATCATTTTTTAGGGATATCAACGTAATCTTGAAAAAAAAAAATCTTGATAAAAAAAATTTAGAAAAAAAAATCTGGAATTTTATCTTTTTTTAATAAATCTTGAATTTTTATCGCACTCTCTGTCGTACCTAGGACCAACGCCGGCGACGTAGTGGGATTATTTGGTGGACGAGCGCTTCGTTTTCGCGGGCAGGGTCACGGGCTCGCCGGAGAAGCGAACGAGACTACAGGTACAGGAGGGATCCTGATTTTTTTTCTAAACATATTAAAATTTATAATAAATATTCAAAACAACAATAATTCTATAAGCCCAGCGCGCACCTATAGAATTTGACTTCCCTTTTCCAAAAATCTGCGTATTATACATGTGAATGTGAACGATTTTTTCATTTCGAAAAATTATTCGGTTTTATTTCTCATATTCGCCGGCGAATTAAAAAGTACATTTTGTGCGAAAACATTCAAGATTTTAAAATTCAAGATTATTTTTTTGAATATTTTTTTTTTTTCAAGATTTTTTTTTTCAAGATTTCGACCCCAACCCCATTTTTTAGAAGCGGGTAATTTTCAAGAGGTTTTTGTTAAACATCAGAGGAACATAAACAGAATAAACAGAAAAATAATAAAAAAAAACAATTTCAGTTTGTTATTAAAATATTTTAATTTTACTCTGGTATTACGCATAAGTCTAAATATTAAGATGATCTTCATAAATTACAAATACAAATTGGAAAAAATCTTATTTTTTTTTTTTATATAAAAGTTTCTTTTTGATATTTTCAATTTTGTAGTAAACATTCAATTTCCAATTACTGAAAAGAATAAGTTCAAAAATGTGAATTTCTTGTTAAAAGTAATCCACTTTGAAATTAAGTTTACGACAAATAACTTATATAACTTTGAAATTAAATTTTGTTGTTGCGAAATTAGTGTATGTTGTATGGAAATGATTGTTGTTTGGATTTTATATCGATTTGTCGTATGTTTGGTTCTTTTAGCAAAATTAAATGTTATTACTATACAATTGCGCAAATATGAGTCAATATTTAAGAAATGAAAACTAATATGAAAAATATGATGACAGCACACGAAGAAGCGCCTTTGATAACTCTCACATCAAGTGTTATTTCAAAAAATGTGAAAAGTGACCTTACAGCAAGTACTGAATCAGGTGACTTATTATGTAGTCGTCGTCACCTGATTCAATGCTAAAAATTAATATATAATCAAAATATCTTGTGCATTAATCACTGTGTGTTTTCGTCTTGACGATTAAAATAGAATCAAAAAAAAAGTTTTGGGGGAAGAACAGAAAACTATTATAATAATCGTTTGAAAAAGAAAAATAATCTTAATAAAAATGAATATTGAAATATACAAAGTTAAAAATAATTCTGACAACGATGAACTTAAAACTAGATGAAGATTATTATCTGGTGACTATTTTTTATTGACAAAATCAATTTTAAAAAAGTATATTTTTTTCCTTTGTGAATGTAAATATCAATTCTTTATATAAAAATTGTGCATGTAAAATGCTTTTAGTTACTTTTTAAGGCACCATCATAATTATAAATTATATGTTAATATTTGGTATTTATAAATCTTTTGTTAATTCTACCTCCATGGCTTATCAAGTGCTTAAGTAAAATACTAATTATTAAAATATTATTTGTGCATGTTTTCTGCAAGTGTTAAATCACTAAAATTGAATCTACGATATTGGTGAAATTCTATAAAATCCTTTACAAATTTTACATTTAATTGACTGACCAATTGGTTCACGAATTTTTTTTCCTAAAAATCTTTCAGTTCTTGCAATGACAATTGAATATGTTCTCTAAGAAATTTTGCATCAATTGAACTTCTTGTACCATGTAATCTAGCAGATATTTCAAATAAATCCCATAAAACTTGTTCAAATGGTATAACACGATGTAAACGTGACTCAATTCCATCTAAAAATGTTGATACAAATTCTTGTGCAATTTCTAATAAATACTGAACAGCATCATTTGTTAATTTTTCATACAAATGTTCAAAACAATTTCGTAAATTTGATTCATTACTAACGAAATATGTTTGTATAGTTGAACCAACAAGAGTTGTTATACGAAAGGCAACATTTTCATTAAATGGTAATTGTGGCAGTTGATATGAATTTTCATTACCAGTATAGGAATGTGGTATATCTCGAAGATTTTGTAAATAATTTTCACCACGACTATGTTGTATACTTTGACGTAAAGTTGCTGAATCAACAGTTACATCATTATTTAATAAAACATTCGCATCACCTGAGAATGATGGTCGAACATTTTGATCATTTAAAGCTCGATTAATTTTTAAAATATCATTGAAATATTGTTTATCTGGTATTTTTGATATACTTCTGATCACATCCACTTTACCAGCTTTTTCTCCTTTAATACGAATTGTTTCTTTATACATTTTATTAAACATTTTTCTGAAAATATTATTTTAATTATACAATTAATTGATTTCAGTTGAGCCGTTGAGCTAAATAGTTATTAATTTACCTTTGACGATTGCTGAGTTCTTTTCGAAAATCATTGATTTTACCATCAGGTGTTTTTTCAACAATTTGTGAAGCATAACGAAAATTATATATTGAATGTGTAAAGAGAATAAGTGAAGCACCTAATTGCAAGACATCAAGAAATATCATGCAACAATTTTCACTTTCATTATCAACTAAACAAAAATTGATTAAAATAATTAAAATAAATTGTATAAATTATTTTATATTTACCAAAACATTTCCGTATTCTAATTAAAGGATGACAAGAAAATTCTGATGAATATTGTGATCTAGCTAATTGAACAGAATCATCAGTAATATTTGGTGTACAAATTACAAAAATTGTTGAAATTATTAAATCACCATTATTTGACTATTTTCCTAAAATAAAATAAAAAAAAATTGCTTCATTTAATTTCGAAAA
This sequence comes from Rhamphomyia laevipes, assembly GCA_963920725.1. Taxonomy (NCBI): domain Eukaryota; kingdom Metazoa; phylum Arthropoda; class Insecta; order Diptera; family Empididae; genus Rhamphomyia; species Rhamphomyia laevipes. The sequence goes on along the minus strand of OY987255.1, from coordinate 4,269,776 downwards.
TTTTTGTACGTTGGGTCCAAATATTTTCCATTAAAAGTTCTCGTTTTTCTACCTAAAAATTTAACAATTTATTATAATTATTTTTATATTTATATTTGTTATAAATTTGTTACCATTTTTTTGTTATATTTTTCTGTATCTTTCCATAAGAATTGTAATTTTTTTCTACGCTCATCACGTGAAATACTGTCATCATTTAAGATTTGTTGTTTCTCAGCAATTTCTACATCATTATCAGGAAATAGAATTTTTATTTTATTTTTTAGAGCTTCAGTGTCTTCAGATGTAAATCTAAAAATATTAATTTTTCTTTAAATATTCCTTTTTACAATTTTAAATTGAATGTATGTAATGAAATTATAATCATATTTGTGAAAAGTTTTAATAAAAATTAATTAATAATTATTGTAAATTTTAACTTTAGTTTAAGTTTTTATATAAAAACTGTATTAAAAATTAAAACAATAATTAAATATTTCTTAAAACTAATTCCAACAAATTATATGAAGGTTAATTAATAAATGTAGTTTAAAGTTTATATGATTATGATTAAATTCGCAGAATAATAAAATAATTCACTTTTAAACAATTTCTGGCCTTGGGAACATTAAACTAAGTTATAAATTTTTAATTGTAACTTACAAATCCGAAAGAATTATTCCTCTTAATCCCTTATTTTCAGCAAACATTTGTTGCACATTTTTTGCAGATTTAATCATTATATTAAAAAAAAATACGGTAGGTAGTTTGAATGTTTGAATTATTCTGTATCCAGTAGAAGTCCCTCAAATCGTAAGTGGGCGAAGTTATATCAAACGTAATAGTATTTGTACAAAGTTATACTATCTCCAATTTGAACTAAAGCCAATCGTAGTTCCTCTGTTCCTGCTGTATATTTTCTTAATAAATTAAACAAATGAGCTGTACGATTTCACTTAGCACTTGGCGTTATTTATTTTTCTTTCAGTTTAAGGCTTGATACACTTTCAATCGTATTATAATTAACATTTATATAATATTTACACAAGTTATTATTACTAGTAAACTTATGTATTTATAATTCAAATCATTAGTACAAAAATGTAGATTTAAGATCTTTTAGCACTTTTAACTTGAATATTCTTAATTCTGTGCTATTTTTAGTATTTTTGTTCTAAAGTCTTTCTTTTCTTCTAAAACCGCATAATGACCCAGCAGGAAATGGAATCATACAATCATGTATTATTGTAACCTTCTTTGGAAGGTATGGATGCATGAGTCTTCGTATGACACCTTATATCTTTTTAACATTAGCATGTCCGCAGAGGGAAGCAATGCGATCGGTTTTAATCGTTGAGCTTCCCTAAATATGTATGAAGAATGCATCATAGAGTATCAATTAAGAAAAACAACTAAGCATACATGAAGGAGCAATCATTTGGAAGGCAAACAGAATATAATTTGACGATACAGAATGCATCTTAAAGAATGTAAACAGGAAATAATTTAACGATGTATACAGAATGCATCGTAAAGAATGTAAACAGGAAATAAATGGAGAGATGCATTTAGAATGCATCGTTAGGGATACAAAGCAGATCTAAATCTGCAAACCAGATTGAATGTATTATTGGGACTGCAAAGTCGAATCTGTAAATTGTAAAATAAAACGAATTTGAAATGTATTATATTTTTAATTATAATTTAATAATATATCAAAAAATATGTTTAACATATGGATTTTTGCTTCAATGCAAAAGTTTTTTTATATAATCGATTTTTAGCGAGTCGAAATTCTAATTTCATATCAATTTCATATTGAAGAAATCCAAAATTCTCCTTTTTAACTGCGCTTCTGTGGATATGAAATGCATTAGTACTATTATTATTATTGAAAATTGAAAAAAAAAAACTTACCAAAAAAAAATGTGTTGAACAATTTCATATTTTTGATAGGTATTTTATTTTTTGCTCCGTCCCAATTTGTTTTTAAAATAATTTCATCTGAAAAGAATTGAGGAAAACATTTTGACGGAGTTGTTGTTCCTATAAGTTCTTTAATATATATAATCTGGAAATAAATTAAAATGAATTTAAATTAATTTATTTAGATTTGTTAACAAGGTTCTTTAACTAATCAAATAAAAAATATTTCTTACCTATACACTTGTTGTTTTCCACTTTTTATTTTAAAAAAAATTTCACAAATTGAAATAAAAATTTCACTTTAAAAAATTACAATAAATTCTTGGACACTTTTCTATTTAAAATTCCAAATTTGAATGAACGCAGTAAAATCTAAAAGTTTTAAAAAACCATTCGCAAATTAAAATATTCGCAATTTTTATAAAAAAAATCCATAACTAAAATAACGGTATCAACCGAATACAAAAACTCCTTTGCTTCCGTAAGGATTACTCGGAAGCAATCATGCATGTATCGTAAATATATCGCAAGGAATATTTATTTTAAACCATTGCTTCCCTAAACAGTCCGAAAGAAGGCCTGATCACATTTCCCGCTGGGGAATTTTTCAACAAAAATTCAGAAAGCTCTTTTTTAAATATGGAATTGAAAAAGCATTTTTAAAAAAAAAATTAGATAACATATAAATATGTAAAAAAAAATCTCTCAGCGAAATTGAAAATTACAAACAAACAAACAAAACTTAAAACGGGGATTTCCCGATTTAGTTTTATAATTCTTTCATATACATACATATTAAAAATATAATGAACGAAGGTCAGTCATTATACTATAAAAAAATATAATGAAGGAGGTCTTGACTCTTGAGTGTTAAAATAGGTACTTACTTAATACTTTACATTACATCATTACATTTTAGTTCCTTATTTATATATATATTTTCTTATTTTTCTAAATTAAGTTTATTGTTAATTTTCTCTCTATAAAATACAAAATACAAAAAATAAAAATTGTAACCTAACCTAAAATTTGTAATTTTTTTATCCTACATTTAGCATCATTAGTTAAATAAAGTGTGCCAAAATTAGGAAAAGTTCAACTGAATGATTTAACTAAAAAATAACCAAAAGATGAAAATTTTAGTTTCAAAACTTGAATGTTAAAAAAGTCTTTCTTTTGTATCTCCCGAAGATATTTCAAGGTCCATATTGCATATTAGCTATACAGAACCAGTTTTTAAAAAGATGTCAAAATATTTTAAAAATATTTATATAGTCTCCTCATCATTTTTGGTAAATTTCCGATGACCAGTCAACAATTTTCCAAGGATTCAAAATTTGATCTGGCATCGCAGATTGAAAATAGTAGTAGGGGGAAAAATGCTGGTATTTACACAATAATATAATAACTAGGTAGAGAACATATATTTTCCCCTTTTTATTTTGTATTTGTGTATATTTTTTTAATTCCAGCACTATGGCACATTAAATGATTAAGTAAATACACTGATTAGCATCGTGAAGTGTTTTCGCGTTTTCGGTATACATCAAGAATAAAAAAAACGATTTATTTTTTACATTTCCGTATTTATTTAATAAATTAAACCATTCGAACTACACTTTTTATAGCATATACATTATATTTTCAGAAAAATGTGTGTTTGGTTGCAAAAATTAGATAATAAAATTAAGTGCATTTATCAAATTTTGTTTACATCTCGCTGTATGGATAAGACCGCCTCAGGAAATAACAATATATTTTTTCCACAGCTTCAGAATAACGATCGCTAAAATAAATCTAAAATATTCGAGAAATTCTATAAAATCCTTTACAAATTTTACATTTAATAGGCTGACCAATTGGTTCACGAATATTTTTTTCATAAAAATAATTCAATTCTTGCAATAGCAATTGAATATGTTCTCTAAGAAATTTTGTATTAATTGACATTTTTGTACCATGTAATCTAGCAGATATTTCAAATAAATCCCATAAAACTTGTTCAAATGGTATAACACGATGTAAACGTGACTCAATTCCATCTAGAAATGTTGATACAAATTCTTGTGCAATTTCTAACAAATACTCAACTGAGTCATTTGTTAAGTTTTCATACAAATGTTCAAAACAGTTTCGTAAATTTGATTCATTACTAACAAAATATTTTTGTATGGTTGAACCAACAAGAATTGTTATACGAAAGGCAACATTTTCATTAATTGGTAATTGTGGTGGTTGATATGAATTTTCATTACCAGTATAGGAATGTGGTATTTCTCGAAGATTTTGTAAATAATTTTCACAAGGACTATTTGCAACACCTGAGAGTGATGGTGGCACATTTTGATCATTTAAAGCTCGATTAATTTTAAAAATATCATTGAAATATTGTTTATCTGGTATTTTTGCTATACTTCTGATCACATCCACTTTACCAGCTTGCTGACCTTTTATACGAATTGTTTCTTTATACATTTTGTTAAACATTTTTCTGAAAATATTATTTTAATTAGAATTAATTGGTGTCAGTTGAGCCATTGAGCTAAATAATTACTAATTTACCTTTGCCGATTACTGAGTTCTTTTCGAAAATTATTAATTTTACCATCATGAGTTTTTTCAACAATTTGTGTAACATAACGAAAATTATATATTGAATGTGTAAAGAGAATAAGTGAAGCACCTAATTGTAAGACATCTAGGGCATTAACATCTTCGTCATCTCTTGCTTTCTACATTAAGCAAAAATAAATATTGTTTAAACATAAAGTTTATAATAAATTCAAAAAAAAATATTACTAATATGATTTCGACAATGCTATTACCAACAGTTATATTTTGGTCCTGTTGTTTACGATCAACTAAATTTGCTGTTGTTCGACCAATTGACCATAAACCAGCAGCACCACCAATAACTTCAGCACCTAGTATTAATGGTGCAGCGATTGGTAAAAAGAGTGCAGTTAATGGAACTGTTGCGGCTGCCATCCCTACAACACCACTGGTTGTATCAGTTATTCCTAAAGCTCTACGTACTCCACTACACGCTGGTGTACGGAAAAATTCTAAAATTACCTTTATTTTAAATAAAAAATAAAGTTATACAAAGAAATTATGGAAATTTTATAGAATTTACTTCATTTTCTTCTGTAAAATCATAAATTCCATTTTTTGGTACAACTAATACACCTTCTGGTAAAGTATTATTTTCAATATAATCTTTCCAATTTTGATAAACACGTCCATTCTCATCAACAAATATCATACAACAATTTTCACTTTCATTCTCAACTAAACAAAAATTTATCAGAATAATTAAAATAAATTGTATAAATTATTTTATATTTACCAAAACATTTCCGTATTCTAATTAAAGGATGACAAGAAAATTCTGTTGAATATTGTGATCTAGCTAATTGAACAGAATCATCAGTAATATTTGGTGTACAAATTACAAAAATTGTTGTAGTTAATAAATCACCATTTGAGTATTTACCTAAAAAAAAAAAATTTAAATAAAATTGCTTCATTTAATTTAGAAAATTTTTGTACGTTGGGTCCAAATATTTTCCATTAAAAGTTCTCGTTTTTCTAGCTAAAAATTTAACAATTTATTTAAACAATTTTAATATTTTTGTAATATAATTTTATTACCATTTTTTTGTTATATTTTTCTGTATCTTTCCATAAAGCTTGTAATTTTTTCCTACGTTTATCACGTGAATTAGTTTCATCGTTTAAGATTTGTTGTTCTTCAGCAATTTCAACATCATTATCAGGAAATAAAATTTTTAATTTAGTTTTTAGAGCTTCAATGTCTTCATATGTAAATCTAAAAATATATTAATATTATTCGCATAAAATTTTCTTTTTTATACAATTTTAAAATTGTATTTAAATTGTGATATTTGATTTCTGAAAAAAATAATAAGTAATTATTGTAAATTGTAATTTTTGATATTTTTTTACAGTAAACCGCCATAAATACTCTTAACTGTGGACTGTGTCATCCTTACGCATACTATTCTGTGCGGTTTCCGTTTTCTCTCTCCTTTAAAACTGCACCAAAATAGTAGTTTCCCGCGGTTTTATTATTATGTTCCAAAATATGCGGTTTCTGTTTCCGAGGAAGGTGTACTTGTACCGTATATTTACCCATAAGCACATAACACATGTGTTAATCCTAATAAAATTATATAAGAGACAGAATAAATAATTGAATTATTTATTTTTCAATTACCTCTGCCTGACTGGCCTTAAAATCATGAAACTACGTAATACAGATTTTTTAATTTATAAACTTACAAATCCCAAAGAATGACGTCTTTAAATCCACTATTTTCAGCAAACATTTGTTGAACATTTTTTGCAGATTTCATCATTGCACCTTACAATCAACTTTCTTTTCCTCTGAATCAATTTATATATGTTTTGGTTCCACAGTTCCACTTATTTGTAATAAACGATTTTTCTCGAACTTTATCAATAGTTATATTTCACAAAATAATTTCAGAATTTTACACTTATCGAAGTGAAAAGCATATAAAATTCTGAAAATGGGGAGAACTTAAATGTTTAATTTTAATTATTTTAAAAGTAAAAAAAAAATACCGTAAAAACAACTTTGTAAATTAGAAAATAAAGGTAAATTCGTACAACATTTATTCCATTTATCAGAATCCAACAAAACAAAAATGATTGATTAACCCATAAACATTTCGTATGCAGAGTAGAGTATGGTTATCTGAAATTAGTACTCATGAAAAAAATCAATAGTACGAAATTCCACAAAAACATTCCGAATTTTCATATCGGTTTCTTTGTAACTTAAAATTAGCTAAATTCGCCTGAATTTAAATGTCGACATTTTTCCGATTAGAAATTCTGCATTTAAATAAGCAACCTATTTTATCTATAATCGTGAAATTATTTGTTCTTTTCAGTTTACAATAAAACAGTCAAGAAAGAAAAACTGATTATTTTTGATTATTTATTTTTTCATGTTCATGTAACAATTTTGTTTTTAGGTTAAAATTGAGATACAAAAATTTCCCATTTTTTGGTTTTTTTTTTTCGGAATAAACACTGAAAATGTAGAACTGCTTCGCTCTCAACAATTACCATACACAATATACAAACTTTAGAGGTTTCAGGGAGGTCTTAAGAAGTCGAACCGTGAACAGAGAACAGTTCATTTACAGGTGTACAAGTGATTAAACGACTTACATCAGAAATAATTCAGATTTACTATAATTTAAACATTTTATTAATAATATAAATTTTGGTACAAAATAATTGTATGTAAAATATTTAATATTGCTTTAAAAAAGTATATTTTTTTCCTTTGTGAATGTAAATATCAATTCTTTATATAAAAATTGTGCATGTAAAATGCTTTTAGTTACTTTTTAAGGCACCATCATAATTATAAATTATATGTTAATATTTGGTATTTATAAATCTTTTGTTAATTCTACCTCCATGGCTTATCAAGTGCTTAAGTAAAATACTAATTATTAAAATATTATTTGTGCATGTTTTCTGCAAGTGTTAAATCACTTAATTGAATCTAGGATATTGGTGAAATTCTATAATGTCCATTACAAATTTTACATTTAATAGACTGACCAATTGGTTCACGAATATTTTTTTCATAAAAATTTTTCAGTTCTTGCAATAACAATTGAATATGTTCTCTAAGAAATTTTGCATCAATTGAACTTCTTGTACCATGTAATCTAGCAGATATTTCAAATAAATCCCATAAAACTTGTTCAAATGGTATAACACGATGTAAACGTGACTCAATTCCATCTAAAAATGTTGATACAAATTCTTGTGCAATTTCTAATAAATACTGAACAGCATCATTTGTTAATTTTTCATACAAATGTTCAAAACAATTTCGTAAATTTGATTCATTACTAACGAAATATGTTTGTATAGTTGAACCAACAAGAGTTGTTATACGAAAGGCAACATTTTCATTAAATGGTAATTGTGGCAGTTGATATGAATTTTCATTACCAGTATAGGAATGTGGTATATCTCGAAGATTTTGTAAATAATTTTCACCACGACTATGTTGTATACTTTGACGTAAAGCTGCTGAATCAACAGTTACATCATTATTTAATAAAACATTCGCATCACCTGAGAATGATGGTCGAACATTTTGATCATTTAAAGCTCGATTAATTTTATAAATATCATTGAAATATTGTTTATCTGGTATTTTTGATATACTTCTGATCACATCCACTTTACCAGCTTGCTCACCTTTAATACGAATTGTTTCTTTATACATTATGTTAAACATTTTTCTGAAAATATTATTTTAATTAGAATTAATTGATTTCAGTTGAGCCATTGAGCTAAATAATTACTAATTTACCTTTGACGATTGCTGAGTTCTTTTCGAAAATCATTAATTTTACCATCATGAGTTTTTTCAACAATTTGTGAAGCATAACGAAAATTATATATTGAATGTGTAAAGAGAATAAGTGATGCACCTAATTGTAAGACATCTAGGGCATTAACATCTTCGTCATCTCTTGCTTTCTACATTAAGCAGAAGTTGATATTGTTTAAATAGAATTTTATCAAAAAGTAAAAAATATTACCAATATTAATTCGACAATGCCATTACCAACACCAACACCATTCACAGCCATTGATGCAATATTAATTCCATTAATAGCTCCTTGAAGTAACTGCAGAAGAAATCAAGAATCTTTAATATGTATATATGTATTGCTTTCAAATTAGTTTTCTACTAACACTAGAAACTTCTTTTCCACTTGCTGCATATCTAGCTAAACCATGAGTAGCTCCACTAGCTCCTAAACCTAATATACCACCACTGATTCCAATCCATGATGATCTTGCCTGTCGATCTGTAACATTTATTGATTCTTCATGTTGTCCACGATCAACTAAATTTGCTGTTGATCGACCAATTGACCACAAACTAACAACACCACCAACTACACCAGCACCTATTAATAATGGTACAGCAACTGGTAAAAAAAGTGCAGTTAATGGAACTGTTGCAACTGCCATCCCTACAACACCAGTTGTCGTATCAGTTATTTCTAAGGCTCTACGTACTCCACTGCACGCTGGTGTACGAAAAAATTCTAAAATTACCTTTATTTTAAATAAAAAAATTAATATAAAAATAAATTATGAAAATGTTATAGAATTCACTTCATTTTCTTCTGTAAAATCATAAATTCCATTTTTTGGTACAACTAATACACCTTCTGGTAATGTATTATTTTCAATATAATCTTTCCAATTTTGATAAACACGTCCATTCTCATCAACAAATATCATACAACAATTTTCACTTTCATTCTCAACTAAACAAAAATTTATCAAAATAATTAAAATAAATTGTATAAATTATTTTATATTTACCAAAACATTTCCGTATTCTAATTAAAGTATGACAAGAAAATTCTGTTGAATATTGTGATCTAGCTAATTGAACAGAATCATCAGTAATATTTGGTGTACAAATTACAAAAATTGTTGTAGTTAATAAATCACCATTTGAGTATTTACCTAAAAAAAAAATTTAAATAAAATTGCTTCATTTAATTTCGAAAATTTTTGTACGTTGGGACCAAATATTTTCCATTAAAAGTTCTCGTTTTTCTATCTAAAAATTTAACAATTTATTTAAACAATTTTAATATTTTTGTAATATAATTTTATTACCATTTTTTTGTTATATTTTTCTGTATCTTTCCATAAGAATTGTAATTTTTTTCTACGTTCATCACGTGAAATACTTTCATCATTTAAGATTTGTTGTTCCTCAGCAATTTCTACATCATTATCAGGAAATAGAATTTTTATTTTATTTTTTAGAGCTTCAATGTCTTCAGATTTAAATCTAAAAATAAACGTGGAATAAATTCAATAAATGTATTTTATTACTAATTATAGATTATATAATAATTGATAAAATCGCTAATAATTGACTTTTTCCAGCTGCTACCTGCGACCTTGGAATCAGTAAACTACGTAATATATTTTGTATTGTAAACTTACAAATCCCAAAAAACTGTGCCTTTATATCCACTATTATCAGCAAACATTTGTTGCATTATTTTTGCAGTTTTGATTGTTGTACTCTGGGATGGAATTTCTTCTTCTGAAAAAATGTACTCTTCCTCTACAATCATTATTGGTTCCTCTTCCATTGTTTTAACAAAGGTTTCAATTCTCGAACGGAATTTTAAATTTATCAATTGATTCTTTCACTATATGAATTCAGAATTTCAATGAACTGCTGAGAAGGGCCCAACCCTCAACAAGTTATATAAAATTATTAAAATAGGGAGTCCCCTTAATTTTTAAATTTATAATTATATAATATAAAATTAAATAAGTAATAACTTTGAATATTAAATTTATGTACAAAGGGAAAGCAAAATAAAAAAAACGAACCTCCCTCTAGAAGAAAAGGTGATGACTAAACAATAACAAAGAATACAAAAGCTCTTACTACATATCAGTCATTCATAAGTTATTTATAAAGTATGTAATGATAAAACGCTTACATTGGATAATATTCTAAATGAAAAATTTCCAAGTACGTATATGAATGATTACAAAAATTGCTTAATAAGTGATTAAATATATATTATATATGACCAATTTTGTCAATGTTTCTTTAATGATTACTGTCATCACTGATGTGTATAAGATGATAACTTATTATTGGCAATTTGTGACATTAACTGAATAAATCCATCAGTCAGGGTTTATTTAGTAATTAATGACTTCAATTCCTTTATATACATTTAGTTTTTAAATTTAAATTTTTGTGATCGATGACAAAGTGTATTTTGCTGAAAAAATTACTAGAGGGTTGGTTGTTCATTGAACAGCTGATTATTAACCAATAAACATTTCATTCCCAGATGGCTCAGATAGCTGATACGCAGTTATTGGAAAATTAAAATAAAGGTTCGGATTCTCTAAGAAACATAATGTTCGAATTACGAGATTCCGTAATTTCTACAAATGTAAATTTTATAATAATTTACAAAAACATTTTAGTCAAAATTAGAATAAATGTTAATCACAATGAAAAAAGTTGGCGGCAAGTTGTCCGTAAATATCCTTAATTAATCAAATATCTAATTTGCTTTATATTAACTTTAATTTACATAAATAATAAAAAAATACATATGTTGAAACTATATAATTTTCTATTTCAATATTTCACTATCGAAATGTATTACAGAAACGTACATTAGTCGCAATTACGATTAAGTTGATTACCAATATCTGTATTCGAAAGTCGCATAGCGACCAATAGAGAATCTGGACTAATAAGTTTTAGGGAAATGAATATAAATGGAATTGTAGCGTCCATGTATAGCTATTAACACATTTTGGTTGACGTCGCTATCAATTGTTATTAATGGTTTATTGTACACCCAAGTGAAACACTTACACTTGCAGATTATTACAACGAGCCTCAACCTTTCATAAATTATTTAGATAGAACGTAATTTCTTTAATTTTAAAGAGAAATTCACAAAACTATATGTGCACTACGCAAACGCAATATATAACTCAGTTTATGCCGTTTGAGAATAAGTTATGTCTCATAAACATAATTTTTTTAAAAGTCAAATATTTGACAGTTTACAGTTGTCATATGTCATGAAATATATTTTATTTTTATTTTGTCTTTAGCACGTGTATGTGATCAAAACCCAACACGGTGGTGTATATATAATAATTTGTTATTATAAAAATGGTAAAAATCATTATATATATATAAATTTATGAATACATTTAATTTCTATCGATAAAATAAATAAAATTGGTTGAAATACTTCATGTTTTCTTCATTATATGATTAGGTGAACGTTGTAATGGATGATCTTCCAGGTTTTCCAAAAATTGATTCTAAATCCCAAGATGATGAAGAAACTATTACAAAACCAAAAAAATCAAATAAAAAGAGTGGTGGTTTTCAATCAATGGGTTTAAGTTATGAAATTATCAAAGGCATTGCTAAACGTGGATACAAAATTCCAACACCAATCCAACGAAAAGTATTTATTTAAAATGAAACCTAAACTTATATATTTTTTCAATAATAATTTTTTTTTAGACAATTCCTCTAATTTTGGAGGGACGTGATGTCGTTGCAATGGCTAAAACTGGTTCTGGTAAAACAGCATGTTTTCTTATACCAATGTTTGAGAAATTAAAACGTCGTGTACCAAATAAAGGTGCTAGAGCATTAATATTATCACCAACACGAGAATTGGCTATACAAACATATAAATTTATTAAAGAAATTGGTAAATTTATGGATTTGAAATCAATTTTAGTATTAGGTGGTGATTCAATGGATTCACAATTTTCGGCTATACATACTTGTCCGGATATAATTATAGCAACACCAGGACGTTTTTTACATCTATGTGTCGAAATGGATTTAAAATTAAGCTCAGTTGGTAAGGAAATTTTTCGTAATATATTCAAAATTATGAAATTTAATTTAAAAGTTTCCACTTTGAATTTTTGTAGAATATGTAGTGTTTGATGAAGCTGATCGTTTATTTGAAATGGGGTTTGGTGAACAATTAAATGAAACTTTGAATCGTTTACCATCTTCAAAACAAATGGTAATGTTTAGTGCAACATTACCAAAATTATTAGTTGATTTTGCTAAAGCTGGATTAAGTGATCCAGTTTTAATTAGATTAGGTAAAAATTCATAAAATTATTAATAAAATGATATAAAATATATTTTCTTTTTATATTTTATATAAAGATGTTGAATCAAAATTACCCGAGGGTTTGGAATTGAAATTTTTACATTGTCGACCAGATGAACGTTATACAAGTTTAATTGTTCTACTAAAATATATTATACCAAATGATGCACAAACTGTTGTATTTGCTGGTACACAACATCATGTTGAATTAATTTCATTTATTTTAAATGAATCTGGTATATCAAATACATCAGTTTATTCGAGTTTAGATCCATCAGCGAGAAAAATTAATACAGCCAAATTTGTTCATAAAAAAGTATCAGTTTTAATTGTTACCGATGTGGCAGCTCGTGGTATTGATATACCAAATTTAGATTATGTTGTTAATGTACATTTTCCTGGAAAACCAAAACTATTTGTTCATAGAGTTGGTAAGAATTTTATTTTTAAATATAATTTGATGATAAGATTTTTTTTTACGAATGCAATTTGTTTTTTAAGGTCGTTGTGCTCGTGCTGGTAGAAATGGTACTGCATATTCAATATTTTCAACAGATGACCAAGCACATTTACTTGATTTACATTTATTTTTGAATAGACCATTTGATATAAATAATAATAAATCAATTGGTATAATACCACAAGATATTTTAGAAGAAGAACATTTTCCAATTTTACAAATATTAAAAAGTCATCATATTGTAAGTAATTTGTGAAATAAATTAATATATAATTATAATTAAATTCATTTCTAGTCTAGTGTTTATCGAACTAGTGAAAATGCTTATAAAAAATATTTAAGTACTCGTCCTGTAGCATCAGCCGATTCAAATAAACGTGTAAAAATTATTAAATTTTTCACAATAAAACCGCTAGAAGAATTTATGAGTTTATCAACTGAGAGTGAAATTAAAGATAATAGTAATAAAAAATCTAAAAAACCCAATATTGAAAAGGAAAATGAAGAAAGAAAATTATTAGAAGAAAAACATGAATTATTATTAAAAATGAGAACGTTCAGACCATCCGGGGTAAATGATTCTACAGAAGACAAAAAAATATATTTTTAGAATTTATACTAATATTTTTTCATTTAGACAATTTTCGAATTAAATTGCCAGAAAAAATCACTTCCATATGAAATAATGAAAGAGAAACGTTCAAAACATTCAGAAGTAATTGAAAAATTTCGAACTAAAATGAACGAAATCGATAGAGATGAAGAGGATCGACAATATCAACATGCAAATGATAAAGAAAAGGTAATTTAATTTTTTTTTTTATAATATTCTACTGAAATCTTCACTCAATTTTAGATCCTGCCAGAATCCAATGATACCGAAATACAAAATGCATTTAACAAAGTTGTTACATCTAAAAAACGAAAAAATATGGACATTCTGTATAAGCCAAAAATGAAAAAGAAAAAATCAAATAAAGATATTGAAAATTATGTACCATATCAATCAGCTGATAAACATACTGAAGATGGTTTTGCAATAAATTCATTTAATCGTCAAGCAGCAAATGCTGAATTTAGTGTTGTTGATAATGAAGAAGTTAAACATCGTCCCGGTTTAATGAAATGGGATCGATTAAAAAAGAAAATGGTTTCTGTACAAGATCCACGTAGTGGTAAAATTCGTACAGAATCTGGTATATGGATACCAGCAAGTTTTAAAACCGGACGTTATACTGAATGGAAAGAAAAAACTAAAATTGAAGAACAAATGTTACGGGATGATGGCGATGATGAAACAACACGTAATCATTATCAACGATATCCAGTTAGTCGTCATGCTAGGCATAATGCTAAAATTGAAGCTAAAAAACGTATTAGCGGTATACCATCAGAAATACGTAATCCAGATCAAATTGTTAAAGAACGTTTACGTTTGGAGACAGCTAAGAATAGGGAAAAAGTAAATAAAATGAAAAAAGATGAAAGTCGTAAAAAACATATGAAGAAAGTGAAACGAAAAGGTGGTAAAGGAGGAAAAGGAAAGGGAAAATAGTTTTTTTTTATAACTTTAGACAAACAAACAAAATGAATATATATTAATTTTATTCAAAAAAACTATAAATTGTTTCAATTTCCATTTAAAAATATATATTTATCAATTTGGTACCATTAAAAGTCTGGTAAAAAATTTGAATTTTAAATTTTAAATTTCTGAGCTTTGATTTTATGTGAAATGACTTCGTTTTTTTTTTTTTAATTAGATGTTTTCTTAACTCTGGTTTCCATATTTAAAGAACGAAATTGTATATTCACAAAAACTTTTAAAAGACTTTTGTAATTTGAATTGTTTATCTAATTTATTTGACTTCATTGTATTTAAATCATACACCAAAAAAAACATTTGTATAATTTTATTTATTTCTTATCATTACAGTTGCCAATACGTAAAAGTAAATATTTTTCTAATCGATTAGTTTCTGTTTCCTTAAAACAATTGCTAGATTTGCTTTAATTTTATATTCATTTTAGGTTTATATCTTTTTTGGTTATATCTACTAAAACTCAGAATATATTTCTATTTTGGCTCCGCAAAAATAATAAAATCAAATAAAATTTATGACCGAAAAAAAAATTATTTGGAAAATAAACAACAAAAAATTCAATTTTGTTATCGATCTGTCTCGTTCCGGTTTCTGAATTTTTACATTATAATTCTTAAAATGTATTTTTGTTTTGGAGTTTCTATATGTAAGTCAACCAAAGTCACGACTGTCACGAGCAATCTTTCCCTTTTTTTAGTTTATTTACACAATTCTATTCCTTATCTTGAAATGCATAATAAAAAGGATATAATATGATAATAATTTTGGTCGGATATGAAATTATTTATACCTCTTTTGCTGAATTGTTTATGGAAATCTTTGATTTAAGGTTTTTAAGGACATTTTGACCATTTTATCCTCGACAAATATAGATTCAAATTGTATATTTAGGACGGAAGTTTATAAATTTTTTAAAAACCTGTTTAACTTGGAATTTATTGAATATTTCATTTATTATTTTATTGGCAACTAGTTGCAGTCGTATATAAACATAAATTCTAATGAATCTAATTTTATATTTAGTAATTAAGGTAAAATATGAAATTTTGTGTATAACTCAAAATAAAATACTATTATATAATTTTAGCTAAAAAATAGAATATTTCGACAATTCTTTCAGGATCAGTTTTAGAAAAACAATTGAACTTGTATAACACTTATGTTCTTTTACGAAAATGATAATTATTTGATAAAAGCATTTTTTCTAACAAATTACGACCTCGACATAATAGTAACCCCTGTCACTTAAGCAGCTCTGGTCGATGAAACATAATTTGGAAAGAGATATCACAATAAGCAGTACTGCAATGATTAGAACTAATAATGTTCATCCCTGTAAAATCAAAACTAACTAAAAATATAAGCGATTACTTTAATTAAACTAACTAGCAAAGAACGAGGTTTAAAATTTGAGATGAAAAACCCCAATTATTGCTATCTAATGTCTATAAGTTGCAAAATCCTACCTCACATATTCTTATTGTATTTTGGTATACCGTATATTATTTTTTATATTTCTCTCAATCCTCTCACTATACCTACCTGCAGAATATCATAAAAACCAGAAAAATCTTTACTATTTGTGATCGATTACACTAAAGTTTTAAATACTTATAGCTACTTATAGGTATGAAGTAATACTCTAAAAGTTATTTGCAAGTGTGAATTGATTATTATTATATTTAATGCTTTTACATTTCATAATATATTTTAATAAACTTTAATTACATGATTTTTCCGCACAATTTCCTCCTTAGATTGTTAGATTTCATCCCAACTCCTCTCAATTCTTACATCCTTACGAATAATCTTAAATTGAATGTGTAAATGTGTTTAAAATTTGGGGACAACATTATTCTCCAACAATTTAACAATTTTTTCATATGTCGTTATAGGAACCCAAAAATTAAAATTGTTTTCTTTTTGTAAAAAAAAATGTCAATTTTTATTTAGAACAAAAAAATCGATTTACCAAAGATGAAAAACATCACATTTATGATGTTATCTGCACTGCTTGCGAAGTCTCACTTTAAATAAAATCAAATTTTATGGCCAGTTAAAAATATTAAGAGATTCTATAAGAAAAGCTATATAAATATTTACAGTCATTCAATTAATTTGGTCGACAGTTTTCTATATTTCTATAGGCAGTACCGCATTTGTTGTTGATACTTGCTTGAACAAATTCAAGCAAGTATCAACAACAATCGACAAATCAATTTTTATTGATTTTAATTTTAATTTACTGGTATTAAACCGCAACCGATCTAAAGTGGATTTTGAGTTTGGCTTCTATTGAAACGATACAGTTAACAGTTGTAATGCTTTGAATTTTTCCGACCAGTTTTCGAACAAACCTTTACAGGCATTTAACGTAAAGTATTTTTCACAAAAGTATTTTTTTAATGTTTATATTTGATTACATAAGTTTGATTTTGGTGAACAAAATTAAGTTCTATGAAATTTCGTCCTATTCAAGCGTACTATTTTGAATGTTGACTTAGGCAATTATTTACATTTTGCCTCTTAGTAAATGCGCCCACGCCCATATCTATGGGTACATTTGGGTAATTATAATTTGTGATCAATCAAGAGTTTGCTGTAAATGTATTAGATACTCAGTCTCTCATTCAAATTACTAAAATATGGCAACAGTTTAAAGTTTTGATCATTTTCATGTTCACTTAATTTTAACACTGATAGTAACAAAAAATATACTCTTGTAAAACTTCTAACAATAAACTTTTTATCAAAATCTATATAAAAAAAAATATTACTTATATGATTATATGTTAGAAGTTAGACTGACTAACCGTACTTTAAAATTACATATAAATGTATCCCCTACTTAGGAAAATGTAATAAATTTTTATGTTCTAATGGTCTGAACTTAATTTCATTTATATGTTCTTTTTTGTCTACCCGTATACACCCAGTATTTTACTCCCTATCAATAGTGTACACCAGTGTTTTTCAAATTGCTATCCACAAAGCAATTGGGTTCCATTAAAAGTTTTATAGGTTCCGAGTCCGCGAGCAAATTTAATGGAAACCAAATAATATTTAAAAAAAATTGTCAGAATTTTCTTAATGTATAAAATGTAAATATCTTAAAATCAATTTGATTTGTTAAATATTGTACCTCCACATTGAAAACTACTTCTTTTAAAAGTGAGATTCTAAAGTTTTGGTTTTAAATTTAAAACCATTCAAAATTGGACATCTGATCTGAT
The DNA here is from genome assembly GCA_963920725.1 of Rhamphomyia laevipes. NCBI lineage: Eukaryota > Metazoa > Arthropoda > Insecta > Diptera > Empididae > Rhamphomyia > Rhamphomyia laevipes. The sequence continues at coordinate 4,251,814 of OY987255.1, read as the reverse complement.
ACCATTACAACTTATATTTGTGAGAGTTCTATTTATCTGTACTCTATCTTAAATAATTTTGTGGAAATATAGAGATTAGATGCCGAATAATAACTGCAGTCGATTTTAAATGATTTCTACTAAAAAATAGGGTCATAAACTTAAATAAAAGTTTGTTAAATAAAATTGTTTTGTATACTTCCTGGATATTTTTCCAAAAATAAGGTTCCTCGAATAATATCATCAGCTAGAAAGGTTCTAAAGGCCAACGAAAGGTTTAATATCACTGGTGTGGTGTACAATCCGAAAAAGAAAGAACTATTAAAACTTATATAAAGTTTAGTAAACTGTTTTTCTTTCCTCATATAATATGAAATGAAAAAAAAAATGTAATGTTTATATCGATTATGGATCAGATATTATGGACTTAATTTCGAAATGAGGAACTTGATGAAACTCAATTAATTTTTATTAACTATCGTATAATAAAACATTTAATTTTAACTCAAACTTTTATTGTGAATTAAATGACTAAACGATTTTCTACAAGTTGGTAGTTAATAAAATTTCATTAAGAGGAAGTTTTATAAAAATGGAATTAGTTTGTTCACAATTATTATTTAAGGATTTTATATTTGATTATGTCATTTGAAATCAATTTCATCCGAACAATCTTAAATTATATTTCAGATTATTTGATATGAGTTTAAAGAATTATATTTTTTTGGCTTTCAGTTTTTAAAATGTTTCTATATTCGATTATGTTCTACAAAATTATGAAGAAAGGAAAGTAGTTATATGTAACTGATTTTAATTGACTGATTTTCATGTTTAAAAGCCGCATGCAATCGTGTGGACCATTTTTTTTTGGAAGAATGGATATGTCTGTCAACATATTACAGAGTTAAAAAAAATGGTAATATAATTTCGAAAGGATATGAAATAGATAAAAATATATAATGATGAAAATTATTTATAAGTTACACTGCTGTTAATTTTGATCCGTTTTACATTACCGCGGAGAGAGTAATGGGACTGCATGTAGAGAAGTTGAGATGGACTACTGATGGGTCGCGAAAATGAAACAAGGTCCTGTTCCTGTGCGTTTACTCGATTGATTTAAACCTTGATGAATTATACCGGTTACGCGATAACTTCAGTATTTTCCGGGTAGAAATCCTTTAGCAATGCTGCACGCGGCTCAAAATCTGCTGGATAGGAATTTGAACCGAAAAAGAGTATCCATATGTGGATAGCCAAGCTGTTATCACATCAGTAACGAAATCTAGACTGATGCGATAGTGTCAACGATTGTTCAATCAATTGGCACAATGACACCAACTGAGAAAATCTGGGAATATGTCTTTTATCTATAATATTGACATTGAAGTTAGTTGTCTATTCAACGAGACGTTGCCAATCAAACCAAACTATGTTGGCCGCGACTCTCTTAGAAGAAATCTGAGATCATTCTTTCCATGACTAGAACAATCTGTAGGAAACTGATCGGCCTCCTTACTGGTCGCTGTTTTTTAGAATTTTTATAGCGGAAATAGGGATGAAACTATAAAATCCACACTGGCAACTGGCACAGATAGCATGTTGCTCGGCCCTGCTTTGAAATATTGATATATGTATAAAAATTTTCTTTTAATCAATTTCTGTAATATAATTGTCTGGAAAATTAACTATATTTTTTCTAAATAATATTAAATACAATTACTTTAATCCACATAACTCTTCCACAAACACACAAAATAAACAAATAATTTAAAATATTAACACGCCGGAAATGATTAAATCCAAAAATGTCTTGTCTTTATAAAATAAAATATCATATATTTTCATAAAAATACATAAACATATTAGAAAAAGCTGCTAACTAGGGGGAGCAGATAACTCGTAGTTATGTTTAACAGCGATTTATGTCCAAAAAAAAATTGTAATTACCATTACCTTTGTAACAAACAGTGTTTTGTGCAAAATTGCTCATCTTTATTATTTATTGATTTAAAAATTAATAATGTTATATTTTTATTTCTTTTATATTTAATTATAACGAAAATAATAAATAATATAATTAAAATAACTATAATAAGTATAAATAGGGAGTGCAAAACCAGGATACCGGGATCTCGGAAACCGCGATCCCGAGAGTATATTTCCGGTATTCAATCCCGGTATTAATGCTTTAAATGCTTTAATGCTTTAATACCGCGGTATTTCGCTATTAATTTCTTAATTATCAGAAAAAAAAATATTTTGTAATAACATTAACTATTATATAAAATAATAGTGGCAGGCTAAAAAATAATAATAATAATAGTAATTGTCTAATAATGGTACTAAATTTCAAAATCAACTTTTTGAATTGAACAAGTAAAGTGTTAAAGTGTATTTTTTTATCTACTATATTTAAAACATACCCTTAGAATAAAAAAAGCGCTTTGTAACAGAGTTGAAAATTAACAAATAAAAGAGCTACAACGATTACTACAAGATATTGTGAATTGTTTGTGATATAGAAAATACAATATGCTAGATTTATAATCAATTTCACAATTAAGATAAAGACAAAAATCCGATGCATTATGCTTTTTAAGAGCATATTTCCTGTCTTTAAATATTAATTAAATTTTTATATGAAACATGAACTAATTTTTAATGAACTATGTAATTTTCGTTTTGTTTTTATTTTATTATAATATGAAAGAATTAATCATTTTTTGGTTTCGGTATTGAATACCGCGGGATTCCGGTATCAAATTTTTCAGTATCGAAATACCAGTATTAATTTTTCACTCCGGTATTGCACTCCCTAAGTATAAATATGCGTAATCACGAATCGAACCTGTGAATAAAATTTCATTGAAATCGGATATTATTTACCCTATGATCTTCTTCTAGAACATATGAAATATTAATTGGGAATTAATAACGTTAGTAACGGACCCCCTCAGGTTACTAACGTCTACCTTAGTGTACAGATATCACGAATGCAACTTGTGTACATAATTCCATTCACATTGGATAATATTTACCACATGATCTAGATCTAGAACATATGAAATATAAATGATGGGGTAAACAAGTTACTATTCCAAAAAAAAAATTATTGCAATAAATTGTTGAAACATTTTCATACCCCGTTTATAATTAAACTGATTATTTGTTGAAAGTTAATATGCTTTTATACTTCAGATTGTTCATATTGTACTCTTATCATCATTTTTTAGATTTTCCCTACAATTGTAAATTACAATAATACTTATAAGCTTAAAATTTATAACTAATGTCGATAATTTCAATAGTTTACTTATTTTGGTTATACTGCATAGTCACTTTGTACCTGTAAATATTAACAATTTTTGCTTATCTGTAATCTTATCTCTATAAATTTATTAGTTATTAAATTTTAATCGAATTAGATTCTATTTTAATCATTAAATTTTAAATATGTAATTTTAAAATAAACTGCATAAATAACAATATTTCTAATTTATTTCTAATATAAAGTTATTATATTGCAAACAATATAATATAAAATAAAAAAGTATCGTTATAGCTATTATATGTGGTGCTTCGTCCTCTGAATTACAATTGATATTTTCTGAATTACAATCGATACTTTCTGAATTACAATTGACTAATCTGAATTACAATTGATACTTTCTGAACTACAGTTGACTAATCTGAATTACAACTGATAATTTCTGAATTACAACTGGAAAAGGTGTAGAGTAGAACTTCAGTAAAGGTAAAATATAGTAAAATGGAAGTAGACCCCTTATAAATATCATTCTGATAAATTCTATTAATTCTCCTAAAATCTCCTTATATATACTATTAATTCTGATCAGATTTGCGTCCATTAATTCTGATCAATTATACTTCCCTTTATAAGTGGTCTATATCCCTTTTACTATATTTTACCTTTATTGAAGATCCACTTTGTTTCTCCTTGATGCTCGGTAGCTTAATTAGTTGATATTCCCGAACTAAATTTCATATGTTAAATGTTCTATACGATATATATAGTGATTGTTACCCTATTTAAATGACATTTCACATACAGGTTGGTTTTTTTTATCATAGTTAGTGGTCCTGAAATCAGGAAGTCAGGGAATATATAGCAAACTAATATTATATGCAATTTATTTTTCTTAGTATATTTAATTATCATTATGGTACATGTAAATTTAAGGGGATTTCAGTAAAACACTTGATGTTTTCGTTATTTTGTTTGTATCTATAAAAGTTGGGGTTGTTAACTTTACTGGGTCCAGGGTAAAATATCCGAATTATATCACTTTTGTACATAAATCACACTATTGGAGATTATCTGATCTTCTAAGTCAGCAGTTTCTTTCTTTTTGCATCGATGAGTGCTACTTCCGGGTTGAAATTTTATTCGTAAACCGATAAATAAATATAAAAATATTAGTTTAAGAAGAAAAATGATCTATAAATAATAATTGTATGTATTCATAAATTAGTAGTAGAACTAGAACTGATTATTATTATTATATTTATGTTTTTCAAAACTATTTTCTTTTAATCCTTCGACATTCTACAATTTCATGTTTGTTTTGTATTTTTCTTAACATTCATATAGTACAAATTTAGTTAAACTGCTTCTGCTTGGGCCGACACTTTCTTAGGCTAGGAGGACGAAGCACCACATAATAGCTTTTACGATACTTTTTTATTTAAATATTATATTATATTGTTTGCAATATAATAACTTTATATTAGAAATATTGTTATTTATGCAGTTTATTTTAAAATTACATATTTAAAATTTAATGATTAAAATTGAATCTAATTCGATTAAAATTTAATAACTAATAAATTTATAGAGATAAGATTACAGATAAGCTAAAAAATTGTTAATATTTACAGGTACAAAGTGACTATGCAGTATAACCAAAATGAGTAAACAATTGAAATTATCGACATTAGTTATAAATTTTAAGCTTATAAGTATTATTGTAATTTACAATTGTAGGGAAAATCTAAAAAATGATGATAAGAGTACAATATGAACAATCTGAAGTATAAAAGCATATTAACTTTCAACAAATAATCAGTTTAATTATAAACGGGGTATGAAAATGTTTCAACAATTTATTGCAATAATTTTCCTTTTTGGAATAGTAACTTGTTTACCCCATCAAGGTCGAATTGTTAACGGAACTGATGCAAAAGAAGGTGAATTCCCATATGTTGTTAGTATAAATCATATTTTTATAAAGTACACAAAAAATAATATAATTATTTACAAAATTTTACTCTGTATAGGTTTCACTCCGTGGACCATCAGGTTCACATTCATGTGGCGGTTCTATTATTAATGATCGGTATATTTTAACTGCTGCTCATTGTGTAGGAAATGAAATGTATGTTCAATACGGTGTCACTAAAATAAATAACAGTAATAATAATGTTATTAAAGTAGAAGAGGTAATGGTTCATGAAAAATACAGTCCATCTAATAATTATGAAAACGATATAGCTGTTTTAAAATTGGCAAGTCCTATTAAATTTAATGAACTAGCACAACCAATAAATCTTCCAGAACAAAAACAAGAATTTGAGCATGGTAGCCGTGCTCTTCTTGTTGGATGGGGATTAGATAAGGTATGTAATTTAAGCATAAAAGTTAATTAAAAAAAAAAATATCAAATTTCGTATTAGAGTGGAGGATATATACAAACAAATTTGCAAAAAGTTTATCTAATGACATATTCGGATGAGCAATGTAATACAATACATCATGGAAGAACCCATTTATCAAATATATGTGGTGGTGTTCCCGAAGGTGGTAAAGGTCAATGCAGTGGAGATTCAGGCGGCCCATTATATGTCAATGAAGTGCAAGTTGGTTTAGTATCGTGGAGTATAAAACCTTGTGCTATTTCTCCTTATCCTGGAGTATATACAAAAGTTTCTTATTTTGTTGATTGGATTAAAAATAAAACTACAGAGCAATAAAAATAAAAATAAGATAAAATAATAACAAAGTTTATTATTATAATTATTTAATATATTCTTTTGCATTAGTTATGTATCTAGGTAGGCTAAATTTCATCCAAATCTGAGACATGAATTTTTTTTTTACATTTTTCCGTAGAACAAAAACACATAGGTTACCACATAAATGGGGTAATCTAATATGGTCCCACTGAAAGGATCGATCTCATCTTGTACCGGCACCGGGGCGAAGTCTGTTAGAGCCTGTGTGCCAAATTTCATTAAAATCGGACGAGCGGTTCTAGGAGATGTTGCTGCGCACATAAAAAGCGTACGCGTACGCGTCCCCCCGACACTTTTTTTTTGCATTTTCGGACTCCCCGACCTCGGAAACGCCTAGAAAAAAATTTTGAGCGAACTTTTTTTTTTGACCATCCAACCCATCACCAGACTTCATAGTATTTCATACTACTCGTAATATGTTTATATTTCTTTTACATAATTTATTCAGTGCGGTTTAAAAATTAGCTTCAACATTTTTCTTTTAAACATGTTGCAATAACTCAAAAGAAGGGATAAAATCATAAAAGAAAATTAAACAATTTTTAAAGAATTAATGATCTTAAAATAGACACCCACCACTTGATAAAAACATATATGAAAAAAACAACGATAGTTTTCATAAAAATTAAGTGATTACTGTCAATCAACCAAATTTATACTATATTGCGCATCATAATATGTATATGGAAATCTTAAGGATGATGCCTAAAAGAGTGTTGGAAATCATCTTTAAATTAATATTAAATTGACGAGGGTTGGTTCTGTTAATATAATATTAAAAATATAAATAATTGTGACAGAATATGATTTTGGTATCACAGAAATACAATTTCATTTTAAAATATGAATTTCATAGAATTTCTAGATCAAAATGGTTTCAATATTTCATTCATAGTTTATTTTATATTTTATAGTTTCACTGTATTAAACAATCTCTATTTCTCATATTATTAAATACATAATTGTTTTTCACATATTATCTGAATGAAGCCTCTGAACTCTGAACGAATGCTTCTATTAACATCTATATATAGTTTACTTGACTATATGTTCTTGTTGCTACATCCTTAATAATACAACATGGATTTTTGTAGATAATTCATATGAAGGTAAAAACAAACTTCTATCCTTTTACTAAATACTTATTACCAGCATTCTGCTGAATGAATTGGTGGGATATGGTTTATGTATTCCTGAATTGTAAAACATTATATTAAATCTTGAAATCAATAAAATAATTAATGAAATCTTTATCGACTAGCTTTAGTGGTATACACTCCAATTAATTTTCAGTAAATAACGAGAGAACGACAACCTATTGCATGTTGAACGAAGAGATTTTTTAACTCTAACAACGCTCATTATATGATTTACATTAGCAATACAGATTACACAGATTAGCAATACTTAATTACACACTTATTATTGTACTATTTTCGACTTTTAACTTGACTGTATCAAAAGAAAGGTGTAAAAGAAAATATTTCAATACACTACAATAGTTATACCTATTTGTTGGTCATCCTAACAATTGAACTATATGATTATCAATAATGAACTGTATTGATATTTCTATGTGTATACGAAAAATCAGTTGACATTCCTAATCACTTCATTAAAACAAAAATATTAGATATACATCATTTTTACAATTTAAAAAAAAAACTAGGGGTTCAACAGATAATTCGTAGTGATTTATGTACAAGAGATTTATAATTAGCATATATTTGTAATAGCTTTCTAAAAAAAAGTATACCTTGTTATAAAATTCTTATCTTTTAAGTTGCGAATATTGTATTTTATATAAATCAAAACTTTCGCAAATCTCCCAGAAATCTAATTGACAAGCCCAACCTGTGTACCAAATTTCATTGAAATCGGATAATAATAGCGTGCACTAAAGCTAGAACATAAATCAAATATTCTTCATTGAAACTACTAACTAACTATAAATTTCAATAGCACTAATTACCAACTAGATGACAAAATCAACCTCTATGTCAAATGTCATTGAAATCGGAAAACAATTGCTGTATGATGTATAGTGTAGAAGAGCATTGAATTTATGAAATATAATTGGTGATTTTAACATGGAAGGAAACGGGTACCCAAATATATTTTTATTGCATTCTTGGACCTCGAAAACGCTCAGAAAATAAGTTCCATCGAAATCCATTTTTGTTAAGGGTCAAGTCCAATACAACACTCCTAGTGATTCTAACTACTCGTAAAATCGAATGAAATATTAAATGAAAAAATAATTTAATAAATGATCGGGCATCTAAAATTGATTTATAGAAGCAAACATTTATCTTTAAAGAATGTTAGGAACTGATAGATTAATAACTTAATAAGATCTTTAATACCAAATCTCTGGAATTTTCTTAAAATAAAAACATGAAAGATTTCCATCAAAAAAACAAATATTTCATTTATTTCTAGAGTTTTATTTCGTGTAGTTTCTTTCAAATTAAATTAAACATTTTTTATTAGTTTTTCTTTAAAATCAAAAATTTTTATTATCTTGGAACTTCTAATATAGAAACATATGAAAACTCTTGAGATAAAGATGAAGATGCATTTTAAATGTTTCATTAATGTTTAACTTCCGTAGAAGATGACATCGAGTTCAAAATTGACAATATTTTAAATAAATATTTTTGTGACATGTTTTAATTTTTCAGTAAAATTTTGGTTTATGGAACCGAAAAGAATTTATCTTATAAATTAATAAATTAATTTTCACATACTCAATAATATAAGCTATGAATAAAATTATTGATATTTCCATAAAAAGAACATTTTTAAGATTTATTATGTTTTCGTGTTTTCAAAATTTTACGATTTAAAAAAAAATTGTTGGAAATTTTTTTTGAAAAAATTGAGAATTTATAAATGGAATTTTCTTTATTTTTGATATAAGAAAAATCTAAAATAAATCATTTAAATTGTTTTATTGTGATCCCTTAATTTTATACAAATTTTCTTTGATTATTATTAGATATTTTATATGACAATAAACAAAAATTTTTGAATCGTTTTTCTAAAATTAAGTGCCATAAATGTTTTTATGGTTTGAAAATTATTTTGGTAATGGTTAACGTTTGAATTTGAATTATATATAATTTAAATATATAGTTTTGTCTATGATGATTTTATAAGAATGGAAATATTGAAATAGTTACCATGAATTCTACGTCTCACTTATATGTGAACTAGTCTGATAAGCCCCAGTACACATTAGTTTAGTACTTTACTGTACCGGAAAGTGTGAAATGGATAGGGTTTACCACTTGTTTAGTTCAAGTGGTAAACCCTAGATAGAATGTAAATGAATCCAAGCAGTGCTTTACTATCGTTTTGCTACCATCAGATTCTTGTGAAGCCGAGAATGAATGAGCTTATTTAAGATCCATCTCGTGGTGTTACGTTATTTTAATATTCCATAAACCTCCCACATTTGGCATCTTCATATCCAAAATGAAGTAATCTCCTATTCTACAAGCAATCTACTAGAAAAGGAACAATTCTGTTGACAGACAAAATTGTTTTATCCATAATACACATTCATACAACACACTCCTAATAGCTGGCTTTACGATATGAATCCGAAACATGGGCGCTTAAAGTAAAAGACACAAACGTGCTGGATTTGTTTACAAGAAGAATGCTTCGTGATGAAAAATGTTTCAGCTAAAGTAGTGGAATCCAACTCGGGCAGTAAAAAAAAACAAGAGTTAAACATTGTGTACGGTGCAAAAGACATTGAGCCAGACTGACCTGAAAAAGCTTAGGATAAACATCGTAATGACGCGATTTTTGAAAGGCTTTTATACAGTCGACTACGTCAACAAAGAATAAGAATAATAAATGATATCAGTTGACGGATTTACTTTAACTATCTCTGTCAAATTATTAAGAAAATAACTTTCTAATTCAACTGCTGGATACTGATAGAGGAAATTCACGAGAACTAGTGTTGGGTATTCTAATCTGTGCCATATGTTATCTGAAAATTATGTGAATGTAAGAATTTCTAATAGGTTGAGTGACACACAACATATCGCTATGTCTGATACGACAATTCTATTAATTGATATTAATTTGATATTTTAGAAAAACTTTTAAATTCGTCCTCCTTCGTTTTTGTTTAACAAAAAAATAATATTATAATTTAATAGAATAATCCGATTATTTTTCAGTATAAATTAAAATAAAATTAATGTTATAAAATTAAAAAAAAACACCTTTTTACGATATGCCATCAGTGACTTAACACTAATTTTAGTACGTTTAATTAAATTTTTGTTTATCAATAGTAATTTGACATATGGCAGTAAAAGGGAAATCCATCGAATTTCGAAAAATGACTCATTAATAACTTAGGATTCAACTCATATTTTTGTTTGTAGATTTTATCCTTTTTAACTATAGGGACATCAATGAATTTTTTAAAATTATCTATTAAAAAATCTTTAATATTCTTCATGTTCTTACATTCTGACATTAAAAAACTGCGATATTTGAAGTTTTAACAATTAATTTTCAATTCTATAATTTTCGACATCTGTTCGCTAACAAATTTTTTGACCATTTTTAATCTAACGACTAAATTTATGCTGCACATATAATAATAATTTTACAAATTTAGTTTAGTGGTTTGGAAAATTTATGTTAATTTTAAGTATAATAGTAAAAATATAATTATATAACATAAAATGTTGAATTTTTTACCTTATAAATATAATTAAATTGATGGAAGACGAATACATAAAGTTAACCAGGATTCGTTTGACTGTGAAAAGTTTAACAATAAAAATCATTGGAGTATTAAAGGTCAGGTCAATTATAAAAATGGTTTTTAGTCAAAAACTAAACTGATAATAAATTATAATATTTCGGATAGAGTGTAGACGTAGTCGTAGACGAAACGGATATGTTATGAAATATTACACATTTCTGTTTTTGGTATATTTGTTAAAAGGAAGTGCCTTTGAAATATTTCAAGAATAAAAAAAAACTATCAATTAAGATAAGAAAAATAAATTGTATTTTCTCACAAATAATTTCAATTTACTATAGTAAAAATTACAAAAAAAAATTATATTTAAATTAAAAATGTTATCAAAAATAATCAAAATTTTTGAAATCGCAATGGTTTTTATATTTAATGAAATTACAAAAGAAAATAATTTGATTAATGAAATGTTTTCTGAATTTTTAAAATAAATTTGATTTAATTTTGAATTATGTAGGAAATAAATTTTGATTTTATTATACATTATTGCAGTGAATTTAATGTTTTATATACACTAGAAAAAATTCAATACAAAATCGTCAAATTAGAAAAAGTTGGAAGTTGAAAGTTGAAATTTTCAGATTATAATTCAAATTTTCAGATAGCTGATTCTGGGTCAGGGGTCCGCAGTACATATGTGCAATGAATTCTTAATTTTATTGATATCGATTTAGATTCATTATTCATACCATTAGATTTACGCATCCGCCGAAGTAGATTCTAACTTCTAACCAATCAGAAAATTTCTGCTCGACGAAATTCTGGCACAGTGAAAAGGTTAAATTTTATCTTTTCCGTCGCGGAATCCACGATTTCTTTTTAAAATATCTATTTATTTACATAGTACGAACTGTCTTAGTGTACGTGATATCTGAAAACCGTCACATGAGTAAATTGCATTATAAAACCGTTGCAGAATTTATCGGGCGTATCGGTTTTTTTGGCGGACGTGTAAATCCAGCCCCGTATTCACAGTTAAAAAATAAAGAGCTTAAAATACGTTGAAACTTGAATCTTATGAAGCGAACAGTGTTTAAAATGAAATGTAAACCAAGACGACTTAAGACTAAATATAAACGGCGAAAACCTAACAAATTTACGTTTTCCAGATGACTTTACTTCGTTTAGCGAAACAGCAAAAGAAATGGAAACATTAAGAAATAGAGACTATAGCTTAGGACTACCAAAATGTAATACAAGAAATGAACAGAGCACAACCGATGGACCAAAATAATGACAGATTGGACATTGAGAGATGACTTAAATCTTTTTAAAAACAATCGGGAGAGTGAAACTTATGATATAATTAATAGGAAGTATAATTATTTTTCCTAGTGTAAGACTAAATAAGTATTTCCATTCATAGATTTCCATTTACTTGTTCAAAACATCGCAATTTGTATTATTTATAAATGTGTCTTTATAAATGTGAAAAATACATTCGAATTTGATTCACTGAATCAATAAACTAAAATAAAATCGCATAAAGAATCTTTTATAAATATAAATACAAATTTATTTCTAAACTTTATTCATTTAGTATTAATTGCACGCGCTTTTATAATGGAATTTCAAGAATTTCAAGACTTGTCCCATATTTGAACATAATAACAAACTTTGATATTATTCACAAAAAAAAAACAGACGCAATTCTAGACTATAAAAACACTCAAGTAAATTAAATATTATTCATAATATTTTAGATTTTTATCATTTTTGTAGCTTGAAATTGTTGAATATAAATTTTTACTAAACTCTTAACAGTTCAAGATGCATAAATTTATTAGATGATTTTATTTTTTTGAAATGATTACTAAAGCTGAGAATTTTGTTAAAACAAATTATATGCGCATTGAACTATTAGAGATTGCAATATTTAATTTTAATCATTTTTTGTTACTAATCGCATGCTCTGTTTAAATTTACGACGACTATAGAGTTTAATTTTGAACTTTGACTATATCTTTAGTGGCTTGTATATGTCAGCATAAATTCGTCAATGATTTTTTTTTGTATTTCACAAGTAGTTAGAATAAGAAGGAGTGTTGAATTGGACTTGACCCTAATAAATTGGATTTGGCGTAAACTTTTTTTCAGGACGTTTCTGAAGCATGACAGTATTTCCTTTGAAGTCAGTAGTTTCAGTGGGTCCATGTTAAAATCTTGATATATTACATAAGTTCAATACTCACAGGGACTTACAAGTTGATTAATTCGGGAATTTTTATAAAAACAAAAGAGATTCTGAAAATAGTTATTGGTCTTTGCTCCATGAAGAAAATATCCCTGCAATTTGGTTACATATACTTTGGCTCCACTTATCTAAGTGAGTTACGTTCCATCGCGTTTGACCAGCTTCATGACAATATGAAATAGGATATTCAAAATATATAAATCACTTAATGTAGTTTCTCGACGATTTGCATTGTAATTTTCAGATTGGGTTGATCTTCATCTAGAAAAGTCGGAGCACACCTGTAAAGAAACTTATGAGCAGTTTAGTTCCTGAAGAATATTAGATTTATGTTCTGAAGCACGTAATTATTATCAGATTTAAATGAAATTTGGTACACAGATTGGAATCGCAATCTAAATATTTATTACAAACTACGAGTTATATGCTTCCCCTAGTTATTTTTTGTTATTGGAGATATTTTTTTTTTGTAGAAATTTGTTTTTAAATTAGGAGAAATGAAAGAGCACAGCTGCACGCATCACAGAAAATGTATGTAATTTTATGTTTATCAAAAAAATAAAATATTTTCAGTTTTGCTAGTTGATTAATGGATGCTTTTTATTATTTAATAAAAACGCTTATAATTCACATATTTCTTTTTTTTTCTTTTATAATATAAATTGACGATTTAAAATATTATATAAAAGATGATTTTGTTGTATATAAAATGTTTTATGGAATTTAATTTATATAGAAATTTCCGGTGGAAATGAGTATTAGAATTTATTAATTTGTTAATGGACCAACTGAAATAAAAATTCATAAGATTTTTATTTTTCCTCCAAATAAGATTTGTTATGACAACCTTCAAAGGAAATCTAAAGTTTCCTTTGCATATTATTTTTAATAAAATTGTCAATAATTTTATATATTAAAGTCTCATGTAAACTTAACATTACATTATGTTAAAGTGAAGGTAATTGATCCTTATTCCATCCTGTAGAAATTGATATTCTTGGGAAATTTAAAATTAAGCTTTTCAGTATTTAAACTTGGGCTACAATGTACGAAAGTTCAAATTTGACGTTCTCATATATTTTGTATGGAAAATCAATTGAGTGGACTCATCAGTGCGAATGAATTAGATTCGGAACGAATCGAATTGAAAGAGTTTGGAATGATTGAACTTTAACAAATCTAAAGTGAAGCAAAATTTCAAATGAAATAAAATTTGACAGTATTCTAAAAAAATTTTTTTGTAATGTAATGAAACATAGCTGATGAATTATAGAGTATTTAAAAATTATCCTTAATTATATAAACTAAGAAAATAAAAACTACATGAACATAAGAATAAAATACGAAAACAGAAATTCCAGCTGACAAATTTAATCGATTGCATAATGTCTTCGGTCTACTTAACCCAGTCGATTAGCTACTATACGAATCGATTCGAAAGTTGAAACTGACCTGATTGATACATTGTAGCGCAAGCTATACTTTTCAAGTCTTTACTTTACATAAATTAAATAGCAATGTAAATAATTTCTAGCCAAATATTTTTTTAAAATAATAAATTTAAAAACAATTTTTTTTTGTTTTTTAATAGAAATATTTCAAAAGACCAGAGAAGTTCAAAATTTTCGAATCAAGTTTTCCGTTGGTGATAAATTGTGAATTAAGAAAACGCTTCCTTCAACTTTTTTTTAACAATGGTAATGAGTTTTTTTTAAATCTGTGCGATAGAGAAGGATGAACGAGTTTTCGAATATAGAAAGAAATGGTCGAATCTAATTTCGAATTACCTGGGCAATCCAATCAAATCTTCCTATTATTTTTTTGGTAACTTACTGTGCGTCTTTCCAACATTCAACATGTTAGAAAGACATGAAAACATTAAAAAATTGTAGTCTCATCTTGTCTTAGGGTGTTTACACATGAATCAGACAAATCTCACTATTTTGTGGTCATATAATTTTATTACTGACTGTTTGTCTTATGATTCTATTAAACTTATTACATAATTAGTTCATTTTACATACTGTTATCGTTTAATAAATCCACATCAAAATAATATTTTCATTTTACTCTAAAGTATTTTTTTTTAGATTCTTTATAGTATTTAAGGTCATAATTAATCTAAACAAGTTTGTCCACATTTGTTGCATTAATTTAATAATAAAATATCTAAAAAGAATTACTTACATGAATAATTTTCTGTAATGCTATAAAGACGTGAATATAAAGTTCTATAAAAAATTATTGGGTTTTTTGTTTTAACGATTACCGGAAATTATGGTTTGCATTTGGTATGCATTCACTTGATAGTGGCACGTATGTACGCAATCATTTATAGATTGTTTTTCTTTCAAAAATGCAAAAATTGATGATATTAAATAAAATGTAATTCCAGTTCCTATACAAAACAAATATAAATATGAAAATAATTTATCAGTAATAAAATTGGAAATTTGAATTTTAAAGGGTAAATGTGGCGCCACAAAACATAATTTTGAATTTGATATAAATAATCTTTAGTACTAAAAATGAAGGTGAAAAACTTTCTTTTTAAGTGATTTCGAAAAATTATTTTATTACTGTCTATTAAATTATAAAATAAAATTGAACTTTTATGATTATAAAAGTGTGCAATAATTATTTATTGAAAGTAAAAGGATGTGTTTCATTGAGAAATCATTTTGTATTTTTTGGTATATCGTATTTTCAGTCGCTTTTCATACAACTTATTGAGCCACAGTTCTATTCTGTATTCTTTCAGACAGACAATCGGCATTAAAAGCCCTAGACTCATACCAAATATAATCAAAGCTGGTATAAGCAGAAATGCTGCAAGCATCAATAATTCGAGGGAGATAAAATAGAGTCATGTTATCCTGGTTTCCAGCCCATGTGGGTATTCGAAGGTAGCGAAGAAGTGGAACTTCTGGCGAAAGAAGGAGCCAGCAACAAAACCAATGGCTGTCTCACACTGTTATTTTAAGACGCTACAAAACACGAATAGACTGTCCATTCTCTAGAAAAATGGTAGGCTTCCTTACAGGTCACTGTAAGCATATAAAACATCTACACATAATTGGACTATCCTATCAGTGACCAAGTGTGTAGGTTCTGTGAACATGAAGAAGAAATGGCGAAACATATACTATGTACCTTGTGAGACGTTGAAGTCTAAACGACTTCGACACCTCGAAATCTACATTATCGCCTCTTAGGAAATATGGCACCTGTCATTGAAACAGCTGCACCAGCTTGGTTAATAACGTATAATTACCGCATTAAACTATACGGTTACAGTCATCAGCGTTGTATGTTACCCTCCTTTACTCTATAAACCTCTAATCTAACCTAATATATCTCAAATTATATCAAATGCCATTTCTTTTTTTGTAAAATTTCGGAACGAAGAAAAATATTTAAAATGTCAAAACGTCACACATTGTCAGGAGGAACATAAACTATCAAAGCTTTCTGATTCGCTAATAATAATAATCAATAGCTCAAAAAGTCACGTTTTATGATTAGTGATTGAAAATCAAACTTAATAATTAGTTTGTAAATTGTATGAAAAATTCACTAATACTATTACAAGCAAAGCTCACCAAAACAAAGAAGTTAATGTCAATGAAACCTGGCAGTATAAAACAATCCTTTTCCAAATATAATTTACTAAAACTATCATAGCATCAATTACTCGTTCCCAATCTTTAATTTTCGATCAATTTTAAATTGGATTTTTTATTATTTATAATCATTTCGACCCAGACATTCGTTTTCTTTCTTTTGTCGTAAATTATGAATTAATAACGTAATGAACTTTATCACCCCGCGAAAGGTCACGCAAAATAATAATATTTAATAATAATTATAATTCTAATATTGTTTGGCTGATTCTGTCTATTGATTTTATCATAATTCATATAATTATTCAATTCAATATTCAGTAACAAACAAAAAAATTATATGAAAATTGAAATTTCAAAGTCGTCTGCTGATGGGGAGAACAAAAAAACGCTTTTACAATAGCGTTTTAACAAAATATTTTAAAAACATTTTTATATTATTTGATCTTTTGTATTCGATATGTCGAGTAAATTATTTTAAACTTGAGAAATGAGAAATTCCTTAAATTCCAATCAGAATTATTTAAATTATATTATGTAAAAATAAAATTATTATATTTATCAGATTTTTTTTTCTAAGAAATTTTATGTATAAATTGATAGCTTGGGCGAGGTTATCATTTTTTTTTTAGAATATTAAATATATAATCAAATTTGTAATTGATCAAAAATTAAATAATTTAATTAACAAATATTTTCATTATGAATAATTATTAATAATTTTATTATAGAATTTGATTTAAATGCCGGAAGTTTTATTTTACTGCATTTATTTATTTTGTTATTCTATTTAAATTTAATTTGTAAGCTATTAAAAATTATTTTGTAAGTAAAAATTATGCTTCAATTAATAATGTAACCTTCTAATATGATATGAACATCATAGAATGGTTGCCAATATACAAAACTATTCTGGGGAACCCGAAACCTAGAAAGACAAGGAAACTCTGGAGTTGCTACGGGACCTTTAAATAATGCTTCAGTGCGTGTGGGAGAACGTCCTCATATCTTTCTTTAAAATCAACCAACCAAAAGCAGGTTTTTAGGAAATTTCTTCCTGGACAAGTTGGAGGAAGCAGGCTTGATAAATCCGGCTAACTAAAGTGATTAATTCAATAGAGAAGCAAGATGGTCGACTGGAGAGTACAACGGACTTTGAAATAATGCTTCAGTGCGTGGGGGAGAGCATCCCCTTTCCTTTAAAACCAGCTAACCAACTGCATATATTATGCTTGACAAATGATCCTAAAACTATTTTATTTAAATATATAGGAATTATTTAAATTAAACTTGAATTTTTCTAACGATAAATAATTTTTGTAATATTTATATCCATTTTAAAAGAATTTATTAAATTACATTTTGATACTTAGAACCATAAAACTGTTAATAATTGTTGCTAGAAACGTTTTAAAATAAAACACGTTTTATTATTTGTAAAACTTAGGAACTTTTATATTAAATATTGAATTTATTCAGGATTTGCCCAACAATAGTGCAAAAATGCGCTCATACTTCGGATTTCCTGGTTCATTCTACTTCGTTTGAGCAGTCAAAACCAGATTAAACGATCACGAACGACCAACCTCGTAAACGAAGGACCAATATATACGAATTTGCATCTGGTAACGTGCGCTCCCTAGATGCATCTAAACAACTCATAAATACTATTGTTAACTATAAAGTGGACATAACAGCTCTACAGGCGATGAGATGGATTGAAGAGAACCGGTTATTGTTTCTGAGAAAGCCGTTTTTCCCCTTTTTCAATTACAGGCTCAGTTAAAATTCAGTAAACTTTATAATTTACTATTAAATAAATTTCCATATGTTTTTTTAAATAAATTTATCTTGAAAATATCAACAAAACTGGATACTCGTAATTTTAGATGAACCTTTCTCAAACAAATAATATATCATCATAAATAATTAAAATTGTCCCTCACCCAAAAAAATTAACTTTATTACTTGTTATCTAACATTAAACATATTTTTGTGACAATTAATTTTTTATGAAAAAGTCGTTGACACACTTTTTTTTTCTTGTTGGTTAAAACTAAAAATGAGAAAAAGATTCTTTATCTCTACACCAAAACATGATTTTTTCTAAGTACATCCTTGTATATTACCAGCATATCCTTTATTACAATTTTTTTTTTAAAGGATATATATTTTTTTTATTTTTACGTATAGATCTTATCCCGCGTGACCAAACAACATCTATCAACGCACCCTTTAAATTGCACAACCATTCCTTGTTTTTATTTTGGAAGAATTTATTTTTGTATAGTTAATCCTTACCCAAA
Source organism: Rhamphomyia laevipes (assembly GCA_963920725.1). Lineage (NCBI taxonomy): Eukaryota > Metazoa > Arthropoda > Insecta > Diptera > Empididae > Rhamphomyia > Rhamphomyia laevipes. The sequence goes on along the minus strand of OY987255.1, from coordinate 4,232,878 downwards.
ATAAAAAATAATATAAAAATATTTGACCTCATTCCATTTGATATGCGGTTGTGATGATAAAAACCATAATATAATAAAAAAAAATTATATTATAATTTACTAGCCATAGAAAAATATTCCACATAAGACAATAATTGTGTCTATAGTCTTTAGTCCTGTGGGATCCTTTTATTATTAGTTTAAATAGTAATAAAGTTGAAAAAAAGGCCAAACTGGAATATTTTTCGAAGCACCCTTAAATTATAATTTTCTAGGAAAAAAATAAACATATAACAAAAATATTTGACTAAAAAGGGATGGCGTTTAAATAAACATTGCACGCGAATGATTTTTGTTTATTTGTGATGGAGTTTTGGAAAAGTATAATATTTGAATTATTAAAAATTCAAATTTATTATCTTACTAGAATTCATACCGATTTGCTTTGAGCAAAATATCATACCGATTTGCTTTAAGCAGTTTTCCAATTATTTTCTTGACCACTTACGTTACCAGCTGTCTAATCATGTAATGCAGGTTCTGTTAACACTGGGGAACACATACTATGTGGCTGTCTGTAAGGTGTTGATATCTAAATGACTTCGACATCTCAAAGGTAAGGTTGTTATTCCTTCGGAAACATATATGGCAATTATAACTAAAGCTCTGTACTAATTCATCGGCGCAGTACGGGCTTGATCAGTATCAAATAAGTAGAAGGAATATCACAATTAGCCAAATAATGGTTGCAGATGATTAGTATTGTCTGTGTCACACATTAACTCAAAACCTAACCCAACCTTCTGACTTGGCAAAGTATTGTTTTTAGATTCAGCTAATGGCATTCAGAAACCTTACAAAAATCGTAGCCAGCAAATCGCTTTGTTGAGTTTATACCAGCCAAATGGATTTTCTGTCGTAATCTGTAAATTTTAAGGGCCATGACGAGTTTAATTGTAGAATTCCATAGTTTTTTTTAATTCTATTACGAAACGTCATTACTCATTACCCATCAGCAATTAAGTGTTCTTTTAACAAACCTTTCATTTAAAAACGACTTTAACTTCATATTCATTTATAATTTCTACTTAGTTTAATAAAGTTAATTTTTTTAGGCTTGTTCTTGTCGGCTAATATTTTAGTATTCCGGCAATAGATTTTTTTTTTGTTGAATTAGTGTGTAATTGGAGAAGTTTTACAAAAAGTCAACACTTACAGAATTTACAATTTTCATTAGGCTTCTTTCTATATTAGAAGAGGAATAACATCGTTTTTGTTAAAAAGGAAAAACAAGCAAAATTGCATTGAAGATAAATGAAAGTAACTTGAAAGTATCTTGAGTATTCTTGAGTTTTAAGATCATAAATAAATATTTGGGATTATTAAATATATTTTATGTACCTTCCTTATATTAAATTAAAGCATTGAAAAGTATAATGTAAAAGCAAAAAAAAAAGGTTTTGAAAAATTGCGAAAAATTAAGAAAATGGTAAAAAAATCGCAAAAATATAAAAAAAAAAATAAGAATATCATAAAAAAATATAAAGAAATCGAAAAAAAAATATATAGAAAAACAAAAATATTTAATGTAATTTACCTGATAAGCTGGAAACTGATTCAAAATGGCTGAATATTTAAAAAAAAATGTATTTAATTTAATTTTCATAACCGCACTTAAAAATCCACTAATATTTTTCACTTTAATAAATCAAATTATGTTAAACTGGAATTACATATTTATTATAATTATTAAAACTATATTTTCATTTTTTTAACATTTAAATTTAAAATTTATAAAAATAATATATTTCCACCCACAATAAAATAACCTATAAAAATTTTCACTTTTTAACCCACATTTTTTAAACGTTTAAAAAAACTCGGAAAATTTATTCGAATATCATTTAAAAACATTATAAATAGATAATTTTAACGTTTAAGGATGTAAAAAGTTAATTTTTATCACGTTTTTTTATCATTTGAATTCATTTTTTAAATTACTAAGTACCGAAACGTCTTTTCACACCGGAATTTGATTTTAATTAACAGAGAAAAAGAAGGCGTGACTAATTAATTAATAAAAAAATGAGAGTGAAAATTGACATTTCAAATAAAGCGCGCGAAAGTTGGTAAAAATCATTTGATTTTAGTGTGTGAAAAATAAATATTTATTTAAATTATAATAAATTTTATGGAAATCCTTTATTTTTTATAAAAAAATCTTTTTAATTTATGTGTAATTTTAGAACGTAAAATGCTGTCGACAATCTATGGTCCAATCTGTGAAGATTTTATGTGGAGAAGAAGACTAAATTGTGAATTGTTTGAGCTATTCAACAATGGCAAGCTATTCAACAGGACGATGGTTAGGAAGATCGGAAAATGGTCTAACCAAAATAGTTTTCCATTCAAATCCCGATATTTAAATGGGTCGCCCTAGCCTCAGTTGAAAATATGGAGCGATATGCATATGGGTGATTTAACGTATCACTAACTCGCGTACGCTAACACAGGATTGAACAGCGTGGAAGCAAATTTTGCATCAGGCCCAGATACACACCGTACTATGTAGAAGCCAGCTTAGTTTAAGTTTTGAATTAGTATTTTTACATAAATTCAGCATTCTTTATAGAAGTTACAAATTTTCATTATAGATTTTTTTATAAAATATTTGATGATGTTAATTGAATATGGTGCTAGGTTTATGAGGGTTCTAAAATACACATTTTAAGAAGGTGGTACACATAAATAATGTATTGATCCCTGCGACGAGTTATTCCTTTTAAAATAATAATATTAATGGGTCATTGTGACACTAAAATAGAAATTAAAACGAATTTCAAAATCCAGATGCTAAAAATTTACCAATAATAATAATAATATTTATTTTATTATTGAAAACTGGACAAAACAAAAATTAAATATTTCCATATAATAATAATAATAAAAATAATCTCAATAAAAAATCAATCAATTTTACAGATGGTTTCAAAGTACGTAAATATATTACAGAAATTCTGATATTTTTATTGTGTCAGGTAAAAACTTGCACCTGGGAAAAATAAAATTCAGAGTTTTATTATTATAATTAAAATTGAACAGATACTGAATTAAATATTTTGAAAGTGAAATCTCTGGAATTTGTATATAAATCTTTGTTTTGTTGCTGGGAAATTAAAAAAAACATTTCCTCAAAACAAAGAAAATACCAAGAAATGTTATTGATCTCAACCCTCAACGTATTCAAAAATATTCACCAGGATTGATCGAAAATGTAAGTTCAAATTGTTTGACGTTTAAATTAATGATCCTTAATTTACGCAACCTCGGGCGTTTTTAAGGTTCATCGGGATCGGGCGTCTATTATCGTCAGGATTCGTAATTTTGTGATGCATTTTATGAAATATAATAAACGATAATTCAAACTTTTAGACCAAAATAGTTCAACGACTCCTGACTTTAAATATATTTCAACTTTTCTATAATATTGTTAGAAATTTTAAAATTTATTTGTTCGAAATAATTCAATATATTTATAAATAAATAATAAATAAAAAATTATTTAGATATAAAAATTTACCCTCTTTCTTAATTTTTAAGTGGAATTATTATTACATGAGATTATTTTGTTGTCGATTTACTTACACAAAACACAATTTTATGTATAAGGATAGAATTATAGAATGGAATTGTGTCTAGAACTTCTTCTTTTTTTTGGGACTTTTCGAGGGTGAAAATAAATGGAATAGGAATAAAACTATTAAATATATAAAAATGATTGATAAAATGGGGTTAACGATATAAATAAAAAGATTTTCATTATTGGGGTGAGAGAATAAAAGCAATATAATTTGAAATTTCGAAGTATGAGTCAGACAGAATTCGTTTTAGTATTGCAGTCAAAATTTTTGGAAATTTTTAGTAAATTTGATTTTTATTGACGAATTTTATAGACAAAATAAATTTATATAATGTTTTTATAGCAGTCTAATAGAAACAGACACAGTCTAATAAATGTTTAAAAACCCGTGAAATAAATTCAAACTAACACTTAATATTAAGTTAGGGTAGAATTTGGGACGAAAAATGAAAAACCTCCAATGTATAATAATAAATTTAATATTTATATAATTAAAATATTCGTTATAATAATGTCATATTTGAATTGTACAAGTTTGTTTTTTTATTTATTTCATGAATTTATATAGGACAGAAATGAAATTATTTCAAATTCTAAAATATTTGAATAAAAATATATCATGGGAGAAAACCAAAATATATTATGCGATAATTTTGTATACTGAATGTTATTTCTATATTGTGAATTTTTGTATTTTCTATTTCTAATTGGAAAACATCATTTTTGATATTAAAAATTTGTTTTGGTTGGGAGGGGGAATTGTTTTTGTTTGTATGCATCTAATACCAACTTAATAAAATTGAATATACATTTTTAATTTGGTATTTCAATTCACCAGTGCTGTCGATTATGAATTTTTTATTTTTATTTGTTTCTATATTTAATTAAAATTAATAATTAACTAATTTAATCAATAAAATTAAAAATTATAAAAGTCCCTTCACATATATCAATCGGTTGTACAACTTTTCATTAGATGTGTCAAAATGTTGTATGAAAAATCGAATGAAAATAGCATTTTTCATACAATATGTCGCATACAACTATCAATTTTTACTTCTCATAGCCCGAGCAGAATCAAATACTTACGCAGACAATGTACGCAGCCAACATAAGAAAAAATATTAACCGAACACAATCAAAAGTAGTTTTGCTGCGAAAAACCTACCAATTTACACTAACAATTATTTTCTACCTGATATTAATGTGACATTTACCAGCATACTTACGGAAAAAGTTAAAAGCTGGTTAACTTTTTTCTCGATTCTGCGACGAGGCTGCGTAGGCTGCGTTTGTTATAATCGGTTTCATATATTTTCATACATTTTAACTTTTTTTGGCATTTCTTATGTAGGCTGCGTATGTATTCTGCGTTGATTCTGCTCGGGCTATCACACTTTTCGATTTTTTGACATTGAAAAAAAAAAGTTGTACAATTGAATGAAAAGTTATGAATTTTATAAATCGATAAATAATATTGTTTTGTATTCAAAAAAAATATGTCAGCGAATATTTAAGTAAATAAAATTTGTTTCGTAAACCATTTTTGAACCGTAATATTTAGATAAATAAATTAAGTAAGGAGTTTTTCGAACTGCATTATTGAAATAGAAATAATTTCAATAATCAACTTTATATGATTCGTTAAATACACTTTTAATTATTAAAAAATATGAATTGACATTTATATTTTGTAATTAATGTCAAATAAATCAAACAAAAATGAATAAATTTTAGATAACAAACATGATATATAATTAGATTAACATTTATAACATAAAATTACGATAAAAACGTAATAAATTATAACGAATGTCTCACAATTAAAGTGCTGTTAGATGGTGGTAAGCGAAATCTCACGAGACTATGTTAATTTTTTTTTTAATGGTATTTTAGATAATGTGTCTCGTGTCTCATAAGATTTCTCGTACCATCTAACAACACTTTTAAATGCCATTAGCTTGTCCCAAGTAAACTTTTATTATTATATAGAAATTTATGATTCAGAATCTACATAAAAGTCAAATATGTACTAGGAAATTTATAACATTTCCATCCATTACCAAATGATCTCAAGGCTCAAGCTCCGAATTATCGCGAACAAAATGAAATTTAAACAATTTCCAGTACATTTATTAAATTTCCAGTACTTTTTTGTACTATACTGAAAAACTCTATCACTGCAGATGGCAGTACTTGTTGTCAGAGTTTATTTTTTGTTTTTGTTTCAGTCTTTTCATTTCATTCAAATCGGTTTGTTCGGCGCGCGGATAAAATTTTTAACAAATACAAGAAAAATAAAAAATGTCGATAATTTATTTTGTTCCAAACAAATAAAAGTAATTTTTTTTTATTTTTCCTCTCTACCAACAAAAAATTTATATAAAAAAAAAACTGAAAATTAAAATCCTCTAAACTCGCGTTCGATTGCATTTCAATTTCTTTGAAAAATAATTATAAAAAAAAAAATATTTATTTTTAATTGTGTATTTTTTTTTCATTTTAATTTTTTTTTCGTTATATTGGATAAAATAATAAAAATCAAGATTTTTCAAACGAGAAAAAAAAAATTATATGTAAGGTTGTGTGTGTGTGTGTATCGAGAAAATAAAAATTGTTTATAGTGTGGAGTAGTGGAAAGTATGTTTATATACCAGAAAAGTCAATATTATAATATAAAAATATAAATAATAAATATTAAAAATAAAGAATTTCTATATAACTTGTAGAAAAAAAAAGTGGTTTTTAATGCCTTGAAAACAAGTCAAAGTGCCAAAAATAAAAAAAAAAAAATTTATATAAAAATTCGAGAAATTTTTTTTTTATATAAAATAAAAATTTTACAAATCATATTTATTTATATAAAAACTATGAAAACATAATATAATTTTTTTTTGGATTACAAATATTAGTAAAATTACTACCCGAAAAACAAGGATTATTTAAAAAATTTTAGGATTTGTCAAATTTACGTTCCAAAAGGAAAACTTAATAGGAACCCATTTAAAATAAACCTTAAAATTCAGGAGTGGCGCGTATTTTTTATGTGCTGCCAAAATTATATAGAAAAAATATTGAAATTTCATCCTTGGGATTAAATAAAATTAATAAAAAACAAAAAAAAAAGGTCAGTAAAAAAATTAAATTTATTTTATTTTAATTTATTAACAACGAGTGGTTAAAAAAAAAATGATTTGTCTGATAAAATTATATCGAGAATTTTGAAATGATGAAAAAATCAAAAAAAAAAAAAAATAATGCCAGCGCCCATTATGTCAAAATCACAAACAACACACATACACAAATTTTATAATACGAAACTTTTTTTTTACTATAATCTTTACAACTACGCCAAACAAAAACAACGTATATAAAATATCCTTTTACTACTACTACATTACCACAGTTATAACAATGTGTGCGTGAGTGTATATATTGAAAAATCAAATTTATATCCTGGGATAAAATTAAATACATTTTTTTTTGTAGTCCTATTCAGAGTAATATTTTTGTTGTTCTTGTTTATTGTGCAAAAAAATTAGTTGTAAAAAATTACTTATAAGCGAGCGGCACACCCTGTCAAATTCAATTCAAAAATCATAAAGATTTTAATAAATTTTCTCATTATTATTTTCTCAAATAATTTTAAAAGAAATTTTATTGATTAAAATCTCGAATTCAAATGAAAATTAACTAAATTTTCATATTTTTATTTTTCCAATATTTCGTCGTAAATTTTGTTATTGTTGGTTTTTGGGGTTTGGTTAATTTTGTGGGGGTTGGAAGTGTCAAAAAGTTTGTTTTTTGACTTTTAGAAAGGTTTTGAAGGATGAAGAGATTTTCGTTAAGGACACTAAAAACTACAAAAAATTATTGCATACAAGAATAAATAAAGAATTCAAAATAAAAAATTTAATTTTTTGTTTCTCTTTCTCTCAATGCAAGTGACGTCATGAAGTTTATTTTATAATAGGGCATTTCCTTTCAAAATCACTGGAATTTTTATTAAGATTATGAATAAGAAGATAAAAATTTTGTATAAAAGTTCTAGTTTTGATAAATTAATAAAGTAAAATTTAATTATATAAATCAACTTGAAACATTTTATCTATAATTGATCGAATTGGTGCACTAAATTACCTCCAATGACAAAATAATCTATAAAAAGTGGAACCTCTGATCATCATCCTGTTTTTAATCAGACTGTAAATGGACCTAGATAATTAAAAAAAAATAGGTTTGCGCAAAAACCGGTCGCAATTAAACTCATTAACATCGAAAGCATCCGATCCTTAACCGCGTTTTGTAAGGTCTCCAAAAATCATTGATTTAAAATTAAAATTTTGTAATATATTAAACTTTCTATTGGTGGCGGTTTTACTTGTTTTATCATATTTTTTGAAAACTTGTTTTTTTTTTTTTGATCGTTAATTTATAGTTAATATTATAATCGATATTTTAAGATTATGATTTGATAGAATTAGACTAAACTGTCAACAATTTTAGTACGATATTTTTTAATAGTTTTAATGTTTAAAGTTCAAAAATCAATTTTTCAAATGATTTATTTAAGCTATAAATTTACTAATTTTAGTATTAGTCAATTTTTAAATTATTTACTATACGCCTGGGTTACAAGTAAAATTCATTGTTTTTTATATTTGTGTATTTTAAGTAATTTTCAACTGAAATTTAATTCCAAATAGGATTAATTTTAACCTTACAATCTTTTACTATACTTCGAAACTATGTAACCTGAGTAAATTTACTTTTTACCAGAGTAACACGTTGTTTATATACTGGATATGACTATCTGCAACATAAAACCTTACTATCTTTAATGAAGACGGCGTTGTTGCTAGATAATTCTCAGTCGTTCACGTTTAATCCAGTGACGGCGATAGCGATAGTGCCATTATATAAACATTGTGTAAAATTTATATGAAAATGAAAACACTTAAATAAATCATATACAAAATAATCAGAATCACGAAAATACCAGAAGATATTGATGAAGAAACTTCGAAAATAAACAATCAAATTGTTGAAGATAAAAAAAATTTCAGAAGATATGTCAGTGTGCTAATCCCTCCCATTCAATGTTATTCAGAAAAAAGACTATTTGTGCTTCATCATAAAAGTATTTCTTTACTCGCTACATGAATTATTCATAAAAACAAAAATATAATTTGTAAATAGTTAATTACCTACTCAATTTGCATTTCCATTCTTTAAAGTAAATTTAACCTGTGACTTTCAGAAGTTCTAGTAGTTTTGTTTTTTGCTAGCTATGAAAAAATTTTACATTTTTGCATTGTACTAGCAATATAAATATATTAAATACTTACTCAGTTACTCAAGAGCAGGATGATATCTCGCTTTTATGCACTGTTAAAAAATGTAGAGATAATTAAAGGAGTAAAGTCCTTATTAAAAGCATAACGCCAGCGATATTTTTTTTCGAATTTATCATCGATAAAATGTTACAATAAAAATCTTCCAGCTTACGGATTAAATATAATGCCCCAGTTACTCTTAACATACACAATGTAAACGCACTTCAAAAAAAGTTCACTAAAATGTATAGGAATAATTAAACTCAACCCCAAAATTCACAACGCAGGAAGTTCGAAGAATTGAAGGCAAAAATTCACAACGCAGAAATTTTTATAATTAGCTTCCTTTCAAATTTGACAATTAAAATTTTTTCTAATGACAAATAGAATTTAGAATATTAACATTTTTTCAATACTTAATCAGCTGTTTTATGTCATTAACGTATTACCACAACAATGCGTCTACCGCTGTTGTAAATATTTCATATTAAAGCGTTGCTGTTGCGTATGTTTTGAGAGTAACTGGAGTGTAAAATATTATTAATCAATATTTTACACATACCAAAAATTGATATTATTGAGTACAATCGTACTCAAAACAGCATAAATTTTTGATGAAATATTTCTATACAAAACGCGATAAAATTGGAAATTGCCTTGATTTTAACTTCCCGAAACTTTAGCAATTTGTTTTTTTTTAGGTATATTTCCGAAATTATTGGACATAATTAAAAATTTATTATGGGTTTCGAATGTTTCCTAATTCAGAATGTAAAAATATTATATTAAATATTTGTCGTATTGTATTTCATGTCGATGTCGGTAGTTTTCTTTGGCCACTTAAAAATTTTCACCTAAAAATTTTTTATTTTTAATTTTTAATATGTTTTTTTCTAAAACTGGATTTGAATAAATTAATTAAGACTATATAAAATTCAAAAATTCTTTTAAAATTATATAAATAAAATCAAAGATAAAACCAAATCGTGACATCATTTTTGAATTTTATTAAATTTATTAAATAATTTTCCTGCTTATTCAAATTTTACAACAGCATTTAAAAAATTTCTTCAATCTTGGCATTTTAATATTTACGTACAGTGAGATATTTTTAAATAAATCTTTTCGCTTGGAATTTGATTAAAATTAATTTTATATATTTGAACTTTGGACATTTTATAAAAATTATTATTAAGTATATTAAATTTTTGTTACAATATGTTATAAATTTATTTAATTCAAATGATTGTAACTACTCACCAAATTACAAAAAACCCCGACAGACACAATATAAAAAAACTTGATAATATTTTATATGATATTAAAAGTGTTACCAGATTTAAAATAGTATAAAGAATATTTTGTTATTAGAGCTTTAAATTTTGCTTAAGTTCATGTTTTGTCAAAAGTACAACATTTTTTTTTAGTTTACTTATGTAGTTTCCGCGTGTTTTAAATAAGAAATTTAAAAGGAATTTCTTTAAAATTGAGATTTTTTGGCATTTTTCCAATGTTTTGTTTTTTATTTTCAATGAAAAGTGATAAAAAAGTGGTCAAAAGGTTATTGCTTATTGACACCATCTAAAAAATTATCGAAAAACTTTAGAATTTCTTTAAATCTGAACTAAAGTTCTATAGAAAGAGAATTATAATAATAGAAAATTCATTTATAGTGTCGATACAAGTTATTGAAATTTTTCCAATTTCTAATACAAAATATCGAAATTTCTGTATATTTTTATTTTTAAAATTGCATCAGTCAAGCGATTTTGCATTTTAAAGTTTTCTTATTGGTGGGGTACAATTTTTCATTCAACATTTTTGTCATTTATTTTTTTACTAATACGAGAACCTTTACTCTTTCCATCATGGCTTGTAATTTGAACGCGAGTTAGGATACATTCAAAATGAAGCTATATGAGCGTTGTTACGGTGTGCTATGCTGAAAGCTTTTTATATGTTAACAATCAGTGTGCATATGCACAGAGTGGAGTAAAGCTGTTTGCCGAGCGAAATCTGTTTTTTTTTAACTCAATGCTATTAAACTGAGTAATTGTAAGTAGTAATAGTTTTTACTAGTGTTCGTTTGTGGTACCAAATAAATAAAGTTACCACAATCATCTGCTAATTGATAAAAAGAAGTAGGACATTTCTATAGAATTAAAAGACGATAGTAATGTAGATTAAAATATGGAACACAAAACAAAACTCCTCGCATAACTAGAAACTGTACTCTACGTACTATATACAAATCACAACTTTCAGCATAACAGCTTCAGCACAGCTCATTAAGTCAGTGTGAATCTGAACGTGGACTTCACTAAGGGTACAATGGAAGCATATGAGTTTTATTGAATTTTTGTTAAATCCCATTTCAATTTTCAACTCCACAAAGACCCACTATGTCTTGAAATGATTTTTTTTGTATGGATGTATGTAAAGTGACATTTAAGCGTTAAAGATGACGAGGCCTGTAAAAAAGATTTTGAAACAAAGAGGAAGTATATAAATTAATTATATAATTACAATAGAAAAATTTAAATTAATTGATGGTAAAATATTTAGAAGAAAAGATATTTTCATAAATATTGAAATATAGAATTTGAAGAGTAAGATGACTTTATGAAAATATGAGCTATGCTTATGCTGTACAATGCTACCAATCTTTATATTGTTTACTCTGTAGTTACTCTGTAAGTACCATGAGAAAAATAAATTGCTTTCTGTCAGACTTCTGTCCATTCAACTCAACTGATGCAGATTTAAAATCTGGATTTTTTCAATTTCAAACTCAACTCTCTTGTTCATGGCAACACTAATTCTGAAATTTGTAAATTCATTCATTCCTAAAACAACTCTTGCAGTGACCCCGGCATATAATTTATACTTTACTATATAATTTTAGTATTGCTGTTTCGCACTTGCTGGCTGATAGTTTTTCCTCTGTTGCTTTGCATATATATAAAATACATAATTATTTCGCTATAAGTTCTTGTTGTCAGTCAAGAGAGGAATAAATAAATTTTATTTTTGTTGTTCATTGTACGTAAACACACCGTACGTCACACGACCGACATCACAATCTTTTGTTTACCTTATAGAGGTATATATAAATATATAAACTTCAAAGATATTTTCATTAAAAAATAATGTAATTTTGTTATTTAGAACGGTAAAGTAAAGAACTTATAAAATGAAAAAATAGTAAATGAATTTGTAACTTTATGTTTTGTAGCTCATAGATTTATTATATGCGCGTACACCGGAAATATTTAATTTTTATTATTTTGCATTTTGTTGTTTTTGTGTTGAATTGATTTTTTTTTTACAAAATGATTGAATTTACTTTATTTTATTTTGTTTTTATATAAAATTTACCTTGAAATTTTTTTAATTTTTATTATAAAATTTTTTAGAAGCTTTTTAAAATTTAGGTACTTTACTTTAATATACAAATACAAAATTTAATTGGCCATAATCTCTTGATATTATTATTCAGGTCGACTAAAGTGTAGACGTATACATTCAATTTAAGAGCACTTAGTTTTATTTATGGCTTCTATAAAAAAATTAAGTCAATTTAATACATAAATTTTGATAGATTTGAATTTATGAAATTTTAATACTTAAATAATGAATGATTCTTTCGTGACACTTGATTGCTATCCAAGATTTTTTTGAAATTTTTAAAGATACTTAAGATTATATAAGAAAAAATGGAAAAAAATTGATATTTGACAATTTAAAAATGTTTTGCTATTTACAAGATTAATACAATTTTTAGAGCAAGGTTAAAATATTTTTTTGGGGACATCTTTGAAATTGGAGTTATTTTATTTAAAATATGCGGTTTTTTAAAAAATCTTAAAATATAATTTACGAAATATTTGAGAGTGTAAGTCCACGAACCGAGTGGCGCTAAGAGTGGTGCTGGAAGCTGTGCTGCAGTGTTGTTGTTATTGCTTTTTATATAAAAATACACTACAGCACAGCTTCCAGCACCGCTCATAGCGCCACTCTGTACGTGCACTAAGAGTGGGCCAAATACAGTCCTAATCATTGGAGTTATTTGGCTTATTGTGATATTTAATTATTCGTCACTGATTATAAACACAGAGTGCGCAAAGTAGAGCGTTTAGCTACTTGAGGAATTTGTGTTACACTTTTTAATTCTATAGAAATTTCCTTCCAGTTTTTATCAATTAGCAAAAGCTTGTGGTTCTTACTTTTATCTATTTGGTCCCACAAAGGAACTCTAGTAAAAACAAATTTATATAATTAAAATCTTCACTTTCAAAGACCATTTAAAAAAAGAAACTTCGGAAATGCGAAGCTTCGTGATAATACGCACCTGCATTTGCCATTTGAACAACAAAAAATTCAAAAACTAAACTAAATACTTTCATATGAAACTGAAATTGTTCAGCACCATAACCTGTTCAAGAAAGTTTCAAGGCATTGAGAATTAAAATCAGCTTTCACACAGCAAACAGTTTTGCTCCACTCTGGACACACTCTTAGTGGCAGCCGCCATATTTCTGAAAGAGCGACAAAATAGCCTCGTGTTGATAGAACGAGAACCTGTATATGTGGTCCGCTGACAGTACGATTGTGTGTATATGCTTTTTGAGGTTATAGTAAGCTGTAAAAAAGCCTATTTTCTACGAAACTCTTAATATAATGTATGAGTTGGACAAAAAATTCACTTGGACAATTTAGTGCAGCATTTAAAGCAAACAATTTTAAATTGATGACACCATAATTACAAAATAATGAATTTTATTGGAAAAAATTATAAAATTTCAACCTAGGAACGGAGTAATAATAAATTCATTTTGAAAAAAAATATAAATAAAAATTTATTTTTTGTTAATTTTTCTGCACTGTTACATTTTGTTACAAATTTTTGAAATAACATTTAACATAATAATTAAACTAAAACCAAAAAAACACGAAATATAATAAATTTCAACTTTTTCAAATGACACAAATTTTCAAATTCAGAAAATACAATAAAAAAGTTAACAGAAACCGAAACTGAAACTAGTTTTTGTTGTAATTAACTCTTTATTTTATAAACAAAGTCGACGTGGGTAATTATAATTTTCATTTTTTGTAAATATTTCCTTTATATAAGTTGTAAGTCTTATGTATTTTTTCGTTGTTGTTGATTAAATCATTACTGGCGAAGCCACTTTTAACTTTTATATGCACTCCTCAATACAAAAGTTATGTAACATCCGTGCGGCAATGCAATGGTTGAATGCCATCATTTATATGTATATATAATTATGTACGTGAAATTCAAAATATAAATAATAATAATAAAAATATTATTTAACTTACAGCAATCATACAAAAAAATTTAACCCTCCTCTTCCTGATGAACCGCAACTTTTTCAAATAAATAAAAATCTTTAAAACTAACAAAATAAAAAAATTTCGAATTTTTTTCGTTTTACTTTTAGCGTGTGAATTGTAAAATATGAACAAAAAAAAATTATTTCATTTTAGTTTGTTCGTGTATAAGACAATAAAATTAATAAATAAAATATATTAAAACCGCATAAAACTAAATTTTTTTTATTGCGGTTATTATGGTTCTTCTCTTAACCCTCACACGCCCTTCCCCTTGGGCTGAGTCAAATAGTAAAATTCAATTTGGTTTTTTTTTTATCTATATAAATAAAGGTGAATTGTTAGTCAGGTAAGATATAAAATTGCTGATGATAGCAACACGTCACATGGAAGAACTTTTGTATTTGTTTTATGATTTAATGTAATTTTTATTATGCTTTTTAATGACAATGATAAAAGATAGGTTTTTCAATGTATAAGAAAATTAAGACGTTCGTTTTCATATTTTTGAATTTTTATTGTAATTGGTTTGTTGCTTTGACTGGACCTGTTGTAAACTACCGCCGACGTTTGTCTTCTTCTTCCAAAAACATAATTCATCCTATTTCTTTTATAAAGGCCAACAATTTTTCTGGTTTTTTATTTCTTCTGCTTGACTCAGACAAGTCATAAAATATGACATTCCAAATATTTAAATCTTTTATATTTCTTTTTATGTAATTTAATTAAAGATAAATTTGAATGCAAAATTGATTAATTTTCAACTGTCACAATCAGTGTTGAAAATGAATTAGATATTGTAAAAATTACATTTAATGTAACAATTAAAATGTTATACATTGACGCTAACGTATTTTGTGTGAACCTATTGTAAAAAATTGATTTTTTGTCAAAACTTTTTTAGCTGATAAGAAATTTAATATTTTGCACAATTATTTTAATTTATTTTGAATCAAATTGGTTTCGGATATTAACTTTCCATTGTGTACGCTCTTGTCATTAACCAAATTATATCAATATACCATTTACTCATTTTACTTCCTTAATTAACGATATCAGATTGATCATCCCCTATATTTTTGGTAGCTATAATTTAAAAAAAAAAAAATCATTCTTTAATTTTCTAAATCTGTTGAAGTACGAAATGGCAATGTCAAAATTAATATGTCCTCCAAAAATAGAAAGAATATATTAGAGGGACTGCAAGGAGAAAGACTAACATTTGAACATTAAATTTGAACATTTTAATTATTTGTTATCAGAATTTGACATTCTTTGCTATAATTAAAATTTACCAATTCTAATTTACATTAAATTTGCCATATTTGCAAAATAGACTGAAGTTTTTATATGTAAATCTTATAATTTATATTTTTAAAACATTTCTGTTGTAAACTTACAAGACTGCATCAATTTTTCGTCTGCCCATTGACCTCTTAATTCATTCAATCAAAATTATACATTTCAGTAATATATTTTTTTCGAAAAATTGTATTATTTTGTAATTAATATGATCAAAACTAAACCAACTTAAAAAAATCACCAACCCAAACAGACGACGATTATTTACATAACAAAAATTTCATCACATCCCAGACAGAAATATGAACACTATATCATTTAATTCTCGGCTTTTGTCCCTTCCCTCACAAAAAATGTGAATTGAATTCTATTGCTTCTGTTTTTTTTTTTACAATTTCTTGTGGACCTTGAATTACATATTATTTTTTTTATTATTTTATGCTTACAACGCAGTGAAATTTATGCTGGTTTTATGTTTTATAATATTTACAAAAAAAAATTATATATTTAATACAATATAAAAAAAAACTAAATAAAAAGGTTATTTCAGGTTAACACGCTCAACGAAATTCAGAACGAAAATGAATACCAACATTCGAAAAAATTTCGTTGTATATACGAGGGTTAAACAGATAATTTCAGAAAAATACTTTATTTATAGTTTTTCGATGTGTTCTCCCTTACAATTTAATATATTGTGGTCATTCGATGAAACCACTTATTAAAACCCTTTTTCCAATTTTCCGGATACTCCAGAAATACAATTTTTCTACTTAGTTATCGCTTCTTCGGTTGTGTTAAAACAAAAGCCACGCATCATATTTTTTTATTTCTGGGATCAAGTAGAAATGACATTGTACTAGTATGGACTGACTGCACGACGGATGACAAATCCCAGCTGTGTGAGCTGTCATGATTCAGAATTATCTGTGTTGTTTGCGTCGCTTTTTTCGTATATTTTTAAATACTCCTGAGGACAAGCAAATTTCAGTATACCATTTTGCTTTTGAACGATTCTTCTATCTAATGGAATTGTAGCGATATCCCCTGTTATAGAGAAAAAGGAGCTATTATTTTTTTATTGACACTTCGACCACGTCAGTACATAATTACATCCTCAGAATCGTAGCAATTGTCACTTAAGAAGCTCTGTTATCGACTCTTTCAGTATTAGGAAAGAGTGACAATGATTAGCGCTAATAGTAACGGTCAGCTCTGTAAACTTAAAACTAACTATAGTTAGGAACTTAGGAATCAATGCTAACCGGGGAATGTATATGGTAGGTAATATCAATTGATCGAATGTTTCTTCTCAAATTTGCATAATTGAGACCATATTTTTGAACTTGCAGTCTGCAATTTACTGAAATACTTCTGCAATACTCTACAACAATATCCTCCAATTAGTATACAATATTCTACAAACAATTACGAGTGAATTTATACGGTTAAATGGTTACCCGCCCCTCTGTCTTACTATACATAAAAAAGTTAATTTCAGAAATTTCCTTAAAGTAATTAGAGTTATCCTTCAAAATTTAATCAATATTATTTCCGATTCCCATATAAAATGTCAGAAACTTAAAGTCTACAATCTCAGTTACATAATTATACAATAATAATAAAAATAAATGGATCCTGTTTTTTTTTTTTCTTGGGCCAGATAAGTATAAAAAAATATTCAAAATATTTTCATGGCACGCAACATTAAATTTAATAAGGATATATAATAACTAAAACTAACTAAATGACTTTCAGTTATTTCAGGACAAAACTAAACATTATTTAATAGTTCCTCTTCCTTTGAAGACAATAAATTTTCGACGGCTTTTTCGTATTATAGACAGAGAAAATCATTTGTCAGCGAATTTTGTGTTTATCGGAAAAATCATTTATTTTTTAAAGGTCAATAAAATTAAATTAAATCAAATTTTCTATGATTTTTTTTTGTTTGATCGTGTATTAAATGGAGTTTCCCAAAAAAAAAATAGAAAATTTGTTAAGATTGACAGAAATGATTCAGTCAATATAAACTCATCCTTGGCCTAAATTTTAGGTTTTGTCGTTTTACTACTTAAACATTTTAGAAATAGGAAAATAATAATTTAAATTCAGAAAAATTTTTATTTATTGTAAGGGTAATGTTAAAACGATTGGTTCTCGAAATTGCTATTGCTCAAAAATGCTAAAAACACAAATTTGTGAATGCCGCAATTCACAAGCGACTGAAAATCCAAAAAATAAGCTCCTTGTATCGCGGCAGGAAACTTACACGATTGAAGATTTTTCAAAATTTTGTTTTATCGCTTACACTAAAGCAGTTATCGTCACTGGATTACTTTTGAAATTGAACTATTCTT
Organism: Rhamphomyia laevipes; assembly: GCA_963920725.1. Taxonomy (NCBI): domain Eukaryota; kingdom Metazoa; phylum Arthropoda; class Insecta; order Diptera; family Empididae; genus Rhamphomyia; species Rhamphomyia laevipes. The sequence continues at coordinate 4,214,903 of OY987255.1, read as the reverse complement.
GATAATCTGGATTTGTGGCAAACTACAATCGTTTAGTAATTTTCGTGGTTGGAGGCTTACGCATCTCTTCTATACATATAAAAGTATGCTTGACATTAAAATGTTTTCTAGGTTAATTTTGAAAATATTGGAATTCCCTCCTCTTTGGAAAAATCAAAATTCCTTTTATTAATTTTTCAATTTCTTTTAAATGTCATTTTCATCATTTATTAATGAAAAATTGTCCTGTCAATCGGCCAAAATTTGTAGATTTATTTTCCAAAAAAATAAAGAACTGAAGAAAAAATCAATTTAAATTTTCCATTTTTGTTTCTATGGAAATTTTTATTTTGTTGTTATATAGAAAATTGATGATTTTTGTAGGTCTATTTTTTTATTGTTTGAAAGTTTTTAAGAGGAAATCAATGCGTGAATAAATAAAGATTTTTTTTTTTTTTCATTTTAATATTTATATATTATGTTAATCACAATGACAAATGTTTGACAGTATTAAATTTATTTTTTTGAATCTTTTGTTAATGGATTTTCCAGATTGTTTTTAGTTTGTTGGAGATTTAGATTTTTTTTTTATATATAAATGTTTTTTTGAATTTCAAAAGAAATTTTCGAAAAAATTTAAATTATAAATGGTAAAGCGTAAAGGGAATATTAATCCAGTTAAAATTTAGGGGTTCTTTCAAGATATTTAAATTTTATTCAGAATTTTAAGATGGATTCTTAATGAAAACATTTGTAATCGATTTTACAGAGTGACTGTGACCTAATTAATATCGATAAGCTTTAATGATAAAATGGAAATCATCAAAAATTTAAATTTTATATGCCATGGTCGAGCTGCACAATAAAGAATCGATTTGTTATTTTAGATGTAGAATAATTTACTTAATTTTTACTACCGAAATGATTCGTCAGTTAAACGTAAATTTATATATTAATAATGTAAATTGTCGTGTAAAATAACAGGTTAAGTAGAACCTGAATTTCGTATGTTAGTGTCCAGTGCTGTAAGGTATCGTTTTCTTGGAAACCAGAAACTAAACGATATTGCCTATAAAAAGTTTACGGAAACGATACACTTCCTGAAAGCCACGAGGTAGATAGAAACAACCACAACTAAGTAACTCATTTTTAGCAACATATGGTATCAAAATGTTGCTAATATTGAAGTTTTTGACAAGTTGTCCGAGATTAACTATTTTAACCAACCAAAACCTGCACAATCTATAAAGGAAATATTTATGAAATTATTTTCCTTAATTAATTTTGTTTTATAAAGAAACATAATTTAATTAAGAACTTTTGCATTCAACAAAGTTTTAACTGCCATCAGAAAACTGAAAATTATATTGAATTGAATTTGATTGACCAAATTATTTTATGTTTAATCAAAATCAATTAGAAATTTATAATTTCCATCTTTTCATAATCTTATTCCATTTTATTCAGTTCTTAATATATAATTTAATCAAACTATAAACAATAATTAAATTTTACTAGAAATATTAATTGAATATCAAAACTTTAATTTTATTGCAAATTTTTCAATTATAAAATTTGTTAAACTTTGAAATATATCAACTTTATTAATTAAAATTTCATTTTGAAACAATTTCTTTATATAAACTTTTCTAATTGATACAGAAAACTTAAGTTAATTTTATATTAAATTATAATAAATAAATAAAATTTTAAATTTCCTGTTTTTTCAAAATTACATTTTAGTATCAAATTTCGGGAAAACTTTTACAAGCTTCTTCAAAACAAAAAAATTTAATTATACAAAATTATAATTTCCATTTTGTTTGTTTCTGTTATGATACAAATGATAATTTTTATTAAAGAAAATTAAAATATTTTATAAAAATTTTGTTTATAAAAATTGAAAACTCTCACTTAAAATATTATAAACAAAAATCATAAATTTCTCCAAAAATTTTTTCTTCTTAATTTTATAATTACAAAACTTATGAGTTTCAAAATTACATCTTTAAAAAAAAAAATATTCAATTTTCTTCCCATGGATTAAAATTTGAAACTTTCTTAAAAATCCGGAAATATTTAATAAAATTTCAAAAATTTTCTAATTTGATATCGATACAAAAACATTTAAAAAAAATTGTTTTAATAAAATAAAAAAACTGATAACAAATTTGGTCTTCTTTAAACTTAAAGACTAAAGCTACAAGCCGAAAGCCGACTGGGTGCGATATAGTGAAATCGATTTTTTTTTTTATAAATATGTTAATTTTGAAAGTTTTTTTTGGCTTGGAGAGTTGAATACTAAATGGAATTTCGGAAAGAGTTTATCTTAAAAGCCGCCAAATAATTTAAATAGTTTTTTGTTATATTGCTCGGAAATTTGAGTTAAGTTTAATAGGTAAAATTAATTTTTAAATTGTTTCCTGAATTTTTTTTAAATTGATGCGGAAATTTAGACGTAATACTCAGTTATCAAATATAAGTAACATGCTTTCAAAGAATTCGTACCTCTTCCCTCAGCCCAAAGGAATCGCGAATTCTTTGGTATGAACAAGATTTAGAATACTAACAATAACTGGATTACTTACTAAACACTGTAACCTCCAGAAGCATCTACACACTAGTTTCAAAAAATGTAGAATGTGCAAATACGAAGCAGAATTGTCTTAACATGTTTTATTAGGAGCACTGGCTCGAACCAGACTTTGTCAAATTGAACACGGCTTTATGGACCAATGTAAATGTCATCGAACACATTCAAAATCTTACTGTACTTCTTTGAAAGTACTGGTCTTCGGGATGCTATGTATATCACAATATGCCCACAAGGAAATGGGATTATGACGGGAGCTACTTAAACCCTCTATAATCTAATTTCATAACAATAATTTTAATATTTTGTCTTTCACATTTTGAAATATTTTTTTAACTTGTCAATGTGTAGCCTAACAAAAACCCCGCAAGTAATTTGACAAGTATATGTGCAAGTGTACTCAAAATTTGCACATTATTAATTTTTTCGTGAATGGCATAATAAATTTATGATAATTCAAATTCACATAACCAAAAAAATATTCAAAATTTACTTAAGTTAAAATTTTCCTATTATCGAAATATTTTCAAATGCTTGATAAAATTTGATGCTTGTGGCATGTTTACACGTAAAATCGTTAATTTAATTAAGTTAATGTTTAAAGTACTGCAAAATATTTAATTTATGTAATAATTTAGTGTTGTATTGTTAATTACATTCTCCATTTTAATAATAATTTTTAGTATAATTAAGTATAACAACAAAAAAAGTCACCAGAGGGCGAGAAAACCACCATTTTTAATTGCATGTCTTTTTAATAATTATTTTTTTTAGGTCATAAACATAAGTACATAAAAATTTGAAATTTATTCAGTGTTGTTTTTTTGTGACAAAGAAACTGTGAAGTTAAAAAGGGTAAATTTTTACTGTGGCCTTCATAAATCTTAATTTTATGTTAATATAAAGTGGACTTGTTAAGGAAATTACACCAAACACCAGGAAGAATTAGCTTAGCAACCAATAATAAATAATGACTTAAATGTGAATTGCGCTAGTTTCATAAAAAAATGGTGAATTGGTCAATCAAATTAAAAGGTTTTTGACTTTACATTGAGGGATGGTTTAGTTCTTAATTAAGTTTTGATTACTTACACTATAATTTTTTTACTCTTCACGAAAACGATAATATAAATCGAATTATAAATTAATTTTTATAGTGGTAATTAAAATGATTGGATAATTTTTTTGTTGTATTACCCAATCTGGGGGAAATTGATTAATTGCAAATTAAATGGAAAGTATATAAAAACCGAAATACAAGGTGGAATTTTTATGATTTATGGGTGCACCCGAATAACAAGTGATCTCACAAAATTAAATATGATTTGTATAAAAAAAATTGACAAGCTAATTTTTTTGTGGCCAATCAAAATTTTGAAATATTTCAATTTTGTATAAATTTTTCAAATTAATTTTTTAAAAATAAATATATATAAAAAAAAAAAAAAATTTTTGGTTTTGTTTTATCAATCAATATAATTAAGTATATAAAAAAAAATCATAAATTTTTAACTTTACACACATAAAATATATTAAATTCACCTTCTATTAACCAAATTAAATATAAATTTTAGCAATTCTTCATAAATTGAATAATTTTGAAATTATCACCTTTCAAAAAAAAAAATAAAAAAAATAATAAAATAAAAAGTGTTAAATTTCCAAATGAAATCAATATTTATTTTAAAAAATTCAATGAATCAACAAAAAAATTCCATAAAAAAAAAAACGAATTTATGAAACATTAAAAACAATGAAATTCATTGAAGAAAAAAATATTTTAATTAGGCTTGGTTTAAGCATGGGCGATTATACTTTAAGATTTTAAAGAATGTTACATGGTTAAAATATGTGTGAAAGAATATTCATCAGAAGATTTGAGGGGAACAAAACATGTTAGTACTAGGAGTAGCTCAAAAGTCTGAATAAAATAATGCTTTATAAAAAAGTTGAGGAACAATGTATCATTTGACGGATGAATACAATATTTGGATATTTTGAAGAGACTCACTAAAGTTTCGTGAACCTCAATGTAATGAAAAAATGAATACAGCAATTTCAATTTATTTTTCCAGTATTTTCATTGTATAACCCTCAAGTTATTCTCAACATTCACAACGGAAACAACGCGCTTCAATGCAACATTTACAATGGCGTTATGAAAGTTGAGTTCGTGCTTTAATGACTTAAAACATGTGATATTAAAAATATTGTAAATAATTATGTAGCAGTTCTTAAATACTCGAACAATTTCTTTCCATATCTCAGCTTTAACTTCTACAAGACTTTCTTAATTTTATATTTATTAATTTATCTTCAATCAAGAAATTGCGTTTATATATTCCTGAATTTCAAATATCTAATTTCTGCGTTGTGAATGTTTGCGTTCAATTTTTCGAACTTTCTGCGTTGTGCATGTTTGCCTTGAGTTTATCTACTCCCATTTTATAGTAGTGCACGAACACAGTGATGCTATGAGCGGTGCTGTAGTGTGGTATTGTTGCTTTTTATATAAAAATACACTACAGCACAGCTTCCAGCATCGCTCATAGCGTCACTCTGTTCGTGCACTTAGTTGAACTTTTTTTGACAGCGCGTTAAATTGCGTTGGCGTTGTGAATGTTGTGGCTAACTGGGGTGTTAACGTTATTACTTAAGCTGGAAGATTTTTAATGGTAACATTTTTTCGATGACAAATTCGAAAAAAATATTGCTGGCGTTATACTTTTAATAGGGACATAACTCCTTTAATTAGCTACTATAATTTTTCTACTATGGAGCAAACCAAATGTTCTAAATCTAAATAGCCATTTCAGTACCCATTTTTATATATAATATTCCATCCCGTATTGAAAGGTTTAAATATTGTTATCACGTTCTTTAAAATCGTCTCAGCTTAAATTAGGCTTTAGATATTTTAGCGAACAAAAATCATGTACAAAATTGTCATTGTTTTGTTTTGAAGGAAAAGCATAAAAAAAAAAATTATGTTTGTGTGTTAATTTAATTATGAATTTTGTGTTTGTTATGTTGTTCAAATTTCATGTGAAAAAGTGTTGTATGTGATTTAGAATCACCTGAACCGAAATGAACTCTGTCCGGATCGTTCAATTTTTAACCTTAATTTTTTTTTATTGGTGTTCCAAAAAAAAAAGAAATGTCAGCATTTTTTGTCATGAATTTGATTGTAATTATAGAAACATTTTGACATAGAATAATGTTCGAAAATGCGCGAAAACTATAGTTAAATTTTGAAATTCCAAATTTGATTAAGGCATTTTGGGGTGGCTACATAAGAATATTCATGATCATGTTAACAAGAGTTTTTAAAATTAGTAGCCACTGATATTTTTTAACATTGATTTCGGTCAAGTGATTCAATGAGTGTCATAAAAGAGTGAATGCTTACATTTTTTCAACCTAATTCTGACCACCGATTACCGCAGATATTATTTACAAGTGGTGTCGCTGAAAAATTGGTTTTTTCATATAATCTTATACAATTTATAACAATTACTTAACATTTCACTTCTTCTGCAATTGATGGAAATCAATGCATAAAGCATAATGAGCTCGTATTCACTATGTTGTCTAACATTCTATTGCAAGCAAGTAGGTAAGAAACATTCTAAAATGTTTATATCTGTGCCTGCCAGCTAAGAAATCCAGTTTGGAATGAATAGGAAGAAAATCAGAACACTAGAAAGTTAAAGACTGTTGGAAAGCTAAGTGTGCAGAATCTGTAAATGCGAGTAGTTAGCGAGAAAATGAGTATACGACATCTCGGTAGTTACATAATAACATTCTCAGAATCGTGGCCCCTGGTTACTTATGCATTTGTACTGCTTTATCAATAGTACGAGTCTGGACATGGACAGTGACACATTATTATGAAATGGAAAATCTAATAAAGTTGCAGTGATTGTAGCTAGTAGTGATCATCCCTGTAAAATCAAAATTAACTAAAAGCTAACTTTGAAAGACTAATTCATTTAGAAGAAGAAGCCAACTTGATTTGGAAATATTAGAAATCCTTGAATGAGTATAGCCACATTAAAATTGGTTCACTTAATAAATAAACGTAATTTTCTTATTAAGACTTTGAAATTATTAAAATCTTCTGTTCCTATTTATCCCAACTTACCTTATAGCCAGCCATACTTGAAAAAACAACAAAATTTATTTCGTTACCTCTTTTAAATTTATTTATTTTTAATTATATATTTACTAAGAAAAACATTTTTATTTCTTTCACCCGCTGCCCCTGTTCTTGCTTCCCATATTTTACTATTTATAATAAAAAAAATTTCCTATTTTATTTGTTATCTTTATGTATTAATCTATCTTGAAAGTATCTATACTACCTGTACGTAAACGTTCAATCTTCCGAAGGTTATAAATGAGAAGGTGTCGAGGTCTTTCGTGTCTCATCATAAAAAATTATGAAAGAAGATAAAAAAAAACGCATTAATTTTCAATATAAATTTTATTTCTATTTTTATAATTTCTAAACCTGACACAATTTTTTATTTTTTTTTAATGTTGGAATACAAATTTCTGAGATGCGGCTTAGTTTTATGTATAATTAAGAAATATATAGAGGCAAATGCTATCTTCTAACCAGCTGATTATTATTTATGATAGAATACGGGAAATTAATACATAAATTTATACATTAAGAAATCACCTTGCGAAATTAAATCATATATATATGGAAAATCATAAAAAAAAATATTTATATTACATAGAAATATGTTATATAATTATGATTCATGAGTTATGATTAATGATTAATGAAATATTATGTGTAAATGTTATAATAAATTAGCGGAAATTGATCAATATCTTAAAAATTGACTTGAAAATCTAGGAAATATTTAATTTTTTATAGAGAACAACAAATTATTTTTGATTATATGTGGGTCCATTTTTTTCATTTTTTAAATAATGTAATTAATGTTATCAGCTAGAATGGAACCAACAGCCTTAGTTATGGTAGAACAGTTGTACAAGTGTTACACTGAGCTACTGAGGTTTACTTTTCATTATTTTGAATTCTTAATTTTCTTGTTGTTTCATTGATTACAATCAATTTTTGAAATGCTCTACAGTTCTATTCCGATAATTTCAATTTCAAGATTAATTATCCAATTTTTTTTTTTGGTGAACCATCAGTAATCCTACTTTGATAGTTCTTAAGTTATATATTTATCAAATTTTGCGTAAAGGATTTGAATTTGATGTTAGATTCATTTCAGTAATTTTTGGTTACGAATTACTTCAGAAATATCTTCGTCTATTGGTACTTTATATACTTACTTAAATATATTTAAAATTATTAAATATATTAAATTTCAGGTATTAGGCTATAAGTTGTTTTGATAGGGTCATTTTTATTTGACACATAATCGCCCATTTTCTTATGTAAAACAAATTATTAGAGCAAAAATTTCTAAAGGAAGAAATTTTAATTTTAAATTTGGTAGCTTCTAGTTTCCAAACAACAAGAAAATCGAAAATATTTTTTTAGCTTGTTTTAAAGGTCATGTAATTACCAATCTAATGTCATATGAATCATACTTTTCGATTAATCCATTCCGAAGCTATTATGAACCAAAATATGTTTCTACTTTTTTTTTTTTTTTTTGTAACATCGAATCATAAAAAGAGGTTCAACGCTCCAGGGGCCTAGCTTTCAAAAAACTTTCAATACAATTTTTTGGTCAAAATGATGACCATAGTATTATGCTCAGTAATAGCAAATTAACCCTGTAGATTTTTGAATAGACCACGGACATTAATAACCATCAACAAAAATTTTAATAAATTAATAATTTTTTTAATTTAATTTAAATATTTATTTAAGAAATTTCTCTTCAGCATAATTTTCATAAAAAAAAAACATACACAACTGTAATTCACCACCTACGGTAACTTATGTATAGTATTTAAAAATAAAAATTTAATTTTTAATTTTTATGAGAAAATCAATTATAATTTTTTATTTGCAAAATTCTTCAGGTGGGTTTGATTTGTAGAGTGTAGAAGATTCCCAGAAAAAAATTATGTTTTTGACGTGATTCAACATTCACAATTAGAAAAAAAAAACTAATAATTTTTTTTCTTTTCCTCTCTGTTTACAATTTTCATTCCGTTCTCTCTTCACATAGTTTTTCTATATATTTATCTTAAAATAGATAAATTTACCTGAGTGGAGTGGGTTAAGTAGATACAAAATACATAATTAAATTATCTTTCATTACCCAGCATAAATATATGTAATATATAAATAAACAATTTTTGTCTCTTTTACTCATTCGTATATACATTCATTTTATAATCAATTTCTACTACAACTAATTAAATACAGTATTTTACAATTAATTTGCTTGGTTAGATTAATAATTTTCACCTATATTTTTGGCTCTATTTAACTTTAAATTACAAAAAAAAAATAAGTTATTAAAATAAAAATAATAATTAACCAAAAAACAATTATGAGCCAGATGCCATCAAATTTGTATAATAAAAATTTAGGTTAGATTCGGTATTGAAATCTTTATATCAAAACAATTGTGATTGTTGTGTGGTTGATTGCGGATTTGAGTTGTTACTGCTGACGAAATTATGTTGTTTAGTACAATTGTACTTTAGCTAATTTTTTTATATAGGTTAATTTAACAACTCTTAATTATGATTTGTTAGCATGTTGAGACAACAACCTGCTGATTTTTGCTGATCTTACCTGCTGATTTTTGTTCAAGTATAAAGTGAATTTTTGTATAAATAATTTATTAATTTGTCGAAGTGAAGGGAAAATTGTTTAACATAAATTTTAAATAAATCAGATAATTTTTATGTTTTGGCCTTCATTGAACAGAAATTTTTTTGAAAAAAATTATTAATTATTATTAGTATATAGTAATTTGTTTATTTATGGTGACTATAAAGCTATTTAAAATTGTTTATGGAGGGAGGGGGTTTGTGTAAACTATTTCATTTTCGAAAATTTTAATTGCGTAACTTTCAAAAAGTGAATTAAACAAATATATTCGAAAATCTTTTAACACGTTAACTACCAAATTATATAATTAGATTATAATTGGTCATTAAAGCGAATTATTAACTAACTTTTTACACAGTTGTGAAAGAGTTATGAAAAGTATATCATATTAAAATTGTATGGTCAATCAATTTCAAGATCGATATAGAAAATGTGAATTGTCCTGACGGTTGAATCTTATGTTAAATGTTAAATTTTCTTTGCCAAAAAATCCGTATTCTTTATATAAGTACAAAACCAATAACTGTTGGTCCGCAGCTATAGTTTTTGCAAAAGCTATAGCTGCGGACCGTGCCCTTAACAGGAACCTCAATACTGAGAGATCATCTTTTTAAAATACGGTGATTGTGATTTGCAGTAAAAATACGGAGACAACTGAACATTCTTTGTTTCATTGTCCCTGTCTCATGCATCTGCAACAGAATTGCGTTGATTTTTATTACATGAAAAAACTACACATGAAGCACGTGTTCAGGGTTGGAAATCAATTCTAATTGGTCAAATAAGTTGGTGGCTCAGCCAGCTACATGTGTACGTAAAGGATATGAGGGGTTTAAGGTGCTAATTCTAGACTACGTACATGAACCTCCAGCGGATCCACTCTTTAATCTAATAATTAAATTTTACAAATTTGAGGAATGACAGTGGTTCAGCCAAGAGATCAATTACATCAAGTTTAAGTTCTTACCACTATCACTTTAGTTTTTGACTCAAAAAAACTAGTTTTGTGTTGTATTTAGTAGGTTCTGTAACATCCGTTCTGGATCATTATTTATACCTCATCCACGTACGTATTACATTTTATGTTAGCTTCACAGATCAATATCTCACTTCAGTTTAATTAATGTTTAAGTTTTTCACAACTGCTAACAAATATGAAGTAATTACACGTAACATGAATTATTTGCGGTTATGTAAACTTGTAAACATACATGACAGTCAATGTGTTAATTACAAAATAATTTTTAATTAATATTTTCGTAAAATTAAATTTCCATTAATAAAATGAATTTGTTTCTATTATTCTACAAAATTAAACATTAAATTATTTATAATTTAATGTTTATTATTTGAGTATTTTAACCATTAATTTTTAATAATTATATTAACATTTCTAAAATAAATTGCGAAATTTTTAATTTCATTTTTTAATTGGTAGTTACATAATAGTTACACATTAAATATTTTCGTCATATTTGTTAATTGCAACAATTTACACAAATTATATAAGTAAGTGCAGTGTGAACAGCCTTTAAAGAAATACAGGCTAAATTTTCTTATCTGTGCGTATAATTTTTTTATAAATTCAAATAAATTTCAGTAATTTTTGTATTTAATTAAATTGAAAATAAAAGCAAATAAAAAAATAGGAAGTAGAAAATTTTGAAAAAAAAAAAAACATAATTTCCATTTATAGTTGCATATTATTTACATAAATTGCAACTCTGATAACTAAAAAAAAAATTACATTTGTATGCAAATTAAACTTCACAACGTTTTTTAAATTTAAATTTTTCTTATTTTCTATTCAGTTTTATTTATATACAATAAAAAAATTTAACAATTGTATAAATATAAATACAATTTTAAACAATTTTCAAATTAAAATGTTGTTGGCAAACATAAAAATAATTTTGTTTTTTACTAGCCTTTGGCTATTTAGTTAATAATATTTATTTTATTTGAATAACAAAATCAACTTCCGATATGGAAAATCATTTACAAAAAAAAACGAATAATTAAAATGCATTTCATTTGAATAAATAAAAAAATTTAATGAAATTTAAACACGTGGAGAGAAATTTAAATTTGAATAATATTAACTGAATTACAAGAGTTTCTAGTTACAAAAAAAAATTGGTTTTTTTATTGTTGTTATATAATATTTATTTTAACCAATTTTTTTACATAATCTGTTGAAAAAATGCAACTAGTAATTTCTAGTTGAATTACGATTTAAACTAGAGAAATAAAATTAACTAATTTTATTAACTAATTGTTGTTAACGTCAATCTACTTCCCGAACTAAAGCGATCTATAGTTTCTACCCTACTAATGTTTGATCAGATAATATCCAGGCTTTCATAGAAACCCAAAATCTTCCTGACGGCTAGACCATTTATTCTGAGAGGACTTACTCATTACTCATTTAAGTATATTAGTTTATATTAAATTAATGTTTTCAACTAAATGAATCAATTTGGCAATTAATTATTATTAACTAATTTAAATTCATTAGTTTCGACAAGTAACCAGTCAAAAAATGTTTGTAATTTATGTAACTAAATTTATTAATTACTTTTCACAAGTAACTAGTAAATTCTTACTAGGCAAATTATCGTTTTATTATTCATTTCCATTACTACCATACCAATGATATTACTAATAGTTTGAATAAAATTCAATTAAAATTTAACAATATTTTCGCTCCCACATTAAAACGTGGTCTGAAAAGTGACAAGATTTGTCTCCTTCACTGGAATTCTTTCGCGCTGGCGGTTAATATTCAACATTGTTCAATCTCGGCAGTAGCATTTTTTTAGTTTCATATGTTAAACAGTTATCAAAGCTAGCGGTTTTCGCTTACATTACGATTGAACCTATTTAAAGGTTGAATCCATTTGCTGACAATAAATGGCTTACTATAAAAAGCTGTTAATCTGTTTGTCATTACAGTTTATTCCTTAAGTTTAAGTATATAAAGAAGGAATTTACGATTCGGTATTCCTATAAAGTTCAAATTGCAACAGAATTTCAAATAAATGGTATCATTAGAAAATGGTCTTTTCTGTAAAATTCTTACAATTTTGATAATTCCAGTTTCAAACAAATTTACAATTACAATTTAACATCTTGATCTGACCCCAAGATGAAACTTCTTAAAGTACGCAAAAATGAAATTTATTTAGGTCAATATTGTAAAATAAATTTAACATAAATTTTTTATAAGTTTTTCTATTTTAAGATTTTTATTTTGTATCCTTTTTTTTAAAACAATCTCCTGTTAACAAGGATCTTTTTTTGACATATTCTATCAAATTTCCCATCCATAAAATTTGATATTGTTATAAAGATTTTTTATTTTCATCAGTTTTTTTTTTTTACATTTATTTTTCATGCTTCAACAAAGTTTTTCTATTTATATATTTCAACTTTACAAAATGGAATTATTATTTTGTAAATTGGATTGACATAAAGAAAATATGAAATCAAGAATGTCCTTCCGGATATTAAATCTTTTTTTCTGTTATCAAGATATCAACATCAAATATTTTTTTAAGAAGATTAATATGACAATAACAAAAATATTTCCGACCGACCATTTATTAAATTATAACAATTTACTTTGCCTCTGTTATACTAACTCCCCATTCACTGAATTCGAAAATCAACCCAAAACAAAAATATGAAAAATGTTACGTTTACGCAATGTTACCGAAGAGATTTTTTCCCTTCCGTTTACGCAATGTTACCGAAGAGATTTTTTCCCTACGTCTTTAGCGAACTATAAACGTACCTATAATTATGCCCTACTGAAGAAACATGTAAAGGGTTAGGAGTAACATATAAAGGTTTAAAAAAGAACTCTTTAATTGTAATGAAAAAACAGAAGTTGCTAATAATTTTTCAAAAAGAGCTTCTTGCATGCTATTCAGTTTTTGTATTTAAATCTTTGTTCAAGGACTTGTTAGTCTTCTGTTACTCGAGCTCTAAAAGGAGTTATCCACGTGCTCAACTATAAAACTATATGTAGAATACCTACAACGAGAACAACTGAAAGTGGTAATCACTCTATCCTACTTACACTGCAACACATCAATTGGTCCTGCTCACTTCTTGATCGGCAAACAAACGCGTAGGCTTGGACTAATAGTAAGTGATAAATGCAGCGATCCAGGGCATGCTAATACCATAGAATACCTTGTACCACTGAGCGGCACTCGCTTAGCTCTCTTTAGGTCTTATTCTAGGAGAACCTTACTACCCAGTTCTGAAAGAGAGCTCAAATTAGGGTACCAGCAACTTGCTGCAACTTACTAGATATTCTTTCAACAAATACCCAGAATTAGTTATCCTAAAGTAAAGCCTCTATGGAACAAGTGTGGTTTAGATTTAGACGAAGTTCTGCCGCCACTATTGCCTATCCTGACCTAGTTTTTTGTTATACCCAAAACTATTTAAACTCCACGCTCATACCACACATAAAATAGTACAAATCATCTTTCAATACAAATTATGTAATATAAAAGTCCAATCATTTCACTCTCAAGATGTAGAATTATAGTCTGCAGAATTTTAAAGCTTGTTACAAAAGTTTCGAAATATCATGAACAGAAAATTATTTTTATTTTTTGTTTGTCCTGAATAAAAGTTATATTTTTTTTTCATAAAGTTATGCTGGGTGAATTGTGCTGTGATGATGATGATGATTATCTTCAATTGATGGAACATTATATTTTATCCTTGTAAAAATCTTAACTCGATTTTTTTTTTTGTTGGTTATTACAACCGAAGAGCAGAAAATTTCATGAAACATTGTAAAAGTTTCTCAAGTGGTGAATTTATGTTTTTGAAAAATTGTATCTTTTTATGTTACATGAAAAAAAAAAAAGCTAATTTAATATTTTTATTATCTATCTTTCTGAGTCAGCTAAAAATGATTTTTTTTTTTGGTAATTTCTTTAACTACAGATAAACAAACAAACATAAAAAAATATTTATGCAATTTTCTTCAATTTTTTTTTGGTATGCTACAAAAACAAAGTCATAATTTTTTTCAAATGTCAAAAAATAAATTTTAAAAAATATTTCAAGATAAAATGTCAGTACTGAAGAGATACGTTTTTTTATTACATTATTTTTTATCAAAATAAAAAAATGTATGTAGTTTTTTTTTGAGTAATGATTCAATTACAAATCAGTAAGGAATTTTATCAAAATGTTAACATTAAAAATTGGAAAAATAAACATTTCACTGTAAAAATATTGCAGAGTTGATGACTTGAGATTCAGACAAGGTCATTTTAGTCAGTCTGTTAAATTTGAAAAAAAATATAGGCTCAGCTGTTTTTGAAATTATTCAATATCAATAATCATATTGATATTAACAGGCTTTATAATTTAGGAATTACCAGAATTACAGAATCATTATTTTGATAAAAGTCAACTCTACTTATAAATATTTGAAATGAATGCTTCTTTGCAGTTGTGTAAACAATTTAATTATCAATAAGAAATTTACACTTGGAATTATTAAGTTTAAATAATATTGATTTATTATAAGTCAAAATTTTAAAGTTGTCCAATTTTGAAGTTAATTATTGGGTCAGAATTTAAAATTTGTCCAATATTGAAGATAATTATTGGGTCAGAATTTAAAATTAGGCGAATTTTGAAGTTAATTATTGGGTCAGAATTTAAAATTTGTCCAATTTTGAAGTTAATTATTGGATCAGAATTTAAAATTTGGCGAATATTGAAGCTTATTATTTAGGTAGAATTTCAAATTTGTCCAATTTTGAAGTTAATTATTAGGTCAGAATTTAAAATTTGTCCAATTTTGAAGTTAATTATTGGGTCAGAATTTTAAATTTGGCGGATTTTGAAGTTAATTGTTGGGTCATAATTTTAAATTTGTCCAATTTTGAAGTTAATTATTGGGTCACAATTTTGAAGTTAATTATTGGGTCAGAATTTAAAATTTGTCCAATTTTGAAGTTAATTATTGGGTCAGAATTTAAAATTTGTCCAATTTTGAAGTTAATTATTGGGTCACAATTTTGGAATATTTCAAATTTAATATTCTTTTTGCAAATGTAGACAAAGTTGTACATTTTTAATGAAATAGATTATAAATTGGTGATTAGGAAACCTTTAGGTCAACTTTTTATATTTCCAACTAAAATAAATATTGAAATTTTATAAAACATTTTTTTGTTTTTTAATATGATTATTGACCCCAGCTTTTACAAATTAATTCTGTATTATCAAATATAATTTGTTCAAGTGCAATTTATAAAAATATTTATTTTAAATCTGAGATGAAAACTCACAAAAATTATTTATATTAATTATTAATAATAAAGTAAAATTTTGAATTAATTGCAATTTGACGACAACAACGAGTTTTGAAAGCAGTATTTTAAGAAAATTAATGTCAGTCAATATTATTAATTTTAATACTTAAAATATATAAATAAAATTTATATTTATTTATATATTTTATAATAAACAATTTTCGATACCATATTTAAGCCTCGACTACAATGTATCGATCAGTAAAGTTCAAATTTGACGTCTTCATTATATTTTGTTTATGGAAAATCGATTGAGTGAACACATAATTGAGATTGAAATCGATTTAGAACGAATCGAATCAAAAGAATTTAGAATAATTGAACTTTTACGAATACAAAGTGAAACAAAATGTCAAATGAAATGATATTAGACAGTATTCTTAAAAAAATATGTGTAATGAAACATAGCTGAACATTTTATAGATAGAGGATATTAAAAAGTATCCGCAACTAATATAAAATTGACATGAACACCAGAAAAAACATAACTTCAAACTGTTAAATTTAATCGATGAATCGATTCGAAATTGAATTGACTGAACATTGTAACCCAACCTTTAGATTTGCCAATCGTGTTGAACAGTTTAAATTCCCTGTGAACTCGGAAATCGCTAAATTTTATCATTTTTAAAAATCGTATAAAATTTTGTAATTTTTTGTAAAACACTAAAATTAAATTTTATTACAAAAATTTTAATGAAACATAAATTATGTCGTATTTTTTTTTGTTCTTCAACATAAAAAATATTCTGTGGTTTTACATTTAATAGATTTTTTTTTCAATTTCCTCTTTTAAAATTAATTGTAAATTTTGTTGTTGTTGAAAACTTCAATAAATCATTCTTTAGAGGCAATAAAACAGAAAGTTCAACAAACTTCGAATTTGAGGTGTTGAATTAATTTTCCTTAAATTTTCAAGATAGTGGAAATCTTGGAAATATAAAGAAACATTTCAAAGATTAATTATATTATAATGACATTAAATGTGAAATGACTTTTGTTAAACCCTCTAGAGAGGCAGGCAGGCACCCTGATATTAAATAAATATATAAATACAATTTTTTTTTGTACAAGACCAGATGTGGGTATCAATATATTTTTTACAAGATTTCCAACATTTTGAACAATTTCCAAACAAAAAAGAAAACGCCTTAGAACAAATTCTTATTTTTAATGTGATTCTTAAGTTAATTTCGATCTTGTTATCCTTATGGGTCATAAGTACCAGTGTTATTGTCCAGAAAAAACCATTTATTTGTATTTATAATGAACCCCCTCCTCTCAATATGACAATCTCATATAAAAATTCTTATAAGTAAAACCTATTTATTTACCCTCAAAAGAACTTTCGTCTTTTTGTATACAGGCCTAAAAGAAAAGTTTATCTATTTTGGTCATATGACATGAAATTATATTGAATAAATCAAAATGATAATTTTTTTTTATACTTAAATTAGATAAGAATAATGGGGGCGCTTTAAGTAATATTTTAACGTATTGTATAATTTGGATTGTCGTATATGAAATGAAATATATTTCTCAATATCTACAACAATTTGTTATCAGTTTTTTTATGCATCAGTTAATAAATGAATTTCAAGTTAGAATTTCGTAATATTTACAATAAAATTATGAAATTTATTAAAATTAATAGATGGAAACATTTTGACAGTTTTCATATTTGATATGAAAAATTGTAGTCAAAAGAGTGCAGGTACATAAAATACTGTAGTAGATTTCCTCTACGATTGTAATATTTAACCATGATTGATAGTAGAAATACCCTGTAAACAAGAAGTATCGTTTTCGATTCGCAAAAGAAATAACTTCTTCATACAAAAACATCTTTTACGATAAGTTTAGGTTCACCAGTCATGTGGCAATTTCGTTTTAACTCCGTTTGAGTAAATCATTAATGAATCGCATTTAGCGTTTCGTTTATGAATCATTTTTAACGAATCAGTATTTGTTAATAAGTTTTCCCTAGACACTTCTTAATATTTTCACCGGATTTTATCCTCTTGTTTATAAAATTAATTATTTGTTATAAAATTTTAATTATTTTTACTTAATTTAAATTGTAAAATAATCATAATTTCAATATGGTCGTTGTGAGGTTGTGACGTTTCTGAAGGATATAATTTTGTATTTATGAATAATTTGTGTCATTATTATATCACTAACCCAAAATTTAAAATGATATCAATGCAACTGAATATTTATATTGTGATTTATAATCACATCATAAACATCACTTTCACATTTCACTTGTATTTTTATTTTTGTCTTTTATTTTGACATTTCATAGTTTTTTACACTCGTAAAGTTAAAAGTTGTGTAACTTTAGTTTAAGACTTCAGTTGCGTATGAATGGAAGTATGTTTTATATTCAATTTTTATATAGTTTAACTTTGTAACTTTTTGAGTTTTGTCGCGTTAACTGTTTTATTATGAATCCAGCATAATGCCACAGAAATGATCCAATTATTAACTTTGAAAGTATTCAGTCGGAATTTTCTGTACTTTGCAGTGTTGTTTTCTTGTTGACCTTTTTCTGCTTTACGTTGTGTTGTAGTAAGTAGCAATCTGAATCCGACAAAAAGTCACTTGTAATAATTCGGTACAGCAATTGGTTATAAAAATTCCTATTATAACCAATGAAATTGTGGATTTACGAATTATATTTATGAATCCAAAAGAAACTTTGTGAAATTTTTCAAGACTTTTAATATATTATTTAGAAAATTGTAAAATATTGATATTTATTTTTAAAAATACAAGTAAAAAAACTACATTAAAATAGAAAAATCTTTATAATTGTGGTTATTTAGTTGTCAAAATTTGGACAGTAACGTTTCTACATTTTTGGACAGCAACGATTCTACATTTATTTTTATATATTAGTTCTTTTTATATTATATTTTTAACGATAAATATTTTTTTTTTCACTTTCATTACTTATAAATTTGTATTGGATTTAAGAAATTCCCCAAACTTTGACATTTTTAATCCTACCACCATCTCCCCAAATGTCAGAAAATCTGTTAAATCTTTTCTTTAGTTCCCATGTTAATTCCTGAAAAGATTATTAAAACAAAACGTTAAACTTTCTTATAAAAACAAAAACAGAAAAAAAAAACTTAATCTTCCTACGTTTTTCTTTTTCAAATACATAAAATACTGATTTGAGGTTAAGTCAAAAGTCAAATAGTTTTTGTTATCATCATATAATTTTTTTTTATATAGATGTGTCAACAATGACAATACCAAAAAAATTCCAAATAATTACTTAAACTTTTCTCCAAATCTAAACCTGTCAATTGTGATTTCTGTGGCGTCGTTACTGTTTCGTAGTTTCGTATATCAGGTGAGGATTGTCAGGTGTATTTAATAGATGATAAATGAAATAAAAATTGAAATGTAAACACGAGAATATCAAGTTATCATTTTATCATTCTCCCCCCTTTAATTTTTTTTTTGTAATGTGTGTCTTGATATGAAAAAATGATCAATCAAGAAAGTAGTTACGTTACGACGTATAAAACGTCAATGTCAATATTTGTTTTTGTAGAGATAGAGATATAGATGATAAAAACCTAACCTATAAAATGAGAAAATATTGATGAAAATTGTGTTTACATAATTCATTTAGTTCTATGCAAGTCACGGAATATTATGTGCAAAAATTTTATTGTCTTTTTTAGACTTTCTATTTATCTTAGTGTTTTTATTATGCTTTATTTTTATAATTTGTGAATATGACAAAATGTCAGTAATTTATAATGACTTTTTAAGTTGAGTTTATTTAAAGATTAAATTGACAATTTATTGACTTCTTTTAGTTTGTTTACTTTTTAGTTGAATTTAAAAGAATGGAATTTTTATAGTGGGTTGAAAATATTTTTTTATATTATACTTTAAAATCTGGAAAAGTGAGATCATTCAAAAATTAGAAAAAGTATAAACTTGCAAATTAGTTAAATATATTTTCTCCAAAAAAAAAATCGTGACAATTGACAGAAACCAAAGAAATGAAAATAAATTTTAAAAATGTATTTAAATTCGAGTACGCAGATTTTTCAGAGTCTTGAATTGGTTGGTTGGTTGGTTTTAAAGGAGTGGGAAATACGAGACACCCACGCGCATAGGCCACAGAAGAATGAGTCCGTTGCAATTCAGTTACATCGCATCGACTCATCCCACTAACGAACGTTATAATGTTGGCCGGCTTTATCTCACCCGTTTCCTAGAGGTTTCCCAGAAAGAAACTTTTGGAGGAGGCCGATGCTTATAAAGCATCAAAAATTCAGATAATAAAATTAAGGACATTTATCTAAAATCTTTCACCTTTCGTAAATCGCAGATTTGAAGTTTCAAGTTCTTTTATATCGAGAGAATTATCAATAACAGAAGGCCAGATACCAGACGGACAAAATGAAACTTTAAGGCATATTAAAATCGTAAAAAAAGTGTGCGAAAATGTCCTGAGAATTAAGGAATTAAAAAAAAAAAGTTTCTCAATTTTTTTTTTTTTTATAATTATTATATAATTTTTATTTTTTAATTAAAATTTACGTGATTATCTTTTAAAGCATTTCGTTTGGTTCTTTTTAATATCATAATTAAAACATTTTTTTTTTGGGCGTGTGTATATACAGCATAAGGATAACATTTTTTAAATACATATATATATATATATATATTACATACACAAGATAATAATAATCATTAAATTTTATGATTTTTATGCTAATGAACAACAAAATAAAAGGTAAATTTTTTATGATGCAAAAAAAAAAAAGTATAAATTCTGGAGAATTGTTAGTAGATAATTTAGAAAAGTAATGGTTTTCATCTTGGTACGTTGTAAAAATGTCGAATTTGAAAATACAGATTTAATTAGAGACACAGTTTTCCACAAAGTCAATTTCCGTAGGAAGTAAAAACTAAACGGAAAAATTTCATAGGATTAGCGACTGAATAAATGTTAAGAAAATAAATGAAGAACTGCGTGTTACTGAAAATCCTATAGGATTGCCTATGCTACATGACTTAATTATACTTATTTCTTTAATAATTAAATGTAAAAAACGGCTTTAAAGTAAATCTTGACTTGACTTATTACTTTATAGTAAAATGGACCGATGTACATACGAAAAGTAAAAAATATTGACTTCTCAATAAGAGTACAGCGAGCTAAATTGATTGGATGTAAAACCTCCTGCATTACAAATTACAAGCCAATCAATTCAATGTCAATATTGAAATTTATAATTAATTATACTTACATCAATTGTAAAATTAAATATTCTAAAACATGACTCCCAAATACAGAAATTTGTGAAGTTTTCATTTGAATATAAATTGACCTGGTCTTAAAATTAACCATTTCTTTTCCATCTCAAATTATCTCTACATATATTTAACATTCTGTTAAATTACCATACATTTTACCATAAAAACCACATAACAAATATTCCCCATACTCTCGAAAATTATTACTATAACCTTTTGTGTGTTTTGGGGGTTCGAAACACAAAACAGTGAAAGCTTAATGACGTAATTGATAAGAATTTTTCCCTAATTTTATTTCAGAAGACCAAAAATAACCTTAAAAAAAATTTGTAAACCAAAAAATTTTATATGTTCATATACATAACAACAACATGAAATATGTCGAACTAATTTGCATAACATAAATTTCCCAAAGTTTTTATTTTGCCAATGCCCCCACCGACGCCGTTTAATTTTTGTACGAAAATTATTATTATAACATTTTTGCATCTGAAAATCGAAATTGCCACCACTAAGCAACAGTGAAAGAATTGGTTTTTGGTTACATTAAAGAAGCTCTCTTATAACATCAACAACGAACCAATGTGTAGGCAGGCACATTGAGAAGTCGTCTTGCGGTTAAAATTATGTTAAAATGAAAGCTTTTAATTTATGCAAAAAAAAACATTATTTTTTCAATGTGACTTTTAATGATGGTATAGGGAATTTGATTAAAGGGTTCATTTAAAGGTTTAATTTTTTTTCTTCTAACTTGTTATATGAAAATGGCATTCAACTTGGCTTTAAAGTGAAAAACATTTAAAAGAAATTATTATTTTCTAAGTGTGTATTTTGCGCGGTTTCTTTGTTTTGTATGGTGTTATATGAAAATTGAATTTTCTTTTTTATGTTGAAATTAAATTTTCTTTAGTTTGTTGTAAACTGTAAAGATTGGCTATAGGGAAAATAATTGTTAAATTATATAGAAAATAATGAATTATTTAGTTTTCATGTCAACCTGGAATACACAATTTAATGGAAAAAGTTTTTAAGTAATTTTACTTTGGAAGATTGAATTTTATTTATGACAGTTTTGCATTAACAATTAAATGCAGTTTTCTTTTGGCTTTTGAATTATTTTAAATTAAATTTTTTATATAAATAAAATTTTAATATTTTTAACTAATAAATTTTATTTTAATTTTCAGGTAAGATTTTACTTTTAATGGAGAAAAGTTGGGATTTAAATCTAAGTTTTTGGTATGAAATCTTTTATTTATTACTTAAACAATTTTATGAATTTAGAAAAATATTAAATTTATATTACTGAAGAAATTGTTTTATGTCTTCATAAAAAATTCCCAAAATTTTAGCCAAGCTCGGTTATGTAATTATCATACACGAACTACAAGATCAAGTTCTGATGAAAATATTTGCATATTTCGTATGATTTCTAAAAAATTTCTAGTTACGTTTGTTGCCTGTAATAAAAATTTTGGGGACAGGCTTTATCTCCAAAACCAATACGAGTTTTAAAATCAAATTTCATCAAAAAATGAGGCTGAGGCTTCCATAACTTAATCAAATCGATTCGTTTCAATAAATATCGAACCTCGTCCGTGAATTGTTACCGTAGATCAGACAATTGATTTCATCAAATCGACAGATAAAACAACCTGACATTTTTTCTGGTTCTTGTTGGTTGGTTTGGTTGGTTAAAGTCGTAAGTTACATGCAACATGATGCAGGACATATACCGGTAAAGTGGCTTTTTGTTTCTTTCACATTCAGTTGTCCGCCAGCTGGCGGCATGATTGGTTAACTTGGATGACTAGTCTCGCCTCGTGTTGTCCAACTTGCTGTGAACACAGTTGTTTATTTAGCTGTGTACCCTATTCTAAGGTTATCTGCAGGTTGTTATGTCTTTCAGAAAGCATCTAGTTCAAAATGGATGTTGCGAAAACTGACACTTCAATTTTTCGTAATTAAGCGCTTCATAATTAATTCTTTATGTTTTTCTGCTGTCGATTGCTTAATTTGACAAATCGGTTCTTATTCAAAAACCAAATATTTCCGAAATCCTAATCAATATACCATAATAATTCCATAGTTTATTTTATTTATTAATTTATTTTCATCATTAAAATTTTTGAGAAAGTTTTGAAATATTTAAAAATAAATAGCATCACGTTTTTATTGTGTTTACAGTCAATTAAAAATCTTCGCAAATTATATAAAGAAATATTTAAATAATTATCAACTTGAAATTAAAACGAATTCATAATTTTATGGTCCAACTCGGTCCAAATATATATTTAAATAATAATCACGAATAACGAAACATTTAATTACATAAAATTCGTGCTAACAAATAAAATTAAAATATTAAAAGTGAAAATCAAATTATATTAATATTTTTTTTCTTGTTTCTAGATTATAATATTTAAATAAAAATTTAATAATATAATTTTTGTATGTAATTTAATTTCATCTTAGTCCATTATTTCAGAAAGCGTGTCTTAATCACCACGCAAAATTCTCGTTCATGTGGAAAAGTAATTTTTATATTGATGTACAACATGTTCACATCATGTACAAAATTTTCCTAATTTACACACTTTAAGATTTATGTATTTTTTATGAATGGGAGAACCTAAACACTATTTGGCCCATAGGTAAAAATTCATTCGGTGGTCCATAACTTACCATGGGATTTAAAAAATTAATAACTTTTCTGTTTTATACTTTTTTTTTTTAATTTTATATTTCATTTTATAATTTTTACACTAAGCATTAAAAATATGCTACGAAAATGACCTATCAAGAATTGGCTAGAAATCACAAAATCTGATTACGAGCAATGAAGCTCATTTTTAGTTAAGTGGTTTTTAAACAAGTATAACTTTTTGGGGTATTGAAAATCCATGAACCATTCATCATCGACAATTTCACCTCATTCGGTCTGGTTTCGCGAACCATCCGATAGCATCATTTTATGCCGTACTTCTTGAAGATGGAAGTTCTGTAACCAAAACTAGACAGCGATATTGATTAATTACTTATCATTTTTTACATCCTACTTTTGAAAACTAACTTTTAGTATGATAAAACTACAGCTCATACTGCCCGAGTCACAATTGCACTTTTAAGTCAAATTTTTGAAGAACGAATAATTTCCAGATATTCAACTTTTTTGATTTTTTCAAAGATTGCGTATATGTAAAGCAAGCCCGAGAGAATCCTCGTGCTCAAGGCCAACATTGAAACAGAAATTAGAACGCTACCGCCAGAAACTTTGAACAATGCCATGTACTACGATAAAATGATTACCGACCAAATTACCGAAATTCATTCAATTTTATATAACAAATTTTTATTAATTTCCGAAAAATATGCGCTTAAGATTTTCTGGTATTTTGGTATCATAAATTTCTTGAGTTCTTTTAATCAAAATTTAATTTTGATTATACATTTTTATAAAGTGTTATTTACGATATAATAAAATTTAAACTTTATTGCGATGTAAATTTAAAATTACCTGGCAAATTTAATAATAACGTCTTCGGCTTGGAGGGAAATTTATAGTTACATCAATAAATAAAATTTCATATTTAAATTACACACTATCAAAAAAAAATGTGGAATATAACCATTAATAGAAAAGTGTTTCAACAAGTTTTCTTTTTCATATACAAACAATTTTCTCTTATTTTATTAATGGTTAAACAATCTTTCCTAAATAGATAAAACTGGCGCAATTTAAAAATAGGCGTGTAGCGTGTTTCATTTAATTTTAATAAAGAAACTTGTTTGTCGTTAGATTCAATCAATTATTAAAATTATTATATATTTTGTATTGAATATTTTTATTATTAATTCAGTAAGAAACAACGGAATCAAGAATTTCATCTTAGTCGTAGATGTTAAATTAATTCCTATAGAGAATTGGAATGTCCCCAACCCAATTTATTTTTATTGCGCGCATTGATTATACCGAGAAAAATATATATGCTAATTGGGATGACAATTTTTTTCTAGATTTCTAAATTCATCTCAATTACTATATAAAATATGTAAAAAAAATGGAAAATAATAGATTTCGGAAAGACTGGGAATTAAATTTTTTGAATTTTAAATGGATGAGTTTTCTGATAAATATAGTTTTCTAATGTTACTTTAATGTTGGAAGGCCTTGCCTTAAAATAGTTATGCTGATCTATAGGCTGCTAATACAAACTACTCAAGACTATCTCATTTTTTTAGAAATCACATGTGGATAGCAGTTATGCAATCATAATTTGTTATGAGCTAAATATGAATTATATTAGTCTGCTTTTTATAATTCGAATTGAAATTTCATCACAAATAATATAAATAAAAGAGACAAACTAATGCGACAGTAATTTCTGCTGCAGGGCCTACAGAAAAAAGTATTCCTTACCATATAAGAAACAACCGAATAATCGCCACAGCCAAAATATTAGTAAAACAAAACATTAAAATTTGAATTAACAGACTATCTATCACTTACATAGTGAATCACAGTTCTGATTAGAACGCTACTATTTCCCTACGTCATCACATATTTCCCTAAATCATCACCTAGTTATGCAAGCCATTACAAATTGAAGAAAAGCTTAATTTTCGAACTAAAGTAGTAGTTTTAAAAGTATGACTGCTTCGATGTTGGACTTTTAATGCTCTATTTAAACTCAATAGAATAAAACGCAGTCAAAACTGCTGTCAAATCGGCCCATTAAATTTCTTAAAATAATTCGTTCTTCAAAAAATTCTCTTTGGAGGAAGATTGTGTCACGAATCGTGTCTTATTCTGCTGGAACCATATTTTGTCTGTCACAGGGTGTACAAAATTATTTATTATATCACCGTCACTGCATCATTTTTCTGTACACTATATACATGTATATGTGATGCAAAAATTGAAATAACGTTTCAATTTTTGCATCTCATGTGTGACTTTTAACCGACTCTGTATATAACTGACATTGATAATTAATAACCACATTCACGTGCAAGAGTAATTCGAAGTATCCGGAGCAATTAATTTGTTTTAATGGAACACAATTAATATTTTATTATTTATATAACAATTTTATTATATTTTTTTTTTTGTGTAAACTTTTAATAAAAACAAAATTCCGGAAACAAAAAAAATCATAAATAAATATTGAAAATTCCTAATCAAATATTTTTCTTGTTTATTGATCTATAAAGAAAAATATACGCACAAATAAAAAGTCATTCGAGTGAAATTTTTGATTCGATTTTGTGATTTAAAAATATTTTTGTATTTTAATTCATAAAATGTTCAAACAAATTCGACAGAAAAGGTACACGACGAACTGGACTAAAGGACAAGAAGCGTATTAGAAATTTCGATCGGGCAAAATCGACATAGAAATATTCGTTATTTTTTCAAATCACATTAATGTCTTCGAAAGTTCAAATCAATTGAACTTATGCGTGTTGCGTCCGTTGTGACTTTGCTCACTTTCATATATTCTTATACATTTCAACTTTTATTTGGCACTTGTATCCGTCTCCTTTACGTCCGTTGCGTCATGATGCTTGTTTTAAAAGTAAATGTTTGCCTATTACAATAAATTTTGTTACTGCGTTGATATTTGATATTTGCAAAGCATTTGATCTAAAATTTCTGATAAAACTTAATGAAATTTTCATTAATATTCAAATATTCGAAATTTGATAAAAATCATTCCAAAAAGAAATAAAATTTAACAAATTTCTTTCACAATTTTTTTTTTAATTTAATTTTTCAGATCAATTGATTTTAATCTATTTCAAAAAATTTGTATTTGTTGTCATCGTTGTCGATCTTATTATTTCATTTCTCTTTGATTTAAATAATTTTTATTATACAAATTTACAATTTTATTTATTATTTTTTATTTCAAACACTTATCAAAATAATATAAATAAATATTTAAATTTATATTATTAATACGATGAATTGCCGACGACGCCATGATTTAATCAGATTAAATTGATTCAAAAAAAAAAAATTATTTGATTCAACCTTTATTATTTTTTGGTATGATTGAAACGTGATGATTGCGTGACAGAATAATCAGGAAATTATTGTAAAGTTTGTGATTTTGAAAAATAAAAATTATAATTTGAAATTTAAAATATGAAATAAAAGTGTAATTATTAGATTGTTGGGCTCGTCATCACCAACCAAAAAGATCAAAAATATAAAAACTTTAGTTAGAGAAATTTATGATAAATTATTTGTGATATAAATTTTATTGTTTATTTATTAAATAAATTTATGAGATTGTATATACAGTGTTCACTCGATATAATCACCTAAACTGATTTGAAATTTGTAAAAAAGTTGCTTTTGTAAAATTGTTGTTTTTATCGAATTAAGTAGTATAAAATAATTAATTTCAAATAATTAGTGGAATTTTTTTATTAGTACATAATATGTGTATAATTTTTTTTTATATATAAAAGTTTAATAGAAATGGTAAAATCGTAAAAGTGTTAATGAGAATTTAACTATAATTTTTTTCAAATACGGCCTTTTCGCGTATCCTTCCAAGAAGAAGAAGATCTTGTACAGGAAAGTTGAAACTCTCTGACCACTCGATTGCAAGATTAATGGAATCAATAACGGTATTAATGTTTAATAATGATCCTGGGGCTTTCGACATAATTAACTTGACTTAATTCTTCTTCTTTCTCATTACCAACCTCCATAGCTGAATTCAAATCATAAACATGATTGTTTTCATTTCCTCCACCAGCCCCAGACCATGATATCAGTTAAACTTGCACTATTTTCAGGTAATATTGAGTTGAAAAGGGTTGCTTTAGGTAAATAATCATCTTATTTATTTTTACACCATTTTCAACATATTTTAAAATTTCCAACTTCTCATTGTAAACGATTTTCTCTTAATTGTGTCCATTCAAACCAAGGTTAGCAAAAATTTCTTATAACGAACATACTAATATTAAAAATGATGACTATATCAGGAGTTGCTTATATCGAAAGTTTCTTATATCAAATGTGATTATATCGGGCGAACACTGTATTTTAAAAATCATTTTTCCATTTAATATTTATTTATTTTATTTTTATTTTTTGTTTGAATTTGAAATTTATATCTAAAATGGTTGTCGGTTCGGTACTATTAAAATAATTTTTTTATTATTAGTAATTTAATCTTAATAATGTCGAATATAAAATAAAATAAAATAAAATTTTTAAAATTTTATAATAAATTTAATTATTTGTGGTTGATATATTTATGATTATCTAATTTACGATTTGGATAAATTATATAGAAATAAAATTTCTTATGGAATATTTAATTTATCTAAAAAATATTATTTTCTTTTCTATTAAATTTTATTATTTTATTATTGATAGATAAAAATGAAAGAAAACTGTTTTGAGAAAAATCATTTTTGTAAGTGATTTTCTAAGAAAAATTGAAAATGATTAATTTTATAAATTTATTAGTAAGAATTTTTATAGAATTCGCTTGATTAAAGAGCATAGAACAAAATTAATTGACATCAAATAATTTACATAAATATATAAGTGAACTTTCATAGTGAAGCTATGAGCGATGCTGAAGCTGTGCCATGTTCCAAGCTGTATGCTAGTAATCTACTTCTGTTCATTTATTGAAATGAGGGTGCGCAGAGCGGAGCAAAATGTGTTTAATGAGTGAAAGCTTTTTTTGAAGTGCAACGCTATTAAACTCCTGTGCTGTCGGTTGCTGAACAATTTCAGTTTCATATAAACATTTGTAATAAGCATTATAGCGATGGGTCCACACGTGAGAAGATCGCTATTCCGAAGTTTTGTTTTTGAAAGTAAATATTTATTATTTTTTAGTAGAATTTCTTTGTGATACCAAAGAAATAACAAGAAAATTAAGAATTTTAAAAACAAGAAATGTCTTTCAGAGTACTAGAATTTGACATTTATCATCAGGATTTCCAGTTTTTAAAAAACACTACATCTTCACTCCGACCTAAGCTTCTGTAATGCGAGTCAATTAAATACATGAAAAATAATAATTTTTAACAAATATTTAAATATAAACCTCAAAAAAAAAAAACCAGAAGTGATGCTCAAAATCAGCTCAGAAATTGTCTATTTTTAAATATTCTTATGAATTTTAATGTCGTAAGACCTAATACCGTATAATTACAAACATTAACAAATTCTGATAATCGTTTTTAATTTTTAAAAGCCACAAATTAATTCTACGTTTTCTCTAGTTCTAGTAAATGTTCTAAAATTTAATTAACCATCATAAACTATTAAATTCCACCATAATTTTATCTGCCATTTTTATAATAAAATATTATTATAAAAATTATGCTTAAACAGCTGCGCCATGAAACCACAAAATTTTACAAAAGATTTTCTTTTAAAATTCAATAAATTCTCATAAAATTCATCTAAAAAAACTTTAAAAGAAATTAATTTTCTTAATAACTTTTAATGTAAATTCCAATGAATATAAAAATGTAGAACCAACCATCAGAGCGCCAAATAATAAAAAAGTTTGACGTTTGTTGGAATGTTGTTATCGCGCGTAAATCAATTAATTTGTGTTACCCATAAATTTTCATTTATATAAAATTATATTGTATATGTAGAAAAATGAAAATTCTTTAGTCGCGTTGTAACGAATTTCCATCACAAAAACAAACACTTTAAAAAAAAAAAAAAAAAAACAATTTTTTTAAATGACATTTTTAACCTAAATAAAAATAAATTGATCTACAAAAAATTTTAAAAAAAATATCAATTCAAAAGAAATTTTATGCTGTCGTCCTTCCTCTCTTCGTATCGGTTTTTGAAATTTTCAATTTTCGCAGAATTAACGTCACAATTCACAATTATTTAAAATAAATTCTATATATATATAAATACTTTGGAAAACCAAAATTAACAATCAATAAAATTGAAAATTTGCATAAATTTTCCAAATAGAGCACAAGGTGATTCTATGTAAATTAATTGTTATGCTGCCCATACATTGTGCAACCTTCAACATTTTGTCAACCGGGTTTTAAATTTTCACAATACAAATTTCAGCTTGGCTTACAATCGTCAAAAATCTGTTTTTTTTAATTAAATTAATGCGATCGGTTCTGTTTGAAATTAATTCGTATAGTAGCCAATAGACTAAACACTAAAGTAGACTGAACACATAATTATCGATTGCAATTTCCCTTGACATTTGGTTCAACGCAGCTAGTATTATATGTCCACTAAAAGAGTTTCCATATGCCAAATTTGAACTTTACTAAACGAATTGATACTGCAGATCGATACATTGTAGCCCAAGTCTAAAAGTTGAGTAAAAAATAATATTGATAATAAAAACATTTAAAAATGTGTGTTTTTTTTTATATAAAACGTCAAGAAATGTCATTTTGGTTGTACAAGTACCCAACACAGAATACACTATACAACTTCAATAAATTAAAATATTTTAATATTTCTTCAACCGGTTTGTCAACTGACAAACGATACAACTTGACCAAGTTGTCAACACGATGATTAACAATTCTTATAATGTATGGGCAACTTTATAGTTTGACTACAATAAATCGATAAATTATGTTTTTCATTATTTCCGAATTTTTTATCGATCTGTTGAAATCTTTTAATAGTATGAAAAATTACTCACAATTACGAATAAAATTTACTAACAATTTTAAACATTTTTCACACGTTTGTCAAAATCCACAATTAAGTAGACGATTTTTCAACAACTGGCTAAAGTATAATTAAAATCACTCTGTATTATCCAAACTGCAATAAAATTATGTTCAGAATATCGATAACGAATAACCATGGATTAATCATTCAACATAATAAAAAGTGTTCTTTTATGTTATTTATTGAATGCTTTTCGATTGGCTTGGCTGTGCAGCAATACAAGTGAATTTTGAAAATTATTCTCGAAAATTGAATGATTTTTGATATTCAGGTCAGAATGGAATTATTTTCAATTCTGTTCCTTTTTATGGGTTCTGTTTTTTTTTTTTTTTTTTGAATATTTAGGTACGTAATTCAGTCAAATTAAAATTTATATTTTCATTAGCTTGGATATCTGGAAGAAAATTCGTAATTTCGATTTTAAAAGAACAGTGCAAAAAAAAAAGAAAAACCAAAATAATTGGAATTTTCAAGATATTTTATTTATTGACCGAAGTAATAAAAGTAAATTTTCCAATTCAAGAATTTATTATTATTATTATTTAATATTTATTATTATATTTTGTTTCCATTAAGAATCTTCAGAATTTTTGAAGAAATAAAATAGGGTGAATAATTTTGTTTTCTTACATTAATATCAAAAATTATGGCTTTAAAAAGCTGTGTACTTTTCATATAGCCTGATTTATAACACACGCAACGCAAGACACATAAAAAAGTTAAGAATGTTATGAAACAAGTTATAAAGTATGAAATTTTAATGGAATATTTAAAGGATGCATGCGGAAGTTTGGAATTCCGTAAGAATGTTGAAGGTTAAATTTTGAATTTTGAATTTCTTCATTATGAAATCTATCAAAAACTAAAACGATTTGCTCACCTAATTATAAATAATTAAACAAAAAATACAATAAACTTCATTATTTAATATATTTTCAAATTCAAATTTCGCGCGTTAAATTCAAAATTTCAATTTTCGCACCAATTTTTTTTTTTATTCATTTAAATTTAACTAGTCACGCCTCTTTTTTCTTAGTTAAAATTTAATTGCCGGTGTGACATAACGTGTTGGGTGTTGGTTTGGTACGTGGTAATGCAATAAAATTAATTAAAATTATAAAAATTTACTTTTTACGTCACAAATATTAATAAAATTATTTTATAATATTTTTAATAGATTATTCAATTTAAAAAAATGATAATAAAATTTAAATTTTCTGAGTTTTTCGTGTTTTTAAAATCGTTTTCAAAAATGTTCATATTGACAATTTAAATGTGAATTTTTTATGTGTGGTTAAATTTTATTAAATGAAAGTTTAAATTTAAAAAAAAAATGGAAATTAATTATAAAAAAATATAATATAAATTTCCATATTACGGTAATATTGGTTTTGTATGAAAGTGAAAACGAAAAATGTATTTTTTTAGTGCCCGGTTATCAAAATTAATTTCGTGACAATTTTTTTTTAAATATATTCAGCCATTTTGAATTAATCAGTTTTTTTTTTTTTTTTGTTATATTAAGGTAAATTATATACAAATATTTTTATACTTTTTTGTTTTAATTTTCTTAGTTTTTCTTAAGATTTCAAGACTTTTTTTAAAAGTTTTTCTAATATTTTATAATTTGATAAACAAATTTTCATGATTTTTAAACCAAATCTTTCATTTGGTACCGAATTCGATCATCTTCACCCTCATCCGATAGAGCAAGCTCCCATACAAACTTCAATCGTATCTGCTATCTGGAGTACCACAAAAATGGACGTGAACCTAACATTATTTTTCAATTATTCACAATTGATTTTTTTTATTTTTTATTCTCCTTTTTTAACAAAAACGATGATTTTTTCCTCTTGTAATATAAATTCTGAATATTATCTCGGTTCTGCGTATTATTCGGCAAGATTAAATCAGATTCTGAAACGAATTTGTATCTAATAAATAAATTATAAATTTCTTAGTTATAACCACAAAATATACAGAAAAAAAAAGATTAATTATGGAGTTTCCGTTTCATTGTGTGTTCACGTTCACCTAAAGAATTTCACCAAATTAATAAACCAGATAATAAAAAAATTTAAATAAATAAAATTCTGTTTACTTTTGACAGAAATTATAATATTTTTCTGCTGACCTTCAAAAAAATATTTTATTTTTACTATAAAATCTCTTGAGTCACCTTTTTTGTAGCCGAATTCAGTATTAATTCCCTGGTGGGAATAAGGAAAACCAAAATAATCTTATTTGTGCACCTACTAAACTTGAATTTTTTATTTACATAAAAAAAACTGACGTTTAAATTAGATTTACTTACTTAACAAACTTTTCAAGATGATTACAAAAATAAATAATTCATAAATTTTTTTTTTTTTTTGGCATCATCTATTTTTCTATGAAGGACAATTTCACTAGGGGGTGAATTCAGTTCCAAGTAAAACAAAATTTAATTTATTAATTATTAACTTTTTTAACAATAACATTAATTTATAAAAAAATTAATTTATTAATATTATTTTTTTTGTAACTTCAAGATCATTGCATAATTAGTAATTATTGTTAACAAACAAAAAATTGTTCATTTTGGTTTTTATAATGAAAGCTTGGGAATTTTCAAAACTTTTTTGCTGTCATTGGGTGTTAAAAATTGTTGACAGTACACCAAAAAATTTTTTTGTAAAATTATAACATTTTAAAATATTAATTTAATAAATTAGTTGATTTCCAGACTGACAATTAAATTATGTAGTTAACAAAAATTCGCATGTCTGTCAGTAATGAAAATTTATTTTAATAATAACTTTGGCATTTAAGAGAAAATTCTTAAATAAAATTAATTTGATAAAAAACTAAAAAAAAAATTGTCCAAATTAATTAAATTGTTATTTTTGTGGTTTATAATGAAAATTTTTGTTTTATCCGTTTAGCAAATAATTGTGTTTACAAAATCATAAAGTGTCATTTAGACATTTAGAAGAGTTGAAATTTGTCAGTTCGTGTGATGTAAGTTTTTTGTAAATATTTTGTTCTAAAATTTCTGAGATGATGTAATAATATGAACTTTTTCGGATTAAATCAAATGATTACTAATTGCCATCATTTTTACAGAGGTTTGATTTAATTTTCATGTTAATTAAGCTGTATAAGCATTGGGAACGCCGGTATCATTATATTTATTGGTCGGTTTGATAAAAAAGAATGTAAACAAAGAAATTAAAAATTATATAAAAGTTTTTATGTGACAAGTCTCGAAGATTTCAAGCTTAAAGCATAAAACTACAACTGTGTATTTGAGAAGTACTTTATGCTTGTGAGCTGTGGGATTTAATTTTGAAATGAAATCTTCCAATAAAATAATTTATTTGAATTTTGATCTCTTTCTATATACTTTTTTGGTTAGGTCGATCCACTGCTAAAAATCTTGAGTTAAACAAAACATTCATAAAATTCGAAAGTAAAACTTTAATAGCAATTCAAAAATTGAATATATTTACTAAATAAAACCCGGAAATTTTCGCTGCCTATCAGTAGTTAACACAGTAAACTTTTAAATTTTCTATTAATAAAATTCTTTCTTATCATTTTCAAACATTTCCAGTTTCTGTTGTGGCTCCATAAAGTTAAATTATCAAAATATAATTTAAAAAAATAAATAAATCATAAATTTTTGTGTTATCACAGACTTTCTAAATAATTAAAAGTTAATTAAACTAATTACAAAATCTACTTTCTCGTGAATTTCAAATAAAATATAAAAAGTTATAATTTGACTGTACTGTCACTCTTACTAGTATGAATTAATATCATAATTTTATAATGTTGTATATTTACAGCCAATAGCCAATAAATGTTTCTGTTTGAAGCAAGTAAATTCACCTTGTACCACTGTCCACAATTCGTGCACTGGTGACAATTGCGGAAATAATTTACTGTGAACAAATTGTAATATACAAAAATTAGCAAGCATTTCCTATGCTTCAACATTTTTGTACTTTTAAGTGTTATTAAGAATTCTTCATAAAATAATTTAAATTATTTAACATTCAGTGCCAGTTAAATGTAAAATTAACCGAACACATCAATTGAACTCAATAAAAATCGTTGCTATAGCCAATTTGGACAATTTACTGTGGGTTAATATACAGAAAATATCTGTACACTGCAAATTGTCGGTACTACAGTGAATTTAGGCTAGACCCGTATTTCTATTATGACACTATTGTGAGAATATCTTTCGTCGGATTAGTATTGGTTTGTTGTATACGCCAAATTATCAGTTTTTTAATATTTGCAACGATTACGGAAATAACGAATATTATTTTTGACGTATACATCCCCAAAAAATCATGAATTTTAATATTCGATTGTCGTACGTGTAAGAATAAGAAAAAATGTTCTTAAGTTGGCGGATACGACGACCCCATTCTGTTCAGTTCAGAGGAACCTAAAGTAGGCAATTTAAGTAAGCCAATAAATTAGTTTACTTCTGATGTACAATTTATACCATTTTTTTTTTCGGTGACTGTTTTAACATTAAATTGCCATAGAGAGTTCGTCCAAATGACGCGTACGACAAACAAATACTGAGTCGCCGATTTGTTAGTGACTGATACTTTTTTTCTTATCCATAAAATTATAATTTTTTTTTTGTTGATCTTTTTTGCATAATTAACAATTTTTTTTTTCTCTAAATTCTTTTTATATCCAATGTTTTTTTTTTAATTAAAAAAGCATAAAAAAAACTTAGAGTCATAAAAATATTTTTCATTTATGTATTGAATATATTAGCATATAAATTTCTAAAACAAAAATATTTTCATTTGGCATTCGACCTTGTAAAATTACTTCAACCGAAATAATAATAATGACGTTAATAAAAATATAGAATCAAAAATAAAAAACAAGAATTTGATTAAATTATATTTTGTCTAGCTAAAAAAAAATTTCACTTCAAAATGGAAACTCATCCCCGGAGATCATAAAAAATGTAATATCGCAAAAAAATATAAAAAATTTTCTTGATAAAAATTTACAAAATTTACTTCAAACATGATGGAATTAATATTTTCAATAAATAAATAAATCAAATAATTCAATTATTTCTATTTTAATATTATTATAAATTTTGTTGGTTAAATTTCTATATAACTTAAAAAAAAAGTAAACTTCAAAAAGTTTGATTGCGCACACAAAGCGAATTATTGGAATTTTTTGTTATAATATTTGAAATTCTGTACACAAACTAAAGAAAATGTTTGAATATTAAATGTTTTTATAATAAAATATTTATAAAAAATTATATATACGTATACATGTTTTGATGTTTTCTATTTAAGGATAACTGAATTTTCTGTTCCGTTCAGATGGAGGTCGTCCATTTATAACAGAGTGTATCGAATTTTGTACTGACACCTGTGTTCTATGTATATTTCGTTACCAATTTCCTGAACGAAAAGAGCAACATAATTTCAGGGATGGTGAATCGATTCTGACGTTCAATCGAGAAATATAATGGCTGATTTTAATGTGGAATAGTTTTTTACAAATCAAAATAATAAAAATATAAATTTTGATTACAATTTTCAAATAAAGTATTATGTATTTACAAAATTTACACCACATTTCAACATTCCAACTAATTTAGTATGACACATGAGTACAAAACTTTGGGTGCCATATAGAAATATTAGCGGCGTTTTTATAATTCAATTTCATTCAGAATCGCATATAAGATCGCGTGACGCGTTATTCGTATTTCGTATGAAACTGTTCTAAATTTGCCCTTTTACATAATTCTCTCTATACATTTAACTTTTCCTTAGTAACGTTTCCTTAACTTCGACACCGCTTATAGCTTTAGAGCGGTGTCGAAGCTGTACTTTGTCGCGCTATGACCATATAGTTAAGTGCGCAGAGTCTTTAGCTACGTGATGAGTTTTGTTTTGTTTCGCCTTTTAATTCTATAGAAATTTCTTCCCAATTTTTATCAATTAGCAAACGATGGTGACAATTTTTATTTCTTTGGTCCAACAAAGGAACTGTAGAAAAATTGTATTATTACAATTGCTCAGCATCAAAACCTGTCCAGAAGAGTTTAATAGCATTGAGCTGTCGCTCACCAAACAACTTTGCTCGACTCTGTACAGTGTTGTGCACACTCTTAGCAGATTTCAAGCATATAAAAAGCATTCAGCTTTGCACAGCGCAGCAATGCTCATAGCTACAATCTGAACGTGGCTTTACACTATAAATTAGGAAATCGTGTTAAGCAAATAATTCATTTTGAAATCAACTTAAAAGTTCGAATTGTTTCAATGCACGAAGACCGAAACTTTAAATTTAAAAATTAAAATAAATTTCCAAGGAAAATTACCCGCCCATTGCATTCTTTCTGGCTGGTTCCGGCCAGAACTGGGGATTTGGCAGATTAAATTGGTTATAATTTTCTTTTTCTTATTCAGTTCTCCGTAACTGTAGCTTTAATGAAAAATAATATTATGTACTTGACTTTATGGATGATCTCTTTGGTATTTATTTCACTTTTGATAGATTATGTCATATAAATATTAAATTAGTTTCCACACAAATACTTTTCGAGAGTTTTTTAGTAAATTCTTGAACGTATTTAATGTCAACATGTAATTTTTCCTTTACCTAAAATCGTACTTTGATGATTTTATATTTATATATAGTAAAATTAAGTTAAAATACCAATAGCAATAAATACTTTAGAGACTTAATTGAATTCCATGGCACATGTTTATCCTTCCAAAGACATGATTATTTAATTATCAGTTTAATCACTGAAATAATAAATAATTTAATTTATAAACACCGATTTTTTTGATTGAGTAATGATTTTTCTATGACTTTTTTATGCAGAATTTTTCATTTTAACTTTTTATCAAATTAATATTCAAATGTTTCTATTTCTCTTAAGTAAATTATATACCAATTTTTAATTTGTATTTTTAACCTTTCTTTTTTTTACTACTATTTTTTAATTCTGTTTTTTTTTTTTTTTTGACTGACAAATTCTTGGAATTTTTTGTGGTTTTACTTTCCGAATTCTGAATAATTTAACATTTACGAGGTTAATTTTGTTTATTTATAAAGTTTTGTTTAATATATCGTGTTATTTTTAAGTTTAGCTCTAAAAAATTATATTATTTTAGCTATTCGAATTTCAATTACAAATCATACGACAGCCAATTAATAGATTTATGTAATCCGATAATATGAATAGATTCGGCCATTTTGTTAAATTACTCTCGTAATATTATTTTTGGAAATGTAATAAATAATTTATTTATTCACATAATTTCGTTTTTCATTTTCTTTGAATCTGAATTGAAAAAATTGTTTAAACTTACATCCATAGTTCGATAATAGGTTAATATAAATAGTACAGATTTGTTATCGTAAGTATTCTACATACTTAGTTATTAAAGAAATACTTTTTTTAGTAGGAACTGGTGAATATTTATGATACCGAATTGTTCTGTGCACAAGCTCTTAAGTCATGAATGGAAAAATAATTCAATCGTAATTCCATAGAATAGATCGATAATAGGTTCTCTATAGTTAATTATGACAGATTGGTTTTTGAAATCGATATACAAAATAATTAATCATGCGGAAACATCAGAATTGTAGAGGAACATCCTAAATTACTGCCCTGCGGTAAGCTTTAAAAAAATTAAAAACTTGGAACATAAATTTTTGACCGACATTGAGGAGGCGGACAAGTTAAGACCGTTTATGAACTAACTATGTTCACGAGAGAGGTGAATTAGAATGATAGCTCTAGTGTAGAATAAACCATCATGCGAAGAGTAAACGAACCCTTGAGGTCTAGGTGCGTAGTATTTATCATCTCTCCCTTCAAGCTAACCCAACAGTTTCTGAATAATAATTATCCTGTCAACTTTTCACTATTCAACTTTCTTAACTATGCTAGTTCATCTTAAAACTTTCTTACCACAATAATTTTTATATCTAAAGAAATTGTAGAAATGACCTCGGAAAATGCTCTTACAATTCATTGTTTTTCTAAGAATTTTCTCCTGGAAAATTGAATATGAATAATGAAAACAAAAAAAAAAGTTTTATAAGAGTTTTTTTCATTGTTTTTGATAGATCGCTGTATAATTTTTGATGAATGTTTTTGTGTTTAAGCTAAAGGCAATTTTGGGTAAAATTTTTGAAAATATAATTTTCTATTTTCAAAAAATAAAAAACATAATTTTTTTTTTTGTATTTTATTGTAAAAATATTATGAAAAGCAAAAGAAAAACTTGAATTTTAATTAAAATCAAAAAAAAAAAAAATATTTGACTTTGAAGAAGTTGAATAAGTTATTTATTTTCGCTGTTAAATATGTTTTGGTGGATGCTGGGGGGGAAATGGCCATTTAATGAATGGAAATTTTTTCATGATAAAGAAAATTTATTTTGAAATAAATTTAATTTTATTTGAAATGAATATTATTCAAGTTCACTTCTTTTCAATACATATTTTTAAATCGTTTCCTTGACAATCAAAAGGAATTTTTTTGGAAAAATAATTATTTAAGTGGCTTGGGTAA
The DNA here is from genome assembly GCA_963920725.1 of Rhamphomyia laevipes. NCBI lineage: Eukaryota > Metazoa > Arthropoda > Insecta > Diptera > Empididae > Rhamphomyia > Rhamphomyia laevipes. The sequence goes on along the minus strand of OY987255.1, from coordinate 4,175,588 downwards.
TCTGGTCAATTAAATGTACTTGAATTTTTAGTATATTATTTAGAGTAAATTATTTGAAGATTAATTATTTCAATAATTTTCTTTTAAAGGATTTTTTTTTTGGTAATTTTCTAGGCTATTTAGTTATTTGAAAATTTCAAAAAATATAGTTCATTTGTAGATTTGATTTCGGATTAAAGCTTAAAGCAATTTCCTTGCAGTTTCTTTGTGTTTTCTGTTGCTCTTCTTCTCTCCTTCAGCTTGCCACTCTTACATTTGCTGCAGACGTATCTCTAATTCGAGTAATGGTGAATCGCATAGGTCGATCTGTTTAAAACTTTCTGAAGACTTCGTTAATTCCAATTAAATGGAATTAAAATGGATTTCTTTATAATTAATTAGTTCTTCGTATCTGATCTTTTTAAAAAGAACATTTTTAATTAGTGTTTAAACTCAATAAAAAATTCTTCTGTAACCACAAATTAATAAGAATTTTTATTTTTTGATTAATGATTAGCAATTAAAAATGTTCTAAAGAAAAAATTGAGAATACTTACAATTCTTTTTGATGATGATAATCAAGAATTATTGATTTCATTTTTGAAGAAAAACTTATAATTATGACCCAGATTTTGTATAACATTTGAATTATCAGGAAATTACCATTTTTTTATATAAATTGAACTCATATCCTTTTTTATTGTACATATATGAATAATTAATTAAATTTTTGGTTATTTTTAACTCAATTTATACGTAAATACATTTTACATACATGAAATATATTACGAGCAACGATAAATTCCCTTACGTATAATTACGTAAATTTTTTTTGGTATTGGATTTCCATTTATAATTAACGAATTTCTTAAGAAATAAAACCAATTGACAAATGGTAATATTAAAAAAAAAAAAAACTTTTCCACTTGAGTGATAATAATTTTCTATCTCTTTAATTGCGTTACAGAGGGACTCAACACAAATAAAACCTCTAGAAATCACTTCAAATCCATAAAAATTATAGAAAATTCTTAATTTCCATTTTGCCATTTTTCTTCTGTAACGAAACAAAATGAAATTTACCGAAAATATACCAAAAAAATATACAAATAATTTTTTTTCTAATAATATTATTATATTCTCCTCAACTGTCACTATGGGATCGTAAAAAAAGTCCTTTACCGAATACCGAAACCTTGAAAAATAAATAAATTAAATCTGAGATAAGAAATTCTGAAAGTTATTCAATAAAATTGCGAATAATAAAAATAGTAAAAAGATTTTTCTTATGTTGATGGGTACTTTATTACTATAGTCACTTTCAAGTTGTGTTGGTGGTAATATGACCTTATTCCCTCCTATTTCAAGTTTTCTCTAGATTTTTATGAAAAAATTTATTTACACAATTTATTTTATATATTCATTTTGAATATTTGACGTCGCGGCTTGTACAAGCAATTTGTTATGTTAATATAAATGTATATTAAATGAGAAATCAGTGCTGTACCTCGAATTTTGGGTAAGGGGACATTGTTAGTTTATTTTATCAAATAAAATTGTTTAAGGCAAATCATTTGTAAAAGTTTTACTCGGTGTTTGCCTATTGGGAAAAATGGTAGAAAAAACTGTCTCTTACGATATTGATTGTCATCAAATGCAATCGGTAGAGGATGTAAGCTACATGTTCTGCGACTGCCCAAGATTTATTAAAATATATTAAGATTGTTAGAGATCATAATTAGTTTGATAATTACTTTGATTTTTATGGAAATTCTCAAATTCATAAAGGAAAAATAATGGATTCAGTAGGAGACGAACTTGTAATTCCTTAATTACTTGTACCACCTTAATAAAGTGTGAAGCAGTGGTCTGAATATTAAATTTTATATTCGTAAGGAAATTAAGATAATGATTTTTCTTTTAATATTTTTAGAAACTGAAATACTGAAAATTTTCAAAATTACAATAAAGATCAGATTGAAAAACCATTAAAGAAAAATTCAAAATGGAAAATGGTACCAATTATTTTTCTTTTATTAGGTATAAATAAATTCTTAACATCTGTCATTATATAAATTATAAAATAATTTACACATAAATTTCAATCTTCATTTTACAAGAATTCTCTTTGACAATCTTACTTTTTGATAATGATTCTAAGAAATTTTCGTCACAATTAAAATATTAATTTTTAATTTCGAATTTTCAATGTTTCTGCATGTAAATAATATAAAATTTCACTTGATCTATAAAATATTTTTGCTGAAATTTTAACGTCACTTGTGTGGGTGTCATCCGGATGAAGCCATTGACTACGAAACCAAGAATTATGTATGTATATTAAAATTTGTTGAAAAGTATGAAAAGTACTTTTTTCAATTCAAGGACGACTGATAAAGTCATTCTGTAAATAAAATATTATCATCCTTCCGATTTTTTGAATATTTAATTTAAAATTTAAATATACGTAATTATAGGTACTTTTATCTCGCCCGCCCCTCTTTGTAATTATTTTTATCGCCGCCTTTGATTTACAAAATTTCCGACTAATTTTCGCTTTCTTTTTGCTTCTGTATATAAAATAAATTTTATACGTATCTCTACGACAAGTAATAAGAATTATAAACTACAACGGAAAAGGATACGCACTTAAATTATTATAAAAGGATTTTATTATTTTGTATTTATTAATAAATTTTATTATACATAGAAAACATAAAATGAATTATAAATATAGAACGAGAACATAAATTGATTCGGTTTTGTTGTTTATGGGGGCGTTCCTTGTTGTAAGGCTGACTGTAAGGATCAAATTTACTGTGACAATAAGATTAAGGAAAGGTTTTTTCAATGATTCAAATAAATTTAAAGATTATATAAAAAGATTAGATTTATTTATTCTTTTTCTCGATTTTAAATCTTATGATAAATATTTTATTTGACAGTCTCCTTAATTTAGGTAATTTTTTATTACTAGATTTATTTATATAATTTCAAATTCTTTATTTTTTATGTATAAAATATTAATGCGTCGAAAAAGGTTTACTCGTCGAATAATCTTTTTTAAGAAGTCTTTTTTTTAGGTAGTTTTTTATCTTTTTTAAGAATCTTCCTTTTGGTAGTTTTTATAATACATTGAAAATCTTCCATTTTTTTTTGAGTTATTTATGATTTAATGTAAATAAGTAAAAGTGACATAAAATTTCAGCACAAAATTTTTATAGGTGAATTGAAATTTGATATTTTTTATACTGAAAATTAATATTTTAATTGTTATGAAAATTTCTTATTATACGCACATTTTATATAGTAACATTGTCAAAGAGAATTCTTGTAAAATGAAGAATATTTATATTGAAATTGTTGTACCTTATAATTTATATGACAGATGAAAGAATCCATTTACTTTATTTATAAAATAAAAATAATTGGTATACAATTTTCCTTTTGAATTTTCCTTTAATGCATTTCAATTTGTACTTTATTGCAATTTTTGTAACTTTACAGAATTTCATTTTCTTTAAATCTTTGAAAGAAAATTCCTTTTTAAAAGAATAAAATGATTTTCTGTATTCTATAATTTCCATATAAAATTATATTTTATCAAATTGTTTGAAATACAATTAAATATATTTTTAAAATATTTATTTTAGAATGATAATCTAGACTAGAATATTCTATCATTGCTGATGATAAATTTTACATTCAGGCGAATATCCTGTTTAAAACCAATTCTTTTAAAACATATTCAATTTTCCCAGACTTTCCATTTCGCTAAGTTTTGGTTCTTTGTTGTCGCGACCATTTATTTTATCCTATATATAAAAACGAAACCAACAATTTTGGACAAAAGAAACATAAAAAAATAAATAATTTCCAATTAGATTAAAGACTTTACTGTGTGATAATATTTGGCAGACTGATTTTCATTTTGTTTTCATACATTTTCCCTTAAAATAATTTTCTTGATATATTTTTATATATTTTCCCTTAATAACCAACTTGGCTGGTGGCGGCGTATATCCTCAATTTTGTCTATCGTCGACATCGTTATGGTTCGTTTAAGTTTCATTTTTCATTTATATAGAAAATTAATTGTTGAACATAATATGAAATTCCCTTAAGAAAATCTGAATAGAAAAAAATTATTTTATTGAAGCTGTTGGAGTTTTTATATGGACTGGTTTAATAGTTCGAAAGAAAGAATTATTAAAATATTTTTGTTTTTTGATAATTATAAAATAAAACTTCATATTTGAAAGAAATCCTAAAATTAATGTCAATAAATCATAAGTCAATTTTGTGTGAATTTTTAACAATTTTTTATATTAATTTTTATTAATAATATTTTTTTTCTAATTTCAGGTATGTACACTCTTTGGCTACTACACTGTATATTAACATCGATAATATTCTATAAGTCTCAAGCTATTTTGTAACCGGTAAGTCTAAACTTCTAAGATTATTTTCGCTCACTTTTATATCACTTTTACTTATTGGTAAACTAGTTTGGACAAAATACTACTTTTTTCGTCGTTGCTAAATCCTGTTTGGTTGGAATTTACTTGTGGGATATTTCAGTCTGGCCTGAGCGGGCGTGAGGGCAACAACACGGACGCACTTTTCATCATTAAAATAAAATAAATTTATTTGACTTGACAGAAATATGGACAGGAACGGGAAGGAAATGATAAACAACTTTCGAGGGAATTTCACTCCATCTTAAATGGATTTTATTCCATTATTAATTTATAAATGAAGCTTCGAAAAATATCCACTAGCTGTCAGTCTTTTCGTGCGTCCTGTCATATGTCAACTACAATTCATTTTACAAATAATTTCAAATAGTTATTCACAATTTTAGTTTGTGATATATAAAACAGCTGATTCAAATCATAAATCCAATTTTTAAATATTGCGTTGTAACGCGTTGCCGTTGCGTATGTTGAAACTAGCATAAAATTATAATTTTTAATTTAAAGAATTAACAAATTTTTCGAAAAAAAATCGGTGATAATTAATCCATTAAAGATTAAACAAACAAATAAAAATGAAGACAAAATTATTGTTCAACCTACCATTACCATACAATAAATGCAGTTGCACCTCAAATAATTGTAATATTAAATTAATATAAATATTTTCGCTTTTCCAACATTTTTCACTTTTAATATTATTATATTAAATAACTATAAAAAAAAATTGTAATTTTTGAACTTATGCTCATTTTGATTGCACGTGGGAACTTTATGACTCATACGAAAATATTTGAACCATAACGCCGCCGCCACCACCAAATTCCAATTCAACTTAAAATAATATTTATATATTTTTTTTCTATATAAAAGTTTCTATATTAATTTTCATTAATTATAACAAAAATATGCTTAAGATTCTGCTACTCACTATATAATAAAAACATCTAAATTGTTTCACTTGCTTCTCATATCCGTTGCGTTGTTGTGTTGCCTTTAGATTTGGACTTGTCATGTCCGTTCTTTTTCGATGGTTTTTAATAATATTTTCAAAGCAAAGTAAAATCAAATAAAAACTATTTATAAAAATTTTATGCTATAAGGAAATCTGCGGTAACAGCGGGAGGGATAAAATTAATCGCGGTCACCAATCTCATTTTTCTTTAGAGAATTCTATTTTATTTTTTGTTATGTTAATGAGACTTTGATCTACTTTAGTTTTATAGATTATGATCAAAAATGCAATTTTATTTATCCATCCAGAATAAAAATATTATAAATATTTCAAGTGTGAATTTTTATAAGATTGTTTTTATTTTTTTGCATACTTTTTAAATAGAACTTTTTGCAAATATAATAATGTAAATAAAAAAGTTTTTCCGAAGTGATTTATATGAAATTTTAAGCTATATTAGAAAATGAATGAAAAACACTTTTCAGTGTTCAGTGTGAAGATAATTTATGTACGAAATTGATAACAACTTTACATAAAATGAAATCCAAAATCTTTGAATTTTAATGTGACAGTATTTTTTATAGAAAAAGAATAAAGATCCAAATCCAAACGTAACCAAACTGACAGTACTAGCAGTAGATTTACTTTTCATCGTCAAAACATAACCAAGCCAAAAATAATGTTTGTATTTATGCTGGCAGTAAAAAATTGTATAAATCTGTTAAAATAATGTTTGAAAATCAATAAGATTTTTTGGAATTGGTACATTAAGAGAGCATGTAAAAGTATAGTTTCAAAAATACCTCGTGGTGTATCAAAAATTTGTCAAAATTTGATTAAAAATTTAATATTATTTTACCTCCCAGATTAGAACGTAGTCAATAATGAGAAGATATTTAACAATTTTCTCTCTAGCGCTGGTAGTAAATATTCAAAATTGTTCAATTTCGCTGGTAGTTTTTTTCTCATTTTTGAAAAGCCAACGCTATCGGTTTGGGCTCATATTATGTTTAAAACTTAATAGAATAAAATTGTATTTTTTTTATTACACGGAATTTATTTTAACAAAATGGTGGAGTGTCCTAGGTGTTGAACTTTGACTTGAGGAGTTTTAATTGTAACTTCAATTAAACATCATTTTTTTATGAGAATCTTGTATGCTGTGTGAATCTTGAACTAGTGCCTGACATGATTACTACTGTAAAACAACCCTTAAGACTTAACCGAGCTATTTATACATTAATTTTAATAAAAATTGAAGAATTAGTTTTATTTTTCGAACTATTTATATCTTTAATTATTCGAGTAAAAAATAAATTATGACATTACTATAAAATGTTGAAGCGGCGATGGCGTAGTTCTATACTGTAATACAGTATGTACCGGGTGTCGCTATAAGTTATGGGTAATAAAAAATTTGCAATACCTAATTGTGATTTTAAGACTGGGAAAAATGTTAACGGTTGAGACTATTTGTTGACAACAAATGTCTCACTACACTATTGAAAGCCATTAATTAGCTTGATGAAATTAAAAATGTCTTTCACTATAAAAAAACTTATAGTTCGGAATTCATATATACAATTAGTATAGGTTCAAATTTCAATCAAATGGCACGAAACTTCTATTATTGAGTTCGGGGAGGCCAAAACTCGATTTAAGCTGCAGAACCCTTGAAATTAATGAATTGAAGTGTTGTGATCGAAAGATTTATAATCGGAAAAATGAATTTTACTCAAATTAATTTTTACTTACGTTATCCCTATTAAAACTCGGAATTTGTAGCTAATTTAACACTTTCCTTTTGCTTTCACATTGAACATTTTGTTTTGTTCCACGTGAAAACTAATTTCAGAAATAAATTTGGACAGTATTTACAAGTCAATGGATGCCAATTAATTAGGTTTTTCCATATGTGAATATAGTGCAATTTTTCTAACTCATTTCCAATATATTTAACTAAATTTTAACAATTTATCATTATTTCTTTTGCAGTTGTGAAATTTACTATACCTTGAATTTTAATTGATTGAAATATTTCCTATACATTAAAATTCAATTTAATTTTCTCATGACCTTAAAGTTTAATAAAAATAATGGTTTTTTTTTTACATATATCAATTTTAACGAATAATAAAACTCGGGAAAAATAATTATTTTAAAATTAAATTTCAAATAAATTTTTAGTACCTACCATTGCATTCAAAATATTAGTTAAAAAAGTCTTTAAAGTACTACTTGCTAAGAGTGTCATTCAACAACAGAATATAAGAAATAAAATTTTCTCGTTAAACAAAAATGGAAATTTAATTAACAATTTTTTTAATGCACTTTGCAACAAAATTTATTAATTATTTAATTTTATAAATAGAATTTTCTCATGGGATCTTATAATTTTTTATATTTTTCAAATAAAAAGCGAATAATTTATATTTTAATATCGTAATTTGTATTTTAAAAGCAAATTGTATTTTTTTTTTATTAAATGATTTAATGTAAAAATAATTATATAAAAACTTTATTTATGATAAATAAAATTTAGAAATTTACAAAGGTAAAAAAGTCATAAATTAAATTTGTGACAATCGTAAAAATAAGGTTATAATAAAATGTACAATGTAAAAGTTAAATTTAAAATATATTGTCATTATGTAAATTTATCGTAAGTCCAAAATATTACATTTAAAATCACTAACTCCAGTTGTGGCTTATCGCTGTTTATAGAAGAATTATATTGACATTTCACTCATAAACTGTTTATGGAAGGACTTGGGGAGTGTTTTAGGTACTTTGAAATTTGTGTAATTTTTTTTGTTAATATTCTAACTCATTTTCCTCAAAAATGGACTTAGTTAGATATGATAGAATAACGAGTTTTCTGAGAAAAAATTAATTTAATAAAATCTTCAAAAAATGATAAAGTAAATTTGAAATTATCATAAATTGACTTAAGCTTTCTTTTACGGTATTGTATTAGTAAATTCAACCAAATTCAATGGTTTAATCGTAAATATTAATAAAACTACCTTAGAAGAATCAACTTAGGTCCAAACCTTAAAAGGGTCAACTTAGATACTTACGAATGTTCTCTGGTTTAATGTTGCTAGTCCTTGTAGATTTGCAAAATAAGCGATAACAGATTGAGAAAGTTAAGGCAGAAAGAAGTGCACCCAAAACTAAAACGTTTATGATTTTGAATTTGAAATTTCAAAACGAATTTTAAGGTCTGAATTAGTATTTTGTCCATACCGATTAGATAATGAATTTTCTTCCGCTTATATAAACTGTGAATACAGTGAAAATTTACTTAGTTGTTTTAGCAATATTTTTCCATCTGTCTGTAATGTTTTTATAATTAATTATTTAAATATTTGTTTTGAAATCACAGTAACTTTAACGGCAAAAAAAAAAGTATATATAGAAAATATACTAATTTAAAATATTAAAATCACTGAAGAATTACAATTAGATATTTATTCTGTCAGGTAAATAAATTATTCTAGTATTTCTCATAATTGAAAATTCTTCTCATTTCATATTCTTGGAAAGAAAATTAATAATTTATATTTTTCCATTTTTTCTATTTCTCTATGTTGTGACAGAACTTTTTTTAAAAAAAATCTTATTTGATGTTATTTAGATAAAAATTATTACGCGATTTTATGCAATAGATTTTGTATAATTATAAAATTCAAGCTTTGAATTTAAATTTATGTTAACTGCTTTAAAGAAATGTTTTGTACCAAAAATTTGACGAAACAAGATAAGTGACAAAATTGGAGGATGAAATTGACGCCATTTTTTAATGACAATTTGGTTATTATTAATTTCCTATGTTACTGTTGACTTGAAATCGGTTTGAAACTTTAAAACTATAGGTAAGACTTCAAAGGCAGGAATTTTCCATTATTGTGAGTGTCACTTTGAAGTTTTGAAGTTATGCAGTAACAAAATTCATTTATCAGTTTTGTGAGTCTAAACATAATCATAATTTTAGTATTATTATTATAAGTAGTTTCTTTTTATTACTATTTACCACAACTTGAGTGGCCAATCCACTATCAAACCGGGTTGTCAAATTTTGTTGTTGTAAAACCATTTTGATAATGGATGTCTATGTTTGAAGGTTTGAAAACTAGGTTTGAAGGTTTTGTTGGAATTTCTCTTCAAACATAATTGTCATTTGTGTTTGAAGCTGTTCATTTTATGTGTAACAAGAAACAAATTTTTCGAGATTGGCAACACTTCGAACTTCTAGGATAGATTTTTGAACCTTGCACTATATCCAGCTAACCGCTGGCACTGACATGATTACTTTGCTATTTTCAAAGTTAGTTAAAGTCGAAATGGTAAATGTCACGCTTAGATTGCAAATTGGCCTTTATATAAAAATTATGTTGTGCATATTTTTTAGTTTAGTTTATTCTTAATTTTGTTATTAATGTCAACATTATCATAACATCAGTGGCACACGCAGCTTGGTGTTTAATAACCACTGCCTCATGATTTTACTAAGTATGAATAATTATAAAAAATTTAAGATAGTGGCATAGATAACTCACAAAAAAAATTAACATAATTTTTCTGAACGCCACTGTAACAGCTGGCAATTTTTCTGTCAACTACTGAACTGAAATCATTATCGACAAATTAAAATCAAATATTTTCCTATTGTCACACTTTCAAATAATTTTAATTACGTAAAGAAATATAATTTAAACTTTTAAACAATAATTATTTAAATATTATTCTATAAATATTTATTAAAATATGTTTTAAAAGTGTTTGCCAAATGAAAGTAATCAGTTGAATAAATTTCAAATAAATTATCACTAAGCAAAAAAAAATCATTTATTTATTCACCTGAAAATACAATTTTCTTATTTATATTATAAATTTGAATTAAATTTTTTATATATTTATTTAAAATAAACTTTAAAATTACTTGAGTTTCAAAAAACTAAGAAAATTTTTATTTAGTTTATTCACATTTTCTGTTTGCCTATAAATATTTCAATTTACAATTAAATTTAAAACGAATTCGTTTAATGTGAAAACTATGTAAAATTAAATTATTTATTTTATGACCATGGGCAAGGATATAATTATTATTAACATAAACAATTTTATGTATACTTTCATCACGTGTCACGTCCTTAAGACTTTTAAGGTGCAACTTTATTATTATCCCAACACATTTTACCATCAAATTTATTAGATTAATTTTATAATTTCTACCTTATTCTTGTCACTAAAAACAAGAATTATTTAATTAACAACAAAAAAATATTATTTATTTTGAAATTTATTTTATTTTGTGGTAAAAAGAAATAAATAAATTCATCACCTTTTAACATAAGTTAAATAAATCAGAAATTGTAATAAATCACAGGAACTCCTACAAAAAAAAAATGTACGTAATTTAACATTCTGGCAAAATTTTCATTTAAAATAAAATAATCCACACCCAAAAAAAAATTGTTTAACAAATTTTCCACAATTGAATTTTATTTTGTACACATTTTCTTATGTTAGTGTAGATTTTTATACATTTTTCTATAAAATAAATTTTTATTCAATTTTGCACGTTTATTTTCATATTTTTTTCTTTTTTTTCATAAATTATGATACAGTGTTCAGTTCAGATATTTATTCTTAAACACCATTCCAAACCTACCGAAATAATTTACAATTCAAAATGTATAAATTTTATAATTCTCATGAAATTTCATGTGTAATGTAAAACATATTTTATAAATAAACTTTAATGTAAAACCAATTTTTCTTAAGCAGCCATGTTTTTTTTATCTTTTTCAAAATGGCGGGCGAATTCAATTTTACGTCATCTTGGCGACCATATATAAACTTCTACTAAACAAAGGAAAATTGATGCTAAGGTAATTCAAAAATCTAAAACCTTCCAAACTTCGTATACTTCTGAAGTAGTACAGTTATAAATAATTTAATTTGATTAAATCTTTCGAATTTTTAATAGGGGCCATTTTGAAAATGTCAATTTTAACGTTAAATGCTGAAATTGTCGTTTTTTCTGTCAGATTTATGCCAGGTTGAACTGGGTGTGATAATACAATTGCGAAATATTATGAAAACGTCACATTTTTCTCTTATTTAATAAAAAAATATCCTCTATTTCTATTCCCATTGACATAAGTGATGTACGCATCAGGGCTTCCTTCCACGTAGCATCTATATCTTTCTTTCTTAGCCACTTCAGTTTTTGTTTCTTAGGTTACATTTACCTGTAGTTCTCGCAGTATTGTGCGTCTCTAAGTTTTCTTTGGATCACGACTTCTTGATTCTTAATGATTTTACTCTAGTGACATTTTTTGTAATCTGATGGTATGACCGATTCATCTCCACTCTCTTCGTTTTATTTGAGCCAGTATGGGTTCTTCGTCTGTTAGTTTCCAGAGATCTATCTTGCTGATGCTGTTGAGCCAAAATATTCTACATATGATTCTCAGGCACTTCTTGAAAGAAAACCTGTAAGTTCTGTGTGATGGTTTCCGATATTAAATAGGTTTCACTTCCATGTATCAGGCTTGACTTTACACATGGGTTGAATATACTGAGTTTAGTCCGGCTGGAAATTTGTGAGCTTCTTTCATAATAGTTGTAAGTTAAACGTGAATAAACCTTTTTTCTTTTACCGTTCAACATCATCAAAAATTCAATCGAGTATTTTCCTCCTGCGTCCTCAAGTCGGTGGTATATTAAAAGGAACGGACTTCAATTTGTTATAGCAGATAATAAACATTAGAGGTAGATAATAAATGTCATTAAATTCACCTATAAAATTTAAATTTTCAAAGAATTATTCAACATTATATAATAAATTTATATTTTCTTTTTTTCTTGCAGAAAATCTTTTCCTGATTGTTAGAATTTTCTGCATTATTTTTCCAGATGGCAAAACTTTAAATCTGATACCTCAATATTTGATTCTCTTTTTTCTATATTGTTGAAAATTATACGTTTTACTGTACAAAAAAAAGTCTGGAAAAAGTTTACAATATTAAAATAAAATTGGAAAACTTTTTAATAGCAACAAAATTGCAATTCTGCGCATAGAAAAATAAATACATAAATAGATTTTAGAAATGATGAACATAATTTTTGGTTAAAGTGCATCTATACTAAAAATTATTTCTATGTTTCTTTCATTCAGTCCTCCTCCGTCTCTCCAGTTCTTTTATATTTTTATAGAATGAATGATTTTCTTCTTGTAAAATGTATCTTTGCTTGGTGGAAATGTTCATGGGCGCGCGCTAATTTCGACACAAAGAACGTAAAAAAAATAATTAAAATTTATGCCAAGTACATAAAATATTTATTCATTATTTTATAAGATACAAAAATAAAAATAATAATATACAAATGATCCCAAGTAATGTAAAGATACTTTATTTTTATGTTTTATAAAAAGGATTTATTATAAGAGTGAACATTATTTTTAATTGCGGAGTTTTTATAGATAAATATTATAATTTGATCTTAACTCATAATAAGATTAAAATTACAAAATTGCCGTAAGTGAATAAAAACTAAATTTAAAGAAGTCAAATTTAGAAGTTTATATTTTAGTTGATTGAACAATTTTGGAATTATAATTTGATCATTTTATCATAATTTTAAATTTTCTTTTAAAATTACTTTTTGTTCACCTTCTTCGAAATATTATCGATAGCTTTTCTTCTGGTTAATTGATCATTTAATCATTATTATAATTTGTCTGTATCAGTTTCTAGAAGATATTTCCTAAGTTCCAAGTGAATATTCCGGAAAAATAGCATATAATTATTGATTTACGTTTCTGTATTTTTTTTTATTATTATTATTTGCTGTCCTTTTGGGATTATTTTACTCTTTGGCTTTAAATTTGCTTTCTTGACAGCTTTTATATTGTGACAAATAGAAAATTTAGCAAGGAAAAAAGTCATATGAAGATATTGTTTATTTTATATTATGTAGGTTAAGAATATGTTGATGATGGTTACAAATTTGCCTTCAGTTAGAAGGGGAAAACTTCGTTGTGGCTGATTGATCAAAATCTCTATGCATATTATCTGGTCAATAGGTATCTCCTTATGTAACATACAAATATTTTCCTATTACGTTTCTGCAGCCACTTCGCGTTTTTTACACATTCAATGATTTTGGGATCCCTAACTAAATCCTTCAATTCCTCAAATCTGCTCTTAAGTCCGTTCTTTCAATTTGGCGCTTTTGCCCTTTTTTTTAGTACGGCATAATTGTAGTTCAATTTATTAATATTAATTTATATAAATATAAAATCCTATGTAATTTAAGTATAAAGTGCCGCGTTTGCTGCAAAAATTCGAGCTCGTACACAATTTTTTGTACAGATTTTACCTATGTTAAAAATACTATAATTTCAGCTCTGTCCCAGTTAGAAGTTGAATGATTTATGTAACATATTTATATATTCCAAATAAATAGGTATACATATTTCCCATCTTCTTACTTATTTGACCTAGTTTTCGGACAAAATTTATAAACCACAATCATCCCAACACGCAACTTGCTTAAATGTGTGAATTTTTTTATCGGAATTTATAATTTGTGAAATTACTTGTTGGTATTTTGTGGCTAAATTCATCAGACAAAGCTTATAATTTTACGATCTTTGATTTAGGTTATCTAACATATTCGGCAAGTTGCTGTCATCCAAGTTGGTTAATTATTTTTTAAGCTATTTTGTGGTCATTTAATATTTTGAAATATTCCCAATTGTGATTTTATTAATTTTCACAGCTTCTTCAAAAACATAACCATCAAACAATATTGGTAATATAGTAAAAGTCATTTTCTTGTCTGTTAAAAACTATTATAAACAATATTTAACAGTTAAAATAAACATCTTTATAATGTTTATCATGCATTTCAAATGTATAACGTGTTGTATACCTCTAGATAGATTGTGTATTTACCATAAACCATGACAAATTGCTTTCACTTTTTTTTCGTGTTGTTTTCATCAACGTCGACGCTGATCTTCACAGTTTTTTTCATTTTTTCAAAAATTTATTTATTTTCTGCAACATAAACACATGTGAAATTAAAGTGATATCTTTTCAAACTTCGGGAAAAGAAAAACATATAAATATTTTTATTTCAAAATTGAAGAAATTATACCAGAAATGAAAAACTGATCCAGATGTTTATTTTTCTACTCTATGGTTCATGTTCAATTTTTATATAAATTTCCCCAGCGAGCGTTGCTTTCATTAGTTGAAAATTAAAAAAAATATTTTTATTTATGGTTTTTTGTGTTTGTAACACTGTCTTCACACTTCTGTCTTCTGTCTTCGTGGAAAAATGGAAATTTATTTTAACAAGGAAAAATAGTTTTTCCTAAGTGTATATAGAAAATTTAAATGGTGGTGAAAATAATATATTTTTAAACTTGAACTTTTTCGGTAAAAAAAAAACAATAATTAATGGGGGCAAATCATTATGATTAATTGAAATATTTCAAGGTTTGAAATTTTATTTTTTTATGATAATTTTTTAGAGCATTTTTTATAGTATATTTAATTTCTTGTGAGGAATTTGAATATACCAATTTTTCATACCAATACAGAATCTTCTCAAGAATTGCTTGTCATATTGATGTATAGCCATAAAATTATGGATTTCTTTTCTGTATAATAATTTTAAATGTTGTGATTCCAATGATAATGAAATCTGTTAAAAGAGTCTTACAAGGCCAATATTCCCTCGACGAACACTTTTAGTAACTTTCAAATATATAAATAACTATTTCATTTCATTTCGAAGTTATGAAAAATTATGCCAATATCGTTTCAAGGAAATTTCATTCATTTGAATAGGAATAGGCTTCCTGTGTTCAGTGAGCAATCAAAATTCTTGTTTAGATGCCTCTTAATATTCAAAATGACTTCAAATTTAAAAATTGATCATAAATTGAACTCGGAGGGCTTTGGAAAGTTCAAAGATCTAGAAATTCACATCATCATTACAGCCAAAAATTTCAAATATAATTTCGATTTTAAATTTGCTGCTAATTATATTTCCCAAAAACGAAACTCCACAGTCAATTTAATATTAATTTTTTTTTAAAGTTAGATGTGAAAAAGATTTAGAAAGGTGTGACTATCCCCTTACCATGTTTAAACTAAATCTTTGCTACTGGAATTCACACTTTTTATAATTTTCACTTTTTTTTTTATTCCAATATCATTTACTCATTCACCTCAATGTTTTGTTTAGTTTATTATATTTGGTTTAATGATATGAGATCACGCTCTGTCGGAAACAAAACAACACCAAAAACGAAATATGTACAATTTAATTTTGATGTGAGAAGAAACGGAAACCACATGTGTACAACAACAACATGACCATAACAACATAAATATACAAAAATGTTTTAGTTTAGTATTTTCGGTCATTGAAAAAGGCACATACACGGTTAATATTAAATGGGTTCTTGATAGTGTATCCGTTGTTGATCGTCACCCCTTTTTAATGTCAGCAACAACGACAAAAATGTACTTTCGAAATCAATATTTTAAATAAATAAAAAATGTATAATCGTTAATTAATTATCGATTTAACACCAGGAGGGCCACCACACAATGATAATAGATGAATCAGTAATTCTAGAAAAAGGCAAGAATGGAACACTTAAAAATAATATTAGGTGGGAAAATATTTTATTTTATGTTTGTGAAATTTATAAGAACGTTTATTTAGTTCCTTCATGGTGTGTTTCTTAAAGAATTAAAGAGATTTTCATATTTGAGGGTAATATGTCAAACCTTTAAAGGATTTAACACATAAAATTATGATTTTCGATAAATTTACTTCAATTCAGTTTATATAAATCTATATAAAGACATAAATTTTGAAGAGGGAAAAATAAGCTTATAAATTAATGTATTAATAAAATGGGATATTTTCGACCAATTTCATTATAATCCGATTAGAATAGGAAATATTAAATGGTAATTTAAGAATTATACTTTAATATGAAAGGATAAATTTAATTTTTATGGTATATAAAGTTACGGATTGTTGGACATAAAAATAATGGTCAGTCCGTAAAGATTTAATTTATATTTGAAACGAAATATTTTAGGTAAATATTGTTATATTAAATAGCAAGTGCGGATATGGTCACATTCATTTTATTATTAAGTAATCGCAATCGTAAATTTTATTTTATTAAGTAAACGTAATCGATTTAATTATGTTGCAAGCAGTACTGGAATACCAAAAAAACTAGTAACGTTATTCATTTCATTACATAAAAAACAAAATCATTCTGTTACGGGTCCAATTATGATAATCTAAATAATTTAATTCCGTTCCGTTTTAATATTATTATTTCGTTACATTCCATATTATAAAGTGGGAATCACAATCAATTCAATCCGTTACGTGAAAATTTCTTATTTTGACACTCGTATACAATTTTATATAGCATGCCGGATTGAAAGTGAACTTGTCGAAACACATTCATTCGAAAAGATATAAAATTATATTATCTTTGCCGGATGGTCGAAGGTACAAAAATTAAATGTCAATTAAAATTAATTAGGAAAATCTTAAAAATGGCAAAATTTCTTGTTTTTAATTGGATTTTTTTTAATCGGTATGCATTCGTTAAATGGTCTGACTTCAAAAAATTATTCTGGATGTAACTCTTTGTTTTTACATGCGTTCGAATAATTGTACGAATTCCATTATTAATATTTTTTTAATTTTAAGTGTTTTGAAATAAATTTTGTGAAATTGTCAAATAAATTTTGTAAATGACGGAACAGTCGAAAACATTTGTGACTATAGAATTTATATTCGAAGCAAATGGAATCGATTCGAACCTGAGAATTGCAATTATTCATTATTGTTTTCTATTTTCTACAGATTTTGATAACATTTACAAATTTTTAATGGTACGTTATTAATTACAAATGTTTAACTAATAATTGTGGTAATTTCGTTAAAACGTTACGTTACAATAACGTTATTACTAGCATCAAGGGAAAAATATTATAAATTTTATTTATTTTCATTTTAAAAATTTTACTAATTTTGAAATTTATTTATATCTAATTTATTTCCATGAAATTTTCCACATTAATTTATATTTATAATATTTAATTACATATTGAAATATAATTAATAAATAATCACGATTTTTGCTTTAATTTCATTTAATTTAATTTAATTATAAATTTTTATTCCGATTTTCTTTTTACATGTTTCTATGATCGTGTCTATGTTTCCTCAATTTATTTAGTATTGAAACACGTTTTACGATACGTCAAATCTTGTTAATTATAAATTCCTTTGGATGAAGTAACAAAATAGACGCATTTTTTTGTAAAATATCAATTCAAATTTTATTATATAAAGATAGATTATTACATTTTCCCCCATTCACATTATTATTATATCCTTGTTTTCATTAAATTTAAATAATATTGGAAAGTTTTCCACCAGCACAACAAAATCATGTCGTATTTCCTTTCATTTGATAAAATTAATTTTCCATCACAAATCTTTAAAGGAAATTGGAAAAATATTTATACATCAAATTTTAATTTATATTTCTGGCTTGAACGATATAATTATTAACCTCCAGGGGACAGAATTATAATATGTTAAAGGTAAAGTCGAATAAAAAATTGACTTGTTTCAAATTATAAAATTTTTATTAATGGTTTTTAATATTTATTTATTTTTTTTTGTAATTTTTGGAAAGTAAAATGAAAATTATATTTAATAAAAGTGATAGTTTTAGTAGGATATTTTAAATTACATTTCGGAAATATTTTTAAATTGTCATTCATTAGTGAGCTACCTCTGAGTTTATTTTGTGTTTGTTTTTCTGAAACTCAAATTTATTCCTCTTGACATTTACTTCAGTTTGGATTCGTAAAATTTCAATCGTTCCAAACTCTTTCGATTTGATTTCAATTTTCAATCGCACCTATGTGTTCACTCAATCGATTTTCCATACAAAATATATGGAGACGTCAAATGGAACTTTACTGAACGAATCGGTACTAAACTGATCGATACAATGTAGCCCAGACTTAAGTTCACTATATTAAATACATTTTTATGATGGCCTGCTAAGAATTTCAAATTTTGTATATATAATTCCAACCATTTTTTTTTAAAATCACCTTTTTTCAAATATTCCAAGTTTTCCCAATGAAGCTGCTATAGGTTAGCAGCTTTATCTGTAAGTGTACTTTATATATAGTAAGAATATAATAACCAAAAATGAGTTTTATAAAAATTTTAACAAATATTGAAGTCCGTAAGTCTTGGCGGATAATTTACTGAATCAAATTTATAACTTGTTGTAAAACGATTCACAATCCACAAAACATAGAACACACTAAGATTATGTCTTACCAAATTATTGAATAGCTTCTGTCAATTATATATAAATGACAAAATGAGATTTACATTTATGAACTACGGTATTCTAAAGTAATTTGTAAAACATTAACAAATGGATTTATATAATTATGAACAACTTTACAGATTATATGATACGAGTTGATCAATGAGAAAATCATTTAACTATTGACAGTACTGACAGGTGAAGATTATGAATGTTTATTTTACGTTTTAAGTTATCAATATAAATTAAACTTAAGCCGGATTCATAATAATATTAATGAAACTGAACTTATCAAAGCCCAAATCAAGCTGACACGACGGTTTTAAATGTTTTCAATTTACAATGAAAATGTTTACAACGAAAACAAAATTTTAATTATTGTGTTATTTACATCGAGTGCAAAATCAGCTGCAGTTGACATAAATTATAATTTATATAAAATATTAAAATAATAAAAATATTAATTCAATTTTTAACAAATTTATTTATAATCACAACATAAATTCACTTTGACATTTCACAGCTTTTATGATTTGGGCAACTTTAGTCTTAGAGTTTAAGTTTTGTTATGTTGCTCAAATTGTGTAATATTGAGTTCAGTTATGTTAACTTTGTATTTTGAATCCAGCATTAAAGTTAAACCTAAACTACTGGCCCAAAATGGACACCAGAGTATAAATTTAATTTTGTTCATAATTATTTAATTTTTTTGTTGTACATTTTTTGAATCTGTAAAGAATACTCATAAATATTGTATCTAATAAATTTATTAAACTGTCTACTCTCGGTATACATAAAACGAAACTTATATCTTTTGAATATAACTATAAAAGGAAAAAGGTCATGCTCCCTTTTTTCATTCAGCTGCCTGGCAAAGTACATTTAATTTGATTTTTCTGTTATTTTATTTTTATTTAATTTTTTTTACGCTATCGTATTTTCCTGATCCACTTTGGAGGAGGGTGCCATCAACTATGCCGATGTTAAATATATTTAAAATATAAAAATGAAAAGAAATTGTAAATAATATTTTCCTCGTCTTAATACAAAACGTCATCGACTTTTATCGTTGTTTTGTTATTTATTACTGACTGTGTAATAGTATTTTTCTGTACACTGCACTTTTTATTTGCTGCAATGAACTTTGGTCATTGGTTCATTGAACTGACGAACAACAAATTTCTTTCACTTTATTATAGTTATAGATAGAGAGTTGTCGAAATTATGTATACAATCCCAGATGCATTTTTATTTTCATTTATGTTTTTTTTTTATTATTATTATACTCCTCAAAATTATGTTTGGTTGTATAGTAATTTTTAATTTTGCGGCTGTAATGAAAATGTTAGTGGCTTCCAATATGGGTGGTACACAAAATTTAATTTGGGGTGATGCATTGCACTTTATAGATATATTATTTGATGTTTTTTTCCTGTGCATGGACAACTTCCTTTTGCCTGTCATATTTTGTGTGCGGTTACAATGTTACAATTAAAATTGTACCCAGTTTGGTTCAGAAATAGATGTTTATTTTTAGTTACACTGAGAAAAAGTTATTAATTTTAAAAAATATTTTGTTAGGTGTTGGTTTGTTATCAATCTAAATTAAAGCCTAACTTAATGAGTTGTTTCTAGCATGAATCATTTTTTACAAATCTTCCTCGACTCTTCCTTCTAATCAGTTTACATTTCTTGGTGAATCATTCTGGTTGTACTCTCACTACATTCCAGCTAGAATTTATATTTATTCTGTTTCGATTCAACATCTTCAAATCATTTTTTCCGTGATTTGGGTAACCCTGCTGGTTTCAGGATTTTTGTAGAACGTTTTTTAGATGTTGTATGTAATCAGACAATCTTATCGCATAGCCTGGCCATAGTAATCTTAGTGATATTCCATTAAACCACATTTTCCAGCAGATCCATTCATCTGCAAATATGACACCACGAGTTGTGATAAATTTATTTTAGATTTGTATTATACAAAAATTTGGCTAAACACTTGTATGCATCATAAAATTGAACAGAATATAATTTTGTAACGCTTATGGTCGATTTCGCAGTGGAAGTTAACCCTTCGACAGAAGTTAAGCTTCGATTTAAATTATTTCTTTGTTTCTCAGTGCAGGCTTAAAGATATGTCTCTGAAAGTGAGGTTTAACTTAAGCCGCAAGTGTGTAGATCCTAAGCTGCAATTTTGACATTTTTATTACATATTAGTTTATACACGCAAATAGAAAATAAAATCATATAGTATATTTAAAATTTATTAGAAATAACCTAAAATTAATGCTACGTTTCTTTCTCTTGGCTAAGATTAGGGAAAATTTTGATTCAGAAAAACAGTGAATTTAAATTCCGAACTTAAACAACACAATCGGTTTACTTAAGCTTATGCTTCCACTGTGATATCGGTCATTAGTTGCTTTAAAATTAAAATATGATTTTGTATTTATTATAACTACTTTAATTAAAGCTCTCTAAGTTAACAGGAAATACAGATTGAATGTCTGAGTTTCAAGAATCAGAATCATTAAAAATGTCATATCTAACCTTAAAATTTTCTCTCAGTGTGTCTCGTTTGTTTCAATAAATTTCTATACTTATTTTATTATTATTATTAAATATTCTTTTCAACCAAAAATAATATTTTCTATGAAATTTTTCAATTATTTTCAGAGCCCATCATTCTATTTACAATTATTATCAAGAGCCTAACAAATACTTGAGAATTGAGTTAATTATGGTCTAGTCTAGTGGTTTTTTGTGTAAATTAGTTGTAAGAGCTCTTTATATGTACGGGCACTTTATATGGGACGGGCACGTTTCTTTTATTAGAACATCAAAATTAATGACATTTTTATTGTTATGTGACGGGTCAGGGTGTATACAAAGTTAATGCATGTATTGTTAAAGTATTAATGTCAATATACAAAATATTTTTTTTTTTTTACTTTATCATCACCGTTACTAAACATAAAATTTCCATCATATAATAATGCTTTTATATGATTGTTAACAATAATAATAATAATAATGATCCTAAATCCCAAACAATGTAAATAAATTGCACAATACAAAAGATTAATAACGAGTAATGTACGACACGATTGATTATTATATTCGAAGAATTCACAAGAAAATATGTTGTTTTTATGCTTCATATCTATAATAAATAGGTCGAGATTGAAATTACGAAATATTTTTTTATCGAGATTTTGTAATATCTATTAGAAATCGTAGAATTCAAATTGGCAAAGGAAAAATGTGTCGCTGTCTGGTGAATTCTGAAGCAGTTCAAAACAATTATAGAAAAATTGTAGTAAGCATTTTAGGTGAATTTTGTGTGTAAGTAATTTAAAAACGTAACTAAACGTAAGTTCTTTTTTAAATTATTTGATCCCAATCCGTCAGGGAGGTAATTGGCAATTTTCCAATTTGGACACACGGTAACACGAATATGACTCCTAAAATACTAGAAAACCGAAAATATTTTGTTGAGCTTCAAGGGCATTAGATAGCATAGATTACTTTCTTGTCAAATCCATTTTGTTATGAGCTTCAAGAGGTGAAACTTTTCTGTTATCGTTTCGTTATCGTCGAAAATTTCTAATTTAGTCTAAACCAAATTATGTCGACAATCCTAGAGTGAATCACTTTTTAGTATTGTCGTCAATGTAAACACATTTGATTTAAATTTTTATGTTTTATTTAGAATTCATTTAGAATATTGGCGAAATCATAAAATTTAAATTTTATGTATATTTATTAAAATTGTACTATTAAAATTGGGTCGAATTGTTTTCTTCAATGTACATTCTTTTAAATTTGATTTAGAATTCTTTTGAATTTCTGTTTTTACAGGGTGGGTTAAAAGTCTCGCAATTGTTTAAAAATTGAATAAGTTTTTTGTTTACTAATGTGAATGTCAGCTTCGATATTGGACTTGTTTTCATACACCTGCTCTTTGAGGAAACCCCAATAGAAATAGAAAGGGCGGTCGAATCATGCCAATTAAATTTCGAATTTCTTAAAATATTTTGTTCACTAAAAAAATAAAATACATTCGTGAATTCCGGCACACTCTGTACGACGCAAGTATAATGAACAACAATTCTTCATAATTATGTACAATTTAAATTGATTTCCTTATTGATAAGTAGGAATTTTTATATTAAATACTTTTTTAAATCTAAAAAAAAATGCATTTTTATTTAATTATTACTTGTTTTTTAAAACTACATTCGTAAATATTTAAACAAAAAAATGATTGATGGTATTTTAAAATTGAAGATTTATGTTTGTTAGATAAAGTAGGTTAAAAGTTTGATTAGGAAACTAAAAATATTTTGATTAGAAAAACAATTTTTAATTTTTTGTAAATTGGATTTTTTTTTATATTTTATCAAATTGGAGAAAATTAAGATTGATTGGAATTTTGAATTGTTACATGATAGAATTGTGTGAAATTGAAATTTTGTAAGGTCTTAAATTTTAATGGGAATAATCAAAATATTTTCATTCCTTGCAACAAAGTGTTTTTTTTTGTTGGTATTGATTATTGTAATCAAAATATTGTAGAAATAATTATCATTTTTGTAAATATTTTGTAAATTCGAAAGCTAATTGAAAGATTACGGACATTAAAGTATTACAGACCGTAAAATTGAGTACAGTACAATCTTTCCCAGAAAAACCATTTCCAAAAATTCGGAAAAATATGGTATCGTGCTGTCCATATACACCTCCTACGCAAGGCGGACCAATAATCTTGGATTCTTCGTTCAAATGCAATTCATTTACTTAGGTTCCAATCCTCCGAAGCGTATTTTAGAACCGGCAAGATTAGAATTTTGTATGACACGATCTTAGTGCGCCGAGACATTATATGGGAAAACAGTTGACTTCTTAGACTAAAAAAGACTTCTGTTGGGTAGAATAATTCTACGTTTCACCTTATCTGTTATACTGTTTGGATTGTTTACAGCGGAATCTAAATATACGCTTTCTTCCACTATTTACAGGTCACCAAAATTAAAGTTCTTACCTTCCATGTTATTAGTTTCCAATCATTAATCCTTTTTCTTATTCCGGTTCGTATATGTTGATCTTGTTTATTGCTTTTGACTTTTGTCCTTCATCTTGACTTTTCCTAAATATCTTGTTGCGTATCGCCAACCTTCTTTCGGAGGCAGCACTGTTGTCGGTAGGTCCCATATTACAGTGACTTGTATCTTTCCTTAATCTATCTCGTGTTTAACATTTAGTTGATTGTATGTCAGACACGGTTGGTAGATTTCACAGACAACACTGAAATATAGTTGAACTATAGACGATCAGTGTCTACGCTATTGAATCATACCCTAATTTTTGTGATTATTTATTAAAATATAAAATTTAATTTAATATTTTTCATTTTTTTTTTTTTTATATTTTCAGAAAATTCAACCTGACAAGATCAACAAATTGAACATTTAAACAAACAGAAATTATTATGTCATTTTGATACCACGCAGTTTATTTACTAAATTAACAAAACTGAACTAAAAAAAAAAAAAACATTTTAAATAAATTTAATAAAATAAATAAATAAAACCTGAAAGTTTTTGGTTGTGAAATTTACTCTACATATTTTTACATATATTTAAACATAAAATTCTACACTCATCATAAATTTAATCACATCTTTAACTAGCAAAAAAAAATTTAAATATAATAAAAAAAGAAGTAGAAAAAAAAATCAACAATAATGAAATTGAAAGTAATTTTATAATAAAAATCCTCCAAAAAAAATATAAAAAATCAAGATCACGCATCCAACAAAAATAACCATTTCATCAACCATAACCGAAGTTAATAAAAAATAAAATTCAATTCACGAAAAATAAAAATTTAAATAAATTTTTAAATGAGTCCATCACTATCAAAATCTACAATAGATCTAGAAAAAATAACAGACATACAGAATCAAAACTATTACAATTTAATAATACAATTTTAATAAGAATTTCGTCAACACTGATTTATTTTTTATGTTTACTAATTTTGCTCTAAATATACATTAACAAAAAACCGAAAATGAATTCTGTATTTTCGGCATTCAAAACTAATAAATCTGATAAACATTCATCATCAGCAACAAGGTCAAATGTTGGTAATAATAGTAATAGCAATAATAGTGGCAGTAATGGTAGTGGCAATATAAATAATATTACTACACAAAAGAAATTACTAAATAATGGACAAGAAAATAGCTATGAAAATTTAAGACATTTACGTGAAATTGGTACTAGTACAAAAATGATGACATCAATTATTGTTAATGATGATGTTGAAGATGATTTATTATTACATAATCGTACAATATTAAAAACAGCTAATTTAAATGAAAATGATGGTTATATACAACCATTACCAAAATCATCATCAGCCCAACAATTATTAACAACAACAAGTCAAAATTATAGTGATGATGATGATGAAGTAGATCATAATTTTGAATTAGATTCAACAAATTTAGAAATGAAATTACAAGAAATGAAAAATGAAATATCAATGAAAAGGAATTTATTAAATGGCAATTGTTGTAATAATATAAATGGTAAAATAAAAAATTATAAACAAAATAATTGTGATAAAATAAAATTATCATCAACAGCATCTGCACCAGCAACATCATCATCAACATCATCAACAACATCATTAAAAGTAGAAGATTATGATAAAAATACGTCCATTCAATCAAAAACATCGACCAATATAAATTCGATTGATGAATCACAGCATCAACAAATTAATTCTCATTTACCACAACCAAATAGTCCAGCTAAAAGTCTGAGTAATACATCAATTAGCAGTAGTAGTAGTAGTAGTGCTAGTTGTAATGATGTTACAACAATTGTATCATCATTAGCTACAGATAGTAAAACTATATCAGATAGTAATAATTATAATTGTAATAATGGTATTATTGGTAATATATTTAATGGACCAGTTGGTATTGTTTGTTCAGCAAAACCACCAAATTCAACAATACCAATTATTATGGCTAATAAAAATCGTAATAATAATCAGCAACAGCAAATGTCATCAATAATAACAAATACAAATACAATTACGACAAATTCAGCAGCTACAACACCAAAAGCAACACGTTATAATAAACCACGGTTAAGTTTAAGCAGTTTTAATAATTCAAATAGTTCAATGCCATCGGTACATGGTCGTTCGTCAATAATTACAAATGGTACAAATAATGGTGGTCAACCGAAACGTTTATCAAATCATCAAAGAAATTTAAGTTTAGATTTTAGGTAAGTTTTTTATTTAACAAACAAATAAACAAAAAATATTATTTAGGTATAGGGTCGGTAATTGAATTTGTGAAACTATGTATTGACATAGCAGCATACAAAATAGTACTTTAAATCCATATCCTCAGTACCGTTAAACCAAACCATTTTGGTTGTGACTCTCTAAGAAGAAATCGGAGATCATTGTTATTGGTCAGATTGATTAGTCTCCTAATTGATCAATGGTGGATCGGTAAACACGGCACCTATCTTAAGAATCCCATGAATAGGTTGTCGCTGTGGGGATGAAACTATCAATACTTGGGACGTGACGCAGGGCATTTCAATACCAACTTTGTGGAGAATTGTTCTCTTCATAAAGATAAGTAGAATTTGTGATAGGATTAGGGCTTAGTTTTTGCACCTTGCATACAATTTATCGAGATCTGTCGTGATGTATATTATCCACGGATCAGCACGCACCCTTCAAATGTACAGGGGTCACTCTATTTGAAGGATTCAATGAATTTAAACTTTTATTGAATGCTGAGTTCCTCCAGTCGTGGTATTTTCGGTTAGTCAAAATCAAGTTGAATTATTTGTTTATTGTTATAAATAAAATAATATGAAGTTTGCACAGTGGATGAACTACATGGCATGAAACCTCACTTTGCGGTGTCCATTATACTGCCGAAACGTTATATTATAAATATTAATTTGTAAGAATTATGCTTTTTGTAATTAATTACCCTTAGATACTTCTATTGCTTCAATATTAAACATTCCCTAAGTGATTTATTATAAGTAAAACTTTATTGGGACTCCTGGTAGGGGCAGATCATAAACTTAATTTCAAAGTGATTTTGTTGCTTCATTAAGACGTTATAATCTTCTTTGATTACCAATACGTATCCCTAAATTTTAATGGTCAAAATTACTTCAGGGAATCTCAAAACATAAAAATCGATTTAAAGAAGGGGGAATTTCAAAGTTTCCTTTATAACAATAATTTACCTAGGGGTTTGTAGAAGTAATATATTATCTAAATTAAGTTTATCTTTACTTTCAATCATTTTCTACTTCAAATTTACAAAATCTCATAAAGTATCGATAATTTATTACAGATACAAAATGAAAAAAAAAAAACTGTTGGCCACAAAAATTATGATTCCTTAAAGTTTATACAAAAATAATTCAATTTATATTCAGATCATGTTTAACCCAAAAGAATATTATTATTTACAATATCCTTCAAAAAAGGACGTTCAATAATAAAAAATAAAATTATCCATATAATAATTAAGGTTCAGTCGATTAAAATATATTCACAAAAATATAAATCACTGAATAAATAAACTTTATCGTACACAATTACAGAAATAATTTTTGTCGAAAATTATCCTCGGAAATATTTATGTAAATTTTATTTTCCGCATCATTATGGTTTTTTAATGATACGGAAAAATCCTTTTTTTGTTTTTGTTCATTTCTTTATCCACTATTTGGAAAAGTTGATTGTCGGGAGTCGGTGAAGAGGTGAATTTTTTTTTATAAATTCTATTATACATAAGAAAATCAAAATTAATCGTTCAACATTTTTGTGAAAATTATATTTTCTCCTTTTCCAAAGGACAAAAACACAAAATATGATAAATAATAAAAATTTCTTTTTGACTGATTTTTTATAAAATTGGTTGCCACTTTAGAAACAACAAGACAACAATTTTCTATATTTATAGGAAAATTATATTTTATATTAATTTTACTTAATTCGCGCGTCCTTTATTTGAAATCCTTTTTTTTTTTGTTCTGTTGTATATAAATAAATTATCATAAACGCCTTCCTATTTACGATGATATCTTTAATATATATCAAAAAGTGTTGGAGATGAGGTGAAGGTAGAATAGGTTAAAGCACTTTCTATAGCCTTCTTTACTAATAATCAGGCATATCAGATTAAATGAAATACAAAGAAATTAATGTTTATAAGTTATTTTCTCTTGATTATCTGTAACACAAATTGCTTAAAAAAAATTGTTTGTTTGATTAATGGTTTTTAGTATTTTATAGTTAGCTTGCCACCATAAGAAAGTGCTGAAAAAGTGGTAAAAATATTTGTTTTGAAAAGTCAGTGAACTACTCGTATTTGAAATAAATACTCTGTAATGAAGATTGAACTTAAATTACTTAATTTGTTGGGGTCATTTATTTAAATTTAGAGTTTTGTGTATTTTTTGAATTATATTTTGTGTCAAGGTAATTTATGCTAAATCATTTTGTTGATCAATTTTGGTAATAGTTTTCGTATTACCAGCTTAAATACAAAAATTATCACCGTTAAATTTAAATCATTCTTATATAGTTAGCACCTGTTTAGCCACAAATCAGCAATTTGTCAGTTGCCAATGTAAAAATCCAGCCATTTTAAATTAAGAATTCATGATCTTTTTTAACATTTACCAAATGTATAAATTAAAATACCCTTAAAAAAATATCCTTCAAAATCCTTTGTATATTCTCATTTAATATTAAAATGATAAAATAATTCTCTTAGGAGGTACACAATAATTTTTAATTATTTTTCAACACCTGTTTAGCCACAAATCTGCAATTTGTCAGTTGCCAATGTAAAAATCCAGCCATTTTATTTTAAGAATTCATGATTTTTATTTTCCAAATGTATAAATTCAATTATACCCTTTAAAAAATTATCCTTCAAAATCCTTTGTATATTCTCATTTAATATTAAAATGATAAAATAATTCTCTTAGGAGGTACACAATAATTTTTAATTATTTTTTAGCACCTGTTTAGCCACAAATCTGCAATTTGTCAGTTGCCAATGTAAAAATCCAGCTATTTTATATTAAGAATTCATGATTTTAACATTTACCAAATGTATAAATTAAATTATCCTTTAAAAAAATATATTTTGAAATCCTTCGTATATTTTCAGTTAATATTAAAATGATAAAATAATCCTTTTTAAGAGGCACCCATCACAACATAAAAACCACTTGATTGATAAATGTTGTTTTCTTTTTCAAATCGAAAGCTTATTTTGAATTATATTTAATTTGAACTTTACCAAAGAATTTACAAGTAAGTTCAAATACAAATGTCATTGAACTTTGTGGTAGATAAATACGAAAATTATTTTACACTTTTATATAAAAAATCCTTGGTGGATTTACAAATGTCGACGCATACCAATTGGAAAATTTGTTCATTTACATACTTACAAAAAAAAATGAATAAATGTTGTTTTAATTTGCAAATGAAAACCCTTCATATTTAAATTATTACGAAAAATTCTTACTTACATTAAATTCTGGATGAATATAATTAATTCAGTGAAGAAATTATTTCATGTAAATTTTAATTAAATACGAGACAATGAAAAATTGTAAAATTCTATTTCACTTCAGTTATGAAGTGTGTCTGTAACTGGACAAGGACATTTAGATTTTGATTTAATATATTTTAAATTGTTTACAATAAAAAGGATTT
This sequence comes from Rhamphomyia laevipes, assembly GCA_963920725.1. Lineage (NCBI taxonomy): Eukaryota > Metazoa > Arthropoda > Insecta > Diptera > Empididae > Rhamphomyia > Rhamphomyia laevipes. Next base: position 4,145,947 of record OY987255.1, on the reverse strand, counting down.
AGTTTTTTTTTTAAATCTTGTATTGAAAGGATATGAATGATAGATAGATTTTTAATTAAAGTATTTATTCAGAATTTATGAATTGATTAGCCTTTATGACAGGTATTATCAGCGAAATCGAAAATTCTGTTTGGAAATGGACTAAAAAAGTCGTTGCAAATAGTGTAATATTCATTCTTATGTTATTATGATCACGATACAATTAGTGGCGGTTACGACAAAGAACAAAATTAAAATAAAAGAAGAACAAATATTCAGGAAACTTCAATTTTTTTGAGTATTTTTTGGGAAAATCCTTCCTTTCTCAACGAATGAATTTTATTAACATGATTAAACTGATAAAATAAGGTGAAACCGACTTCAGCAAACTCGATCAATTCTACGGTATTTCCAAAAACCACCTAATGAAGGAAATAAGTGAATGGGAATAACATCCCAGACATACGTCAAGTCAAGAGGCGTTTCTTAGATTTCTCGAAAACGATGGCTAAAGAGGTCCTCACACATAGAACAGAATTATTGGCCTGTTCACAGGTCTCTGTCCACTTAGCTATCATCGAATTAACTTGTTCATAGGACAATGTTTGTATCAATTGCGTGACTGTAGCCCAGAAAAACTAACACATCTGGAAATTTTTCGATTTACATTAATTATACATCTCATTCCTTGTTTTATTCTCATAATACTATAATTCTGAAAATGTCTTAAATTGTCAAATTGTTGAAATCTTATTTCATTATTATAATAAATTTTTAATTACCAAGTAATGTTCCAACACTTCCAAAAAAACGAAATTGTGTAAGTTCTGACAAAACCATAAGACAATAATAATAACGTATTAAAATCAATATTTTTATATTTTCTATATTTCAATTAAACTTCACAAATCTGACAAAAATATAGTACTAGACATGACGCTTTCCAAATCGATTTTTATATTACACCAATGCCTCAGGATTTTCACTATATAATTACAGTGTCCGTAATATTTTACTATACTAATATCGCACTCATATTATCAAACCATGTCCAAGGATAATTAAATGCAAATTTACATTTAAACAATTTAATTTGTACATTTTTTTTATTTTACTATTATGTATTCAAGAGTTAAATGGAAATTAGATCAAAACCTTGACTACAAATATGTTTTTTATGTTTTATGAAAGTTGCTATATGTATTTTAATATTCTGTATAGTGTATATAATATTTTTTTTTAAAGGTTTCCTTCCAGTACGACTTTCCCTTCTCTCTAAAACGCTTACAAAGGCAATTATAAATTTATAATGGCCTTTATATAATCGTTGTGCAAAACGTACCAAGGCACTGTACTAAGGGCAAGGGAAGCCTTTTTTTACTGATACCATGATAAATACGAAATATTATAATTCATTTGGTTTTATATCTCTATATCAGTAATTTTTATGGTAAGTTTTAACAAACGTCCGGAAATAATTAACATTATACTAAAATTGAAATATTTAACTTTGAAAATATTGTTTGTTTTAAAAAGGATAAAAAGGATGTAATGAAAATAAAGTTTTTAATGAAATGAAAATTATCTGAAGGATAACTTTTTTAACTTTGGTTTTCTTTTCTTTTGCGTTTAAAATTTAACTAGAATTTTAATATTTTCAGTGGATTTTAAAAATACAGGGTGCTTGCCGAGTATGTTTACTACTTTTGTGTCGCTATGAAAAAATATTCGATTAACCAATATGTTTTAATCGTAAAAACATTTTCTTAAAATCAAACATTGAGTAGAAATAATGTCCAATCAAAACCCAGTATTTATCGTTTAATAGGAGGCTATGTAGCAAAAGTTTTGCATTCATTAAAAATGACAGTAAGTTGTGCTATGTAGTCTGGAGGAATCATTGATCCTATTTTTTTAAGATGAACGTGGCGTTACACGGTAATGTTATCGTTCTCGTAACAGTTTACATATACGTTTTTATAACTGGAATTGGATGCTTTGGTCTTGGTTAACATGTTGTTCCAAGAAGACTGTGTAACTTTATACACAGCCAATATTGCAATGGACTTACTGAGAGATCAGTTTTTACAACAATTTGTGATATCGATTGGCCTCAATTATGCCAACACACCAGAAACACTTGAGCAACTTAAACTTATACGAAATATTCGCGTCGAAATTATTGAAATATAAGTATATAGTTTGAAATATAAGAAAATATGATGAACACTTTTCTTTATCCGCATTTAGAAGATTAACAGAGGCGAATATGACACTGACACTTATCTTCCATTCGTAATTCCCAACATTCAACAAAACATTTAATAATTTTCTATATAGGGCACCCTGTATATTTTCGGTTTTAATATCGGGTTATGTGTTTTCTATAAGTTTTCTCAAATTGGTGAAGTTTTAGAATTGATAATTGAATTTTTAAGTATTTAAATAAAATAGAGTGCCAAAGTTTTATGAACATGGTTCCACCAACTCAGTAAATTATAATTAAAATTTGTAGAAAACTTTATTTAAATAGTTTTAAGAGATCTTTAAATTTTCGTTTGTATCTTTTGCATACTTTCAGCTATCAAATTTTAGTTTGAATCTCTTAGTGAACATATTTTTAACTTCTATTTGTCGCAATTAATTGTAATTGAAAACTACAGTATCGAAAGCAGTTAAATAATCTAAATTTCCATATTAATTAGTGTATTTTGAAAGTTTGTTCTTAAAGAAGTATTTTTAACAATCATTTCTGAGCTCTACAAACAAGCAAAATATTATTACGGGTGGTTAAAATAATTATGAGTGTGCATTGGTCTTGATGGTCAAAAAATGGTCGGAGGGTCCAAAAAAACATACATTTAAATCTCGACTTCAAAATGGGATCAGTTTAGAATTTCTCGTTTATGTGGAGAATTGTATTTATAGATTAGTAGCTTCAGGGGTTCCATACTAAAATTTCCGATTAATATTTCAAATGTTCTAGAAGAGCATTTAATTATCCGATTTCAATCAAATTTGGAACACATATATTAGTTTGTGTCTATAAAATTTAAGAACAAGCAATTTCAGTGGGTCCCTATCAAAATTTCGAATTTAATAAAATACATTTTATGACAGTAACTACAAATTATCTTTCTCCCCTAGTTAGTAGCTTTTTTATTATTGTTAACCAAACAACCAAACCTTTATCCCTTTTGCAACTAATTTAAATCGCTTTCGATTATCAATTATTTATTCAACAAAAAAAATTTGCTTACGATGTCACTCGTAAAATCAATTTACTAATGCGACATTAAAATCTCACTTTATTTTTATTTTTTTCATTGGTCAGCAGAATGAGTAAAAGAGATAGCAGGAGGAAAATATAAATTTGAATTGATTATAAAAAAAAAAATTGTGCACTTTTCTGGAAAATATTGACAATTTCTTTTTTTTTTTTTTTTTTTAGTATTTATATTTACATTTTATTATATTCGTTATTAAGGTTATATGACATGCAACTACGACATAACCTGAAGCTGAAGGTTATAATGGATATACATAATAAAATAAAAAAATAATTTTTTGTTTTGCACAAGCCTGGCCGCCATAACAAATTAAACTGTTTAACAACTGCAAGAAAATCAATATTTTAATATTTTTCAAATGAATTTGTTATGTATAAAATCCATATACAGAAATTATAATGGCAACAATGTAATTTATTAAATATTAAAATTGTTTAATTTAACATAGAAAAATAGATGGGTTTCGTTTATATGAAAAAAGCTACTCCGAATCGGAATACATACTTCGAAGCGAAGTATATAGTTTGTAATTACTGAGAGACACCGCAGTTACGTAATAAAGAATCGTAATTTCTAAATAAACGTCAAAAAAATTGTAAGTAAAAAAAACATCAATTTAATGAAGGCTAAGCGATCTGGTGGGTGTATTACTCTCTCTATATCACAATTCAGAATATGTGTAGTTGTTAAGGCTGGGCTAATATCAGTTTCTATCAGTTCAGTTCAGTTTCGATTCGATTCGACTGGTTAAGTAGACTGAACACATAGATTTGCTATCGATTGCAATTGATTAAATCACATTTTTTTTTTTAAACTATCAATTTCCATTCCTCTTGAGATTTTCTTCAGTTTGGATTTGCAAAATTCCATCGTTCCAAACTCTTTCGATCCGATTCGATCTATATAGTCTAGTCAATCTATTTCTCATACAAAAATATATGTAGAAGTGAAATTTGAACTTTAATGAACGAATCGAAATAAACCGATCGAAACTTTGTAGTCTACATTTTAATCTGAACGGACCGCAGTTAATGTATTTAAATAAAATGGTCGGACATTTCCATAAGTTTTTAATGCTAATGCCAAGTGACATTTAACAATTAGGATACTATTTAAATCATATAAGTATCGCAGAACTCAGACTGTAACAACTTCTACTTCAGGTCGTTGTCTTCACGAATCAGGGGAATCCTCTTTTTCGGTGGTTTTCTTACATTTACTTATCATTATGACAGACCATTTCTATAAAGGTTTTTCGAGATAATTTGGACATTTTGGATAGTTTCATAAGTAATAAATATTTTTCGTTTTATGTGGTCATGTTTGATAAATTGTAAAATAAAAATTTATACATTTATGTCAAATATCTTTAAATTATTTAAAATAAATATCGATTCATTATGGTCATAAATATACTCAATAAATTATAATGGACAGCATAATTAATTCTATTATATCCTGAAATTTTGATTTAATCATTTATGTAAATTGTAAAATTTATAAACATTTTGAATACAAGCAATAAAATTCGAGAATTAAAATTTTGAAATTATTCATTAAAAAAACATTATTTTTTATCATTTCAATTCGGATTATTATATATGTACATAACCACCAAAATTGTCTGCGATGATGCAATTTTCCATATCGATTTCAATAAAAAAAAAATTTAAAAATTATTGCCAGCATTTCGTATTTTTAGTGCTGGTAACTTAATCCAATTTAAAATATAAAAATAAACATAGAAAAACAGCTACCAAAAATAAATTGGATATTTTATCTTTATGGAAAAAAAACAAACAAACAAAAAAAAAAACCTTCTAAATTTCATAGTTTAATTAAATTAAAGTTTGAATAATTTAAATTTCGTAATTGAAAATTTGCAAATATACGAAATACTTAAAACATTTAAATTATTGTAGGAGTTGCGAAAAAAGTGAGTGTTTTTTTTGTTTGCAGATATTTGAACTGTTAAAAACCAAATTTTTGATGTTGGGCGTTTTAAAATGTGTAACATTTTTTTATTTTTATTTTATGGTAAATTTTAATATGTCTTGAAAAGAACTATTGAAATAATGTGACATTGACAAATTAAGAAAAATTTTGAATATTTTTAAATTAACCGAATCATTTTGACATTGATAACGACAATAGCGTTAAATTGGAAACCAGAATAATCGGGGAGTCCGACAATATTATAATTTTCAATATTATAACGTGTACTAACATTTGAAAATTTTGTACCTAACTCCAAATCCATCAAAAAACCAATAATCTCTGCGTTTTTCAAGTATTGCAACCACAGGCGCACATCTGCGTTTTTTTTTCAGTTCAGCAACGACAAAGAAATATTTTTTTTTTAATTCGACCTCTGTAATCCAATTTTCGAACCTATCTCAGTACGAGATGAATAACATAAGTAATCGGTCAGCTACGTAATATCAACTACGAAATTGTTTAGATTGAGAAAATGTTAACTTATTACCAATTTCACAGCGGAAATAAGTTAAAACCGAAATTTAACCTCTGGTAAAGGTTTAAACCTCTTACAATAAAATCGGGCATTAGAAAATGTTGACTGAGAAAACTAAGACAATTATTTTATCAAATCAAATGTTCATTATTTCACCACTCAATAAAACTATCAGAATGATAAAAGTTCAGTCACGCCGTCTTTAATTTACTTGAATACCAACAATATTTTTTATAAATGTTTCTATATTTTGAAAATTCACATTCATGAGAAACTTTATTATGGACCACATTTTATTTTCCATGTTATTTGTTACAATATTATAAGTCAATGTTCGAAATGGTAACTATTTTTGGTAAAAATACTCTTGACATTATCAAAATATTTGATATTATTATTATCTGAATTCAAGGTATTTGACTTTACAAGCCGATTACTAAAAAAAAATTACTGCCCACAATGAATTATGAAATAATTTTTTATTTTCCTTATTCAAAATTTAAATCTTAACAAGCTGACTAATATACTTCAATAAACTTAAATCGGTGTCAGTAGGTGTAGACTGTAGAAATGGCCATTATTTTCATGGTTAAATTTCTCACAATTCATTAAATTTGATTTTGTTTAAAAACTGATAATTAAATATACAAAATATAAAACACCTGAAAACCTGAAGTACAATTTTTAGGTGGTTTCTTATTTGAAATTTAAAAATCTTATATTAAAAGTTTATAAATAAATAAAATAATTAAGTTTAAAATTTTCAGTAATAATTTTATTTTGTTAAAAATTAAGAAAAGTATTATTGTTAGCCACTTTTTAACCTTACTGACTGTATAGAAAATTCAAAAATTAATAAAGATGTTTTGAAAATAAAATTATTTATTATATAGAAAACATAATTTAGATTTAGAGAACTAATTTACTATTGCCAAAATGTGAATAAGAAATTAGACCAAGAGGTTACAGGTTAAAATTATTTTAAATAATCATTAATTATTATTGTTATCATTAAATAAAACTTTTACATTAGAAATAAAGTACAGAATTCCAAACTTTAGAGTTTGGATGGTATTAAATTGTTATCAGATAATCAGCGGCGGACGGTGTCAGTGGTTTATCTGGTGTTATATTGTGGTAACAAAAACAAAAATAAAAATAATTTAGATTTAGGTGAAGCCCCTCATTATTTATCGAAGACTTAATACATATAATTTATTTAGCAAATTGTTATTATTATAGAGAGTCAGTTCATGTAATTTTTGAATTTTATATTTCGAAGTTTTTGCGTTCAAATTTTTTAAACTTTCTGTGTAGTGAATGTTTTGCGCTTTTATCTACTCCCATACATTTTATATGAGTTGAACTTTTATTTGACAGAGCGTTGAAATGCATTGCCCTTGTGTGTGTTAAGAGTAACTAGGCATTAATAGTCTTATGAAAAGTTTGATAATTAGAGTGTTAAGGTAGACTTAATCCATCTTGCCGTGTGTAACGCTACGCCGCTGAAGATAACTTTAAAACTGGTCACAAAAATAAATTTAATAATATGCTTAAATGTTCAGTAATTTGATTAGAAAAATTAATTTAGTATGGATCGAATTGCGAATGGTGTTTGTCGAAAAACAAGAATTTCAATTTATTGAATAATTAACAATTATCTCAAGTTTTTACTCTAATACTAGAGATAATCTATCTCAACGCAGTCAGTTTTGTAAACTATCAAAAGAAAGTTAAAATATATGAAATTATATGGAAGCAGTTAGTTATAGAAGTGTACGTCGTAAAAGTTGGATTAATTTCTACTTTGACGGCGTTACGACGTTCAAACTATCTCTAGTAACATCGAACATGATTTTTGAATTTTTATATTTAAATAGTTCAGTTTACATTATAATTACATAATTACTTTTAGTTTTTTATGTTGGTTTCCATTGATTATAAATTTATTTAAATAAAAACTATATTTTTATTATTGTGACTTCTGACCTGGTGAAGCCTCCCTAAGGCAATAATAATTTTAACATTTTCAATTTTACTTTTATAATATAATTAATTTCAAAACCGAAAAATTATAAAATTTTCAAATCGTTTTCATTAAATACCGAAAAGTAAGTAATAAAAAAAAATTAATTTATTTTTCATTTTTAAATTTACATTCACTTATTTTATTACTACTCACACTTGAAATAAAATCATATCGTAATTATAGTTAATTAAAATCAAACTTTTTTTTCAATTTAATTGGCGCCTATTAAAATTTAGCAAGTTGATTAATTTAATGAGCATTTTTACTTTATATATCAACAACACCCAAGATCAATGGAAAAAAAATTCTATTTTTAAACTTTAATTACTTTGGTCATAATTAATTATTATCTTTTTTATGCAATTTTCTTGATATATTTAAATGAATTAATTTGTTTTATGCTACGATAAAACATACTGAAATTATATAACGAGCTTATGTCACTTTTATTAATAGTTTCTGACAAAGAATTAGGTTTAAGTAACTCAAAAGTTACAAAATCTTCTGAACTTGCCTTGCCGTCTTTTAATTACGAAAAAGATAACCTTTAATAATTTAGATTTAGAAGAATCAAGTAATGCAAAAAGTAAATTTTCGAATATTTTAACTAATTTTAAATATTTTAAAACAAATCGAACAAAAATCAAACTTTTATATATCGACTTGGGTAGCTAAATTGAGGAGGTTTTTATAGATGAAAAATCTCGTTTTAAAGCCATCAATCATAAATTACCTTTAAACCAATAATATAGAAAAATGAGCATGATACAAGCCAATATTCAGACGACGATTTGTCAAAGTTTTTAGGTCCTGGAAATATTTTTAATAAAAATATTTGGATGCTGCCAAATAAATTATTTTATTGAACCTAGTCCAGTCAAAACCAATGAAATATTCTAGAGAACTTAATTTTTGTTTCATTTCGGTTTGATGTTATGTCAAATTATATCATTTCACCAATTTGAATTAGTTTCAATAAGTATCTTACCAGATCACATTCATAATTAAATGTTTCGATTAATTTCAATGTTTCGTTTAGACATCATTCTCATAATAGTTATCAAAACTGCTTCAGGTGACCTCGAAATATGAAATCCTACATTTGAACGTGCCTGATTTTTGCATTATTTTAGCCTATTATTTGGAAAGCATAAACAAATAAAAATAAATATGTGCTTACTCAAACACTAATTATTGATATACGGAAAATTATTGAATAATACTCCATTTACGAGACGTATACACTACAAAAGTAGAAAATAATATTAATAAAATCATTAATTTTCTATGATAATTCTATGAGAATAATTGACCTCTTTATATATATAATAGTAAAAATGTCTCTGTTTTGTAGTACAATCAATTTACGAACTGAACTGATTTACTTACTTATCTATATTTGTAAAACGACTTCCAATTTTAGGCTATTATTTATAGCTATTATATTTGAATTTTAAAACTGTAAAAATATTTATAAGATATTTTTTTTGTTGATATTTCTAATAAAGATTATTTATTTTCAGTCAGTCCTCTTTAAAAAATCAATTTTATATCAATTTGCCAATTACTGAAATCATATATTTTTATGCTACAGTTAATTTTGTCATTTTTGCTAACCTAAATAAAAAAATATAATATTTAAATAACAAATTATCTAAGCGAGTTCAATAACTGTCTCAGTGGCATTTATAAATATACAAGGTGGGTACGAAATATTTTATTGCAGGTATCCCTTCATAATACGTCCTGGATAATTTGCCAGTCCTGGGTAATTGGCTTTAAAAAAAATGTAAATTATAAAAAAAACTAATTTTTAATTAGTAAATTTAAAAAATAAAAATAAAAAGATGTCGCTCGCTAGAAAAACAATAAGAAAACATTTAATTCACCCATGCCTTCAGAAGACCATTTGTAGTACTGTCTGAAAAATCACTTTTCCCATGTTCAATTCTTGAGAAATCGTGGAAAGAGTGATTTAAAGCAGTATTCAATGATATTTTATCCTTCTTACAATAATAGACGAAAAGCAAGAACAATATTTTATAAACGTTCTTAAGCGTTTTGAGTTAGAGAAGAAAAGGTTGCAATTTATATTCAACCGGACCACTTTTAAAGAAACATTTGTATTCTGGCTACCATCAATTTGATATTTTCATTTTGACCTCCCATGAAAAAAATGTTGCTGCCATTTATGTAGTATTGCTTAATTGACCCATTCTGAAGCTATGGACCCAAATATAATTTAATTCCACCCCCGAAAGTAGGATGTAATTTGGAATAGGCGATACGGGAATGTGGGCCATAACATTTTTTTACTTCGAATACTACTACAAAGTTACTATCTTTATTGTTCACCCTGTATAACAATTTCCTAATAGAAAAATATTTTTACTGCTAGCGTAGATACAATTCAATTTTCATTAAATTTATGTATAAAATTATGAAAAGTAAATTTATTTTGTTTATACATTATATTTAGTTTTCAATCATACTTGCATAATAGTTAGAGTTAGTAGCCAACGCGTTATTTGAAAGTATCATTAATAATAATAATATTTTATGTAGTTAACTTTGTTGCCCCAAGATATTAATTAGATAATATTATAGATTTCAGTATTCTCGGTTATTTGAAGGTCGTCTTATAGTGTAAAGTATTTTTTTTTTGTTGTCTGTATCGTTAGAAAGATAAAAAACTTTGATTTTTTATTACTTAGATTTATGATTTGTTTTAATTTTATAATTTATTGAAAATATTAAATGAAAGAGCGTGACATTCGACATGCTTGTGTTAATATAAATCAAATTTTATGCATTTCGAATAGTTGGTTTAAAGTAATTAAAGCTTACCACTATGAAACTGGGCTATATATTCTTAAATCTATTATTTCATCAAAATAACAATGCTCAGTTTGACAGTAAAAGTTTAACTTGAACTTTGGTTCAATAGATTTTCTGGTTTCTAAGTGCAAGATTAAAGATAAGCCTACCTTATAGTGAGGTTTCATTTAAGCGAGATGATGATGTGTAGAGCTTAAATTCTACTTTTGACAGTTCAAATTGTTTGTTTCTTATAATAATTATATTCACAAAAATAAATTGTTATACATTTTACACTAATGTCACATTAATTTTTAATTATACATATTTCTTATTCATTTTCATTCACAATAATTCATAAATTTTGATTAAGCTAAGCTTAGGTCAAATTTTGATCGAAAAACCGAGTGAGCTTATTTTGCTGGCTTAAACCACATAATCGGTTTAGTTACGCTTAAGCAAGTTCTCACTGTGAAATCGGTCTTAAGTCTGAATTTGTAATTCAGATTTAATTATTCGACCTAATCTAAAGATTGAAATTAATTGAGTACTAAAATTATTAATTAATTTTATTCATCTATATTCTATAAATAATCTTTTCAAGTCTCCTAACTTATTATAATTATTCCTTTTAATAACTTTATTTTCATAAAAGTAATTATGAACATTAATTTAGCTTAGATTTACATTACCAATCCCCCGACAAGCGACAACCCACCATTCTATCCATAAAAGTCAACAATTAAAACAGCTGTAGAATTTATATAAAATTATAATTTTCATATTATTTGCAGTTGACAAAGCATGAATTTATAAATTTTTACGATTAGTTATTAGAATTACTAGGAGGCATTGGACTTGATTGTCAAAAAAAAAAACTGGATTTGCCTGAAACTTTTTTTCTAAGCGATTTTGAGGTAGGGGAGTTAAAGATGCAATAAAAAAATGTCCGAGGTACGCGTACACAAAATTTGAATGTACGATGCAACATAGAATCGATCGCCCGTCATATTGTAAAGAATTTTTGCAAACAGGTTCATGCAGACTTCATCGTGAAGCTACAATATGAGATTGATAATTTCAGTGGGACCATTCCAGAATTTCCCATTTATGTGGCGAGCCGTGTTTTTTTAACTCTACCGAAAAATTTCAAAAAAAATTATATATCACAGATTTATATATGAAATTTGGTGCATTTCTTGGTATCACGATTGCCAGATTTATATATGAAATTTGGTGCATTTCTTGGTATCACGATTGCCATGGGAGTCCTTGCTAAAAAATTTTCCTTATGTAATTTGTGTATGTAAGTAGTTCACTGGGTCCATGTTAAAATCCCCATATTGAAAACCTAAGTACGAGTTATCTGCTACCCCGAATTATCATTTTTTTTCTTTATGCTAATATTTTACATTATTGCATTTATGTTATTCTATCTAAGATACAACAACAGCAATTTTTATGTTTCTCCAAAACATTCAAAGAGTTTGTGGTGTTAGCTAAATAAAAAAGTTATGGTTGATTAAAGCCTTTACCGGTTTCGGATTGTTTTTTTTTATATAGGTGCAGTTTTTATTTTGTAGTCTAACCAGTTTTAAGATTTTGGTTAACTGGCTAAAATTTAAAAAATATAAATTCTTTATTTGGTTTTGGTAACACAAATGAAAAATAAAATAACCTAAAATCCAGAAAATTTATACATGTAAGTTTTGTCTGTCAAAAATTTGGAAATTATATTTCACAATCACAATTTAATTGTGGTTAAATTTTAAATTTAAATTGGAATTCTGATAGTTAACTATATATGAAAAAAAAACCGTACTGTCAAAAAAGGATTATCTTTTTTTTTTTTAGATATTTTCAGAAATGATTTCATTTTTGGGTTTTAGATTTGTCAAATAAATATTTAATTTAATTCTAAATTAATTTTATAAAAGGCAAAAATATTTTTAATATAAATTAAATTATAATTTTTTTTTCCTGTATACAAATATGGCCTAGTCGTGCTACTTGTGTAGTAGTTGTATATAAATGAGAGTTTTTGATTATCAAGAGTTGAAATGATGCTACCTACTTAGCATAGATAAAATAGAGGATAGCCGACTTCACAGTATTTTATGGTAGCGCCAATTTATACGTGGTTGGAAAATGAAACAAATTTTTTGATAGGAAACCCTGCGGGTGCCATTGAGTCTGAAACATTGGTCTGCTATATAAATGATAAATAAAACAAAGATTTATTATTATAAATCTTTGACTTTATTTAATTTTTTAGATTTAAGATAATGTCTTTGAAAATATTTTCGTCATTGCTTCTACATATTATCTTCAACTGGAAATGCCGTTCTTAGACTGTAATATTCAAACAATAATTAAATTTAAAAATATTTTTTTTTCACAATTAAACCACTTGAAACTAGAATCTAAAACAAATTGAAGAATCGAACAAATTTAAACACAATACAAATTGACGTCAACGACAATAATTGACAAGTAGACCCACCTCTGACGTCAACGACAAAATTTGAATTCCTAGGATTTGGAAAACCAAATAAAATCATAGTTCCTTGCATTTTATTCTAAGTTGACCACTCGTGTTTTTTATTCGTTAATTGTGTTTTACTGCGTATTTCTTATTCTCGTACGTAACGAGTTCAATTCGCAAGTCTCGGGATAGATTCTTGTTTTGTACGTACCATGGCCCATTTACTATTCCACGTACAACTTTGTTCTGAAATGTTTGAATCTTTGTAGCATTTGTATTCTTAGCACAGCGCAATAATTGAATGCGGTAAGTCTAGACTAGACAGGTCAAAATTTTATTCTGTATTGACTGCTTAGATTTACGTTCTAGTAATCAGTATAAAATTAAACTCAATCTTATACTGAATCGCTGAAACTTTCCATAGTTTCTGAAACTTTAAATAATAACTTTAAAAAGTTTACAAGGACAGACGAATGCCAAAGCGTTGACAGAACATATTTTTTTAAAAAGGATATTATAACCTTACTCCTTACATCTATTTCATATATAAAATATAATTTCTGTCATTCTTCATTTCGTCGCTGTATCATCAACAAAATTTCTCAATTTTTAACCTTAAATACTTTTAATATAAACTCATGACACGATATTTTTTTCCTATATGATAGGGATTTGATATGGAAATCCTTTTTTTTCCTTTATCCTTATTAAGTGAAGGTTGCTTAATATATGATTTTGATAAATGCCACACAATAATGATGACACGTAAGAGAAAATGTGAAAATTCATGCTGGTTTTTATATTTATACAATCTATTACTCCGAATATTTATTATATCATTTTTGTAGTAGACTAGAGTAGAGGAGAGAATTAAAAGCTGGGTGGGATATTGGGCGGAATTTATGATGTTTTGGATAAGAATAGGTGGAATATTAGTGTAAATTTGGATATGTTGATAATATTAGGCTATGTTTATGCTTTATATTATAAATTCAGATTATGTTCAAGCAGATTATTTTTCAAAAAAATTTTAATTATTTACAGAGCTTTCGAAAATTTATTATTTAATTATGAATAAATGTGAATTTTAATGATTTTATCCAAAAAAAAAAAAGTAATGTGTGATGGCAATAGCAATTTAGCTTAAACAAAAGTGGATTTTAGGATATAGGAAAAGTAATGATGAACTTACATCAATTATGCTTATATATAAAACATTGGAAATAGCTCTTTTCTAGCTGAAATTTCAAAACAAAGGTGGAATTCCCTGATAAATTTTACTCTGTGATTGATAATATTAAATTTTCAAAATTACGACTGTAGTTTAGATTCGATATTTTTGCAGATTTTTTTCTTAATCGGAAATCACTAAACCAAAACTATTGACACATTTAAATTATAACAGCAAACAAAAACTATTAATTAAATTTCCATTTCTTAAGATTGCATTTAAATTATTCTCTACCAGAAATTTAATATAAAAAATTATGTTATTAAAACCGATTTTCAATAAGATTTCTTAATAATTTATTAAAAACTTCCAAAAAAGCAGCGCTAAGTATAATAAATTTTTTGATAAATTACATTTTTCTTATCAATATATTTTTATAATTTTCTAAACTAGCTATAGAAATTTTTATAAAACTCATTAAAAGAATCTTTGAAAATTAATCATATTTTTTTTTTTATGTTTTTGAATTATCGTCATTTCTTTTATAGATAGAAGTTTTTCTTTATATACCGAATTTTATCAAAAAAATATAATAAGAAATTCTTTCACATAAATTTTATTGAACCGAAAATTTCGACTTATCAAAAAAAAAAATTCTATAATATAAAAAATAATAATAATTTATATCAAAAATAAATTAAATTTAAGAAAATTGGTTTTCATTCATTTTAAACAGACTTTAATTTATGGTTCAATCAATTTTTTTTTTATCAATAAAAGAAAAACCAATTCACAAAAAATTATAATGAAAATATTTGTGAAAATTTATGAGTATTACTCGAAGTTGTAAAATATTAAACATAATATTTTTTCTTGTCAAAGTTCTAATGTAAATATTTTATGTAAGCACCACATTCCCATTCCCAAGAAAATTTGTGACTTAAGAATGAAATTTATTATTTATTAGGATCAGCGAAAACTTGCTTAAAGATAAATATATAGTTAGTACTTAGGTCAATTAACAAACAAACAAAAAAAAAGGACTAAATAAAATGAAAATAATATCTTTTAACTTTGAGCTTTCTCCATATTCTGTTCCGCAATGGATTAAGGATTAAGCTTTGATGGTTCGTTCTATCACCGAATAAATAATTGTCAGAAGAACAAAATACTAAAACTTGAATTAAAATGCTACCATACTTACATATTGATTCACAGTTTGGAAAAGAATTGATTCCCTTCAATAAGTCAGTAAGTAATCACCTTTCCAATTATTAGACGTCCATAAAAAAAAATTGTTTGTTTTATTTCACTCTAGGCGTTACCCAGAAATAGAAACGCCATTTTTTTACAATTTTTTTAAAAAAACCTAACCTAAAGTGTTACTCTGCGTTGAACGATTATGAGACGACCAATTGTTAAGTGACCTATTGTGTGGCGACAAAGCAATCAACCATAGATTCATAAAACATCTCAACAATTTGTGATGTTTATGATTGAAGTAACATTATATTAGTCAACTTTTAAATCTATCTTAAAGGTTTTCTCTATACAAACCACCAGCTTCTCATATTAAATAACAAATTACCATTAAATTGTATCATTTTTAAACCATTGCAGATTAATATGTAATAATAATGAAAATATTTCCCTATTTGTCACTTTATTTTATCTATAATGATATAAATTTATTTATTGGTTATATTATTATATAATTTTATTGACATTTTTATTAATTAAAAAATTATTCTTATCAAAAATTGCATAAAAATTTTATGTTTACATACAAAATTAAACGAATATAAACAATAAAATAATTATGTAAACTTTTATCACCAAAATAATAACAAACTCAGTCAGTCAATTTATCTGTCATAAGAATTTTTATCATCTTTTTATAAGTTTCCGTAATTTCTGTTTATTTAAACATTCCATTAACTTCTGTTTTATCGTGTTAAAAGAAAAATCTACAATGGAAAATTGAATAAAAGATAAAATACAATTTAAATTAAATTTTTTGTGATGGTTAAACTATTGGAATTCACCAAAAATAGCACATTTGTGATTACAAGTGGAGGACAGTTTTCTAAATTAACTTTAAACTTATATGGAACCAAAATAAAATGGAGAAAAATTATAATCAACAAATGAAATTTTAATAAATGTAGAAATGAAACACTTAATTCCAATTATATTTTTACTTTTAATTTAAAATAAAATTATTGTCTGTAACAGTTCAAATTGTTCAAATATAATTAGCTATTATAGAAAAAAATCGATGAAGCTATTTTCAGATAAAACTTTCTTCATATTTAAAGCTGGCCATACATGATCCATTTTGGTTGTACAACTTGTTTTTCAATCATTTAAATCTAAATGGTTGAAAAATGTGACAAGTAGTATCGTTTGTGGGGTAGTTGTACAATCGTTTTGATAGTTGATAATCTGTTGAAAAAATATCAAAAAATTAGGTTGATGAGTTCGTTGTAACGTGTAACTTGTAAAATATGCATTGGGTTGGGAAGTTGTACAACATCAAGAAACGTTTCTTAGTTATGAAAAATGTCATTATTCTATAAAATAATTTTGAGTTTTTATTCTTCAAATAATTTATTATATTAAATTAAAATTATTTTTCCATCAAACTTCTATTAAAAAATTAAAAAATAAAATCAATCAAACATTTTATTTTTGGTTAGGTGTAACTGGTTGTATAAAAAGTTGCATAGTGTTTAGCGTTGTATGGGAACCAGTTTTACTACTAGTCGTGTATGGGCAACATAACAAAAGGTGCTTGCGAACCAGTCGTAGATATACAATCAAATTGGATAGTATATGGGGCAGCATATCAGAATTTTTTCATAATTTTCTAGTTGCAATTTTAGAAAATTGACTATAATTTTATCAGTGTCCAAAGCCCCAAATTAATTTAACAATTTAAAAATATAGTGGCCGGGGCGTTAAATTGCATCTCATCTAATAAATTCATTGTAAGAGCAAATCAATATGCGTATTATTAACCGGTATATGAACATTCACTCTCTATACACTTAACAATAAAGAAAAAAAAGTTAAATTTTTTTTTCTTTTTGCGTTTGTACTTTGAAATTAACTTGAAATTTTCTAAAACTAGGTTAATAAGTTTTTTTTTCCTTACAACAAGAAAATTGCAAACTTTAAAAAAATGAAAAAAGAACAAAATTATCGATGAATTCTTTGAGATAAAACCTCAAAAATTAAACTTTGCACGAGTTGTTTTAGGTACGATTGTGTACGTGGTTGTACACTTTGAAAAGTCTTTTTTACGAGTTGTTAATGTAACTAAGACTGTTGTATTGGACTTGACCATAAAAAAATAGTTTTTGGTAAAACTGGTTTTTGGGAGTTCGCTAGCTCGAATTGTTACCTAAAAATGCTATAAATAATAAACAACAGTGTACGAATTAGCCTGTGCACAGCAACATCTTTCTAAAACAACAACATCGTCTAATTTTAATAAAATTTGGCGCCATTTCATTGAATAATTTTCTACAGACTGGTTTCATCATTGCCTACTCCATGTACAGTTCAGTAGCCAAATAGAGGTACATGCCTAACGAAGTTAGATACGCAGTTAGACAGTCTATAAAATTTGTAGTCGGTAGTTTCCGTAACAATACTACACCACATAAACCAGTAATTGTTACCTGAAATTTGGAGTCAGAACAAAGCTTTGATTTTTCATCTGAAATTTGGATTCAGAAGCTTGAGTGAGTTCATGGTAAACTAGTAGTAGATGGAGATGGAGAGCAGTTTAATTTCCGAAGTATAATTATTTTATGTAATTATTATCCTATTTCAATAAAATTTGGTACAGAAATTCGGATCGTAGCGCCAGATTTCAAAATTTCGAATTATATATAAAATATATTATTGATATCTTTAATTATATTTGAAATTTTTAACAAAGGTTTTTACAAATTAGATATTGGACATAAATCACAATTAAACCTGACTACGAGTTATCTGTTCCCCTTATTTAACAGCTTTGTTTTTGCAGTACTTTAACCTCGTCACCTTGGTTTAAATAAAATAAACTTTAAATTAATTTTTTTTTTTTCATTTCCATCTTTTCTGCAAACGAACACCGTCACCAACACACACTCTCTGGTCACACTTATCATAATATTTTTAATGCCACCAATTATTTTAAATTTGGATATAATCTTAAGTCTCAAGTGGTACGGTTTGTGTGTTGAGGTTATGTCAAAAAGTGGAACAAATTTTAATAACTTATAGGCAGGCATATTATGATAATAAATTAATTTGGAAAATTGGGTGAATGGTTTGATTTTATTTTTATTTTGGTTGATTGCACGTATAATTATAATTTTTATAAAAAAAATTCAATTGCTTCTAAAGTGCATTATTATTTTTACTAGAAATATGATGGTGAATGTTAAATCATGTTTTTACTGAAAAATGTAATTAAAGATGTTAAATTATGTAATTTATACATAAAACTAAATTTCACGTAAAAAGTTGAATTTGTGAACTTTTTAATATGTTTAAGATACGGTTAGTAAATTGCTAATTTGAAACTTTTTAAATGCTTAATTGGAATTATACTTTTACGATTTAAACGTGATATTTTGTTAGTAAAAATATAATTTATATTTACTTAAGTAAATGCTTTCATATTTATATATAATTTTTATATATAGTATTTCAAAATTCTCTAGTTTACAAAATTAGGTAATAATTGTTTTGAATATTTCAATGACTTCTGGAATTTACAGGGTTAATTACTAGATTTTACTGGCCTGATTTTCTAAATAACAAAATTAAGTTAATGCTTCCCAATCAATACAGTTTTTCGAGTATTTCGATTTCCGAACGATTCAGTGAATGATTCTCTTTATGATTCTAAGAATTAATGATTGTGGTTAGGTTAGGACACCTATAATTAAAATTCTGTGCTAAGTCATACAACATTAGTACTGAAAATTATCTGACACACTTTCTGTCATACAATATGTTAATAATTATTTTATTCCTATATGTACTTAAATTTAATACTTTTTATTTGTCGGTCCATATCTAACTTAGAAATTATATTAAATATTTGAAATTAACTAAAGCTGGTGTCACAGTGCCACCGGAATTATAGCGTTGAAAGCTGTGTAAAAATCTAGTAGAATAATTTAGTAACATCAATTTCACAAAATATTAAAGAAACTGCAAGTAATTTAATTTAAAATTAAAGGTCACCGTCAACCGGTTACGTTGTCACTTTGTTTCCAGTTAATAATAATTTAAATTTCCATAACATTTTCATTATTTCCCATTAACTCATTATTATTTCTAATTACATTCATTTTCATTATTAAATATTTTCAACATAAAACAAATTGTGTTCTTTATTAAAATATTTATATTAATAAAAATATTAACAGTCGCGTCGTCATACATTTTTACAAAACATAAAAGTTTGGCTTTCTTTTGACACCCCATAAATCAAAATTTTATTCATCCGGTTTTCAATTTCATATCCTCTTCCCCTCGTTTGTTTTTGTTGATATTGTAATGTATATATATAGCAATATAAAATAAAAAACATTTTTTGTAACCTAATTAATGATAAAATCATAATTATGTAATTTTCAAAATAACAACGGAAAGCTACACAATTAATAAAATTATATGAGAAGGCAAACACATTTCGATTTCTCAATTTCATTTCTTCAAATTTAAATTGAAGATTTCTTTAAATAAGCAGCGTTTTTCTTTTGATAGAGATGAAAGAATTTCAAATTCAAATAAAATGGAAAACATCTTCTTTTACTAACTGACACGACATTCACGATTTTTGCCATGTTTTTTAAATAATCATAAAAAAAAATAGTATTGTAAAAAAAGAAACGATTATTGGAATTTTATTATCTGAAATTATGATGATGATGATGGATAATCATTATTTATTGTCGACTTTTTCTTAATAATTAATGTTGAATTTTGAATATGAATATTGCTTTTTATGGGCAATTTTAAGGGTTTGTATTTCAAATAATTAAACTTTGAGAATTTTTGAGGGTTTCGATGAAATTTGAACAATTTCAATGGAATAAAATAATCAAAATTTTATTAGTCCTACCTACCATAATAATATCGTTCTGGTACTACTCAATTTTTTACCTTCAACATTTAAATTTAATTTTTCTCAGAAATATTACGAAAATTTGTCGAATTCGTAGAAATGTTCCAGAAAACGTAATTAATATCTGATTTTTAACACACGTAAACAATCAAGACACGTGGCAGAATGTTAAGAAATTTTCGTAAGGTTTTATAACGGACGTAAGAGGTAAGAATAAAACAAAATAATCTGTTAAAGGATAGATTTTTTTTACCAATAAAGACGAAGAACATTTTGAAGAAAATTAAAATTTAAAAATTTCCCTCTACTCATACGAAAGTTAAAGCTAATTATAACCTTAAACTAATACTTGTGCTTAAACATTCTTACGGAATTCATAACATTCGTATGCAACTTATAAATATTCTATTCCCATTTCATATCTTTTAACTTTTATACTGGAGTTAGTCTTATGGCCACCAGCTCTATGATCTGTCAAAAAAATAATTAATATATATGAAATTATATGGCATCAGTTTTACTGTACGTCGTAAAAAAAATGGATTAACTTCTACATTGACGGCGTGCTGAGACTATCTTCAGCTTTACATTTCTTAACATTTTTAACTTTTTTGTGTGTATCGCGTGTATTATAAATTAGGCTCTTCACAAGGAAACAATAAATTAACATAATTAATTTGTACTGTGTTACACAGTTTAATATTACCGTCCAACATTTGTATATGACTTTCAAAGTAATTGATATAGATTAGGCACATACAGCTTATAAAGCTATCTCAATGTTAAGGCACATACAGCTAATGAAGCTGTCTCAATGTCAAGCGGTCACATGCACATCTTCGCGTATATTGAGATTAGCCAGCCTTACAAAAAATGCTATTATAGTATCCGTCATTACGTTCTCATATTCACAGAAGCTACAGAATCGAAATTCTGTCAGTTGTGTGTGTAATGTGTACAAATGTTTTATTAGTCTACACTCTACAAGATTATTCTAGCTTTCTTAACAATGAATTGTAAGATATAGTTAGTATTTTTTATGGATTAAAGAGGCTTAAAGAATTTTCGAGTGTCTCATATCTTCCTTCACACCTGGTTCCAAATTACTTATTGTTAGTTTGGTTCTATAATTTTCCAAAAAAAATCTTCTTAATCAAATGAACAAATTGAACAAATAATTTGTTTATTTTTCAGCACATTATTCAAAACAAAAAAATCCAAATGTTTATAAAATATCACAATCACTTTCAGACTTTCACTCTTAAATACAGTACGCAATAAAATGATTTTTAATTTATATTTTAAATATACATATATATTTTAAAAACATGACAATTATTGCCGTAACATTAAACTCTGTTTTGATTATCAATTTATTTGTAAAAAACCAATTAATAATATAGAAATAAAAAACACTTGTTATCTGTTCAATTGTGGAATTTTCAGCAACTATACAAAAAATTAATGATAAAAGAAAAATTAATTTTTTCTTCAGTACTTGGGTTTGGTTTGTTTGTGGTATCAGCAAAAATTCCATTTGTGATGATGAGATTATTTGGTTATAATAGTATTTAACAAAAACAATTTCTTTAACAAAATATTTAAGTTTGTTGAGATAATTGAAGACGGAAGTTATGTAGAAATTATGATGACTAATTTATATAATTAAAATATAGAAATAATTATAAAAATAATTGAAATTATAAAGAAATCAATAAGAAATTAATTGTTGCAAGATGAAATAAGTAAATTTTTCCAATATAAATAAATCATTTTAATCATAACTTATGCCAATTCGTAAATTTGGGGCTGTTATATTAATAAAGCTTTTAAATCGCAATATCTCTTATAAAAGTATATATAAAAAAGCTTCGAATTATCCATTCATTTAATCTACTTCTATGGGATTCTCCCCTTTTATGGGGTAATTGTACAAAAATTCAAATAAAATCAAAAAATTCAATTAAAATTCTAAAAGTAATGCTTAATTTTGATAATGGCTATTTTCAATTGATGAGCTACATTTAATTAGTTATGTCCTAAAATCGAAACCAGAATTCAGTTATTATAGCAAAAATTTAATGTAGAAGCATATAGTCAAAAAAATTAATCTGAAATTTGGTAAACGGGCCGATTTTTCTGGTACAATTGCTCTAGCTCCAATTAAACGTTGTACTTTAAATATATTTATCCACTTTTTCCAGAAAACGTTTTTCAGGATAAGAATTTCAATAATTCAACAAACAGTAAGAATTTATGGACCATAAAAAGTTAAATTGTTACCAAGTAATATTGTTCCATGTGGAATAGGCATATAATCAAGCCGTTTTACAAATATTAGCTAATCTTCGAACCCAAGCCATCTGTCGGTGAAAATTATAATATTTATATAAATATACAAAATAAGTAAATGCACCAATAAAATGATTTAATTAAAATTGTTTTCAAAATTAGTTATATTAATGTCAACTTATTTCAATGCTACGAAATTTATTATTTTTCTCACAAATAGGGTAGAATTCTGTCCATTCGTTACATTTTTTTTAATTACGATGATTTAAAGATATTTCTAACAGCTTTAAATTGCATAATACATTTAAGATATTTCTTATCATTTTGTTATATGTATTAACAATTTTTGTAAGATTGTTAAATTTTAAAATTTCAAAAAGCTTAAAAAATTAACGAATCTACCCCATTCTATCCTACTCGTTTAATGTGTCATAATATACAAAAGCTTTAAATTTAATCTATATCACTATACAATATCTAAAAGCTTATAATTCTAAATCATATTTAATAAAATTAACATAAAATTCTCACTGTCTCTCTCAATCGACGACAAATTGCTTGTTGGCTGTTGGCTTTGGCTCCAGCAGTAATTCGAGTTGGGGTGTTTTTTTTTTTTAATTTAGTTCTTTCTCGATTACACAACTAACAAAAAGGGGGTGTAAAATCTACAAAAACAAAAAAAAAAAAGAATTCTTTGGTGTATTTAAATATAGATTTCTTCTTTCTCTGTATTTGTTCAATGTTAAAAAAATTGTAAAAAAAAAAAACACTACCAACCAACCAACAAGTTTAATATTATGTAAAAGTAGTTGTACTTGTGGCATTTCTCTGATAAGATTTATTTACTATCTATCATACAAAAATATTTTTGTATCGAATTTTTTCATATTTTTATTTTTATAATGCAGAATATTCGTGCAGTAAATTTTATAAAAATCAGTCGTAAACGTAGTGTAATCTGATAAATATAAATCTTCAAAAATTAAAGATAGTGAGTCAGAATATAAATTATTATTTTTTTTTTAATTTAGTGTTCAACCAAAACCAGTCAATATTTAATTTTATTAAATTAAAAAATAAATCGAATGTGAATATCTTAAATATATCGAAACAATTAATGTGATCTATAAGCGTTAAAGTGTCGCGAATTCAGATATTTATAATTAAATTTTAGTTCGTCATCGAAATATAAAAAAAAAAAAAATTATAATTTTAAATATTATGAACTCTTTATAGTATTTCCTCGAAACAATTTCCCTATTTATAATAGGATTTCCTAGAAAAACTTCTTAATAAAATCCCATAAA
This sequence comes from Rhamphomyia laevipes, assembly GCA_963920725.1. Classification (NCBI taxonomy): domain Eukaryota; kingdom Metazoa; phylum Arthropoda; class Insecta; order Diptera; family Empididae; genus Rhamphomyia; species Rhamphomyia laevipes. Next base: position 4,121,968 of record OY987255.1, on the reverse strand, counting down.
AATTTTCTGTTTTGATTATTTCTGGCTTTATGCCTAAAATTCATATCTGAATCTGACAGCATAGCTAAATAGATAAAATCATTCATTATTGTCGTCATCAAATACATATTAATTGTATAAAATTTGAATTAATATAGAAAATTTTATAATTTTCAATGAAAAACAAGTGTTTTTCTTCAATCGGAGATGATGATTAATAAACGTATGTTTTTTTTTTGTTTTTAATTATAATAAGTCAATTTTAAATTTAGAAAAACAATAATATTTTAAGTATACATTTTTGGATCAAGTTGAATCAATAGTTAAATTTTCAAATTAAACAAAAAAAAATTTTATGATAATTTCTAAAATTAATATTTATTTTGAAATTATTATCTAATATTCTTAATTTTTGTGTTTGTATAGTATAAGACTTTACAGAATTAATTTAATAGATTAATTTAATTTGATAAATTTTTCTTGGTGGCGCATTTAGTTTTGTAATTCTTAATTTATAAATTTAAAAAAAAAGAAACATTTTGATCAGAAGAAAATAGGAAATAATAAAAATTTTAATTTCATTAATAATTACTCATTCATTTAAAAATATATATTATTTTTAATTTTTAATCTCAAACCATTCAGCGGTTAATTTTAGTTCTATTTCAATCAAAGTTCAATCAGACACAGAAATTCATTTATTTTACGGAATTCCTATCGATAAACAATAATATTTAATTTACATTTATTTATTGATACAAAAACCGTGAAATAGTTTGACAATTTTATTTTGTCAACTAAAAGCAGAAATAATGAAATCACAAAAAGTGATATAATAAGTTTCTTGGTAAACTCAGCTGACTTGATATCTTTCAAAAAGAATCAATATTTTATTATTTTTTGGTCAAATTAATAATAATAATCCAATTATAAAGCTTGGACTACAATTCTACAATATGTCGAATCGATATGTAGGTCAGTATCGATTCGTTAAGTAAATATCAAATTCATTATTTTGTATAGAAAACTAATTGAAATCGATTAGAAATTAATGGAATTCAAAGAGAATAGAGGATTCATTGGAGTGATTTAATCGCTTGTAATCGATAACTATGTGTTTAACCTATTTAACCAGTTGATTGTCTACTGTACAAACTGATCCGAAACAAAACTGATTGCAACATCGTAGCCCAAACTTAAGAATTATAAGTCTAAATGCCCCACTAATAAATATTATCAAAATATAATAAATCTATTGAGTAATCAATCAGTTGATTCTGAACTAAACATTGTAGCCCAAGCTTAAAATGTGCCAATTTAGTTTGGACAAATTTTGTACACAATAATTGTCAAAAAAATTGCCAAAATAATGGTTTATGTATCGACTAAATTCCATTAATTAATCGATTAACAAGTTATTTTCACGAAATGTAAATTTAAATCTTAAAGATTTTATTTCCTAAAATAATATTTCATTTAATATAAGAAAATTAAATTTTTGTTCATCAGTTATTTTTTTTAAATATAATTTATACAAAAATATTAAATTTGTCACGTTTTACATCCATGAATTTTCTCATCCTAAAAAAAAAAAATGAAACATTAAATATTAAATATATGAAAATTTTTTTGTTAAACGATGACAACATCAAAAAAATTAAATTTTCCATTTTGTAAAAACACAAAAATCTAATAATATTCAGAACTTATTTAACTTTCAATGATGATATTTAAATAAGAAATGTACTATCTTCTGAGGATGCTTTTGCCATGTTCACCTTTGATCCCATACTCAAGTTTCCCATTGCCCAAAATTACTGACAATTTATTTAAGGAATTTCTAATATATATAAGGTCAAATAAATTTATATAAATTAAATTCTAAATATATTGATTTTAATGGTTTCTTTTTAAAAGATTGGGAGGTGCTATTAATAAAACGTAATATTGTAAAATTATTTAAATTCAATTAAATAACAAATAAATGAAAGAATTTTGTTTATAAACTTTTTGTCTTTATTGTGAATTGATGTTTTGATTTTACAAATAATAATAATAAATGTCTTCGATGTGTCAAAAATACTCTTCAAATCAAATTTTAAATTATTATTCAAATTATATTTTATATCAATAAATTTGATTATATTCGAGTATATATTTATATATTTGTATTTTTTTTTTTTAGATCAATGGGAATTTTGTTACCTCCTGTATCACAAGTAACAAATACAAGAATAAATTTAACTCAACATCACAGAAATCGTAGTCTCGACAGTGCCCTTCAACGAATTCCAGAGGTATATACAAATATTTTTGGTTATTTAATAAAAATTAAAATTATATATATATATTTTTTTAAGGTTGAAGTATCATCACCAAATGCCGAACCCGAAAGTACATTTTGTACAAATTCAATACTAGGTTCGACAATGTGTTCAAAAATAGTTTCATCATCAACAACAGAACCGCCATTGTCAACAAATTTATCTGAATCATCATCAACAGTTTTATCATCATCTTCATTAACTACAACGAATTCACAAAATACTCCAATTATTGCTTCCAGTGCCACTCAAAATATTAAAGGTTTTTATTTATTTATTTTTATTATTTCAGAAAATATAATTAAAAAAAAATAATAAAAATTATTTAATAATTTTAATAAATTTGTTTTAGTTGAACCTTGTACACGACAGAAACCAATTGTTATTGAAAATTCATATCAAAATACGACTACTACTACTGATCATCATCATCATCAATCCGTTCCAAATAATAAAAATATTGTTGAAAATAAAAAACGTGAAGATTTAACTAGTTTAGGTTCTGATGATTCTGGTAATTTAATATCGAAATTATTTTCGAAATTTTGAAAAAAAAATTTAATTATTTTTATTTTAGGTATAATTTGCGGTTCTGAATCCGATCAAGTATCATTAAATCGTATTCGACATTCACATGAATCATTAGATTCTGGTGAAATGGATCCGGAAGAAGAATGTATTGAAATATTAGAGACAACATCAATGGATGAAGAATATCGTATGTTACAATCTGATTTATGTTTTTATCAAACACCAGAAAAAGATTTAAGAAAATTAACAACACGTCGAAAACCATCATCAGCTGAAGTAGCAACAGCCGAAAATACTGATGATGATATTGAAGATATTAGTAATAATAAAAATATATTAAAAACAAATCGTATATTTCCGATAAATATTGAAAATGATGATGATGATGAAGATTTTAATAATGATAATGATGATACACCAAAATTAAATACATTAGATTCAGCAGAAATAACACCACAAGATGAAAAACCAATTAATATTAAATTAGTGTCAGCAGAACAATCTGCCACACCAACAACAACAGTAACCAAACCAAATGAAATTTTATTTAAAAATTTTAATTTTTTTGGTGCAACAAAAAATGTTATTTTCCGTACAGCACAAAGTATTATCGAAAATCATGAAAAGAAAATTGCTGCAAAAAATCATAAAAGTAATGTTATTGATTCAACTAATATCGGTGGTGGTGGTGGTGGTGTTGTTAATAATACTGTAACTGATTTAGATATTAAATCACCAACAGAAATTTCAAAGAAAAAAGAATTTTTTGTATTAAAATCAAGTTCAAATAAAAATAAAATTGCAGCTGCTGTGACACCTGTAACAATAACACCACAAACACAACAAAATCATTCACAACCAACAACACCTGAAACACCTTTACCACCACCACAATTTCCAATTGTAACAAATTCTACTACAGTCATAACAACACCAACATCAATAATAGCAACAACAACAAGTCCAATTCCTCAGTCTAGTAGTTTATCTGCAGTACCAGCTGTTACATCACCAGAAATTGAAATAAAATCAATAGCGAAATCAAATTCAATATCATCATTACATAAAATACGTGTTCCTGGTGTTGTTAAATGTTTTATTAGAGAAAAGGAACCTGTAGTTGTAGCAGGAACAACTCAATTACAAACACAACAACAAACAACATCTACAAAGACTGAAAAAGGTCCAAGTGGCCTATTACGTTTTTTTGAATCGCCAATATTTAATATACATTTTGCAATACATTATTTATTTTATTCAAAAGAACCCGGTGTTCTTAGTTTTATTGGTAATAAAATATTTAATTTTTCAAATCAAGAAGTTGATTTATATATACCACAATTAATTGTTATGTATATACAAATGGATGAATTAGCTGAAGTATTAGATCCATATTTAACAATACGTTGCCGTAAATCTGTTGATTTTTCATTAAAATGTTTATGGTTATTAGAAGCATATAATTATCAATTTGATACAGTTAGTTTATCAAAAGATAAAAAAACCAATTTATCATTAATGAAAGAATTATATTCGAAAAAAGAACGTAAACAATTATTAAAAACAAATCAACAAACACAACAACAAGTTATTTCACCACTAGCAATAAATGGTAATAATAATAATGGAACAAAAACAATAAAACAATATCAACAATTACAACAACCAGAAATAAATAATGATATTTTATCACCAATTAAAAAAACCCATCATCGTTCACAATCTGATGCTACAGGTTTATTAAATGATTCATCGCGCCAGCATTATCCAACATCAATGGTAACTGGTGTTAATGGTGTTAAATCATTTAATTTTAAATCAAAAATTTATACACCCGTAATATCATCAGCAACAACAATTGGTACAAAATTATGTTTAGGTGATTTAACATCTGGTCGAGCATTTGATAATGGTTGTATTTGTTTTGAATCCGTCCGTGGTACTGTAAATGATTTGTTAGGCCAAAAGACGGTTTGTTATTGTGGTGCACCAAAAACATCACCACAAAAAGAATTCATGAAAGCATTAATAAATGTTGGTAAAAATTTAACACAATATCAAACAAAAGCTGAAAAAACTAGTGCATTACGTATATTATTAAATTTAATAAATAAAAATTTACCAGCACGTGTATGGTTACCATTACATTCAGATGACATTCCACATCATATTGTACGTATTACAGAAGAAAAAACCGCTGTATTAAATTCAAAAGATAAAACACCATATATTATTTATGTTGAAGTTGTTGAAGTAAATGATATTTATACGTCGCCAGTTATATTAAAAATGATGCCAACATTAAGGCATACAAAAAGTGAAGAACATTTAGAAACAAATTGTCCACACCATAATCATCATCATCATCCACAACATCAACAACAACAGCAGCAGCAGCAGCATTTAAATATTATGAAAAAAGATAGTAATAATTTGTTATGTAATCGTAATACTGGCGCTGGTGATAATAATAATTGTACTGGTATTAATAAAATTGGTACAAAAGTATCAGAATGTTCTAATAATTCAGATCATGTTAGTAATAAAGATTTAAATGATATACAAAATTTTACTGAAGATGATGTTTGGTCACAAGAAGATGATGAAATTACTGCACAATATTTAAATTTACATAAAATTAGTGAACGTGATGCAATATCACAAATGTCATTAGATTCATGTGATTCAAGGGATCAAGGTTTGTATAATTTTATAAAAAAAAATATATTGTTTTTATATATATTCGTTTCGTAGGAATACCAACATTATTTAATATTGGTGATGTACGGACAAGACATTGTAATAATTTAACTTGTGAAAATACAAAACCATTCAGTAATGATCCAGAAGATCCATCAGCTGCTGCTCTAAAAGTAAATAAATCTCATTAATATTTAATTTTAAACTTTAATATTAATTGTGTTTTCTAATTAGGAACCATGGCATGAAAAGGAACGACAAATACGTGAATCTTCACCATATGGTCATTTATCAAATTGGAAATTATTATCGGCAATCGTAAAATGTGGTGATGATTTGCGTCAAGAATTAATGGCAACACAATTATTACAAGTAATTATATATATATATTTATATTTTTTACAAAATTATAATTATTATTGTTTTATAGATGTTTAAATTAATTTGGCAAGAAGAAAATGTTGATATGTGGGTTCGACCATATAAAATTGTTTGTTTATCAGATGATAGTGGTTTAATTGAACCAATTTTAAATACAGTTTCATTACATCAAATTAAAAAGAATTCAAATAAAAGTTTAAAAGATTATTTTATTGATGAATATGGTGAACCAGATGGTCAAAAATTCCAAGATGCTCAAAAGAATTTTGTACAAAGTTGTGCTGCATATTGCCTTATATCATATTTATTACAAGTTAAAGACAGGTTTGAACAAATCTTATAATTAATTTTAAAAAACGGAAATAAATTAATTTTATTTTTTTACAAATATTAGACATAATGGCAATATTTTATTACATTCTGATGGCCATCTAATTCATATTGATTTTGGATTTATTTTGAGTATATCACCAAAAAATTTAGGTAATAAATTGATTTCAAAAAACAAAAAAAAAGGAAAGAAAATTTAATTAAATTTAACAAAATTAAAAAAAAAACAGGTTTCGAACAATCACCATTTAAGTTGACAGCCGAATTTGTTGAAGTTATGGGCGGCACATCATCTGAATTATGGACTGAATTTAATCATTTATTATTAAAAGGATTAATGGCAGCTAGAAAGCATATGGATCGTATTATAAATTTAGTTGAAATTATGCGAAGCAGTAAGTTATTATTACATATTTCTTTTTATATTATATATTCGCGGTGTGCGTTGTGGCTCGATACTGGTGAAACTATATATCTCAGAGTTATTCAGAATTTCAATATTATTCTGAAAAAATTAAAGACGCAAAAGTTACAATTTAAAATCAGTTCAAGTTGGCCCAGCCAAATCAATGTTGATTATCGTCAATAATCAAAATTAGAGTAAATTTTCGGATTTTATATTTAATTTAATTAATTCTAAACCATTCAATTATTTTATTAATGCAATTTACTCGGATAATAAAGATAATCACTTTGATAATTTAAATTTAAAAAAAAAAATCATAATAAAATATTAAGATAATTATATTAATTTTAATTTTATTAATTTATTAACACAGATGCTCAATTACCATGCTTTAAAAATGGTTGTTCTGGTACAGTACAAAATCTTCGTAAACGTTTCCATATGAATTTAACGGAACAGGAATTAGAACGTAAAGTTGAACAATTAGTTCAAGATTCATTAAAAAGTTTATCAACAAAACTTTACGATGGTTATCAATATTTTACGAATGGTATTTTGTGAGAACGATTTTATATGAAAATTTAAACAACATAATAAAAACAAAATCAACAACAAAATAATTGGATAAAATTTTAAATATATTTTTTTATTTTTATCAACAATTTCTTCTTCTTCTTCTCATATTTGTGTCTCTATGTTTAAATGTAAATAATATTTAAAAAAAAAAAAAAAAAAAAATCGTCAAATTTTTTTTTGGCTTTATGTGTATTTAAAAATTAACAAAAAACATAATAAAAATTAAAATTTAATATTTAAAGAAAATATAAATAAAATAAAAAAAAAAAAAATGTTATTAAATGTATTTGTAAATTTCTTTAAAAAAATAATAATAATATAAGATAATTATAAACTCAAAAAATAAATAAAATAATAGTAATATAAAATATACAAGCAAAAAAAATATATTTATAATAAGAAATTTATTTAATTTACGATATTTCCATTTGAAAACATGAAAACATTAAAAATTTAATATAAAATAAATAATTTTTTTTTTTACTTTTAATTAAAATTTAAAGAAAAATGAAAATGAAAATATAAAAAAAAAAAAACAACTCAAATAAATATAAACTATAAAATTCTTAGATATTATATTAATAAAATATATACAACAACAAAAAATTATATTGTCATTATTACTAATTTTTATTAATTTTTAAAAATATAAAATTATAATAATAAAATATTCCAATTTAAATATGATTAAATAATAATTCGATATTTTGTAGTAATTAAAACAAAATCATTTGTAGTTGAGTTTTGTAAATATATTTTTTATTTTATTTTTTTGTAATATTTAAATTTAATTAATATGGACAAATATTAATATTACGAAATTAATCAGAGAGTCAAACCGAAGTTTTTTACGTTCCGGTTTCGTTCTTAATTTTTATTTTTTCATTACGTTTCAGCTGTGATTTCTATCTTTGAAACCAGTTGCAAAACCGATTGTGCAACTGGTTTCAAATCAACTTATCACTATTGTAATGCAGCAAATCAACAGTGTGGGCTGTTCTGATTTATTTTAAAACCAAAATTGTAACTCTCAGTGTAAAAGAGCTACCGAAAACAATTATTTTCTTCGTTTTAGGTTTACGGTTATTTATGGTTTTCGATTCCGTTACGGTTTCACTCTCTGAAATTAACTATATGAGAAGATATAAATCAAATACAAATTATTCACCAATTTCAATAACAAACAAAAATGTGCTTCACTTTTAGACCAATTTCTTGCTTGTATTTTGTATTGTTTGTAAAACCTTGTCAAAAAGAATGATATATTAAATATAGGTCAATGAAAAATAGTACATAATAATCAAATTTACAAAATTTGTGAAAATTTTAGTAATTGTCCAATTTTTGCTGTCGCAATTTTTTCAATACAATATTTCATTTTCTTTAAATATGTTATATAAAATTCGTAAAATTTAAAAATAATAATAATATAATTTAAAATAAAAAATAATTTATATTGTGATGTCCGAAACATTGAATTTAGTTTTATAAACACAAAAATTAAAAAAAAAAATTGTTAAATATATATTATACATTCAAAATTTATATTAAAAAAAAAATATTGGTAGTTAATTATATTTTGTCTTCAATTTTATAAAATAATTAAAAGAAAAAAAAAATTATATTTTTAAAAACATATTTTTAATTTTATTTTTTTGCTTCGTTAAATATAGAAAAATTCTATGAAATATGAATATTTAATTTAAAATTTGGTTTATTTACTCAAAACATTAACTATTTTAATATATAAAAAAAAAACCCAGATCGTCGGATGAGGAATTTCTAAGGAACTTAACCTCTTTTACAAGAAAATTTAAATGGTATATTCCTTTAATTAATAAATACTGTTGAATTTAATTTTTTTCTGTGAAAAAAAATATATATATATATAAAAAAAAAAAATTTAATTAAGAAATATTATATTAAATATAAAAAAACTATTAAGAAATAAATTCTTTAATATTTTAAATTTTTTTTTTGTCAGCTAATAAAAAAAAAAAAATTGTATAAAAAAATAAATATAAAATTAAAATTTAATTATATATTTTTAATATTTTTCTTTCCAAAAAACTTATCTATACTGTAGTACTGTAATAATTTGAAGGTATATTTTTATTCATTTTTTTTTTTTATAACTCCTTATTTGTAAAATAAAAATACGAAAATACAATTTATTTTAATAATTTGTACATTTGTTTTCATATGAATAATATTTTGATAAAAAAATTTCTATAATTAAAAGAGATTCAAACATGGCCAAATAATGACACTAAACATCGAGATTAAAAAAAAAATATTACAAACGAATTTATTAAACTTTGTTTAATAATCAACAAATCGATGTGTCGTTTTTTTTTTTGTCAACTAATTTATTATAATTTATTTTAATCAAAATTTTTATATTATATCTAATTAATATAGTAATGATTTATATTTCCACTCGACTACAACATTATATTCAGTGCTCTATGTCAACAATATTTTTCATTACTTATACTTTCTACTTATACTTTATAATATTTAGTGTATTATTTAAATATTTTTTAAATTATATTTTTTACATACTTTTTATTGTATAATTTTTATTTTTTTGTTTCGTATGACTGAATTGGAATATAAATATATATATTTATATATATATAATTAAAAATTTGATTTATTTGTTTTATTTTATTTTTATATTAAATAATTTTTTAGGTTTCATGAAATTTTCGACATCATTATTTAAATTTTATTAATAAAATAATAAATAAAATAAAATTCATTTTGTAATTTTGAATAAGGAATGATTTTTATCTTATATAAAATTGAAATTATATTAGCTAAATTCGATTAAATTTATTTTCTTTAATACAAATTAATTAAATACATATATTTAATAATTTCAGCGTTTCAGTTATTCTACAATATTTTTTTTCAGTTTATCTTTATTTTTCTAGAAAGATGGTATAATTTGTTATTTTACATATTGAACAATTATTTCTGCTAATCTCTAACTTTAATGTAAATTAATGTTAATGTAAATATTTAATTAAATTATACAATTTATCTGTAAAAGAATTAACCATAATTGCATAGAAAAAATAACTAAAAAAAAATATATAATTAACAATAAATAAATAAAATAGCACTTAAAAAGCGTAACAAAAAAGAAACAAAATTTTTATTTTTAATAAATATAATATAAAAAAAATTATAATTATAAAATAAAAACTGTTAGTTTATAAAAAAATAATGCATAGCGTAATTATAAATATAGAAATTAAAAATATTTTTTTTTTTGTTAAGATTGAATCAGTTTTATTGATAAAAAAATATTTAAAATAAATATTTTTTTTTTTTATATTTTAGATTTTTTAAATGAAAATTATTAATATAAATATAAATAAATAAATTATTAATTATAAATAAAACCATTAGCTAGCTAACTAAATATTACATTACATAAAACTATGCAGGATGTAATAATAAATAACAAAAATTTATTATCAGGTGAATTTTTGTATTAAAAATTTGACTGTTTTATAGAAACCAACATAAATAAAATTAAATTAAAACATACTTAATATATATATACCGCATTTTTAAGACATGTTGTTCCTTTTCCAAAGTCCAAATTGGTCTTTTTCCATGACTGATTAGTCTTATTTTTTAAATAAAATGTTTCTTGAATTTTAAGCCTGTCGAGGACAAATTACTTAATGTATAAGTGTGCTTTTAACTGAACAAGACTGTTTCAATTATTATTAAATGTTGCAATTAGAAATATTAGGCTCATTTGACTTAGAAACGATTCATTTGACTTGGAAAAAGTACAACTTGACTTAGAAATGTTATAAATATATTCGCATTCGCGACTTTATATTAGTAAAATATATTTGTAAAACAAAACTATATTTAAAATAAACTTATTTACTCAATATTATACATATTGCATTTTGTCTACTAATTAATAAATAAATATGATTTAAAAAATATTTAAAAAAAAAAAACTAATTGAAATTTGTAGGAAAGTAATAAGGATAAACACTATAAACACATATTGAAAGAAAAAAAAAACAGTTAATTCTTAAGGAGAACCATGAAGAAAAACATTTGTAATTATTCATATGGTTTTTTTTTCAATAAAATAAAATTAGAATAAGATTTTTGTCTTAACATTTATTACAATATTAAGAAATAAAAAGAAAAATCCAGTTTTTATTAAAAAAAAAAATTTTTTTTGTATATAATTTAATGGTTTTAGCTATATGGTATTTAAATTATGAGGTAAGGTTATATTCGTATCCAAAAATTCAATAACATATTCCGTCTTGTAATAAATTTCATCCATTACTTTCGGTGTAATAATACATGTCTGATAATATTCCGCCTGAAATTTTAGGTCTGCTGAGACGAAAACTTGAAATACATTAACTTTGAAATTTGGCTTACCATTTTATAACATAATATCGTCCTACAGCTGCAATTAATTCATTTACTATATAAAATAATATATATAAGTTTATTTAAATTAATATTTTTATTATTATTGCCATAATATAAGAAGTATAATTCAACTTACAATGCTTTTAATTATAATAAAATACAATAAATAAATTGTGTACATTACACGATACATTACAAATTACATGTAAAAAAAAAAATTGGGAATATTTATGAAGTATTTTTTTGCATTTGTTGGGTTGTTTAAACTTAATTGAAGAATTTTACAACTATTTCAAAATTACAAAATTGGAACAAAATTCCCAAATTATGTACGTCTAAAAAATTCTATATTTTGAATACTTTTCAGATAATTTAAAAAAGAATAACTAAATAAATAAATAGTAGATATTATTTAATTTTTTTTAAATACAAATATTTTTTTTCTTTTTATTAAATAAAAAAAACACAAAAAAAATCACAATTTGAAATATTTCTTTCCAGAGTAATAAAAGAATCTCTGTTAAATCATTATTGACTTATAAAAATAATAATAAAATTATATAAAATAATAAAAAAAAAAATGCATTCCTCTTTAAAAAAAAAATGTCTATTTAAATTCTTGATAATTGTTGCAATAAATTACATGGCCAAATCGCTTCAATTCTTTCCTTAATCAATTGAAACGGTAATGAGATCCAATTAAGTACAGTTTGTGCAATCATACCCATCGGTTCAGGATACTGATGAGTTAATAATGCCAAAAGTGCTGTAAATGAACATAATCCAGCTGTAAATAATATGAAAAATGGTAATTCCTTTTTTGGGTACACAGAAACTTCATGAAATGCTGGTAATAATTCACGATCAGCACATTCCGTACATGTTGGATATGGATAAAATAAATGACCACGTTCCAATGGATATGGCAACATACGAAATGTACCCTCCCATGTACAATGCAATAAATTCAATGCACCTTCAACATTTTTCCAATGATTCAAATGGAAAAATGCATATGCCAAAGCTTCAGAATCACCACGTTTTAATATATGTTCAGGTGGCAATATAAGTGGTTTTGTTTCCAATAAATATTTTGGTACATGTGGATTAAATTCAACAGCACGATGTATTGCCTCAACCGCACTCATTTCAGCCGGACTTAATCCACGTTTAGATGCAATATCTGGTGAAAATTTATCAGCTACTGCACGTGCTTTTAATAATGCAGCTGTATAACAAATTGTAGCAGATTTTGGTAATGATATATCATCATATTTTGCTAATACAGCTTGGCAATCAGCATATGCTTGCATCTCAAGTAATGATTCAATTAAATTTTCATGTATATTAAGAACATTCATAATTGATGGAATTTCTTTTGTTAAATCACGAAACATTTTTGCAGCCTCTTTAAGTTTTCCTAATTTACGAGCACACATGGCCAGTCGACGTTTAATATAAATTAAAACATTTGTATCACGACGATGTTGACCTTCGGCTATAGGACCTTGATGTTGAACACTTTGTGATTTACGATAATTAGTTTCGGCTACTTTAAGAGCTGTTTTTAAAATTTTCTCAGCTTCAAGAATTGTTGTTGCTTCCTCTTCCGCTAATAAAATATAAGCTGGAGCACAATCTACATTCATTTCAAGAGCATTTTGAGCAGCTTTTATACGTACAACTGGATTTCTTTCTCGCCATGCTGTTTGCATTATTTCATATTCTGCTTTACCAGCATCACCTAGAATAATTTTGATATTTAATTATTTAATTTTTATAATTTAATATTTATACAATGCCGAAATAATAAATAAATCAATTTTTTTTCAATATACCTTCACATGTAAAAAATGTTTGATGATCCTGAGCACTTAAATTCATATCATAATATGTTAATGGCTCTTTATTGGTAGCCCAATAAAATCTTTGATATTCAGCACCACGAAATAAATTTAATGGATTTCGCCATACTTTACATTCTGGAATCTGTTGTCCCCCATTATTAACATTTGTTTCATTTTGGCTCTCACCCCCATTTATCCAAGGACTTATATGATTAATGGAAACTTGTTCTAAACGAATAAGGATAATGGTTTGTTTATATTTTTAATAAAAGATTAAAAAGGATCAAAATATTAATTATATTTACCAATAAATGATGTACCATATTTACGATAATACCACCACTCAAATATCAATATTAATCCAGAAATAAGAGAACTAGTCCCTGTTAATGCAACATAAAATTTTGGTGTTAATGTACTCAAGAAAAGTGATGAATCCCACATCTTTATAATTTAATTATGTATGAACAGTTTTTAATTCATTCTTTTTTCCACCTTTACTAAATTTACAAGTTTATTTTTCAAGTTTTCTTTCGTTTTCAATTTAACGAATGTGAAATTAGTAATTATAAATTTTACGACTACGACAAACCAATAAACATAAATGTCAAAATATGCTTGATTCTAATGACAGCTAACATTGTTTATACATAGGACAGTTCAACTAAAATTCTATATATACATATTTTGATATTTCCTATTCATATTTGTAGTCATACGTTCCGTTCAATTGCGAGGTAACTATGACAAACTATTCCAAACTATATGACAAACAATTCCAATTCATCACGCACTTTACAGATGTTTTTTTTTGTCATCGTTCATCAAATATTTGTTTTGTATTTTGGAAGTAAGGTCCAAGTAAGTTACTTATCTGCTTTTCCAGAAACTTGTAAATAACTTAGCTTTAGTTCTTTTGCCAGAAGGAAAAAAGGTGCGCGGTAAACAGAAATCGATGTGGGCAATAAAAGTATTGAATGAAAAGATGGCTAAAAATTAGGCTAAATGAAAGTCGCATAAGCGTAGTAGCTCCAACAAAATAAAACGTCAAACATTAAAATAAAAAAGCGCAATTGTATTTCAAACATTTTAAATTTTAATGCAACCAAACCATCAATCAAACCAAACCAAATTTGTTTTATAATTTTATTGTATTTTTGTGATTTTTGTATTCTATTCTAACGCTATTCAACCAAACTTATTTTATTATTTTATTGTTATTCATATTCAATCAAATTCAGAGAAAATCTGAGAAGTGTTATTCAAGATCAAAAAGTTCTAATTTGCTTTATTTAGTGTGATATCTTAGAACTTTAAAAGATGTCAGATAAAGAAGATATTGAAGGCTCTGAAGCTGAGGTAACAGAGGAATCAGAGACATATTTTTCAGGTAAATTGTAAAATATGAAGAACTGCACATTATATTAAGTACCATCTCTTTGTGAATTAGCAAGCGAAGATGAGTGGATACCAGATAATAAAGTAAATAAAGAAACAGATTCTGATTCAAACGATGATACTTTTCAAGAGCGGCCGCCAAGAAAAAAGAAAAGGTAACAGTATATATAAATATAACAATAATAAAATTTTACTTTTTACATGATACATATATTATTTCTTAAAAATTGAAGGCTTTCATTAAACATATCTCATCTTTCCCAAAAACGAGAACGAAATGGTAGAATATCACTGTCCTTGAATGCTACAAAAAATCATATACCATTATCAAGAAGTGTGACATCAAAATTGTTTACCAAAAAAACAACAAAAGATGAAGAATCAGATTCAGGAAGTAGTGGTGACGATTGTTTAGTAGATCCTGATAAAATAGACTTACAATCAAGTTTCTTTAATAGAAACAATTCTTTTTGTAACAATAATGTTGAAAAAGAACCGGTTTTCGAATGTGATGGCGGAATAAATTTTATTGATTCAGAAGATGATGATGAAATGGGAAATGTAGATGGAGAAAAATCAAGTCAAAATTTATTTAAGAATTTTTTTGATTTTAATAAAAATGTTGAACAAGTAAAAGAACAAATTAAAAAAATTGAATTGAAGTCTGTTGAACACAATGTTGATATTTCATCATTGCTGGCAATGGGAGAATCATCAAAATCAATGGTAGTAATAGATAAAAAGGTTTCTCCAAAAAAATTAAAAAAACTTAAGAACAATGCCGAACATTCTGATTCAGATTGGGAAGAGGTTGAAGGTAAATTTCGTTATTATTTATACATATAGATAGATAATAGACAATAAATATAAATTAATTTTTTAGATCACCAAGTGCATGATATTACAGGAATTAATAATGGTGATCTTCAAGTTACTGTGGCAATGCCACAAAGAGTACAGCATGTAAAAAAAATTACAGATGAACAGGCTTCTTTAATGCGACAGCTAAATCGTGTTATTAAAGAAAATCATTTAATGGCACATAAAGTTAGTTTACTTTGCCATATTGCACACGGAATATATTTAAATCGTGCTTTAAATAATATTAATTTAATGGGAGAAGCTTTAAAACTTTTACCAAATAAAAACTGTTATCCTGATGGCCGAACAGAAATAAAATATTTTGAGTCAATAACAAAATGGTATAAATCAGTTATGAAAATTAAATGTGATGAAATGTATTCTAATTTAAAAAAACGGCCACCAATTCCACAATCATTAGCACTACAAATTAAATATAAAGAGGCTATTTGTAAGAAAGATTATATATTGATCTTTATAGTATTATTACGCGCAATGGGGATTCAATGTCGTCTAGTAATGAATTTAGTACCATTGCCATTAAGACCAGCCCAAAGTGATTTGTGTACAATTAAACTTAAAAAAGCAAATGAAGAAAAGGAAAAAATACAAAAAAAGAATGTTCCAGTGTCGGTTGAAAAAAAGACCATAAAAATTCAAGAAAATACAAAAAAATCTGTAATAAAAGATTGTAAGAAATCTGACGAAAAAAATGAACAAATTTCTCCAAGAAAAACTCGAACACAATCGAAAGCCACCGTATCACGAATTGAACAAGATAATGTTAAAAGTACTACTACAACTGCTGGCAATAAAACTAACAAATCTCCTTCTGTAAGGGAAAAAATTGAACAAACAACAAGTAAAAGTTCCACAACAAAAAAGAATACTCAAGAATATATCGTACCTTCTAAGAAACTTTCATTAAAAAAAATAGAACCTAGTTCTATGAAAATAAATATACCTGAAATTAAAGTAAAGAAAACTGTAAATTCTAATACGAAAAAAGGAAACGATATTAACAAAAAACTATCTAATTCAGTACCTAAAACTAATCAGGATAAAAGTAGAAGTCCTAGTCCTAAATTTCATATATCACCTTTATTTACAAAACCAAAATCAAATATTAAAGAGTCTACAAGTAATAAAATATTTACCGCTAAAAAATCATCCACCACAGCCACGCGACGTAAAAGTACTACACCTAGCCCTACAGCAAAAATTCACATTTCACCTTTATTTACTCAAACAAAATCAAATATTATAGATTCAACCGAAACAAAAGATAAAATTTCTAGTCGAACAAGACGCGCTACTCGTAATACACTTGCAGTACCTCAAATGGATGGTGGAAATGATGAACCCGATTTAAATTCAAAGAAATCATTAAGTGAAAAATTACACAAAGTACAAAAAAAACGTAAATCTAGTAATGAAGATTCGGATGAGATTTTCCAAATATCTCCACCAAAAAAATCAAAATCATCTATTTCAAATAATAAGCCTGTAAATAAAGTAATAGATTGTATAAAACGTGATCGTCGTGTGTTGTCTACCGATTGTGATGAAAGTCCAAACAAAAATAAAAAAAATTCAATAGATATTTGGATTGAAGTGTTTTCTGAAATGGAAGAACAATGGATTACGATTGAGTTATTTAAGGGTAAAGTTCATTGCGTGGATAGTATAAGGGTACAATATTAGAAATAATGCATGTATTAATTTATATTTATGAAATATTTTTTATTTAAGAAAGGAGCTACTTCACCAATTACATATGTTTTTGCTTGGAATAATGATAATACAATGAAGGATGTTTCACCGCGTTATTGTCCACAATGGAATACAACAACAAGAAAAATGCGTGTAGAAAAAGAATGGTTAGATGAAGCAATTCGTTCTTATATTGGTAAAAAAAATGTTCGTGATAAAGCTGAAGATCGTGAACTTGATAAAATTCATTTGGACAAACCATTACCACAAACTATTTCTGAGTAAAAAATATAACAATATTATTATATAATATCGACTTGTATTGATTTTTTTTTTTTTTAGATTTAAAAATCATCCGCTCTATGCTTTAAAAAGACATTTACTTAAATTTGAATCTATTTATCCACCCAATGCAGTTACATTAGGATTTGTTCGTGGTGAACCTGTTTATTCTAGAGATTGTGTACATACTCTACATTCCAGAGAAATTTGGTTAAAATCAGCAAGAGTTGTAAAACCAAGTCAGGAACCTTATAAAATTGTTAAAGCACGTCCAAAGTGGGATAAGGTAAGAAATGAATAGTATTAATAAAAAATTCAATAAAATTATAATAATATTCGGTTTTTTAGGTAAATAGTAAAGTCATAAAAGATCTACCCCTTGAAATTTTCGGTTATTGGCAAACAATGGATTATGAGCCACCAACGGCTGAAAATGGAATTGTTCCCCGAAATGCATATGGCAATGTAGAGCTTTTTAAAGCATGCATGCTGCCAAAAAAAACTGTTCATTTGACATGTAAATAATTGGCATAATTTAGAAACAAAATATTAATTTATTATATTATAAATTTATTATAATTTATTATCAATTTTAGTACCTGGATTAAATCGAGTTTGCAAGAAATTACGAATTGACTGTGCACCTGCTGTAATTGGTTTCGATTTTCATCAGGGATCATGTCATCCACTTTTAGATGGTTTTGTTGTTTGTGAAGAATTTGCCGATCAAGCTGTCGAAGCCTGGCATAAAGATCAAGAGGAAATTGAACGTAAACAAGAAGAAAAATTCCAACAGCGTGTTTATGGAAATTGGAAGAAACTTATTAAAGGTTTACTGATTAGACGGCGCCTAAAACTTAAATATAATTTTGACGATATCGGTGAAGGTACTAGCGGAACGTTAAAAAAACAAAAGAAAAATTAAGTTTTATGTTTTCCATTTAAAAATTAATATTATTTGTGTTAATTTATATATTTTTTTTTGTATATTATTCAGCCCAGCGGAGTCCATTATTATATATTTTGTTTATTAATTTACAAGTATCAAAGATTTATTATTTTTATATCTAAAGTAAATGTTGAAATCAATTAATAAATTATTATTAATCAACAACTCAAATTGCGTTTAACTAAAATAAAAAATATAATAAGAAAACGGGCAAAATCCTATTCAGGCGATTTCACTATTCTGAAAAAACGATTAACGAGATTATAAAAAAAAATTTAAGGGAAGTAGTTGATAAAAATTCAATATTTGCTTTTGTTTTAAAATTTTATTTTACTCCAGTCATAAAATATTAAAAATATCAGAAGTAAATTAAAAGTTTAGTTTAATCTTCTTCCTCTTCTTCGGCAGCTCCACCACCGCCACCAGTGTTCTTCTTCAAGTTCTTCCTCTTAACACGTCCTGGACGACCGCCACCGAATGGTGATTTCAATGCAAAATCAATATGTTTTTGTGAATCCAAACGGACTACAAATGATGGAATATTGACTACTTGCTTACGAACACTAAAAAAAAATATATGGAGATTTGTTAAGAATTTTAATTTTCAATAAAATTTTATTTTTATAGTTCAATTTTTATAAATTACTTACGATATTAAGAAATTCTATTCTCAATAACATTATATTTAAGACGTTGAAAATCGATAATAAAAATTAAGATCGATTTTCAAGTGGTCTTACTGAACAAATTTCTCAGCATCCAATAAAATTTATGGTGCTGGGAGAAGTGTTTTTGTTCCACAAGAATAGTTCAATATAAATAAATATTTACCGAATATGTCTTTGACGGATTAAAACACGTGCATGATGTATTGATTTAGCTAATCCAAGTTTAAATACTTGTGTTTGGAGACGTCTTTCTAAGAAATCTTCAATTTTCAAACCCAAAACATAATCGAGTTTCATTCTAGATTCATCCAACACACCAATACGAACCAAACGACGTAGAAGGGCATTACCTTTAAAATAAAATTGGTAATTAATATTATTGAATGAATATTATATATTTTAAATTAAATGTAATTTTTAAATAAAATTCTCAGTTTGTAATTTAGTCGGCAAATACTTATTCCGAAGAGGAGTCAGAAAATAAAATTAATTTCATCACATAAAATATCTTAAATTTAATATTATTATTATAAAATTTAGTTGAATTTACCTTGGAACAATCTTTTCTCGTCTTTCTCTTCTAGAGTAAGTAATTCACGAGCAGCTTTACGGATTTTTGCCAAAGCATATTTTACTCTCCATACTTCACGTTTGTTTCGTAAACCATATTCACCAATAATTTTCAATTCTTGGTCAAGACGTGCCTTTTCGTAAGGACGACGTGGGGTAACATAAGTCTTCGAAAAGACAGACGGGATGCGTCCGTTTACCATTTTTGATTATTTTCCTGAACACTGCATGTATAAAAAAAGTATAGTTATTAGAATGTACTGAATATAATCAATGAAAATCAATGCAATCTCAAAAGTAATTAATACTTTTTAAGTTAATTTTATATAAAAGTATATTCATAATTCAATATTATTAAATATTAATAAAATTATCCATCAAAAAAAGTATAATTTTGGTATTTTTAAAAAAAAAAAAATACGTACACTTCGTTCAGAGATCTTTTGTCAAAAGAAAGAAATTCGTCGGGCAATCGCCAACGTGGTCGTGGTGTATGCAGTAGTATAACAAGTAATCCACTCCATTTCCTGTACTATATCTACTCGTTATTCTTTTCGCTCAAATTTAAGTAGTAGATTTAGTATTCTATTAGGTTTACTTTTTAAAGCCTGGGCTACATTGTTTCTATCAGTTCAGTTTCGATTCGATTCGATTCGTCGGTTCAGTAGACTGAACACATAGTTACCGATCACAATCGATTACACCACATATATTTTGTTTTTGTTATTTTTGAAACAGTCAAATTTCCGACGACGTTCAGTTCTTCGCACCGGAGGGACCCCGGTGTAACTCTAACGACGAACACCATGCCAAGAAACGTCAAAACAACAACAGGTCTTACGGACCTCGAGTTGGTACAACAACAACAACAATTATTGGTAAATATTACTAAGAACAACCAGCAGCAGATTGTAATATTAATATTTATAAATAATTTCCCCGTTCGCTATCAATATGGAATATGTTTAATAATATTCGATAGAAATTACCCAAATATTATTCATACATAAGTATAAAAATACGTGTATACTTTTGTTTTAAAAATATAAAAATCAGTGACTTTAACTATTCTGGAGATTCGTTCATTAAATATCCATCATACATTAGCTATTAGCAGATAACTGCGAGTCAAGTTCCACTAAAACAATGGAGAATCGGATATTGAAATTAAACAACACACAAAGTTCCAAAAATGTTAGCAGAAAAGGCGGCTGAAATTGACTCTTTACACCAATAAGCAGAAGCAGAAGTAAAATTCGATTTTAATGTATTATTGTGTAATGAGATTATATATTATTACTAATTTTCCAATATTTCAAATAATAAATTTAAGTTTTTTGTAATTTTAGTACTTTTAATTTCGTGTTTTGATTTATTTATGTTTTAGTGTTGTGTAACCGAAATGTGAAAGTGAAGAAAAGCGCGACTTTTATTGTGCAGTTAAATTTTGAAAAGATGCGAATGGCGCGAAAAAGCTGCATTTCAAGAATTTCAATTACATCATTGTGAAATTTAAGTTTTTTTTTGTATATTTTAGGTTTGTCCTGTAAAAATCATAGTTTCGAGGTTTTTGCTGATTATTTATTTATAGATAAATAACAATTAATTTTATGTAAAATGTTTTTATATAATTGTCTAATACAAATTCAAATTCATAATAACTAAGCACAATTCACAGTCTGAACACTAGAGAAATTAATTTTCATTTAAAATGGGAAGAAAAATACGTCCAAAAAGAGCGTCTGTAATCTAAATCTTGTGTAAACCTTAAAGTTTTTATTATTAATATTAAAATATTATTAATTGGAAATCCAGTAGGAACAGGAACAACTATATTTATACAGTATTTGTATTAGTATATTAATAGAAACAATTTATTTCATCATCATTCATCATCCAACAACAGCAGCCACAATAATTATATGATTATATCCTATTCGTATACAATGAATTTGAATTTTAATTCAAACTACATACAGCACTGGGAGGGTTACCATATCAACCTGGAAGATTCCAGTCAACTAAGAATAAATAATCTTTAAATTCATAAATAAACCAAATATTTCAATTTTTAATCCTTATCTTTATCTATAGCATGTGCAATAGGGGCAAAATCAAAAGTGGCACTTTATTAATTCTTATTTTAACATAATTAATGTGATTTTTTATTTTTAAGTTAGTTATAAAGTCGTCATATATGGCTTCGTATTAGTATGCATCAATGTTTGGAATATCATTTGCTTACGAAATTTTCACTTTATATATATCTGAAGAAACTAAGTATATGTGCCTGTTCCCTGTTGTATATTAAATAGAGAGAAGGAGCAATAAATTTAGAAAACCCATTTATGGCTTCTATGTAGTAGAGGGTATATAATTTAAATAATTATTCAAGACAGTAAATCAGCTCTCAATCTATTGTCATTCTTATGTTACGTGCGAATCGCCGAACCCAAATATTTAATTTTATTTAGCTAATTTCAGATAAGCAGGCTTGATTACGTGACTGTCGAATTTATTCCTAATCTTGATGCTTTCCCACGGTTTGCGATATTATTTAGTGTGACATTTCCTTGTATTTGCACTATTTGCATATCGCAAAATTACGAAAAAGTGCGATACGATACAGACACAATTCGTTTTTAATTGCGAATTTACCAGTTCACCATAGTCCCTGTGTAGTAGTAGACCGCATAATTATTTAGATCCGGCAACACTGAAGCATATCTGTATTTTAATAAAATAATAAATACTACTACAAAGTACAAACAACGCGAACTCGCTCGCAGTAAAAGTGAACTAGTGTAGTAAATCAGTCACACATTTAATTTATTTGGAAAACATAAGTTTTAATTTAATTTGGAAAATATTTCAAAATGACAATGACACCATTGGAAAAAGCATGGGCAGCAAGAGTTGCAAAAAAAGAACGAAAAATTATAAAAGGTGACAGAATACGAGCAATCAGGAAAAAAATGTTAGCAGACAATAAGGAAGCTCCAGTTGACGTCCCTAAGCGGAAGTAAAATTTGACATGGAGAATGAAAATTTATACCTCCTACATATATTAAAAAAATACAACTTATAAAAGTTGTATTTTTATATAATAATAAAAAATTATTATAGTTTTTAAATATTTCAAATAACAAATTTAAGTTTTCTGCTATTTTGAAAACTGTAAGTGTTTATTCACATAAATTCATTAGAAATGTTACATTTCATTGTTAAATAAATTACAAATGATTTTTATGCAATTTTAGTACTTTAATTTTGTGTTTTGATTTGTTCATTTGTTGTGTTATCTGAATGACCAGGTGCAGGTGAAGAAAAGCACGAATTTTATTACGCAATTAAATTTTGAAAAGACGCTAATATAAAAATGGCGCGAAAAAGACGCTTTTGAAACATATATGTATTACAGAATTTCAATTACATCTATGTGAAATTTAAGTTTACTTTTTTGTATATTTTGGGTTTGTTCTGTAAAAATCATAGTTTTGAGGTAGTACTGATTGATGGTTATTTACTTATAGATTATATTTACAATTTTATGCAAAATATTTATAATTTTTTTTTGTCTAATTAAAATTCAAACATGTATAATCAATCAAACTGCACAATTAACAATGGTGAATGGTGTACTCTTACGCTGTACTGTACTGAAAGTAATTTTAATTTAAAATGTGAAGAGAAAATACGACAAATGAGCATCCATATACATAGTAGTCGTCAACCTAAACCACATTAGAAAGAAATGCTGAAAGTTACAATCTAGAAGTCTATGTTTAAATTAAATTTAAAATATAAAAATTTCATTAAAATTTGTCCACAAACCCGCACATAAAAATTATTTTTTAAGACAAATTATAGTATTTTCGTTCAATAAATTTAGAAAACCATTTGTGGCTTCGTATCGTATTCAGTAGAGTAGAGCGTAGATAATTTTAATAATTCAAAGCAGTAAAATCAGTACATCTATCGTCATCGTCATTCTTAGGTTGTGGTTGGACCCAAATATTTAATTTAATTTAGGTAATTTCAGTTCAGATAGCCAGCTACGGGACTTGTCATTTTACCTATAACTCCAGATCCAGACTGTACATGGAAAGTTTTACACAGTAGCAGTAGAATATGTGTCATTGTATCAAATATTGTATTATATTTATATATTAATCACTTATTTCAGGTCCATTTTCATATCCGTAATAAACAATTAATTCGAATTTATTACTAAATTCATTAGAAATGTTACATTACATTGTTAAATAAATTACAAATGATTTTTATGCAATTTTAGTACTTCAATTTTGTGTTTTGATTTGTTATTGTTGTGTTATCTGAATGACCAGGTGAAGAAAAGCACGAATTTTATTACGCAGTTTAATTTTGAAAAGACGCTAATATAAAAATAAAAATGGCGTGAAAGACGCCTTTCAAACATGTATTAAGGAATTTCAATTACATCTATATGAAATTTAAGTTTACTTTTGTTTTGTATATTTTGCTTTCCATTTCCAATTATTTGCGATATTATTGCGACATTACCTTATATTTGCAATACAAATCGAAAAAGGGCGATAGCGATACGGTTATAAATTCGTTCTTATCTTAAATATAGTGTAGTAGTAGAACGCAAAATTATTTAGATCCGGCAACACTGAAGCAGAGAAATGAAATAATATAAACACTAAACACCTTTCATCGCTTCATCAATTATACTTTTATGGCAACACTAATACTATATCTGTATTGTAATTTGTAATTGATTGTGTTTGTTTTGTGTAGTAAGTCAGTCACAGATTTAATTTATTTGGAAAATATAAAAGTTTTAATTTAATTTAAATAATATTTCAAAATGGCAATGACACCATTGGAAAAAGCATGGGCAGCAAAAGCTGCAAAAAAAGAAAAAAAAATCATAAAAGGTGAAAGAATACGAGCAATCAGAAAAAAAATGTTAGCAGACAGAGGCAATGACAATAAGGAAGCTCCAGCTGACGACCGCGACATTAAGCCGAAATAAAATTTAATTGGAAGAATGAAAAAACAAAATTATAAAATGACAAAAAAAAGTATTCCAATAATAAATTTAAGTTTACTGCTATATTTTAAACTTTGTAAGTTTTCAGTCATATAAATTCATTAGCAATGTTTCATTGTTAAACAAACAAATGTTTTTATTTTGCAATTTTACTACTTTTCAATTTTGTTTTGATTTTTTGTGTTATTTGAATGACCAGGTGAAGAAAGGCATGAATTTTATTGTGCAGTTAAATTTTTAAAAGACGCTAATATAAAAATGGCGCGAAAAGAAGCATTTCAAACATTCAAGAATTTCAATTATATCTATGTGAAATAAATTTATCTTTGTGTATTTTATGTAAAATGTAAAATGTTTATATATTTGTCTAATTAAAATTCAAACATGTATAATATAACTGCATAAGTAACAATAGTGTAGTCTGTATCTGTACCAAGTCTGTACTCGGTAGTGAAAGTAATTTTAATTTAAAATGTGAAGGAAAATACTTCCAAGGACCAAGAACCATCTAAATTACGTAATCGTGTTCTTTCTCTACCTAAATTAGATAAGTAATGCTGAAAGTTGCAATCTAGAAGTCTATGTTTAAATTAAATTTTAATATGGAAAATTTCACTAAATTTGTCCTCAACCCGTACACAGAATTTAAGACTAGTTCAATAAATTTAGAAAAACAGTTGTGGCTGCATATTCAGTAAGTTGTTGCTGTTGTTTTCCAATGACAGAGAATTACCCAATACAAATGTGTGATGTTTTCACTCTGCTTCCTAGCATCTTCTAAAGCTGAACAAGTTAATAGATGCGTTTCGTCTTGTGGCTGGTTTAGAGAGCATGCACTGCATATGTTGTTAGTTGTAATTCCTATTTTATGTATGTAGATGCGTTGCCAAGCAGGTATGTCCTGTTTTCAATCTAAATTGTCTACTGCTTCTTTTCTTGGAGCTGAGCGATGGTGTTGTAAAATTTATCTATATTGTTATAAATTTTATGCTGCATGATGTTATTTTGCTCTTCTTTTTCTTTGATTTTGGGTTTGGCCCAGGAGCCCTGGGGTTCCGCGAGCCAACTCAAAGGGCTCCGCGAATCTCATAATGAAATTTGAATTAGCATAGAGTTGGAGAGTGAAAATTTATATATTAAACAAAAAACGAAATTATAAAATGACGAAAAAAAGTTATAATTTTTCAATATTTCCAATAATTTTAAGTTTTCTGCTTGTATATTCAAAACTTTGTAAGTGTTCAGTCATATAAATTCATTATAAATGTTTCATTCTTCATTGTTAAATAAATTACAAATTGAAATTTTTTGCAATTATATTACTGTTACTGTTATTTATTTTTTGATTATATACCTATTCTATAATTTTCTATCTCAAGCGAATGAGTGTAGTAAAAATACGGTTTTTCCAGCTGTCTTAAACACGTTCATAAAATTGGCGCGAAATGAACGCATTTGTAACAATTTTAATGTTCAAGGATTTATTGATTTAACTTATATGTAGTATACCTGTGAAGTAATTTTAGTTTTATTATGTCATAATAATTTATTTTGTCTGATACGGCAAATTAGAATTAGGATTTATATCGTTTTGGGAATTTTGCGATTACATAGGTTTTACCTTAGGTATAAAGTCATCTTACCGTTTTTATGTTTTTATTGAAATATTTACATTTACATTGTTATATTATATACAATAACAATAGTGATTTTAAGTGTTGAAAGAATATGTGCAAAATCAAAGAGTTAGTCTAATTTCAAACACAATTGTTTTTGACATAGTCAAAAAAATATCACCCCATCAAGTACCTAGCAAACAAGAAGCAATTTAAACCAGTAACCAATTGACTATTACATTAACATATATCTCATTTCATTAAATGCTAAATCAATAATGTTAACGCCATGTTCCATGACGAAGTCAGTTTATTTAGTTTACTTTAAGTTTTTATAGTTTTATACTTATTTTTTATAAAAAGGTTATACGTTATAGAGAATATCTGGAACCTGAGTAAACAAAACTGTTGTATTGATATAAAGAAATTACCAATATATGTTGTTTAGGTGCTGAATAATGGTTTGTAGTAGAATCGGATTCGGAGGCATCACCCATACTCATACACAACATATACCCAAGCAGTTTTGAATGGAAAGAATAAGAAGAAAACATTTAATCGAAATAAGAACATTGGTTTTTATTAATTTTCATTCGCATCACGATAATTTGTTGATATTCATTTTGGCTTTATACAAAAATTATCGAGAGAAGAGATTCATAATAATTACATGTGTAATCCACTATTAATAATGCATTTTGTAGTTTTACATTACATTTACAAGTACAAAATATTATTTTAAATGCATATTTAGTTATTTTATTCTTATTGTATATTATTAAGAGTATTGGACGGACAAAATGGTCATGGCTGGAACCTTGCAAAAAGGTGAAATTTTTGTTTGACAAAAAGCAAAAGAAGATAGTAGTTTATTGAGTATTGTATATACCAATGGAACATGACGTTGTTACAGTTAAAATCATATGGACAAAGAAAAAAAATAATTATATCAGCTGTCAACGTTAATCCACGTAAAAATGGTGAAAAAACATTGTACTACCTCCTATCTGGTAATTCAACATTATTCAAAGGATTTCATGTTAAATAATAAAGTATGTTGCAAACAAGGAAATTAAGATTGTCGCCCCACATTGTGGGGCCCACAAGAAACATTAAATTTAACGTAGATAGGCCGCGCAATTATAGCATGATTGGATAACATCATGTATTTTTCTATTTTTACTTTATAAAATTTTATTTCAATTTAATAAGGAAAACATTAATTAAAAAAAACTGAATTGTTTTTACTGTTTTTATTGTTCAGTAAGATCTAATTTAGTATAAATCATGATTTATTTTTATTTATGCAGAAAAAAAATTATTCATACATTACACAAACGATAGTACAATAAAAAAAAATATATTTCAATTGTCGTGCTATAAAATTTCAATTATGGTTCATAAATGTATCAAAACGTCCACGCCGATTTTCAATTATGGTTCAATTCAGAAGAATTTCGTAATTAATTTATCGATCAATAAAAAAGTTCCAAACCAAGATTGTGAGCTCTATAGAATTATCATGTTGAATCTACAATGAAATACAATAATGTACAATGAAATATAATTTTAAATATTCTTAAGTGTTAACATAAAATTAATAAATTTTCAGATTTTTGGTAGTCGACAAATGTGTATTCCGACAAGAAGTGTCAGATTATTAAAATAAAAATCATCATTTACAATTTTATCAACAATATAATTGAAAATGTTATATACTCACGTTTACTTCATTCACATCTGGATCTGCACTCTGCAAATATTAGAAAACACGGTTTAAATAATCCTTCATCCACTATATATTTGTTACTTCTTAATATATTGTACTCTTTTCATTTTAGCCTTAGGTTGTTTCATAAAATACTGAAATAAATAAAGAAATTTAGTAAAAAAATCGACAAATATCTAAGCAATCATCTTACCATTTTATCCATTATGTATTAAATTATACCATTTTCTCTATTCTGTATAAAGTAAGTATATTTTATTTTGAAATACTGTTTAGATTTCGTCATTTCACCGATTTCACTCCTGTTTTAATATATGTTAATTCTTAAAATGCTATTAAATCAAACGTATAACGAAATATATTCATATTAAATTTTTAAGTTCTCCTCTCGCTTCTTCATCTTCATCTTCACTTAACCTTACTACTTCCTATTCAAATACTAAAACTACAACTACAGACTACACTGATTGTGATTAGATTAAAATTAACCACATTTTTCTTCATAATTTCCTAATGTTTCCTAATTTCCTAATAGATGCTATAACCCTATAACCACATTTTGTTTCAGATATTGCCAGCTTAGTGGAATGAAAGTATGATGTGTATTATCTTCTCTGGATGAGTTCAACAGTTTCGACCATATATGTAAAGAAAACTTCTAAATTTGAATTTTTTGTAATACTTTAAATATCGCAAATTAATTTTTGTCAAAATAAAAGTGGAATTAATCAATTACTTGAAAATTCAGTTTCAGTAAATTTTTATATATCATTTTAATTTTATAGGGTAAGCGTAATAATAAATATCCTTAATTTTTTTTTAATTTTTGCGTCGAAGTTTATTAAATATTTTATTTTATAATAATAATTCTCTATTATTAGATAAATGCCTATATGTTATTGGATAGCTGATGTTCAATTCCCGCTGTAAACACTGTTCTGACATGTTACATATTTACACTATTTACAACCTTTACATAACACAATTACATTATTTAAAAAAAGGTCCCATATAATGAAAAATGGTTAGTGTTTCTCTATAAAAATTATATAAAAATATAAATTAAAAGTACTTCTTGGATGTATTTTTGGTCCTTGTTGTTCCAGAATGAATAAGTAGTTCTTGGATGTGCATTAAAAGTTGTTCTTTAGATGTACATTAAAATTATTAAAATAACCTTGAAGAAAGGAAATTTTTCAGAACTATGCCTTTATATGGTTAAGTAAAAACTACTGAGTTTTTTCACGATGTCCTATCTTTCACGATGTCCTATCTTAATTTACTGAAAAGAAAAGTTTTATTGACTCCATTCAGTATCGTTGGAAACTCTTTCGATCTGATTCGTTCCTATTCGTTTTTTATCGCACTTATGTGTACACTCAATCGATTTTCCTTACAAAACATATGAAGAGGTCCAATTTGAGCTTTGTTTTACTGAACTTATCGATATAATGTAGCCTTTACTTAAGTATTGCACACACGAGTTGAAAAAACACAAGAGTAATTCAAAATTGCTCCGAAAAACTAAATTCCAAAAATTTCGTTTTTCCCTCCATATGAAACCCTACCACCTACCATCGCATCGGCATCGACAATTAAATCAGTATTACCAATGCAACACAATCAACAAATATCAAAATGCTTTTCTTTTCTCATCCTTGAATACTACTTTTAAAAACTGACAGCAGAGTGCGCTTTTTGAAGATTATAAAAAAAAAATCAAGAAAAATATGCAAAAAGAATCAAAAATAGAAGTTTAATAAAAATTTTCTATTTTTAAGATTCAATAAATAATTGATTTGATTAGTGTAGTAAAAATCTATTCTGCAGTTATTTTTTTATAAATAGTTATGAAATGTGTTAAATTTATCACATTAAATTAAAAAGATTTAAAAAACACCGGCACCACATACTTCTTCAACAAATTAGGAAGGAAAAAAAAAATTACAAATGAAAATGGCTGACGGCGTGGATATTGATCTCTATGCAGACGATCTAGAAAAAGACAATCTTTTTTTAAAAGATGAATTTGGTGGTGATGGTGTTGATTTATATGACGATGTTATTGCAGTTGCACCAAATGATTCAGCTGTTGATGGTTTAACACCATCTTCACAAACAGATAGACAAGATTCGGAATCAAATGGGGTATACCATCATATTGGTAACAATTTGGCCCCAAGTCATATTGGGCGACGATATCAATTATATGTTGGAAATTTGACATGGGTAAATAAAAATTTACATTATTTATATATATTATATATATTGACGTATGAAATAAATATTAAAATATATATAATATATATATAAACATCGAATTTTTTTTTTTTTAGTGGACAACTGATCAAGATATTACAAATGCTGTGCATGAAGTTGGTGTAACAGATTTTCAAGAAGTAAAGTTTTTTGAAAATCGTTCAAATGGCCAATCAAAAAGTTTTTGCGTTATATCATTGGGCTCAGAACAAAGTATGCGTTTAGTTATGGATCGATTACCAAAAAAAGAATTACATGGCCAATCGCCAGTTGTTACTTTACCAACAAAACAAGCATTAAATCAATTTGAAAGTCAACAAAAAACACGTCCTGTGCCACCACAACAAAATGGACCGCGTGGTCCAATTAATAATATGAGTGGAATGCAACAACATCCAGGTGGTCCACCACCAGGTCATCAACCACGTATGATGAATCCAAATATGCAAGGGCCACCTGGTCAATATCGTCCACAACATATGGGACCGCAAAATATGCAAGGACCTCCAGGACCAAATCAAGGACCACCAAGAATGCAGGTGAGATTTTTATTTGTAAAATATTTGATTTAAACAAAAAAAATTATCGTTTATAATATTTGGTTATTATTTTTTTTTTTTTAATTTGGGATTGTTGTTTTTATGCTTGATTTGTATGAATGTTAGACTGAAAATTGAATGTTATAAAATAATGTTTTGTTTAAAAAACAGTAGACTGAAATATTGTTTTATAGTAGAAATGTTGGTAAAAATTTAGAATTTTGATAGGAATAAATATATAATTATATTTGTTCTCATTAAAATTTATTTATACAATATTTAATATTAATAAAAATATAAGCTTAAAAATGTATTATTTAAAATTTGTATTTGAAATTTAATTGTGAAAAATAGTTTCAGTTGTACCAACGACATAATAGCATTTTAGGATGATACATAATCTATTACAAAACCATAGTATAGAACCATTTTAATGAAATAATTTTGGTTGAAATTTTCCTTGTTAGTTATTTCACAAAGATACCAATAACAATACAAAAAAGAGTTTATATTTTTGTAAAAAATTATTAATTTATTTTTTGTTTTTGTAATTGAATTTTTAATATTTTATAAGAAACTCATCAAATAATATATTTTCAAATAAATTCGAAACTAAAAAGATTTCAAACTTTATCTTTTACTCCTCAACTATATTCGTCAGACGATGGACGAATTCAAATATCAAAAACAAGTTAAATTGTTTTTTTTTTATAAGTAATTCCGTTCATAATTAAATATTGTTAAATTTTCAAAATTTTACTTTGGAAGTTTTATGTTACGCAACACATAAATTTTTTTTTTTTTTCAATTTTTTATTATGTATTTTGCTATATAGCATCTAATATCTATGTAATTCGCTTATTATATAACCCAGTAGTTCAGTTTCACTTAAAAAACACAGTATTTGTAGAAAGCGTTATTAAAAAAGAAGTGAATTTAATATGAAAAATCAATTTAATCTGAAAATTTAATAATTATTTTAAAGTAAGATAAATTTATAGCGAAACAATAGTTATTACAACTGAACTCGAAAAAATTATAATTTTTTTTTTAATATTTAATTTATCACAAAATAAATTACCTACAATAAATTTGAAATATGTATTTTTAAAATAAATTAATTTACGAACTGTAGAACCGCCAATTGCATAATTTAAGATATGAATACGACAATATTATTATGAACTGTATTATTAGTATAAATTCATACTATAATCAACTCTTCCAATTTAGTTATAGCTTTGAATTTTTACTAATAATTCATTTGATTATAATATTTTCGTAAAATATTTGTTATTAATTATATTTAGTTAATAATTTATACAATTAAGTATAATTCTATTGTAGTTTTTCTATATTTGCATATTTTCGAAATTAATAACATTAGTAAACGTTGTATAAAAATACATGAATTATATTATTTTTATATAATAAACAATATATATAACATCGTTCGCTAATTGTCGAAATTAATGGTGTCGCCAAACCTTATAAAAACCTTTAAAAATGTAAGTGCATTTTATTTGTAATTAAGAGTAAATTTGTCTCACATTATAAAGGATTTCGATAGATTACCCGAATTCCGTAAGTTTCGACTTTTAAAGAATTCGGCTGCTATATATTTATAAAATTTCACTTTTTTTATGTTTTTTCTTCATTTTATAAATTGAAATTTAATATAATTAATAATTTTACATATAAATTTATGAGATATAAACACAAATAACTTTATATACAAATTTGGATCACACAAAAATAAAATTAATATAATATATATAAAATATGAGAATTGACCAAAAAAAAATTTTAAAAATAAAAATTTGTGTGATGTTTTTTTTTATATGAAAAATTATATTTTAGATTTAAGTATGTTCATTTAGTATGTTATTTTTTTTATTTTTTATATATAAATTAGAATTTTAATAATTTTATTATTTTTATATACATTTAAAAAAAAAAAAGTTGTTTGTATTTTTTAAACCGAAAATTTTGTTCGATATTTGTTGCACATATATAGCCACCAATGCATCAAGGAGGAGGACCAATGGGACCACAACAACCTCCACAAGGTCCACCACGTTATCAAAGTCAAGGACAATGGAATGGTCCGCCTCGTATGAATGGGCCACCACGTCCACCAAACGGTCCACCAATTCAGCATAGGCCACAAATGGTAAAATAAACATTTACATCTAAACTACACTTTATAATTTAAAATTAATTAATAATTAAAAAAAAAAATGAATCAATAGGAATTAATTTGAAACAAATCATGAATAAAAAAAAATTAAAGAAGAAATTCAAAATTTATTTATAAAATCATATTAAATATAAAAAATATTTGATAATTTAGTAAATAAGAATTATATATTTTTTTTGTTCTAGATTAAGTAAAATTATGAATATTAAATTTACGAATTGAATTTATGTAATAATTGTGTCATACAACAGCAATGTATGTTTTAATATTTATACTGTTTTCAATTATCTAAATTCTTAATCATTTTTTGCTTATTTATATATATATTTTTTTTAATATTACACATAATTTTTTTATTACATTAAAAAATCATGAAAATGTCATAATTCTATTATCATCTATCTAAAAATGCAACAACTTCATACAGACATAAAAATTTCTAATTTGGTTTTGTCCGATCGTTCAGTGAATTTAATGTTCATTTTTGTAAAGAATTAACCATTTGGGCTTTTACATATTTGTTGCTTGTAATCGCGATAATCTTAATAATTAGTAAAAAATCACTTATACGAAAGTATTTTTTATAAAATATATTAGAAATATAATTTTTTTTTTTATTTCTTTTTCGTTTAGTTCCAGGGACCACCGGGACCTGGTGGTATGCCACCTAGAGGACCCCGACCAGATTGGAATCGACCACCAATGCATGGTGGTTTCCCACCACAAGGACCACCTGGACCTCAAGGGCCACCACATATGCAAGGTCCACCACGTGGACCACCACCACCACAAATGGGTGGACCACCACATGGACCCCAAGGACCTGCACCACATGTAAATCCTGCATTCTTTAATCAAGGTGGTCCACCACAACATGCTGGTCCTCCATTAGGACCACCACATGGTCCACCTGGTCCACAACCCGGGATGAATATGCCACCACAACATCAACCACATTTTGTTCAACAAGGTGGTGCGCCACGTGGCCCATGGCCACCTGGACCACAATCAAAACCGCCAGGTTCTTTTGTTGAACAACCAATTGTACCACAATTAAATGAAGCCGAATTTGAAGAGATTATGGGTAGAAATCGTACAGTTAGCAGCTCAGCAATTGCCAGGTAAAATTAAATTTGAAAAAAAAAAAAATAATTTAAATATACATTACATAAATTAATTTTTTTTTTGTATATTTATACAGAGCTGTTTCGGATGCTGCGGCTGGTGAATATTCAAGTGCTATTGAAACACTTGTAACTGCTATTTCACTTATAAAACAATCTAAAGTAGCACATGATGAACGTTGTAAAATTCTCATTAGTTCACTGCAAGATACATTACATGGTATTGAAGCTAAAAGTTATAGCCGACGGGAACGTTCTAGATCTAGAGATCGTTCACATCGATCAAGACCACGACGAGAACGTTCCAATTCACGATATCGGGAACGATCAAGAGATAGGGAACGTGATCGTGAAGGAGGGTAAGTTAAAATAATAATTTCATAAATATACCAATTTCCTCGTCCTCACCCCAGTTAAAAATTAAGTATTTGGTAAAAGTTTATACTTTTCTTTAGTGTATTCGAATTATTATTTTTTTTCTTTTATATATTTTTTTGTTATCCCTTCACCAAATACAAATCATAAATTATATTTTGATATCAGGCGATATTATTCCGACAGTTATCGTGAAAGTGGTAGAGACAGATCGAGAAGCAGAGAACGTGATCGTGGCGGTGCTAACGATCACTACAGAGAAGAAAGGTCTGTATAAAATATACTTCCTCAAATTTTTATTGTATTATTTTGTTAAGTGACGAATTTTCTGATTGAAACAAATATTGATAATATTATGGTAATTGTAATTTTCAGATTGAGCAGCCCTAAAATTATTCCTTAACGCTTTTATATATCAACTTTTTCAAAACATTATTTAATATAGTAAATGTCCATCTAAATTATTGGCAGAAAGCGCATTGGAAAGGTTTAGGGATTCGGTAATAAACTGATCCCTAGACTTTTGTCGTTCATGTATTTTAAATAAAAATATAATTTTTTATTATATAATAATAATATTTGTTAAATCGGTTTTTTTTTTTTAAATAAGTAATTTTATACTGTTTACAAATCTAAAAGTACTGCACAAGTAGTTTTGCTGCTATTCAGTTAAACTTATAATATCAATATTTGTTTACCTCAATCAGAATAATAACAAAATTCCTAGTGAAATTAATTAATATTTAATTTTTCAATCATGTAATATTTAAATAAAATAGCGGACGATCAGGACGTCCAAGAAAATCACCAGAAGCAGTTGCTGAACCTGTTAGTGAACAATCGTCATCTAAACGTGGAGGTGGTGGTGGAAGTAGTGGTTATTATGAAGAAAGATATCGTTCATCAGATCGTGATCGGGACCGTGAACGTGAACGAGATCGTCGCGAAGAACATCGTTCACGTCATTAGCAACATACAGAGCGCAATTGATAAAGTTAAAAAATCCAATCAAATCATTCATTTAATTAACCAAAATAAAATTATAAAAAAACCACATAACAAAAAATTAGAATGATTTAATCATCAAAATCTTCGACAATTCATTAAAATAAATAATTCTCTTCTTAAATCAATATTGATTTAAATTTCATTAAAGCAATTTATCAATTACACAAAACTATATACATTAAATATATATATATATTATAAAAAAAAAAAGAATATTCAAATTAAAATGATTACATAATTAACTAATAATTATCAGATTTGAATAGTAAAAACTTTTTAAAACAAAAAATCAATTAAAAAAAAATCCATCACAAAATAGTTTATTTTAAAATAATAATAAAAAAAAATAAAATAAAAAAACTATTCAACAAATTAAATTGAATCTGCTATTAATGCTGAGATAATATTTTCATTTAATTTTATTTGAAATTTAAATATTTCTGGCACATGACTATGTGTATATTTATTAATTATTATCGAATACATTTTTTTTTTTAATTTAATAAGCTTCAGTATTGTCGAATAATCAATCAGTTATAAAGTATTATTGATTTTTAAACAACAAGACCAGTTTCGAAAAAATAATCAGTCAAGCAATTTACAGAAAAGTTAAAATATTATATATAATTAAAAAGCGATATTACAAATTTAACACAATCAACAAAATGAACATCATTTATAAATTATAAGCAGTCAAACAGCAAAATGAAAATCATCAAATGAGGAGAGACAACTACTCTGTGGGAGAACAACAATTGAAGAAGATTGTATTTTAATAAAATTAATAAATAAAAACTATTCAAAAGATAAAAAAAAAAAATTATATGAAAAAAAAACATAAAAAAGTTGTATTTTTGTTATTTGTATTTATTTATTTTTTATTTTATTTTATTTTTTTTTTTAAATTTATCTCTTTTGTACTTTATATATGTATATATTTATATATGTATATATATAAAATAATTCTATATATATTATTTAATTTATTCATTTATTTATTTTTTGCTTGAATGTTTAAAGAAAATTGAAAATATTTAAGAAGCCAAAATTTATTTTTAAATTACAGTATCATGGATTGTTTTAATATTTGATATGATGCATAAACATTAATTATTATTTTTTTTTTTTTTCAATTTAAAAACATTTTTTTAAAAGAAATGTTTAAAAAAAAAAAATTATTCACAAAAAAAAATGTCTTGGAGTTAATTAATTTAATGTGGAATTTTTGTTTACAAGTTTTACAACTAAAGTAGATTTTTTCTGTGAATAATAAAAACTTTTATATTTAATATTTTTTCCAAAATTACATTAAACTTCTTATGATTATGTTAAAAATTTACGTCGGCGTTTTGGAAAAAAAAAAAAAAATGAGTTTAATATAATTTCGAAAAAATATATTTTATAATGTATTTTTTAAATCCAAATATGTTTGAAAAAAAATGGGGCTGTGAATATATTTTTAATTTAATTTTTTTTTTATTTTTTTTAATATAAAGGTGGGAATTTGTTTTTTTTTTTTAAAAAAAGTATTCTTGTTATAATAGTTTTCTGACTAAAAGTTGTACAAATTTGTAATTTTATTGTTTCTTAAGAACCAAAAAAGGAAATGAAAAAAAAAATTTAAAATATTTTTGAATTGTAACTTATTTTATTTAACAAGAATTACTATTTCGTTTATTTATAATATATTTAATTTTTTTTTTATATTTATTACAATCAAATCCCTCCATATTATTAGGTTTTAGCTCTACATATAAAATTTATTTAATATATTCAACTTTATTTTAAAGATCCAGGATAAATATTTCTCAATAATTAAAACAAAATGAAATATTAATTAACAATGTTTAAAACAAATTGATATCAATAACAACAAAAACAAATTTAATTAAGAAATGTTAATATTTTATAAATATAAACGTAGTTTTATATTTATTTTGATAGAATTGGTTTTAGAATTATAATTTAAAATAAATAATGGCAAATTTCAGTGCACATAGTAATACAAAAATAGTTCTTTAACAAATATTAATTTATAAAAAAAAAATGGTAATCCCTGTTAATATTGATATTGAATGTTTCTAATATTTAGGTAGTTTAGCACTCTGCTTCGTATGGTAAAACAACTTACAAAACAAAGAATAATTATTAAATAAAAATTGAATTTTATTTTAATACATTAATAATTTTATACAAACATATTTAAATTAATTTATTATTAGGTAATTTTACTGTTAATTGTAATATCATCGAATATATCGAGAATTTTACAGACAATATGTATTTAAATACTGTACAAAAGTCTGATAATTTAACAAAAAATATTTATTTATTAAAATAAGACTGATAGAATTTGAATTTTACTATAGTTGTATATAATCAAAAATCTTCTACATATAAATAGTTCAATCGACTTGTGAAATATTCAACTTAGAGAATGTGGTGATTTATTTTATATAGTAGTTAAACATTTTTTTAACTATTGTATAAAATCCTCAAATTTCTTTTTAAGTTTCGAAGTTCGCCACGCCATACGATTGAACTACATATAGTAGATGATATTTGATATCATATAAATAATAAGTATATTTCTTATTTATATGATGTATATTTAAAAGAAAATTTTTAGAAATTTGTTTTAAATTAATTTTAAATTATATTTAAAAATTATATTGAACACAATTTTAAAAGAATATATTTATAATTTTATTTTACTTTTTTTTAAATTTTGATCTAAATTAAATTGTAATTATAATTTTTTTAATTCTATTTTGTAGTTATATATATAATTATAATTTTTCTACTTAACTTTTATTTTGTTCTTACCAATTTATAAATTGATTTATTATTTTTATTTAGTAAATAACTAATTTTAGAATAGATTTTTTTTATTGTAAGTTATTGAATGGAAGAAAGCACATAATATGGTCATTTATTACTGGCAATTTTAAAAATATATTTTATTATATACATTAAATGTACTTGAAATCTCGAGTGTTTAAACAATGTATATAGCAAAATATCAGTTGTGCTAGTAACATGAAAGTGAAATTTTTGTTATCACATTCCAAGTTTTTAATTTCGTAAGTTATATGTAAATATAAAATATTTATAAATTTTTTTTTAAATGAAATTAATAACTTTTATAAAGTTTATAATAAATGGTAAGTAATTTATTTATATATAAAAAAAATGTTATTTATTTCTAAATAAATATAAAAGCTAAGTAAATTATAATAACAATTAAAAATTGTATATTCAAAATCGTAGCATATTTTTGTAATATAATATTGTTTTTAAATATTCTTCAGATTTTATATAATTTCTCTACATTCGTTTTTTATTTTTGTAATGTGACATATTTTTAAGAAATATTCAAAAAAAAAAACTATAATCATTGATAAATTTATAATTATTTTTGTAATTTGTTGATAAATTCGAAATTTAATTTAAAAATAATTCCATTTTATTTTAAAAAAAAAATTTAAATTTCTTAATTCAATAATTTTGCGTACCTGACACAAATGTTAAATTTATATCTATAATAATGCAACAAAAATATATTAAGATATATTTTATATAATGTTTTAAATTAAATTTATAAAATTTAAAAGATATATTAAAATTTATATTTTTATAATAAATGAAATACCAAAAATTTTAATTAAAAAATAAACGAATGTCTTAAATAAAAGTTATTCTGTTAATTTTAAACTAATTAAATATAGAAAAAAAAGTATATAATTTAGAGAAATATAAATATTCTGAATTTCCAAATTCAGTATATACTGAAATAAAATACTGAATTTCTAAATTAAATTTTCAATTAATATTAAAAAAATAAATTTTTATTTTATTTTCATAAATTCATTATAAAAAGCTATTCAATATCAGAAACCGGTAGCAAGAAATTGTAATTTAAAAATTTACTGTGTGTCCAATTTAATATAACAAAATTCATGCAATATTGCAGCATATGCATTTTGTATTTGCATTATGAAAAGGGAAAGTTGACAGGTACTGATAATTATTTTTGCGACCAATTGATGAACTAAATTAAATTCGACGCCGTTCTATTATTAGTGCTGCCAATGTATTTACTAATCCGATTTTTGATTCTGTCTGTTTATATTGCTAATGAAATGTTTTCATAATATTCATTCAATTAAACTAATAAAATATATTAGAATATATAGTATAACAAGACACACTATAGTAAATAGTTTATAAGAGATCATTTTGTGACGAGAAGATAGATGTCAGCATTTGCAATTACTAAAACTTAAAAATTCCTACCATGAGTATAAACAGATGGTAGATACAAAACTATACTATGTATATTTATATTCTATACTCCTATCCGACGATCTATTAATATCGAATTATATTATTATTATTCTCCGACTACCCCAAAAACATCTAGCCTTTACTTAGCATATAAATTATTAATATTAAATTTAGCAAAATTTTTAATATATATTGGTGACACTCATGAAATTAGGAATTTTTATTTCGTTCATTCATTTGGAATAGCAAGCGGAAATTATTTGTCAGTGAGAAAAAAATAAAACTTAATTTTATTTAACAATAAAAAAAAAATCATTTTTATTTTCTTGAACATTTGATTTATCAAAAATTAATACAATTTAAAAAAAAATATTTAATTAATAGAAAAATTAAATAAAAGAGACATTGTTGAAATTAATATTCTCTTTAACACAAAATAAAGGAAAAAAAAATGACAACAGAAAGTGAGGGAAGATTCCAAAGATTTGCCAACAGTCTGGCATGCAAATTGTAAGTTTTTTTTTTTTTTTAATTAAATTCAATAAAATGTTTAAATTCACAATTTACATCAATATTTTTTTTTTATGTATATATATATATATTAAAATAATCTAGAAAAATTTAGACTTGAATGTTTTGGAGGTCACCTAACAAGACCTGAAAAAAATTATTAAATTTTCTCTTGTTGCTTCGAAACATTTAGATAAAAACACATAAATTATTGTATATATATATTATATATATATATAAATTTATATTAATTTGCTTGCATAATAATTAATATTAATCAGGTGACGTTTTAATTTTAAATCAAATTTTGTTTAATTTGATAAGAAATTTTGGTATATAAAAAAATTAAATTATTAGAATTTAAAATAAAACAAATGAACATGAAACGAAGTTAATACGACGAATATGATTTTATTAATTGACTGACGTTTTCATTATATTTCATAGACTAAATAATATTTTATACTTTAATAATATAATTTAACATTAAATTAAAATCAATTTTTTTTTGTTTGTTAATTTATTGTAATATTATTGAAATTTTAAATTTATATGACACATTTGTGCGTAAAATAATAATAAACTTACTGACGTGGACGTTTTCTACTGACCCAAAACATTGCTTAGAAATTGTGTACATTTTACTTACCTAGGTAAATAAATACATATCTAAATGATATGATAAATAAACAATTTCATAATTAATAGAAGTTGTTGGTTTATATACTTTATTATATATATGTATATATATATAAAAAAAATATATGTACATATATATATATATTTTAAATTTATTTATAGAATGTATTATTTATTTTTTTAATTTCACCAAAATATCGACATGAAAAATATTTAAAATTTTAATAATTTTATCATGAATTACATTAAAATTTTAACGAAATTTTATTTTTCCATTTTTTATTTATAATAAAAACAATTTTTTATATGTATATTTGCTATTTTTTTATAAAATAAATTTCGTAAATGTATATATATAATACAAGAAATTCTTCCAATTAAGTTTATTTATAAATATTAATTTATTTGTAAAATTCAATTTCTTCCTTTACAGTTTTTATTTATAAAAATTATTCTATTTGGATATAATTTATTTATGTATATAAACAAATAAACAAAAAATAGGTTTTTATAATTTGTTGATTTTTGTTCGGATGATTTCAGTTCATAAATTTGTGATTTATTTAATATAATTAAATCCATAATAATAATTATTTAAATCATATTAATTATATTCTTAGCTCCTCTACTATTTTTTAAAATAATTTTATATAATGGCGGTCCATAATTCCAAAGTCTTAAAAGTTCTTATCTTTTGCAAATAATTTATCGACATTAAATAATAATAATAG
The DNA here is from genome assembly GCA_963920725.1 of Rhamphomyia laevipes. Classification (NCBI taxonomy): domain Eukaryota; kingdom Metazoa; phylum Arthropoda; class Insecta; order Diptera; family Empididae; genus Rhamphomyia; species Rhamphomyia laevipes. The sequence goes on along the minus strand of OY987255.1, from coordinate 4,079,967 downwards.
TGACATTAATTTTAATGTATGTGTATAAATATATTTTAAATGTGTACATTTCGTATTAAATTTCAAATTAGTCTTGTAATATTAAAATTCTGTCATTTTTTATTTTTTAATTGCTGTTAGGTATATTTCAATTAAGACTACAACAACAACAACAATAATTATCTAAACAAAAATTGGATTAGCTTCTAAAAAATAATTTATCTGATTCGCGAGTTCTATTTGTAAATGCCGCTTCACAATATCATATTATTTATTTGCAATTTACACCGTTTCCAAGCACACTAATTTATTTACTTAAAATTCCAAATAGAAAATATTCATTTATTTTTAGAATTATTCATTTATTTTATAACACAATTTATTTGTGTAAATGATGAGTTTTAAAAACATATTAGATTAATAAATTATTCCTATAATCTTATTTTAAATAAAATATTGAGTGATTAGATTGACTGGTCAATCTCTAATCTGGAAACTTGTGTAATATTTCCAATTAGAACTTAAACTCACCTGTGATTTTTTTTAAGGCAATCGCAATTAATGTCAGTGGATGACTTGCCTTATTCAAAACTTAGATTTATATTTTTGTAAGCTTTGAAATAAACATTTTTGTAATTATAAACACTTTTGAAATAAATATTTTGAAATCGAAAGGGTTCAGCAAAATAGCTATTTCATCCTAACCACACAAATGTTTATTTCATCAAAATCGGATCCAAAATAGTTTAATTAATAAAAAAAAACAAGTAACGAGCAAAATCTGTTCAATTAAGGATTTAAGTTAAGCCCTTATTACAAAAGAGCTTAAAAAAATTATATTAGTAATAGACTACGAAATTATGTATATAATAAAATAAAAATAATTTAAATAAATTTTTTTTTTTTTTATTATTATTCAGTGAACCTGAAGTTCGCTATCATTTAGCTAAAGTTTATACATGTTTGGGAGCAACATTAGCATGTTCTGCACTTGGTTCATTTCTTCATCTTGCTGGTTATTTGGAAGTCGGTCTAATAGCAGTAATTGCTTCATTTGCATTAGTATTGGGCCTACATTTCATGCAAGATGATAGTAAAACATTTAATACTCGTTTGGCTATGTTACTTGCTTTTGGATTTTGTTCAGGTAAATATTTTTTTTTTAATATTTAATGAAATTTTCAACTAAATAAGTTTTAATATATTTTTTTTACATAATTTTTTTTTAGGACAATCTCTTGGTCCGCTAATGCAACACATTATCATTGTAAATCCAGCTATAATTGTAACTGCATTAACTGGTACTGTTGTTGTATTTGTAACATTAACAGCAGCAGCACTTTTAGCTGAACGTGGACGTTATATATTTTTGGGTGGTTTATTAGCCAGCATTTTAAATACAATGGCACTATTAAGTATTTTAAACTTTTTCTTGCAATCGGTTTACGTTCAGCAAGTAAGAATATTTATATTGTAATTTAAATTTTAAAATTTATATTTTTTTTTATTATTATTGTTTTAAAGACACACTTATATGTTGGACTTGGTGTTATGTCAGCATTTATATTATACGATACTCAAGCAATAATTGAAAAAGTTCGTATTGGGAATAAAGATTGCATCCGACATTCATTGGATTTGTTCTTTAATTTAATCAGTGTATTCAGGCGGCTATTGATTATTTTAACACAGAAGGTAAATATAATTTCTATAAACCCATATTTTATTTAGATATATATAATTTTTGTTTGTAAATAATTTTCCTTCATTCTTCTTCTCTTTTTGTTAGACAAAAGAATTATATGATGTCTCAAAAAATATTTAAGAGACCACAATAATAAAAATAAATATGTATTAAGAATACAAAAAAGAATAAATAAAAATTATTAAAATAAAGTAAAAAAAAAAACATGTGAAAAATGTTTCAAGAAAATTCAGAACAAATTTTTTTTTTGAATGAAAGAAATTTATTTCAATTCATAAAACAAACATGAAATGATTTTTTTTTTTTTTGTATTTCGTTTAAATGAACCATCACAATATTATTTTCGCTTAATATTTTCGGAAAATTTTTAGTTTTATTAAAATTATATACTAAATAATTATATATATTTTTTTCCTTATTTCTTGAATAAATTTGAATATATTAAAACATTTCTTATTTGTTTTTTTCTTTTTTTTCTATTGCAGGAAGAACGTGAGAGACAGAATAGGAGGAAGAACAACTAATTATTTAAAATTTTAATGTTCCCGAATTCGAAGTCATTAAATTAACAAAAAAAAATTAAATATATTTATATAAATATGTGGTATATCAGAGTGTAATGAATTATATGTTCATTATAATAATAAGTTTTTATTTTTACCCTTATCATCAAAATTTGTGAAAGCAATTATCATTGTTTAAGAAAAATTTAAAAAGTTAATTAAAAAAAATAATAACTTTTAAATTTAGTAATATTAAAAAAGAAAATATTGGTTATTAATATTTATAAAGATTTTGGTTTTAATTCTGGAAATTTGAATAAAAATTAATTACATAATTTTCGTAATTTATTGTTTTTTTCTTATTAATTTTAAAATATTACATTTTATTATCATTCTGTTTTTATAGCAAAATTTATTTTTGGTTCTTTCTTTTGATTCCAATTTACTAGTAACGATTTAGCAGTTTTTTTTATAAAGTAGAGCTAAATCCTAATATTAAAACCTAGGTTGAATTTTGTGTATTCTGTATGTAAAATGGTTTTTTATTTAGCGTTGAAATAATTGTACCGATGCGGTCATCGTTTTAGCGTTGTAAAACGTTAAACGTATCATGATCAAATGAAAACTTTCAGTGAGTTTTAATTTGTATAATTATCCATTCAAATTTAAAAATACAAAAAACAAGTATATACCTCCAAACTTGTGTAGGTTACCTAATATTAAAATAAACCTGAAGTTTCATGTTATTTCCATATATTTTGGGCTGAGTTTCATATTTTAGTACCAAAAAACTCAAACAACATATATGTATATGTTACAGTTGTGTACACAGCAGTCAATTCATGCATTAACTAGTAAATGGTTTGAATATTTAATAAATTATATTGGAAAAGGTGGAAATTTTATATGGAAAAGGTTTGAATATAATTCACTGTACGCATTGACTGCTGTGTACACTTTAACTGTAACATATATACCTCCAAATTGTTTGTTTATTTCGGCCAAACTAAATTCAATTAACTATATATGCCCCTTCCACCACAACTTCAAACCACATAATTGAACCCAAATATATGTAGGAAATTTCCCAAAAATCACTATTTAATTTTTAAATTCAATTTCCTACTGTATTTGGGTCGAATTTCCGGAACTGGAATATTCACCTCTATTCTGAACTCTGTTCCGAATGGGGAAATATGCAATGTTGTTTTTAATTGATATTTTCATATATTTTGCAATTTTTGAGGAACGCAATTCAATTTCCAAACATTTCGAGGCAATAACTATTCTTGAAATTGAAATCATTTTTAATAGTGAGAAAAAATTAATCGCAATTACGAAATTCGAATCTATAGTTCCTCTCAATCGCAGAAACAGAAAAGCACCTTATAAAATTGACTATGTATATATTAATTTGACAGTTCATTTGTTTACTTATATTATATGATATAGTTAAAATTGTGTAAAATGCAAATACACAACATAATGCATTAAATATGCATAGAAATTACATTAGGAGGAGTGAAGTTTAATTAATCAACAATAATTTTATAAATGTATTATTTTAATATTTTATAATTGAGTTCACAATGCCGGAATTTCTTGCTGAAAATAATCCATGTGGACAAAATCTTTTAAGAATTGTATCAATCGGTAATGCTATTATTGCCGAAATTTTACGTTTAAAAGATTACATTCCAGAAGTATTTAGGTGATAATGCTAATTTAATAGTTCACGAGAATATAATACAAAATAAACGTAGAATATATCATATCAGCATAAATTTTTTTATTACAGATTAGAAACAAAATCCGATCAACTTAAATATGCCGATATTATTTTAGATTTTGAATATCTTCGAATATCAGAAGCACAAGATAAGAAAATTGAAAACAATCCAGTAATAATTATTGTTATTTTTATTATATAAGATATTTATATTACTTAAAATTTATTTTACTTCATAGCAATTACAAGATTTGGATGAACAATTTCGTGACAATTACTTAGAAATATTAAAAAGATTTTATTTAGCTTTCGAAAGTACTCATCAGTATGCCTTAGATTTAAAGCATTTCGTTCATCAATTAAATGAAGGCCACTATATTCAACAATCATTAGAGTCGGTTTTACAGGATGATGAGGGAAAACAATTATTGGTACGTACATTTGCCTTAAAATAAATCAATATTATTTTTTTAATAATTTAAAATCTCCAATTCCAGTGTGAATCACTTTATTTATTTGGTGTAATGTTATTGGTCATTGATTTTCACATTCCAGGCATATTAAGAGAACGTATATTAATGTCTTATTATCGTTATAGTGCCGCAAAATCACAAGGTGATAGTAATATTGATGATATTTGTATGCTATTAAGATCAACAGGTTTTTCAACAATACCTAATGCAAAGAAAATACCAAAATATCCGGAAGACTATTTTAGGTATAACGGCGGGCGTGTAAAAAAATAAATAAAAAATAAAGTAAAATAATTTTAAATATATTTGCAGGCGTTTTCAGTTCGATCAAATTTTTATTGACATGGTAATTGGTCGGCTACGATCTGATGATATTTACAATCAAATAGCATTATATCCCTTACCAGATCACAGATCAACAGCAATTTCAAATCAAGCTGGAATGCTTTATATTTGTTTATATTTTTCACCAAAAATTTTACACAATCAAATGTCACAAATGAGAGAAATTACTGATAAATTTTTTTCAGATAATTGGATAATACCAATATACATGGGAATTACTGTAAATCTTTTAGACGCATGGGACAATTTCAGGGCAGCAAAATCAGCTATAAGAAGTGCTGTTCTTGAGCCAAATTCCTTGTCACAACTGTGCCTTAAACATAATGATAATTTAAAAGCTGCACTTCCAAAAACAATTAATATTTTACAAGAAGGAATTCTAACAGAAAATTATATTTTACAAAATATTGTTAGTATTTTACATTTAATACGAGATTGTAATGTTACATTACGTTGGTTGTTATTACACATAAATTCAAATATTTTAGAATTTGGTGGTATATCGAAAAAAGAAAAACAAATTTTAGAATATCATTTAATTGAATGTAAATCAAATAATCAACAAATTTTTGAATTATTATTAAATACAAGCCAATTAGAATTGATTATAAAGGAAATTTTAAAAGAATTAATCACAAATAAAGAGGAACGTTGGAATAATTATAAAAAAGAATGTATTGATCGTGTTACTGCATTAAGTGAAACATTTTCTGGTGAACAACCATTATCGAAAATCGAAAAAAATGATGAGCTAAAAAGCTGGTTTAGTGAAATTGCCAAGGAAATTTCTAATTTATTAATAAATAAAGTAAATGCATCAGGACGAAAAATGATTCAATTGATACAAACATTAGAAAGTGTACAGGAATTTCATAATATGCAAGCCAATATGCAAATCAAACAGTACATAAAAGAAACTAAAGAATATCTTCATCGAATGATTCAATTAATTAATATTAAAGAAGATATTTCCATTAATTTACAATTAATTAGTGATTTAAGCTATGCGTGGCAAATAATTGATCGTTATTATACACAAATTATGCAAAATAGTATACAACAAAAACCAAATGTTGTTATTAAATTACGAGCAGTATTTTTAAAATTATCAACAGCATTAGAAATACCATTGCTGCGTATTAACCAAGCTAAGAGCGAAGATTTAATATCAGTATCACAATATTATAGTAATGAATTAGCTAATTATATACGAAAAGTTGTACAAATTATTCCAGAAAAAATGTTTGAAAAATTAGCAAAAATAATTAGCTTACAAACTGATGTAATTAAAGAATTACCAACACGTTTAGAGAAGGATAAATTAAAAGAATATTCCCAATTAGATGAACGATTTAAAATATCAAAATTAACATATTCAATTTCAGTTTTTACGGAGGGTATTTTAATGATGAAAAAAACTTTAGTTGGTGTTATTGAATTGGATCCAAAACAATTGCTAGAGGATGGTATTCGTAAAGAATTAGTTATTAATTTATCAAAAGCATTGCATTATGGTTTGATATTTAATGCAAAAGGTGATAAGACAACAGATTTAGAAGAGAAATTAAAATTATTGTCAAAAGTGATTGATGGATATCGCCGATCTTTTGAATATATTCAAGATTATATCAATATACAAGGATTGAAAATTTTACAGGAGGAGGTAAGATAAAAAAAATATTATATAGTAATTTATTTTAATTATTTTTCTTTAGCTTTCTCGTATAATTAACTATAACGTCGAAAAAGAATGTAATACATTTATTCGTAATAAAATTCAGGATTGGCAATCGACGTATCAAAGTTCGACAATTCCCATACCAATTTATCAATCACCAGATCCATTATCCAATAATTTTATTGGTCGCCTTGCAAGAGAAATTAATAATTATACAGACCCAAAACTCACAATATATTTAGATTTACAGCGTGCTTGGTATGATCAAAAAACTCATAAAGAAATTTTAAATTCACAAATTTTCACTAAAATCCGTGAAGCTATTGGTCCATCTGGCCTAATTGGTTTAAATAAATTTTACGCCGACATGTTTTCTGGCGATCTAAAAGAAAATATCGAAAAATTACAGAATAATGTAATATCTGATAAAATGTGGATGGAAATGTTGAATAATTTAACAAAAGAATTAGAAAATAAATTGTATATAGAAAATCCAAGTAAATTTTATTTAAATTATACATCACGATGGTCTAAAGTTTGGCCCAAAATTCTTGATTGGGTATTAGAAGTTGGACACAAACAAATTCTTCGTCAACATATTGCATATGAATTGAATTCAAGTTGCAGAATAAATGCGAAAAATTATGAATCAGCACTAAATACATTTAATAAGTTAAAAAAAAAAAATACATATTTTTTTATTAAGTTTATTTAATTTTTTATTAATTTTAGAGCACTTTTACTTGAATTTCGTGATCATCAACAAGATATGACCAAACCACAGCCAAATGATGAGATTTTATTTGAACTAAATCCATATTTAGAATTATCTGGACTCTATGATCCATTGGAACAAACATTTATTATAACAAAAAATACACATTTTATATCATTATTTTTGTTTTTATTTACAATTTCGCATATACAGAAATTAAAATTTACGAAAAATATTGACAGCCTTTTAGGGAAAACACCAAAAGAACAAATTGATGGTAATCCAATGATTATCGGAATTTTAACGATTTTACGACAATATCATAACAATTTGACTTATTTATATTTGGATTATTTATGCCAATATGTTAATTCTTTTGTGGCTACTAATTTGAGGTAATTTCTTTTTTATTTATTGTATATACAGAAACAGATAATTAAAAAAAAATATTTTAAAGGGCGCCGAAACAAGAAATTGGGGATGTTGAAATTGTTATCCATTTTTTGGAAATATTTATTCGAACTGCATGTATACCAAGGAAAATTTTAGAAGAGAAAATACCAGAAATTATTTTAAATCAATATGAATACTTAGCAGCGAAATCTTAAAAATTTAAAAATATAATGTTGGTATTGAATAAATTACTATACAAAAATTAAAAAGAAACAGCTAAAATTTAAATTTATTTTGTGTATTTTCCAAGTATGTACAAGTTTTGAAAGTTGATGTAATCAATTATTAATACATATATGTAAAATAAAATCCATTATAAGTAAAAAAAAAAAACATCTTTATTTTAATTCAATTATTGCATTAACTAATACAAAAGATAAAACATGCCTTTATTTTAAAACATTAATAATGTTAAATTAATAAAATATTGTTTTCTAAACTTGTTAAGTATGGAAAACATTGGAAACAAAATTTTATAATGCTAATTTAAATTGCATTTTTTAATTACAAAGATAAAATCAACTGAAATAACTCAAACTAATGTTAACAAAATATTGAAATAAAGTAATAAATTGTATTAACTGCTAAAGTTTTAAAACCATTTTCTTACTTTTGTATTCTTAAAAATCTAAAAATTACCATTGTTCATTTTTTATGTATTCTTTAAATTTTTCTTGACATTCAGCGCTAGCCCAATGTTGTATTAATAATCTTTGTTCTTCATCTAATAATTTTGATAATTCCGTCAAATCAGTTATCTTTCGTTGTGACTTCATTGCAACGTAGGTCTGTTGTAAGAAATAAATTTAAATTTCAAAAAATTGTAGGGAATATTTTTTTTATTAAGGTAACCTGATATGATAATAGGGACATTTTTTTAGCTATTTCAATAGCTTCGTCATCAACCTTATCAGGTTCTGTTAATTTTGTTATTAAATCTGATTGATTTGCTTCGGTAGCATTTATTTTTTCACATAAATACAACATTTTTTTTATCTGAAAATTATAATTATAAAATTAAAACTAATTTTTTTTTTTTTACTAATCTATACATACAGAGCTGTGAGTAATCAGATTTAGTGTTGATAAAATACAATGTCCTTCAGGTATTTGTCCAATTTTTGTGTAAGTTGTTTCAAAAGTACTTTTATCACTACCAATAACAATATCAAACAAAGGCAGAATAGTAACTCCAAGATTAGTAATTGAACCGGAAACTGATGCAACTAAAGGTTTTTGAAATGATGCCAAAGATTCGATGAAATTTCTGTTATATAAATAAATGATTTTGGTTTTATTATTATCATTATATTACAAAATTCTACTAACCTTAAACTTTTTGATAAATCCTGAGCAGCTAATTTACGTTTTTCAATCGTTGTTGCAATTAATAAACTAATATCAATTCCTTGACAAAAGTTTTCATTCTTTGATGAAATAACAACAACTTTACAATTATTATCTTTTTGTAAGGCATCCAATTGGGTAACAATTTTATTCATTAACTGGAAAAACAATTTTTTTTATAATATTTGAAAATAATTTTTTTTTTTTAAATTTTACCATAGAACTGAAGCAATTTTTAACTTTAGTCTCTTTTGGATTTAAAATAATTTGTCCAATTTTACCAATTTTCTTTACAACTATCTCAGGAACATTTTTTTCCAATGATTCTGATTGTATAGTATTATTTGCAGATGTTGTTACAATAATTGAACTATTAATATTTTCATTGTCTGTAATATCTGGAATAGTAGATGATGTTCTAGTTGATTTTCTACCCGGTTGTTTTTTAATATCTACAACAATTGAATTATTTGATAAAATATTTTCATCACGACCATTTTTTTTATTTTCCGGTTTAGCAAATTGAAAATTATCTTGTTGTTTTCGTTTGACACCAGTTGCTTTAATACCGGTTGCTGCTGCAGTCTTTTTAATACTTGTAGCTGGAATTTGTTGTTCCAAACTTAAACGTCGTGGACTTGTCGTACTCGAATATGAACTATTGGAACGTCGACGTATAATCATTGCATCTTCAGTTTGTTGTTTATATACATAATCCCATGATGATGATGCAGGTGCTTGTTTAGTTTTATTTAGACCACGCTTTTTACCAGTAACTGTAGTATCTTTTTTTATTGATGATTTTTCTGGTGAAGACACAGACTGAGGTTCAGTCGGCGTATTTGTTTTATCAATTTTAGCAATTTTTGGTGATTGACTTTTTATTTCAATTGAACTTATTACTTTGGCTGGTGGATGTGATTTTTGTTCAGAATTAGCTGTAATTGTAATACTACCCGTTGTATTTGTAATAATATTTGTCGTAGTTGATGCTTTCCTTTTTTTTCCATTGAGTAATTTTACTGGTTCGGCTGTTAGTTTAATAATTGGCTGTAGTGATGCAGCAATTTTTTTACCTTTTTGTGTTGGTGAAGATGAATTAGTTGAAGTTTCTATTTTTATGATAGCTGCTGTTGTTGGCGTTGGACTTGTAACAGATGACTCAATAATTTTTTTTGATATTGTTTCTGGAGCTAATTTTTTAACAGCGACAACTTTTTTAACATCCTGCTTTGCTGTTGATTTCTTTATTAGACTTGCATATGAAAATTGTGTTTCTGGTGCATCAGGATCCCAGATAATTTTCTTTTTTATAATTCGTGAACGTTTAAATGGTACAATACCTGTAGTAGTATTAGTAATTGTTGATATAGTTACGTTTGTTGGAGAAGTTACAGTTGTTGTTGGCGCTGTCGTTGCTGCTGTGGTTGTATCAACAGTTTCCGGTTTGGTAATATCTTTTTTAGCAACCTTCTTTATCGTTGCACTTTTAGATTTCTCTTTTTTATTATATTCTACTTCAGAATCTTTTTCACCATCACTCCAATCTGATGCTAATGATGTTACTAATTCTGTAGTTGTTGCTGGTGATTTAATTTTACGTGAAGGTGCTTTACCTTTTTTTTGAAAATTAGATATTTGTGCTAAAGCTATTTTACGTTCCTCCTCTTTAGTCATTAGTGTAACAACAGATGATTTATCCTCAGCTGTTTCATTTTCAGAATTGTTATCATCTTCATTTTGCATTAATTCTAAAAGTTGATATTCTTCTGTTTCGGAATCATTTGGATTTTTACCTTCAAGTATAGCAACTAAATCTTCATTGCTATCAATTGGTTTTGCAGAATTGAATTTTGTATTTAAACGTTTTGTAGTGGCATTATGTTTAGCAGCAACTGCCTTGTTGAGTAAACGCGGTGCTGGTTTCATTTTATTATTGACATTTGTTTTCGTATCAGACACAGAATTTGTTGATGTTTTTACAATAATTGTAGATGATTTTTTGTCACTTGAAATTGCTGGTTCAGATACATCAATTGCTTGTTTCTTTTTGTCATCTAAATTTGTTATCTTTGTAGATATATCGTCTGATGAAGAATTTAAAGCTTCCAATGTTAACATTATTTTATCATCAACAGTTAGCTGTTCCGATTTATCTTTATTTATAGTTGCACTTAATTCCGGTGTATTTGATTTGGATTTTTTGATATTTTCAATTGTTTTCGAATTTTCTTTTTCAATGTTATCAGGTACTTTGACCTCTGAATTTTCTGAAGACATTTTTAATTCTAGTAAAAATCTAATAAATTCAAAAGTATAACCTCAAAAATAGAATTTCACTAAATATTTTAGACGTCACTTTTTTCAATCTAGTATAGGTTCACTGGTTCTAGTTAATGTTTTAATTTCAAATTGCCGCCATTCTTATTTTCCTTAACTTTTCTTAGATATGTAATTAAAATTCTTATTTTAAATCTATATTCTTTAAAATAATTTTTATCTAATACGTTTTTAAATTTTAAACATCGGTTATTTAAAATACAATATTTATTAATGTTACTAATTAGTTACTACGAAAAACAAGCGTCTTCTATCTTCTTTTCTTGTTGTATCGTTTTTTATATGTTCTGTTCTGTGTTCTTCAATCAGTTTTTCTTTGAATGAAAGTTTGTTAGCTTGGCGCCTTTCCGCAAAAATTATTTCCCAACCGCCAACAGTCAGAAAGTATTTTTTTTTGGAGTGAACTAACTATCTATCTGTATAGTTATTAAAATATGGATTTCTGAACTTTTTAAATTAATAGATTTAAAAAATAACTTTAATTTATTCATAATTTTAAACATAATATACAATTAAATGAAATTATATTAGACAAACCAATTACATTTCTATTATTATAAAAGTAAATGATATAAAATAGTTCCTATTTCATTCAATACTTTTCAAACCTTGACTTTGCTCTTCAATTTTGTATTGGAGTTTCACTTTTCAGGTAAGTAATTTCAATTCTGTATTGCAATTATGAGAAATAAATAAAAACAATATTTATTAGTGACAATTCTTTGTAATTAATAAAATTAACTAAAAAATCATTTGGATTGAAGATCAGCAGTTCCGCCATAACAAAGTATTTAATGAATAAAACCTTTTTTATACATTTAGTCAATACACGAAGACATGTAGTGGGACAAGGCAAGAGAATAGAGTTTCTTCAAAGTACTATTTTTATCAATCGTACGCTGCATATCTAAAGTTTCCACAAATATTTAGAATCTTTACGTCCTCTGTATACATCCTTTTATGGAAGATTTTCTCTTATCTTTCTTTGCAAATGTATAGCCCAACTGATATTATAATATTTATATTTATGACAGTATTCAAACTGAAATATAAATATTAAAATGCATGCCCTGTGGATATAAAATATCTTGGTTTTGACAGAATTTTGATATATATTTTAACTATATTTGTATATCAACGAAAAACAGATTATCGAAATATTTTTAATCGCGGTATAAGCACACTGACATCAATTTAATTACAAACAAATTTTTTTCTGAATATACTTCGCGATTTGTATCACTTAGCTATATTTTTTATACAAATTCGTGGCTCAATTGGACCTCTTTAATTAAGTTAGATGGACTAAGAATATTAGCCTTATGGTAAATCGCCAGCCATCCCAAAACAAACATTTAACGCTGAAAGCATCACTCTAGCTTTAAAATATAACCATTCACACTGAAAAAAGCTTTCTGGTACACGGAATTCCGCTTGTTCGGCCGAAGAAAATGGACCTGAGAATTCGGCACCACAAGTCTACACAATCGATACCTAATGGGACTGAAAAGTCGAAAAGCAGTATTTGTTATTAAATTTATTGGTGCGTGCGATATAACACGGAAAGCACTATGAATGGCGTTCGGCAATATAGGAAAGTCGCACACTTTTATATGTACATACCCACGGTATTAATTCCGAGCAACAAAGTAGACTTCTATTTTTTGAAATGGGATTTGCGTTTCAAATAAAAACATATATTTTTTCAAAAATATAATTAAATATTTTATTTGCAGTAGTATAATACATTATAAATATTAATATACAGCATTTAAAATTAATTGTTTTATATATTAAACATTTATTAATATTTAAATTAATAATGTAACTAAACTTTTAAAATAACTTTACCTCTAGTTGAAAGTTAGGTGAAAAACTTGAAATTTGGGCAATTTCGTTAACTTGCCCAATCTCATTGAGAATGGTTTAACATTCAACTTTCTTTGCTTAACGTAACTTTTACGTAATCCAGCCTAAAATATATGGAAACGATTTTTCCATTCACAAGGCAAAGTTATAAAAATAAATTTAGAACTAAAAATGTAATTGTTGGGTTGCTTTGATTTATTTACATTCCTATCTGAAAAATTTAAATAAAAGTTCCTATAAAATCCTATCTGAAAAGTTTAATCCTATCTGAATCCTATCTGAAAAATTTAAATAGAAGTTCCTATAAAAACTTAATGTACCGATCTGAAAACTCTCAGATTATAATAACCGGGGATAAGAAATAGTTAATAGTCGATTACTAATTAATACATAAACTACACAGACTAATTTTGAATAGTAATTATAATTATAATTTGAATAGTATTTTTAATTATATAGTATTCACGAATCTTTAAATATCTTGAAATATTTTTGAAATATTTCACATCCCAATAAACCAACTAAAATAATGTACCCAGCAAAGAAAATATCGTAATAATTTTACCCATCAAACAGAATTAATTTCTTTTTTACTGGGTAAAGCCGCTGTCAAAAAATCTAAAAACGCATTTTCACATTTTTTCAGCAAGAATGTGAGTTTTAAGTTTAGGAATAAATCGCCACATTTAAGGAAGAATTTACATTCATTATTTTATATATATAGTAAATAGTGATTATAAAATAAGAAAATATTTAAAACAACAATACAGAAAAATGTTCAAATAAATAAACATAATAAAAATAAAAAAAAACTTTTACAATTTATTAAAATGAACGTTTAAGTGTCATGGATCTGAATGCGGTGAGTGCCACGAAATTATCTGTAAAAAGAAAAAAATTGACTAAAAAAAAGTTAGCACGCATTTAGAAAAATGCGAAAGTGAAATATTATTTTTTAATAAAACAATTAAATTTGTTTATTTTTAATATTAACTAATTCTAAATTCAATCGTTTTTATACAAAAAAAATATCAAATTCACAACACAAATTATTCAATTCTTTTACAAAGTGAAATTTCACAATTATAGTTTTTTAATTGAGAAAAAAGTCCCCGGCCTCTCCGTGCCTTATTAATTTGTTGTTGTGTTCACCTAAATTCTTCAATATAATCTTTTTTTATTTTTTGACCGAACCGTCTGAGTTGTTTCGGCGGTCGCGGTGTAAGAATTCAATTTTTTTAATTTAATTTTTCTATATTTGAAATTTAATTTTTTTTCCCTAACTTGTCATTTGATGGTGTGAAGTCACAAAAAAACAAAAAAAATAATATAATTTATAAAAAGAAAATTTTTTAAAAGCTAAAATTAAATTATGAAATTTATATATATATTTTCACTATAAAAATGTTATATATACAAAAAATTTTACTCAAATAAGTTTGGTTTTTGCAATATTGAAAAAAAGAAAAAATATGATGTGTGATGTGACTATTGAAAAGCCGGGTGGGTAGTTAAAACAAGTATTATATATTAGATGCTCTTTAACTATAATAGAAACATATGATAGGGGCGACGTAGTAGTTTTTTCTTATATACTTCTATATATTTAAAAATTATTTTATATTATAATAGTAAAATAATGTTTTTGCTATAAAACTTTATTTTGTTTCCATAATTAGCTCAGGCTCTGAGTATTTAAAATTCTCTTGTAAATCAGTGACAGTTTTACATTTGAAGTGTTTTAATTCCTTTTTAGATATATATTACATTATATGAAAATATTTGGTATGGGTTGGTTTTGCTTGTTGTTTGTTGTTTCTTTGACGTGTTGACGTTGCAATTATTTTTATATAAAATATATTTCTATATTTCTACTCTATCCAGAGAGAAGTATTAATTTCTCAAAAAAAAAAAAAAAAACACCAAATAACAGGAAGTTTAAATGAAAAGTGTGTTTAGTTAGTGGTTTTGTAGTGCATACAACTTGTTGGTCATTTAGTTTTTTTATATATTATATACATATATATTTTATAAAATAGAAGACATGAAAATCCAATTTTCCACCAATATTATTATATGGAAATTGAAAATCTAGTTTTCTTATAGGTAATATTATAATCTCAACTCATATAACAGCAAAATTTGAAAAACAAAAAATCCATATTGAAATATTGTTATCATAATAAAAAAAAAGATTTTGTTCACATTTTATGTGGAGCTGGCATAACCTCAAAAATAAAATTTAATAATGTTTAAAGCTATAGTATAAGATTATGGACATTTTTATTGCGTTAGAAAGTTTAAAAATACAAAAAATAATATTTCTAAATGGTTTTTTTGATTTGTGAAGATAATTAAAAAAAAAAAAAGATATTTAAATTAATTTTAATATAATAAAATGTGTTAATTCAAATTTAAAATATATTCATTACACCAAATAAAACAGATTTAAAATTTATAGTACACAAAAAAATTCGTGAACACAAAAAAATATACTATAATACTTAACTTTATAATTATATTAAATTAAAATATATATAATTTATTATATTATATTATAATTTAATATATATATAAAATTTTAATGATAGGTTAAAAAACTGAAAAATAAATATTCAGGGTTCTTTAGAAATCATTATTATATTAAAACATTTTTTTTTTCAAGAATTATTTTATTTATT
This sequence comes from Rhamphomyia laevipes, assembly GCA_963920725.1. Taxonomy (NCBI): domain Eukaryota; kingdom Metazoa; phylum Arthropoda; class Insecta; order Diptera; family Empididae; genus Rhamphomyia; species Rhamphomyia laevipes. The sequence goes on along the minus strand of OY987255.1, from coordinate 4,064,150 downwards.
TTACTACTTTAAATATTTATTTAGTACCTACTTTCATGTGCTTTAAAAATAAATAAATTTGCCTTTTTATTCATTTTTATATTTTTTATACGCGGTACCATTTATTATATTATTAATTAAAATTCTGTGGTAAACCAAATATGTATATAATTTTTTTTTAGAAATATTATAACGATAATTTACGGAAAATTCATGGGTAATGGAAAATTTCTAAAAATTTGTTTATCAATTTTTGACTTATATGATAAGAACGACATATATAAAACTATATTGTATTTAAAAAATTATTGTGAATGTTGTATATATTGTGAATGAATAATATGCATTGATATAATTGATGACTATTTTTTTAAAAAGATTTCCAATTATATATTTTAATGAAAAAAGTGGAAATTAAGATAATAGTTATACAAATTTTTGTAAATAAGAAATATAATATTTTTATTTCAAACACATTTGGTTATATAAAAATAATTGACTTTAATTGATAAATAAATTCTTTAAATATGTGTTGACCTATTTTGAGTAATAATTAAATTTTCTACTTATTATTATTATTTTTTCTCTAAACATGATTAAATATTCCAATAATACTTTTATAGAAGTATTATTGGAATATTTATTTTTTAGATAAAATTTATTTGATTGTCCCTAAATAAATAGTTCTTACATTATTTACAATTTAAACATTTTTGATATACCGCTAAAGCACCGCAGAAAAGATTAAAATATTGGTACAGATTTGCAGTTCTTTTTTAAAAAAAAAACTGGCTTGTCCTACCGCTTAAACGTCCTCAACGTAGTGAGCTTGACGTTTTGTTACATGATGTTTGGTAACCAAGATCATGTTTTTTATTTGGCGTTATCACATGTTTTATTATTATTAATATATAAAGAATATAATTAATTCACAAATATGATGTAATAATCGTTTATTATTTAGCCCTTACAGGTTATTCATATATTATTGGTATAAACATTTAACTAAAATCGAAATCTATCAAATTAAAACGTGTTTATTAAACAATAACCTTAATATGACATATTTAATTATCAATACTATTGATATTATTAATGTATTACTAGTTCAATTAATATCATTTTCAATCTATAAAGTCGGATGATTTACGGATTTTATTATAGTTTATATTCGATTTTAAAGTTTATTTCAACTTTTATATATTGGTTTTTAGAAGATTTCTGAAGATTATATACCACTATTATTACAATGCGTGATAAACTTTTAAAATCAATAAATATATATGAACAAATTGATATAAAATAATGTATGATTATTTTTTATTTGATAACCGAAATATCAATAAAAAAATATATGATTTAAGTTCGTTGTAAATATATTATATTAAAAATTCTCAAAAATAAATAACGACTTCACACCAAAAATTTCCAAAAAATAAAAACATTAAAATTCAATTTTACTTTTATGGTTTTTTCATTGTTCAAATTGACTTAAATTTAATTTATCCCAACCACCTTAAAAGGATTAAAAAAAATATGTTTAATGATTAATTAATTATTAATTATTTTATTAAATAACTTTGTATATTTTAAAAACAAATTTTTTGATAAAAATTTCTTTTTCTGAAAACAAAATTAAAACACACACAATCCAGGAATCATATGAGTTTTTAGATTTATCCGACATTGATGATAGTGAACGTACAAAATTGATCCGAACATTATACAATAATAATAATAATAATTATAATACTAACTATGATTATGGTATAACGTTGCCAACATTACAGCCCGGTGATCAATTAAATCATAATGATGATAACGGAATTATATTTAAAACAAACAACATTCGCGAAAATAATATTATAGTCAAAACAAAATCATCTTCTTATGGAATTAATATTATTAATAAAAATAATAATAACAACAATAATAATAATAATTGTACAACAATAAATAAAGATTTTAATTATAAATTTAATTCGTGTGGAGGCGGCATCAAAAAACAAAATTCTAAATATAGTAAAAATGTAGCGCCAACGACATTAATTAACGGTCAAAATAATAATAATAATCAAAATATTAGTAATAATATTAATAAAAACGATATTAATTGTCTATCACAATCACAACAATTGTTATCAACAAATGGTAAGGATTGAAACAATTTTTATTTTATAAATAAATTTGTCTTAATTTTTTTTTTAAAAATTACATTTATGTTAAATTAGAAATATATTAGCAATTGCATTCTTATATATATTTTTTTTAAAATTGTAATTAATGATCTAATATAAATACAAAAATATCAAAATTATGTGGTATTATTAAATGAGAAATAAAGAAATTGAAGGAAATTAATTTATTTTAACATTATTTGACTGTGAAAATTAATAATTTTTTTTTTTGCTAATTTTATTTACTACATTGTAAAAAGCAGTATTACTAGTAAACTTTTACACTACCAATATTTCTATTTTTTTGAAAAATAATCGAAATTCCGTATACAATATTTCTTGATTTATCTCCTCTGAGTATTATTATTTTTAATAAAATGTTACATTGATGTGATAACAACTCACAAATTTATTATTTTAATCATTGTGTGATATAATATGTTGCCAACACAACCAAATTCATATTTTTGTACCAATTGTAATAGAATCCAAAAACAATGTATACATTATATTATTCGACTGAAGGGCTTAATATAATTAGTTTATTACTATTAATATTAAGAAGTCTTAGAAAAAAGTATCTGTGAATCAATTTTAAATTATTTTAAATCGTAAACAGATTAAAACACAATAACGAACGACAACTTCATAAAGCACCGAACAGAATCAACGCAGAATACATAACGCAACCTACATAAGAATTGTCAAAAAAGTTAAATGAAAATGTGTAAAGCCGATTATAACAAACGCAGCCTACTTAGCCTCGTCGTAAAATCGTGACGCAACGTTGGTGAATGTCACATTAACATTAAGTAGAAAAATATTGTTAGTGTTAATCGAAGTTTATTTTTGGTGAATGAAGACTGTTTGTTAGAAAGTGTTAATAATTATCTGTCAAACTTATTTTAACGCAGAAAAACTACTTTTGATTGTGTTCGATAAATATTTCTTCTTACGTTGGCTGCGTATTCCTTATGTATTCTCCGTTGATTCTGTTCGAGGTATAATATACTTGTCGATCGGCAACTTCGTTACAGCTACGTAGTGTATCAATGATGCTCAGACGAAATGTTCTCAATAATATTTTAATTTTCAAAAATGGATATTTTAAATATTATATTAAAATTTATGCTGAATTACTATAATTTGTATCGTTTGGTTCTATAGCGGATTAGAAAATTGAATAGAAGAAGAGATCAGAAACCTCTAACAATTTCTATTAATTTTCTTTCAAAGGTATTTAAAAAATTATAAGTAATAACGTGACAATAGTTTTGTGAAAAGCACATATTTTTATATTTTTGGTGTTTTAATAATTTAACAGGCGTTGTCGCGTCGTCCTGAGTGTTTTTTGTTAATTCCTTTAATAGATAAAGCGAATCAATAAAAAATAATTTTATAATGAATTTTGCCAAATAAATGTTGTAAAAATAAGTAACACTAAATTAGTGTGGGAAAAATGCCAAATATTTTTAATTTTTAAATATAGGTATTTAGGGCACATTAGATTTGCGTGAGTGTTTAATTTTGGTTTTATTTCAATTAAAAAAAAAAAACACAGGCTTCCGGTTCTCAAAAAAATAGTTATATATACATATAGTTGACAGATGACACCAATGAGTTAAATATTTAATTAAAAAACCGATTTTTTGAATGGGTTTATATATGTACATTTATCATAAATAATTTCAGTAAAAAGCCCTTATTAAAAAATTGGTATTTTCTTTTCTAAATTGACATTAAATCATCCTAAGTTGAAAAGAATGTATTAATTATATAAAAAATTTATGTTACCCGTATGATGGTACGAGTCATATCCCGGGCTTTGGCAAGGCATTTCGCCATCATCTGTAATTATTATTGGTACAGTTTCCTTTCCCGGTCTGATGTTTAATTTTTACTGAAAAATAATCGATTAATGAAAATGAAATATTATAAAAATAAATGATTTATCAAATTAAAAATAAATAAAATAAACTTAAATCATAAATTGTCCACAATCTAGTCAGCAGTTTGTTTCCAATTTCAATGAAACAAAAGGCGTTACATTTGTGGTAAAACAAAAAGAATTTTCATTAAAGAAATTTTACTAAACTGTTCTAGTGAAGTAAAATGGAATTAGAAAATTCTAAGTTTTTCTAAGAGAGTTGATATACAATATAATAATATATATAATATTTTTATTACTACATTGTTTATCCTAGTTGAAAAACAAACAAAAATATAAATAAAAAATTTAAGGCCATGGGTTTTGGCGATTATTTTTTTCAAAAACATAATTAACGGTCTTTATTAACTTTCAAAAATGATATCAATTAATAGTCAGTACCATTATAATTTTCTATATATATATAGATTTGGAAATAATAATAAGATGTCAATTTATTTTAATTAATTGATTTACGTACTTGAAATATCTATTTCAATTGCTTATTTTAAGTAAATATTTAAAATTTAAAATTTTAATCCTAATGTACCTACAATTTATAAACATAATTGTTTATTTAATTACATTATGTACCAAAATAGAAAATAAATATTATGTTTGTAATCCATAACTTTTCTGATCAGAATTAAGGTAATAAAAATGAATTTAATTAATCTTTAATTAAATTTAATTAATCTTTAAATTCGATTAGCAATATTTTGAGGAGATAAACTTTTTTTTTTATCTATTACATTTTTTGTCATTAAACTAATATAATTTGTATTTAAATTGATATAAAAACTAATAACAAATTACTAACTAATAAAATATAAAATTTTGTTAATACCAAGTAAACAAATGAATTATTGTAGAACTTTAGTTGCTAAATTAACATTTTGCTGCATGCATTCTAAAATATCTTTATACATTATATAGATATAAAAAAACAATGAAAGGAAATATATTTTAAAAAGATAATAAATACATATTGTATATATATATATATTTATATAAAAAAAATATGTATATATATTATACACAGAAAATTCAATTGATTCTTCTGGACATCTGATAAGAAATTTAATGTTTCCAGTATCACCTCAATTTCTACCACATATAATACCAATTTGTGCAATTGTTAAGCCAACATTATTAACTGATGCAACCAACAACATTTTTACAACATCTATTATTTCTTCAATAAATCCAATTACAACAGTTGTACCTTTGCGCACTCCGAAATTAACGGCAAGTGCTGCAGGTAATTCTGCAAGAATTATAACAAAAAAATAAAATTAGATGAGAATATTTAGGATTTTTATTTTTAATATTTATAAATTAAAATACAATAAAATTATTATAATTAATATTTATATAATTTGTTATTTTTGTTTCATTGTTTTTTTTTTTTGATTTTTTTTTGTTGCAGTAAAATCACATGAAGACGACCAATTGCAAGAAAACAGAAATTGTGGTGAATTAATTAATTGCAAAAACGAGAACAGTGGCAGTAATCATATCAATCATAACAACAGCAGCAATAAACAAATTGATTTCGTATCAGAAATTTTTTATTCTACATTAACAAGTAAAGACAGTGAAACTGATAGAAAAACGAAAAAGGTTGCAACAATGGCACAGCATACGCAGCCATCATTGCATCAACAATCCCAACAACAAATAACATCGCAACAACAACAAAATAATAATTACCAACAGCAACATCATCAACAACAACAGCATCATCAACATGCATATACCCAAGTACCAAGTGGTGTTTATATGCCAACACATGGTGGTGCAATGTATTCAATGATGCCAACATCAGTATCACCGAATGTTTATGTAAATAATGTAACCGCTAATGTCAATGTGCATGGTTGGACTGGGCATTCAGTACCAACTGCATATATACCAGGAAATGGTGCTGCTTATTTACAAGCTGGTGATATACCACAAACTATAACACATGAACAGGTAATTTAAATAATTTAATTAAAAAAATTGGAACTTAAATATAACTGTATCCGGTTATTTGACCTAATTCATAATAAACCGAATACAGAATTAATTATATTCGATAAAATATCCGCAAATCAAAAATAATAAATATAAATTGATTTTTTTTTTGCAATTTAGGTTATGCAACAAGTTCAACATACTAATTCTATGTCACGGAGTAATCGTCGTGGACGAAGTGGTGGCAGTGGCCGTGGTAATAGTGCTAATCGACGAAATGATTATAATCAACGTAATCAACAACAAGAAGCCAGTCCAGTACCACAAGATTTAGTTAATTCTATTGACCAACAGCCACAAACATTTCATCCATATGGCGGTGCCTATCAATATGCTGCATATCCACAATTTTTCGCTGCTCCACAACAAGCTATTAATCATACACAAGCACAACATGCAACTGGTCCACCATTATATTTAGCTTCATCTGTATTTTCTGCTGTTCCACAATTATATAATTATCCAGGTGGTATAATTTACAGTCCACATATGATGTCACATGAATATCCAATGGTTGATGAACGTATTGATGATCAAACACAACAGCAACAACAACAACATATTGAGGCAACAGGTATGATGACACCATCTGGAGCTATACAACAACATCCACAACAAATGTGGCATACACATGGTATGCCAATTGAATATCATGAAGAATATGAATTAGTTGGCGGAAGCGGTGATGATATTAATCATAATCAATCACCATTAACAGCATCTGATCATACTCCAAGTATGTTAAGTCCAGCTGGTCATCAAATTTATTATGATCCAAATATGCAGCAGACAATTGATATGCATCAACAAATGAATTCATTACATATTTATGATCAACAAGTTGTAATGGCGGCAGCTGTACAACAACAACACCAGGCAATGCAACATGCCGAAGAACAACATCAACAACAAATGCAGGAACAACAACAACAGCATATACAAGTAATGCACGATCAACCACAACAAGTTATGATGATTCTACCAAATATGTCAGATTACAGACAACAACAGCAAATTGGTAAGTAAAAAATTAAATAATTATAAGCTGTTATTTAGCAGCAGCTAAAAAGAAAAACAAATAATGAAAAATAGTACACAGTACAATGTTAATTTTTTTTTCACAGCAACGTTTCGTACAGTAAAAATATTGTTGTGAACGTTTGTAAAAATACTGTTAATATATAAAATTCTAGTGTATGCCGCGTAGTCACTGCGCGGTCTTAACCTCTTCTTGTATTTTTGCTTGCAGTCGTTTGCGGCTTGGCCATTTCTATTCCATCCTTAATGATTGCCTCCTCGTGTAATATTCAATTTATATTGTGAATAATTGATTAATGGAATATTATAGAAATAAATGGTTTACTAAATAATTAAATAAATGAATAAAATAATATACAAAATAATAATAAGTTCTCCACAATCTAGTCAGCAATTTGTTTCCAATTTTAATGAAACTAAAGGCGTTACATTTGTGGTAAAACAAAAAGAATTTTCATTATAGAAATTTTACTAAACTGTTCTAGTGAAGTAAAATGGAATTAGAAAATTCTAAGTTTTTCTAAGAGAGTTGATATACAATATAATATTTTTATTACTACATTGTTTATCCTAGTTGAAAAACAAACATTATAATGTCAATCAAAAATTTAAGTTTTATTTATTTATTTAATATTTTTTTTTTTTTTTAAATATATTACGAAAATTAATAAGTAAATTTTTTTTAAATTTCTTCTTTTTAGAAACTGAACAAGAAATTGATCATATGGGTAATAATATCAATGAAATGTCACCAGATAATGTTCAACATCCTGGTCAATTAGTCACAGAAGAACAACGTATTTATATGCAACAACAACAACAACAATTAATTTTAATATCAAATAATAATATTGCAACAGAACAAATAAAATCTGAAATAATACCAGATTATAATCAAAATATGCTGCCAAATATTCTTCAAGAAAATGTAGAGATAGAATCTGATTATTTACCACAAGCAAATGAAACTGATACAATTGAACCGCCGGTAACATTTGTTAACAATGTAAATATTAATAGTAATAATAATCAAGATTTCGTTCATGATGGGCAGCAAATACATGAATATGAAACAATTCCTGTTTCTGTTATAAACGAACCTCCTTCACCAATTATTACACATTTACCTATTATAAATAATAATATAGATAACTCTGACTTGGAAAATTCTGTTTCGACCCCTGTTGTTACTATTGTTGCTACCACAATACCAGCTACTACAACTTCCACTACTCCAGTTGCCGCCACAAAAACAATGTCGTGGACAAATCAAACGAAAAAACTGACTGCCTCAGTTGCTGTAACAGCGTTGCCAGAACAAACAATAAATCAAACACAAAAACCAACATCATTACAATCAACTTCTGTAGTTCCTGCTCCAGTTACAAATAAAATTAGCACTAATATTAATACTACAGTAACAGTACCTTCAATGCAAGTTAAAAATCAGACAACAAATTTAAAACCAACAGTTCCAAATGCATCACCATCACAAATGACAAATTCTCATACGAATTTAGAGCGGAAATTAAGTGGTGGTCAGTACACTGAACAAAAATCAATAGCTAGTGCTGTAGTACCACAACAATTACAAGAAAATACAACTGGACAAATAAAAAAACAACAAACAATTATAATTGAAAATCAAACAAGAACAACGAAAAGACATACAGATGAATCAAAATCATATGTGAACAACAATAATAATCATATTAATAATCAAAATATACCATCATCAGCAGTAGGTAGTTTAGCACCACCACCACCAGCTCCACAAACATCAGCACCTGTGACATCTGCCGCATCAGGCCCAATATCATGGGCAGGCTTATTTGCCAACAAAACTGCAGCAAATCAAAATCAATATAATAATAATAATAATACAGCAACAACCACAAACAATAATTCTTCCATCCAAACAGGATTTATTAACTCTTTAGGCTCTAATGTTCAAGCTGTTCATACAAAACCGATTGCAAAAGTATCACCATATGAAGGAACTTCTAATATTCCAATACCGCAGGCGGAAATTGGAAATTCAGCTGGAACAATGTCATATTCAGCAGCTTCGGCACGTGGTATACCAAGTAATTCTAATATAAATTCTACAAATCAAAATAAATTAACTGGTGGTTCTAAACAAAAGATATCTATAAATCCACAAACATCTAATAATGCTTCAAATTCAACAAATGAAGATAGTTTAGATGAATGGTCCACAAAATTTGCTGAATTTTTGAAAAAATATAAAACAGACTTTAGTCCGGTTAGCTTACGTCCAAGGGGATTAACAAATCCAAATAATTATTGTTATATAAATGCTGTACTACAAGCTTTAATAGCATGTCCACCATTTTACAATTTATTAAAATCATTGCCAAAACAATCAATTGCATTACATAATGATAAATCAAAAATACCAACTATTAATGCAATGACACAATTTGCTAATGAATTTTATAATTTACCAGCTGGTGCAAGATTGAATCGTCGTGAAAAAGTACAAAAAATAAATAATAAACAAGATGATTTATCTGGTGAATTACAATGTGATCCATCATTTGAGGCAACATCAATTTATAAATTGTGGAATTTAAGTCGAGCTGAAAGTGATGAAGGTAGACAAGGTGATGCTGAAGAATTTCTGGGTTTTGTATTAAATAAATTAAATGATGAAATGCTTGAGGTAAATTTAATGATTTTGTAAAATTACATTTTATTTTATTTTTTTAATTATATAGGTTATTAAGATTTTAGCTAAACCTGCCCCAGTTATTGAATTAAATGGCGATGCATCGGGTGAACCTGATGATGGTGGTGACGATTGGCAGGTAAAAATAAATTTAGTTTTTATTTAGTATTTTTTTTTGTCTCCACAATAAGTCAGCAATTTGTTATCTATATTTTAAATGAAACTAATAGCGTTACATTTGTGGTAAATAAAATTGAATTTTCATTCTGGAATTTTTGCCAAGCTGTTCTAGTGAAGCATTTTGAAAAGAGAAAATTCAAAGTTTTTCTAGAGAGTTGATTAGCAATATAATTAAATTGTTTATCCTAGTTGAAAAACAAATATAATTTTTTTATTATTATTATAATTATTGAATTTAGTTAGTGCTTAAAGTAAATTTAATTTTATTTTGTGTATAAACAGATGATATACAACAATCGTAATAAAGGTAGTGTAACACGGCAAGCTGATTTTGGTAAAACACCAATTAGTGATATATTCCGTGGTGAATTAAGATCAAGATTGCAACGTGAAGGTGAACATTCAACGGATGTTATTCAACCATTCTTTACATTACAATTAAATATTGAAGTAAGATTCAAAAAGTTTTATTTATTTTTTATCGATTTTTAAAATGGGATAACTTAACTGTTTTTTTGTTGTTGTTGTTGTAGAAAGCTGCATCAGTACGTGAAGCACTTGAAATTTTAGTTGGACGTGATCAATTAGAAGGTGTTACTTGTAGTAAAACAAATCAAGAAGTTGTTGCATGGCAACAAATGAACTTAGAAAAATTACCATATGTTTTGATATTTCATTTAAAATGGTTTGATTATAAATTAGATGGTTGTACAAAAATTGTTAAAAATGTAGAATTTCCCGTTGAATTGAAAATTGATACAAGTAAGTATAAAATATAAATTATGAGTAACATAACCTTGATATTTATGTACAGTGGCGGCTCGTATAGTATACCTACTGATACGAAACAAAAAGGGGTGCGGGGGAAATATGTTATTCTCTTTTAATGAAATTTAACATCATATTCAACAAATTTTTATAATTACACAATTCATAATTACACATCTTCAATTATATTAGAAAATCGGAAATTCTAAAATCTACATAAAGCTAGCTTAAGAATTGAAATTGAAACTGATGGTTGGTCAGTTTTAATTTACTGAACTAAAAATTATACACTTACAAGCTAATAAGATATTCTTAATTTGTGATATCCTATAAAAAGGTAGTTTACATTTTATTACTAAAAGTACATTATTTCTTATTAGATTTTTAATAACAATTAACATAATTAGTTTTGATTGATGGTTTTTTTTTTAACTTAAAATCCTCAAATTACAATTGATTCAATTTTACGAGGAACCGCCACTGGATGACAACGTATTATAAGTTAAATTTATTGTAAAAAAATTGTCAATTTTCTTAATACTAGGATATTGTAATTTGTAATGTAAATTATGATATTTGAAAAAAATATTTTTTTATTAAACATGTTCTTTTTATAATTTTTTTTTTCAGAAATCTTAGCATCGAAAAAATATTCACAGAAACAGAAATTATATCGTTTATTTGCTGTTGTCTATCATGATGGTAAAGAGGCAACAAAAGGTCATTATATTAGTGATGTTTATCATACAGGTTACATGAGTTGGTTACGTTGTGATGATCAAAATGTTAAACCAATTAGTGAAAATAGTGTATTAAGACCGCGTGGTTTACGTGTACCATATTTATTATATTATCGACGTGGTGATACAATTGCTCCTGTTCCACCATCATCAACATCACAAACACAACAATCTGGTAATACAATTGGATCATCGAATTCAGGTACACATAATCATACAAACAAATAAATAAAGAACAAAATAAATAAAAATAGTTTTAAAATGTAAAAAACAAAATAATAAAAAAATAAAAAATCATTAGAAATTTAGTTTTAAGCGTTTTTTATATATAAAAATACTACATTTTTTTTTTTAAATAAGTTTAATAATTTTTTATATTCTTAAAAAAACAAGAAATATTTTGAGGATTTAAAAGTAAAATACTACACGTCATCAAAAAATTTTTTAATATAAACAATTTTTTTTTTTTTGAAATTATCTAAATTGTGGATTTGCGCGCATTAAAATTGAATTGTAATTTTTAAGAGAATTAAATTTTAAATAATTTTTATTTGATTTACAAACATAATAACTACACAAATAATCTGATTTAAACAAATAAAGATTTTTTTTTTACTTTTTAAGATTTTATTGATTAAAAAATCTGTTTTTCTTTTTTGCATTAAATAATAATAATTGTAATTGTTAACTTGTTGCTAATATATTTTTTAAATTTAATATATAATAGAGTAAAAAATAATATCAAAACAATTATATATTCTAATAAATGTTTCGATATAGTTAATATATAAAATTAATTTCATAAAAGAAGAAATTATTGGTATAGTAAATTGAAATTTTAAATGAAATTATTTTTTAATTAAATTACAAAAAAAAAATATTCTTTTATAATTTTTGATTTGTCTAAAAAAAAAACTACTATTATTAAAAATATAAATTTTGACATTTTTAAATAATTTTAATTTTTCTAGTCACAAAATTTTTTATTTGAAATATAATTGTCATGAAAATTGCGCGAATTTAATATTATTAAAAAAAAAAAAAAAAAATTCAGTATTGTCAACATTTCATACAAAATTTGTTTATATATTAAACCCATTACAAATTGTTCGAATATTTTGCTATGCCACTGGCAATTTTTAAAATTACCTACTGTATTATATGGTAGAAAATAATATTATCATAACTAAACTAAAAAATAACAAGCACACAACACTGTCAATTTAATTTTTACGTTTTTCTACTTTAAATGTTATTTTTGAGGTACATTTACATCCATATTTTTATTATGTCTTGTCTGTAGACTGTAGACGAGCAAAATCAAAAAAAAAAAAAATTTGGATTTGTATAAAATTTGTCATTATTAAAAAATGGGTAATAAAATAATTTTAATTTGATTAAAAAAATATGTAATAAATAAAATAAAATATATTTTTGGGTAATATATCCTGTTTTTAAAATGCTCAGTAAACATGACTTTATTAAACGGTCTTTAAGAATATCAAAATTTTGTTTTAAAATTATTCTAAAAAAAAAATATTAACAAAAATTTTTGTTCTTTTAATTTAATTTTATTAACATTTCAATTCTTATTATTCAATTTTACTGAATAAAACCAAAATTATATATACAATTAAAAAATTACATTTTAAAAATTAATAATACATTATTATAAAAGAACATTTCAATATAAAATTAAAATCACTTATATATTTATAAAAAAAAAAAAATGTAAAAAATGAAGCTATAAAAAAAAAAATTTACAAAAATATACAAAAAAATAATATGATAATAATATAAATTAGAAGTATATTTTTAGTAATTTTAGTTATATTTAAGAGAAATATAAGATAAACATATTACCTAGAGAACACAGGCATATATGTAAAATATGTTAAATAAAACCACAAAAAAAAAAAAAAAAATATAATATTAAAATAAAAATTTGACGAAAAACAAAAAAAAAAAAAACTAAAAAATTTATCATTATCACATTATGTGCCAAGAAAAATTACATTAAAAATTTAACATTAGAAACAAAACAAAAAAAAAATATAAGGAGGAATGTATTTGCAAAACAAAAAATATATATATTTTAATGTAAAAATAATAATATTAAAAAAAAAAAATTGAAAAAAAAAAGAATTATTTATAAGAATTATTAAATCAAAAAAAAATATTTAGAATAATTATGGAATTTTGGGAGTTTTATTTTGTAAATTAGTATAATTTTTTTCTAAACTTATGTAATTTGTATTTAAAAATGATCAGTCTTCGATTTCTAAAATTAAACACTAATGAAATTCTTCTTTTCAGTCATTTAGTATAGAAACTAATTTTAAATATGTGTTAATAAAATTGTTAGAATAATTTCTTCAGTTTGGGTTGATGGTGTATATTATAATGGGTATACAAAAATAAGAAATTTTTAGAATTCTTATATTTAAATATGGTTAAAATATCATATTTAGATCGATAATAATATAATAATAGAATAAATTGTGACCGAATTCTCTTTATAAGCGTCGTAATTACGGATTTCGACAAACCTGCAGAAAAACATTTAATATATGAGTAAATTGATACTTACTAGAAAAGTTTCTCACATATTTTTTTTAAAGGGTTTCGACATGATTATTCGAATTTCGTAAATTTCAATTAATAGAGAATCCATCAGAAACAAATATAGAAAACGTTGTGGTTGAAATAATCAAAAAACAAGAAGATATTTTAAAATTTAAAATTTAAATTGTGGAAAATGTTTAAAGTACTTATATATTTTTTTAAATATTTAATACTAATTTTTGTTTTCTATTATAATATAAACTGATCGATCGTCTGACTAATTTTTTATTAAAGAATAAGAAACTAAAACAAAAAATCAAAATTAAAATGTTTTTTTTTTTTTTTTAAAATATATTTAAAATAAATTTAAGTTAATTGCTGAATTCAAAAAGGACAACGCTATTAAATAAATATGAATTATTAAAATATTTAAACGAAAATTATACAATATTTTTTATATAAAATAAAAATTGCCAAATCTATTTTAATTTCTTCAATACACATTTTTTATTATTCTTTTTTTTTTTTTTGGAAATTAATTGAATTAAGTAATATAACAACTAATGTTCCTTGAAAATAATAACGAAAAATCAATAATAGTTTTCATTTGATTAAAACCCATAAAAATAGCATATTATGTGAAAGGATAACGTGGCAGATTATTGCGAACATATCATCGCAAGCACATTTTATTGTAATATTAGCTTTTTTTAAAAAATATTGGCAAAACTTGGCGCTATACCTTAACCAGTTTGATTGAATGTTCACACAAAGAAATTTACATATTGATATGTGCGCGATAAAAAGTGCTTGATATGATGTATGCAATAATTTTCCCAAGAATCTTTTTATACATAAAATTTCATTAAAAAAAAACGGTACAAAAAACTATTTTTTTTTGTAATATTATAACACAATTTTCCACTAACAAATAATAATGAAAAAAATGCTTTTAAATTTAAGTTTATTTTTTATTTGTATTTAAATTTAAGAATTTTTTAATATTATATAAAAATATATATATACATTTATAAAATAATTTAGTATTAAATTTGTTTATTATTAGAGTTTACAAAAAGTCTAATTAAATACAGTTTTTTTTTATGTTTAATTGTTATTAAAAATATTAAATTTAACTTTATTACTTTTTGTTTTTTTTCGTTAATCATAAATAATATAAATAAACATAAAATTTCTATCACGTAATAAACATAAAATATTATCATATAATATAATTACTTTATTATTTTATAAATTTGATTATTTAATATTTTTTAATCTTCCGTCGGTTCCTCATGAAACGTTTTTGGTCAAAATGAGAAGCATATATAAAATATTTCTTTTGTTTAATTGCTTTAACAATATTTCTTCGGTTTGAATATAATATTTTGGTTAATTTGTACGAGAAATACATATCTAGTTTTTCACGACACAAATAATATTAAGATCCAATTGGAAATATTTATTTGTGTCTTCAGTTTGCGTATTGTATCTAGAAATCTGATTTTGTTCTGTATCAATTTTTTAGGGCAAGTTGATAAAAAAATTGTGCCAAATTAAATTTGTATTTCGTTTTTCATATACCTTTCAATTTAGATTTACATATATATTTAAATATGGCTTCAGGTTGACTCATGGGTTTTAATAATTAAATTCATATTTCAATTTTGCTAAAATAATTAATTAAATGTATACAATCATAAGCAATAAAAATTCATAATAATTCTTTTAAAAATAATTTTAACAAACCTATTCTTATACAAGCAGAAACAAAAACAATAAAAATAAGATACCTCAATAATAATAAATTAAATTTACAAAGAAATATTTCAAAATAATAATTCATTTTAAAACATTTTCTATTTCCAAAGAGGTTTATTAAAGACAAATGCTTGTATTTAAAAACTGAGTTACAGTAGGTTTTTTTTTATGGCGTAAATTATGTTTGCTCAAAAATATTAAATATAGCATATTAATAAAATAATTATAAATTAATATAGTTATAATATATATATATTAAAATATAAAAATAATCTAGAAAAATAAAAAACTATAAATAAATAATTAATAATAAATACAGAATAATTAAAAATTATGTGTACAATGTTGTGGAATTATAGAAGTAAAGAGTCCGGACTGAATAAATTTTATGATTATACAAGAGTAACAATACAAATATATAAAATGTAATTGAAATAATTAAAGAATAATTTTGGTAGTCGTTCTTTTCGTATAGCCAATTCTATATCTATATTTATAATTCCACTTCAGACTGATGCACATTGTTTACAAACAGTAATATCGTAAAATTCTTTTTATATGAAATGGAAAATAAATTAGAAAAAAAGTAAAAATAAAAATATAATAATATTGGATATAATTTATCAATAAATATTGAAGAACATTAAATAAATAAAAATTATATAAAAAAATATTGATTAAAAAGGCTGTGTAACGTTATTTTTTTTATGTACTTTTAAAATGTAATTTTTCGCACTTGGTAACTATTTTTTTTCCCCCCATTAATAATTCTATTTTTCATATTTGTTACTCTTTATAAAGCCATTTTAAATTTAAATTTTATACATTTCAAAATTTTAAATATATACAAAAAAAATTTATTTTACTATCTGACAAAATTTTTGGAATTAAGAAAATTATAATTTTGTCAAGGAAATTTACTTTAAATAAAACTGTTCTGCATGCATGAATAAACAACGTATATTAATTATAAAAAAAAAAAATACAGGTAAAATTAGACAGTTCTTTATTAAGTCAAAATTTAAAATTTTAAGTAGGAATAATTGTTAAAATTTATATTATATTTTTTCCATATAAAATCAGTTTAAATAAATAAATAATTTAAAATACTACCATTTTATTTTACCTAATTTTCAGATTTATATCAAATTTAAATAATTTAAAATATTTCAAAAATTATATCAAATTATAATACATATTTAATATATAAAATAATATACAAAATAATAATAAAATAAATAATAAAAAATAATTTTTCAAATCAAAAGGCAAATTTGCAAGAAATGATAAAATAAATTTTAAAATTGTAGAAAATATTTTTGCATTTAAGAAGCCTAAAAGTTATTGCATTTTCTTGTAAAATCATTAATTTCAAAATAAAGAAAAATTAAAATAGTAATTAAAATGAAAAAGAAAAAAAAAATACAGAAAATACTAAAAATATTAAATAATTTGCAATAAATGAAAAATGTTTTTCGTAAAATGACAAAACACAACAAAAAAAAAAACAAAAAACAAAAAAAAAAACAGAAACAATTATAATTATGTATGATTGGCAAGTGCACTTATTGATTATTGTTAACTAACGAATATTTTAATATTAAAGTATATACATATAAATATATAGGATGTTGCAGTACCTACAGGTCATGTTTATAGGACAGAATTCTGTATTCATTACATGAGAAAAACTTCATTACAGACATGTCCTGAAATGTATAGTCACAGAATGTCAACAATTTTATTTTTCAAAATTTTGCAATTCAAGTTTTTTTTTGTTAAATCACTTATAGTCCAGTTAGTCTCATAAAATGTATGGGAGCAGTTAAACTCAACGCAGTAATTCAATAATTTGAATTTAAAACGCACGTTTACAACTAAATTTGACAGAGAAATTCTATCAAAGTAAAGTATATCTTCGTTTGAAGAAATATTAATTGAAATTATGAAAGGAGACAAAATATTATACGATAAATCTAGTCGGAGCTATAAATTGAGTGTCGTATATATGCCAAATGCATTATTGAAACTTTGACACTGCTGAGGCGTTGAGACTAACTCCCGGGTTAAGCTATAAAAATATTTTCTTAAAAAAAAGTGAATGGAATTCAACAAAAGTAAGCTTTTTGGAACGTTTATAACCATGATCTGTAGGTACTGGGACACCCAGTATATATAATATATAAATTTAGTAAATTGGAAAATTTAAAATAAAAATATATATTAAATGATTTAATGTAAGAAATAAAAAATGTGTATTTTTTTATTGCCCTTAAATTCAATAGGTTGGAACGGAAATTGTGAATTCGAAATACATTATGGCGATCTAATGTTTGTCATTATTGTAGTGAATCTGTGATTAAAAATGAGAACTTGAAATACACCAAAATATAGAGGTAACCGTAACATCATTATTTATTGTATATGATATGGGCCATAATTTTTCATATTTTCATATTATATATACAATGAATAAGAATTAGTGAAGTATTCTGTATTTACTTACATATAGAAAAAGTAAACAAATTATTTAGGTAATTTATGCTCCTAGGATGGCGAGTGGAATGATAATATTCTCGGCAGGTTGAACAATGCTGCCAATATCAACAGATTAATGAAAGTACTGAAAACCAATAGAAACCATTATTCCCGATGGATAATGGACAAGTAAGAATATTTTATCATTTTTTCAAGAAATAACGATAGCTTAACAGTATACGGTTCCTACATATAGTATGTTACAGTGCCGCATTTGTGTGTTTGCTGCCCCTAGAAAATCCATACTACAGCGGCCTAATAATTTTCAAAAATATTGGTGTTTAACTAACTAATTCAATTAATGATTCATATTGCTTAACAAAAATCGACATATCAATTTCTATTGATTGTAATTTTATAATTAGTGGCATAACTAATTATATTTATAATTATAATTAGTTATATTTATAACCTACCTTAATAAAACTTTTATTTGTAATAGAAATTTAAAGAAATTTAACAACCAGTAGTAAGTATACTAATAAATTTCCTAAACCAAAAGTCCTACTGACTATATCAAAAATATCCTAATATTTTTTATTTTTGTTTTCAACATTTGGCATTAAATTTTTTGGCAAGCTATAAACATCTATAAATACCAATACTTCTGTATAACAGAAGTTTAATTAAGAAATCTCCTTTATTTCCACATACACTATACACACACATACACAATTAAAGGTTCCAACACTTCATAGTACATTTACATCCCCCTTAAAAATATCCTTTTTTTTGTTAACATTTTTAAACTTAGCTCAAACTATATACAATTTCTAAATACAAAATTTAACATATTTTCACATATACATATTTAATATTCACTAATACATTTACAATTTAAAGGAAAATAACACATAATTATTTTACATATGTATATGTAAACAATGAGCGGGGAAATATATTGATTACCGAGCTTTTACCGAACTTAATACGATAACCAAAAAAAAAAAAGTTTTCATTTAGTCCTGTCGCTGTCGTCAAAAACACCATCAATTTTTCTTCGTTTAGTTTTTCTCTGACTGTTTAGGGCGGTTCCGCAGACAAGAAGACTTGTAGACGTGCAAAACGGGCAAATAAAATAGCAAAAAAATTATTAAAAAAAATAAAATAAAAAGGAAAATTTCCATAAACAAAATTATATAAAATTAGAAAACAAAATTAAATAATCAAATTAAAAAATATAATTTAATTTCAATTTTTCTTAAACGATATTTTTTTGGTTCAAATTTATTTTTAATATTTTTTTTTTGGCTTGGTACAACACTTTAAAAAAATCATATAAGAAAATCCAAAAAAAAAAATATATAATTTTTTTTTTGATTTTTTTTAAATCCTTAAAGCAATAATAGAATTTAAATAAACATATTTTATATATTTATATATATATAGTCATATTTTAATTTATAAAGAACAAAAATTTGCTCCGTTTTTGACGAAGGATATAATAGCCTTTTACCTAAAATAAGAATTATATTTTGAAGAATTTGGAAAAACGATTGGAAAAATAATAATTATAAATAGAAAGGTGTTTTTTTTTTTAAAATAAAAAATCGTAAATCACAAAATTTTTAATAAATTTCATATAATTTTCTTATAAAAAAAAATAACAAAAAAAAAAAAAACAAGGATTTTCACATTTCCACACAAAGAGAAGAAAAATAAATCGTTTCTGTTTTTTTATATATATATATTTATATATAAAAGAACACAGGCAAAGAAAGCATGAACGATTAAGTGTTTAAGGATACTTAGTCCTGGATAAAGGTTAAGATTTTCTGTTTCTGTTTTTTTTTTAAATTTCTTTGCAAATAAAACAGAAATATTAGAATTTGTATAAAATATTTGAAAAAAATGTTAATTTAATTGATTTTTCAACATTTATATTAGAAATTATTTCAAAAAATTGTTTAAATCAATATGTTTTATATGATAAAATTAAATAATTACAAAAATTTTGATATTCTTTCTGTGTAAAAATATGTGAATTAAATAATTGTAGCTAAAAATATTAAATAAATTTTCATTACATATTTTTATATCTAATTCTTCTTTAATTATTTTCATATATTAAAATTGAAATTACTGATATAAAAGTTAAATCATGTGGGAACCAGACAAAATTTTCATCAACATAATATTAAATATAAAAATTTCTTTGATGAGGTCCCTTTTGTTCGAATTAATTTCCAAATAATTAAAATAAAATTTTCTCATTTATTTAAATGAAAATGGAAAATAAATATTTGAATATGAAATGTTAAATTTTCAAATTTAAAGAAATTGTATAGTAAAAGGTGTGTAATATTATTCTTATTATGATTCCTTTTATATAATATACCTGGGAAAATATATATATAATACATAAATATATATGTATATTATGTATATATTTATAGTACATAGAAAATAAAAGCGAATTAACTCCCAAAAAATATATATATATTTATACACATTTATAACCTTAAAAAATTTATATTATATATACAAAAATATCATCGAAGACGATTTATTTTTCTATTTTTATACAAACATTTTCTTTTTTCTTTTTTTTTTGCAAAAGAAAAAATATAGAAAATTATTTTTGTTTTTCTCCTTAATATTTCATAAATTTCATTAATTTATTTTTGGTAATTTTTATATTTTTACAGTGGCATAAACAAATTTTTTACTACAAATAATTTTTTCAAAAAAAAAAAAGTGAATTTTCATTTATATGTTTAGAAGAGTGTTAAAAGAAAAGTGTTTTTCATAATTCGTTTATATAGTTTATATAATAAATTAACTGAAAATAAATAAAATAAACTGAAATCGAAATTTTATTAAAAGTTATAATTTTTTACAAAGCATAATTCCATAATCAATCGGAAAATTTCATTTTCTTAAAGAATATTTATAACAAAAAATAATAAAAAAGGAAATATTTAATGAAATGTGCCTTTAATTTTAATGTTGTATATTAAAAAAAAAATATTAAATTTAAAATTTAAAATACACAATTTATTTAATTATTAAACAAAAATTATAATATAAATTTAAAAATTAAATATGGATTAGCACAACCAAATTTTTTAAATGATAAGGTAAGTAAGTTTTAATCAAATTTTTATAATTAAATAAGTAATAGTAAAGTCTAAATAAGAATTAGTTGTAAGCCTTGGACTGATTAAGTCTGCTCGTTTTATTTTATACTCCTAGTAACTAATTAATTATTACTAAAATAAAAACTAGAAAAACTAATGAAACAAATGATTTAAAAGCAATTAAAATCAATTTAACTGAATAACAAATAATTGCAAAAAAAACAAAGTTGAATTAAGTTTTGAGCTCATATCCACATTTTTTCCGAAAATTACTCAGATTTTAATTTTGCAAAAATATGTTAACAAATTAAGTTAACGTTTTTTGTCACTTGGGCACATGTTTCGTATTTATATTTCAATAAAACTTAAAAAAAAATAAATCAACCTCTTTTTGACAGTCCTTACATCCACCAATAATTTCAGACATAACAAAAAAAATATTGAATAATCTACAGATATAATTTAAATTTGATAATGGGTCCACTTTAAGGACCTATTATCAAATTAAAATTATATCTCTAGTAACAGTCATCAGTTGATACGAAAATTTAACATCAGGATCGTTAGGAATAGTATTTAATCTCACGAATTACAATTTTTCAAAAAACATAAATTCCTTTTAGATTTTCATTTCTCATAAATATCCTTTTTCTTATTTTGCTTATTTATTATATAATCTCCTTTTAACTATATATGTATGTACAGAAAACATTCTAATAATAATTTTATGTATTCGAATTTTCTTTGATAGTCATTTTCGCCATCGGGCATTTGACTATGCTCCAAAATTCCTTACGAATAAAATTTATAAGAATGGATGTAGGTTGGTTATTTCTAATCTGAAATTTACAATTTTCATTATATATTTTACAAAAATACTATTTGGAAATGATATAATTTTCCAATGATTTACTGGGTAACATTTTGGGTTTATTCTTCCTTTTTTTTAAAAAAAAAACAAAATTGGTACATAGATTGACGAGATATTAGATTAGATTAGATTTAGATCGGTACTAATGTTCTAAATTACCCTGGCAATTGTGGGTTTTTTGTGATATAACCTAAATTACTGACCCACGCAAGACCATTACTTTCGAAAAAGTAAACGAATCTTTTGAGTGAGTTCGCCGACAGTTCCATTGAATCAATAATGCCGTGTCCAAGGTCTGAATCGGGCCAGTCCTTCACATTTGCACAGAATGTGCTGGGCCAATTCCTCGTCTTATTCACATAATAAGACATACGTTATTTGTAGCTAGTCTTATTGTAATAGGTTACACGTTACTGTGTCCGGTAAGTAACCTAGTTGTTGTACTCATGTTCAGTAGCTCATGCTTCCATTGGGCTGAGTGAATAGATATGAATTGTTTTAGCAACTCTGTTACCTTGTGTAGGGTTCTAGTGTTTTTGCATACTATGTTTTAAATTCCAATTCTGCTGTGGCTATTGAAATGCTACAGAATTCTATTGGGTTGGTGAATATTTCTTCTGATCCTTTTCTTGTAAGCGAATCCGCTATAAAAATAGTTTTAAAATGTTTTATAGGAATTTTTTTATATATAATTTTCAATTTTTTTTTCTGGAATATATAATATTTAAATTAAAAATGGAATTAAAACATTTAAATCATAATTGCATATACAATCGAATTATAAATATATTTAAAAAAAAGAATGTAATAAATACAAAAGAAATTTATATTTGCTGACATAAAAAAAACAATCTATTTTACATATGTATAAAATTTATGATAATATCTTAATCCTTTTTAGTATTCACATCAGTGGAAGTTAAAGAACCATTGTTAGCAAAATTATTTTGAGTACAGACAACTCTTCGCATTATTATATAAAAAAGGAAATTATTAAACACATAAAAAATACAGACCTGAATATTAAAGGATTATTAATTTGAGATTGTATAAAAGTTAAATTATAGGTGTAATCTTGGTCTTAATTTCATTGAGTTGAATGTGTCTTAATTACAATAATTACAATTTATATGTAGATTAATATTACTTAAAAATGTATTAACCATGACTGTAGATTAATATTTTCCAATGGAAACGGTATAGAAAACCAAATAGTAGTAATAAAGATTCCTAATGGTTTAAAGTTCATTTA
The DNA here is from genome assembly GCA_963920725.1 of Rhamphomyia laevipes. Classification (NCBI taxonomy): domain Eukaryota; kingdom Metazoa; phylum Arthropoda; class Insecta; order Diptera; family Empididae; genus Rhamphomyia; species Rhamphomyia laevipes. The sequence goes on along the minus strand of OY987255.1, from coordinate 4,040,563 downwards.
AAATTAAGTTAATTTCATAATTTTAATGTTTCAAAAATTAATTATAATCTAATATTTCGTCAGCTGAGATTACTAGGTTCTATGTTGACAAATATTGATTTAACATGAGAGAGGTATTTACGTTTTCAGTTTCTTTACCGAATGTAAAAAAAATAAGTTTATATTAAAATACCAAAAAATGTATTATTATCAATGACATACAACTTTGGAACTCTTAAAATAAAGAAGAAATTTTTAATATGGTCGTATGCATACAATATTTTGACTATTTAATTAAATTTTGCCTTTTAAATGATTATCATTCTTAAAATAGAAAAAACACTAACAATATTACATAAAAATTTCATTTTATGAAAATTAGCGACTTACAGTCATGTAATCTCAGCTGACGATTTGTAATATTTTAAACATTCATCGGTTTTCAGTAGGAATTCAAATTGCAAATATTTTACAATTGTAACATCTTCTTCATCTAACCAACAATTTTCTGCTTAACTTACATTAAACTTAATGTATGTAATATTAAAATTATAATTTTTCTAGCACACAAATTTGAAATTCAGTATTTTTGTAGTCCCCTAATTTATATAAATTCTATTTTTTTGATCTTATAATTTATTTAAACTTCATTTTGCTAACAAATCACATATTACCACTTAGTTTATCTCAAACTCATAACAATATTAAGAATCTCCAGAGATGATGTCATGACTGGACCCTTTTACTTATTATACACGTACGTATAACCCCAAAAATTTGTTTTAAAGTTAGTGCACTTACCAGAATACTAAATAAATTGCGGATATGAATTAAAATGTCTAAAATTGAAAATATTGTAAATAAATATATCCTGTTCAAAAATTATTTTATAATAGCTTCCTATAAAAATTGTATATATTAATATAAAATATTGAATAATAAAAATTGATTAAGTGGTTAACATTGTGCATAGATTTTTGGAATTTCTATATGAATGGCACTTGTGTAAGGTACAAAACGTTAGGCAATAAATGTCTCACTGGATAAACTAATTAACAATTTGAAATATTACATTATGAAGAGAATACCTAATTGATTGGGTCCACTGTATATGCAGGCAGGCATTAGAAGAAATGTATATAATTAAGTAAAAATGAATTGCTACTATTAAATAGAACTGTAGGAAGGAAATTGCAAATTTACATTGTCATAATATTTTCAAATTAACTAAACTAAAATTTAAATTGTATTTTAGTATTTTAATATCATTTCGAGATCCTTTTATATTAAATAAAACCAATTACATTTTTAAACCTTCTTGTCAAAGTAAATATATGATATATGCATACATAAATGAAAAATAATTTATTGGAATAATGCATACTTTTAGGCACCTTAAAATTTTTTTATGGATTATTACAGTCAAAAGTTTAACAAGTAGAATTTTTGTGGTTCATTTATATTATTTGGAATTTTTACAGCATTAGATGGTAAATATAACGAATAAAATATATGTAGAGAATGCATAGACGAACGTGACACGATTGAACACTTTCTGTGTTACTGAACACTGTCTACTGTCTAATGCACCTGCGACGCAAATGTTTTGGTTTCTTCTACACGAACTAACTGTTTGAAGTAGAAGTTTTGCGTTGGAAACCAATTCTCTGGTTTGATCGAAAGAATTGTTCCAGCTAATCACCACGGTATATGTGGAACATGATGGTTTGGAGGGATACAATGGGCCTACTTCTGGCTTGAGTGCATAAACTTCAGCAGTTCCTCTTGACGAATCAATTAATCAATGAATGCTCTATCTCACAAATAGTGGTTATTCTTTTTTGGTTGTCTCTTTATAGTCTTGAAGTCGATTAAGAAATCAATAGTCGGGACATATTGTCTTGAGACTGTGAAAGAACATTGGCGTAAATTACAAGTAGTTGTAGTGTTACAGTAAGATTATATTTGGGTTCATATAAGTGGAGAATTAAATGCAACTGATTAAACTTATTTCATAAAACGTTAAATTGCTATACCAACAGGCTACAAATAGTAGATTCAGACTATTAAATTTATTTTCTACTGAATCGTTAAAACATTTCTAAATCTTAATCTCAGATTTGCTAATAATGACCATGTATAAAAATGATATTAATTGGAAAACTTCTACACTGTCATTATTAATTGCTTAAGCAATTAAATTACACATAAATTTCTTTCAAAGGTATTAAAATTTAAAAAAAAAAGATTGGAACATGAAAAATAAAATCTCAAGTATCTTAATGATACCAACTTGCAAAAAGAAAATGTCCTTTAACAAATATTTTTACCATTGAATAATTGAAAAAAAAAAGACTTTACTCTGAAATGTCCGTTTTTTTTGGTTGCTAACATCTGTTTAAAAAGTTTGACAATTAAAATATTTATTATCCAAAAAAAACATCTACCATTAAAACATAAAAAATGGTGAAGTAATAATTTCACCAAAGTAATTTTATTTCCAAAAACTGTAATTCATGTAATTCATTTTTCAATTTAAGAAGATCCTTTCTTTAATTTAGATCATATTTATAGGATTTAGTAGAAATATGTAATGTGATATAAAATGGATGGCTATACAACATAAAAACAATATAATAAATTACATAAATATAACTGGTAAAAACATTGAATCTCAAAATTGGAATTTCATTTTGTAAAGCATGTAAAAATTATTAGTTAATCTTGGTTAACACAGTATGAATGGTTCTATATGTTATTTCTAAATCATTAAAAGATAATTCTAACAAAATATCTCAATTACTTGAATATGACAAGAATTAACTTATAATCCGTCCTTACTGGACAATATGGTTCGCATGCGCGTAGACTTCAACTAATGCAGTAACTGAAGAAATCCAGGGAAAGCTCAAACTCTTAAATATTTTCTATGCCACTGTCCGGCAATCGCTAAACGTAGCGGTCTTGTTCTAGGAGAACTTTACTACATAGCTCGGAAAGAGGTCTCGAATTGCAGCACCAGAAAACTCTTCAAAAATGTTCCACTTACGAAATTCTTCGACTTACTAGACAATCCCTCAACACATACTCAGAGTTAGTTATCCATAAAAGTGGTAATAGAATCGTAGATAAATTTGGAAAAAGTAGTAAATTTGTTACTGGATGTATAAGAACAAGAACGTAATTGAAATGTATCGTGAAATAGTACAAAGGCCACCCGCATAAAAATTATAAATGATCCAAAATATCAAACAACTTAATATCTCTAAGACACCACAGTAATGTAGGAGCTCTTAGTCGGTTCTACAAATATCTGCTGGGAAACTACTCCAAGAAGATAAAGTGTATTTTGTCAAACTTTAAAACCTTTGTACGCAATATAGGAAGAGCAGTCCCAGACTAAACAAAAATAACACAAAATAATCTTCTTATTAATTAAATCCTTGATTAATCAGCAGTAATAATAAATTCTAATCTCTTACTTAAACAAAGTCAAAAGAAGTTCGATTAGTTTCCGCTGAACTACAACTAAATCTTACTAATGTAACAGCTCTATGCATAAAAACGTTATTTGTAATTTTTTTGTGATTGGTGATCTTTAAGTTTGACGGACACTAGAACATGTGTTTAAACTGTGTAATGTTTATCCAGTTACTCTCACAATTCACAACGGCAACGAACCATTTAAAAAATTTAAAGAAAACCGACATTTGATAAAAATCTGATAAAAATCACATAATTTATGTCATTAACAAAAAAACACAATTTTAAATTGTCACTGTTAATTTCACTGTTGCGTTGACGCGCATTGCCGTTGTGAATGACTACAGTAACTACGGAGTAATTCATCGTTTTGTCACATATAATCACTGTCAGTTTAGATTCAAAATTGCATGTATCTTTCTACAAATAGGCAATAATCAAACATTTAAATTTCATTAATTGTAATCTATTTTGCATAATTTAATTGCATACTGTTAGGCAAAATAATATTACTTTGACAATATACCTAGAAGCAATTATTGAATGTATTTATATAATAACAAAATATATATAATATTTATGATTTCCAATTTTATAGTAACCAATTTATTTAATTAACAACATTTATAATTATTATTTTTTAATATATTTGTACAAATAAATTAAAAAAATGTAAATTATTTCTAAATTAATTTTTTTCCTAACTACATACATTAATTTTTATATTTTATTCAAATATAATTTAGCGTTAAAATTTTTCGTAATCAAAAAAAGTTAATTTAAACATTTTAGTATTTGTAATTTTTTAATGATTTAATGTAAAAGTTAGTAACGATAGAAAGAGATAGTGTATATACAATTCAAATTATACAAATTCAAAGAATAATAACACCAAAATCTTGCTGTAAATGCTACTGCCTATAATGAAAAGGACTACAATCCTTAACAGTTACTTCTTTTATACCATATTAAATAAAGTGTAGGTGCTGCACAAATATATAATTTTAGAGTTTTCTACACATTTATTTTTAGTAAAAAACACTTTATCGTCTTTGGCAGACGATAAAATACTATAATTTATATAATTTTTTATTTTTATACATATATTTATGAATCCTTATATTTATGAATCCTTATATATATGTTTGCATACAAAGAAAAACATACATATACATAAAAACAACATAAAATTATGTTTTATACTTGTTTCTTTGTGTGTGCAATATTTATTTTGCATAATTAGCTGGGTGGTAACGCATGCGTTTAATGTCCTTGTTCTGTGAATGTTTAAAACTTTTGGCATTTTCATATTTTTTTATTTTTAGAGGGAGATTTTGTTGTTGTTATTTATTATATCCTTTTAAATGTCTCTGATATTAATTTATTATATATATGTATATATATTTATATCTGTATATATGTACAACAAAAGTTTAATGAAATATTTAATGTGAAGACATTTACGTTAATAAATTTATTATTAAGATGACAAAAATTATCAATTATAAAAGATTTATAATAAATATTTTGTTTGGAGGGTAGTTTTTAACGTATATGCATTGAAAATTGCTTTGTTGACAATTTTTAATCTTTCTTTTTGAAAAATTGATAATTTTATGTATTTAAAAAAAAAAAAAATATTTATGATTTTGTTCTGTATATACATACAAAAATTTTGATCAGATTAACTGGCACAAAATTATAGGAAATACGTCATTAAATTACGTCACAACGAAATAATGCACACCAATAAGAATTTTCTTTTTTGGTTTTTACATTTTATACTGATATAGAAATAATATTTTTAGTGATTGATTATATTAATTTTATGACGTCAAAAGATAAATTAATTATATAAATATAATTTAAATTTGAATCATAGTTTTAAATACGAAAAATGAGAATGAAAGATGACAGTATTCTGAATTGTTTTTTTTTAAAATACTTTCAATATATAATACGTCATCATCATCAGTTATGACGTGTAAAATGCCATAATTATAACAAGAGGTATCACTAAATTTTATATGTAAATTATTATTATAAAAGTTATTTAATTTGTGCCAAAAATTGTAGACATAAATGATATAATCTTATATAATTAAGATAATAATGCCATGATTTTTATAAGATTCATACCATAAAATTAAATATATTAAAACTTTAATATTTAAATTATTTTTTAGTAACTTTTGTACTATTACAAAATGCTGTAAGATTTCACTATGTTTGTCTGTCAGTTTTAGGAATACTAGAAACTTGAAACCATGAGTATGACAATTCGGAAAATTAAATTCTTTACGCTTTAAGGTTAAAGAGTTTTATTAAAAATAAATATGAAATTACATAGATGGATTAATATTTTGAATCCGGCATTTTTGTGTTTTCTTTCAAATATTTAAATTCGAACTTAAAGCCACTAGGAGTCTTATTATTGAATTTCATTCGGAAAGTTCTACCGGTGGAGAGTTCCATCGAAAAATTCAAACACATTTAGCATTTAGCATTCCTGCGGAATTTTCTTTCAGCAAACCTAAATTTATTGAACTTCCGAACAAGGTGAAATATTAATAATCACAATCAGTTTTCATTTTTTGACAATTATATATTATTAAATATTAATAAAAATAATTGGTATTTTAATTAACAAATAATAATATTAAATTTTAGAGGAAATTGGAATTATTTTTGCCAATATTGCTATTAAATAAGCTGATAAAATGATCGTGCAACGTGGCACGTTATGTTCAACAATTTCATTAAATTGTTCAAAATAAATAAAAGAATGGATAATTCTTTAATAGATTGCCTAGATTCCAGAACTTCGTATGATTTAGTATTGACTTTAGTAAGTAATTTTAACGTTCATCCAAAGAATTTTTTTCAAATGAATGTAAAAATTCTGGGGAATTTAAATAAAATGAATGAAGTACGACAAAAGTAAAAGAAGCATCAAATTTTCCAGTGTTTAAATTTGAACTTTCTTCTAAAAACTCCAAAATATCCTCTTTTGATACATTTCTGCACCTTTTTTATCGATTCCACAACCGCAACTACAATTTGATACGGAAAGAACCTACATTTCCGAATATGATTCTTAATTTTGACAACATAATCAAGATCACGGCTCCATTATTTTTCTAATAGAGCTACAGATACGGGCGTATAAGAACGTAAGTCCAAAAAAATGTTGTTTTTTGTTTTGTGAATAATTAAACAATTTGTTATTCGATTTTAGCTTCAAGCTGTGTTTGGAAATAAAACATGTCATCGATTAATTTTGTGGCCAGACTCCTACGTTATTAGAAAAATAATCAGGTAACTTCTACTTCAAGTTGGAATTTCAATATTTAAAAGAAAATAGAAAAAAATACCGAATTAAAGATATTGATCCTTCAAACTAATTTCATATTTTTTTTAATAAGATTCTTCAACTTTAAAATGTTAAATAATTATTATTCAGGAGCAAAATAAAAAATATAATTTGCTCAAAATGCAATTTCTTAAAAAAATCCAAAACATTATATAACTAAATTAGATTTTGAAATTCTTGAAGGAATTATAATGAAAAATCAGGAAAATTCTATCTTAAATTATAATTCATTTTTATATATATATTTTTTTGTATAAATGGTGTTTTCAAAAATTTAGCTCTAAGCAAAATAATATCCTGTATCATTTTTATATATACTTTAGATTATAAAGGATATTAAATTACTATAATGAGGACTCATATAATTGGAATAATTAATAAATATTTTTTTTTAAAAAAAAAAAAATTAAATTGTACATTTGAATAAAATAAAAATATGAAAACTTTTAAAAATAATTAGTGGAAAAAATGATGATAGTTCTACTCTATAGTCTCATCTTATGCGACAATATTAAAAATTAATTGCATAATAATTTTCTTGTGCTCTGGAGTACATAAACTTTTCCAAAATTAATTAAAGATTAATACGCTTTAGGGGGTGGACTACTATATCTGACAAGAAGCGCCTGATAGCTAAATTTTATAGTTGTTATTTGGATGAAGAATAGAAACGATAAAGGTTAAATAATGAAGACACAATTTATATATATTTATATAATGATGAAAGAATGTTTTACAATATCTTTAAAGGAGAATACTTTATTTTATGAGTATAATTATGGATTAACTGTGATTGTTGTGACGGAAGTAAAAAATGGAATTCTAAAAATGGAAAACTAAGTTTGCATTCACACAAGAGTCCGTGCGTAACATCTTTTATGCGAGGTTTATTTTGTCATGTACAATGGTGCTCAGCCATTTCACTAAATTTTGGTGCACAGGTTACTGTTGTAATTAAGGTGGTGCCTGCAAAATTCGGAATCAATAGTTTCATTGGTTCTCCAACAAGGTTTGTTGAGTAGTTTAAGCGACGGGCCTTATAAACATGACAACATAAATTAGCGTGTTAGCATCGTTTTTACTATCACTTATGTGTTTCGCATTCAGACACCGTTTCATGTCTAGTAGAATTATGAAACTGTATCATACTAGATAGCTAGAGAGATGTGTGACTAACTTGACTTTTCCTAAGCTACTACGGCATTATTGTTTGGATACTTAGTCTGATGGCACCAATTGGCCATAGTGTTCAGTGTACTTAGCGATAGATCTAGTTTTTCTGTACGGGATAGTTACAAGTAGTTTTCGGTGTAACTATATCCTTATTATTTCTTAGTGTTTTAAAATATTCAAAATTCTTTATTACAAATAACTATTGGACGTAACTACGAGTTATCTGGTACCCCTAAGTCAGCAGTTTTTTTGTATATATGGTTATAATTAAAAATTTGAGATAATAAAGTAGAAGAATGAATTATTTTTTTTTGGAAATTTTCTTAATGGGAAATTACAAAAGGTGAAGTTTTGTAAATATATGAAGGTTATTTTCAAGAGATAAATGACATGGTAAAATGCAAAATTATTACTTTAGGTTATGACAAAATTTCATAAAAGTTTCATTATTTAATATAACATAATTATTATTATTAAATTCTCAGAGGGGGTTAAGATTTTATGTAAACCACACAAATTATTGTTGAATTCTCAAGAATGTAATTCAGGTTTTTAAAAAATTTACATAAAAACCAATTGAAATTATTGAAACTTTATTAAAAAACTAAAATATGATATGAAAAAATAATTTTCTTTTAGATAATCTTTAATTTTCTTCTTTATTATATGATTTTTATTTCATGCATTGAACTAAAGAATTCAAATTAATTCGTTTTCCATTCAATAACATTGATTGCTATATGAATTGATACTGAATTAGTGGCAGGAAATCATTTAGTTTATATGTATCTAAAAAAAAGGAAAAAATATAAAATATTAAAATTGGGTCAAGTCCTTTTTACATCATAACATATTCTCTCTTGTTGTATCAGCAATTCCACATCATATAATAATATAATTTGATCTTAATAAAAAGAAGGAAATAAAAAGTTTATGTAATCTAAAAAATATTTTCCTTTCAATAAATTCTCTTCAGTTTTAAATTCTTATTACTTATAGTTGATTTATTGTAATTGAGTTTCAAATAACCGGCTATCTTATAAATTTTTTCCTTTTAAAATATATATTTATCATTGAAAGATGTCCTTTTGTATGTCCGTTTTAATGTATAAAATTGTAAAATGAATTTAGTATAAAAAATATCAGATCATATATTCATAATATATTTAGTTAGTTTGGATCGACAGAAAGAAAGAAAACAGACAATCTACTAAAGCTATCTCGAAGTTGCGTAAACGCGACACCGGTCAATTGATGCATATATGGAAAAATTAGGTAAGCCATTCAACCAATCATGTCGCACTTATGGAGAACAGACTGAGAAAGAAACTATAGCACTTTTCACATGAGTGTCCATCTCTGGTTATGGATAGTATAAATTCAATAACCTTATGGATATGTTACGGTTGTTACTGAACCCCACGAGTTGGATCTAAACTTAGCCAGGTGGTTACGTGAGTTGTACTAAAACGGTACAAATTGGGTTAGCTTTTGGGTTGTATAGGACACCTAAACCAACCAATCAATCAAAGGACACTGTAGTCACGATATTCATCTTACATTATTAGAAAGGAAGTTACAAATAAATAGATTTTATGTTATTAATTGGATTTATGTAAAGGACACTGTCGAAATTAAAATGATCTGTCAATATTTAGAATGAACATAGAGAGATGTAGGGAAGTTACAATAAAACGATTTTTTATGGTAATCTAGGATAATGAACTTACAAATGAAGACTTTAGTCGTACTTATTCTCCAAATATTACCCAGTTTACTTGGTTGAAGGTTATCGATATTCAAAAATTTGCAGGTTAATAAAGTGATGTTTACAATGTCACCCCCAGTTCGATATAATATAAACTGTTTGCATACCAGCATTATAATAAACTTAAGCATTATTCACAGATTGTGCACAGTTCTGTTTGTCATTGCAGTATTTATTTATGATTTATATGAAAGATAAAAGTTCAGTTTACTAATTTTCAACATAACTTTTTGATTTTGATTAAACTTTGCAACTCTCTAAGTCCATTATAAGTTTCAATATAAGTTAAAAAAAAAATTGAATCTTCTTTAAAGATAATTGGATACTAAAAAATATTTGATATTTTACTTTATATTTTTTCATGTATGTATATAACTTGAATCGTTGTAACTTTAACATATAAAATATGTTTGTGAAATTTTATGATTACTATATTTTATATACATTGCATAAAAGTTTTTTCCTTCCTTTTTTATAAAGAATATTTATAACAAAATTTTTTTTTTATATTGCAATGAAATATTTTATTATAGTTTATCTTTCGATATTTGAAAATTTTTTTTAACCCTTAAAAATATTTTCAACCATCAATAAAAGATTTATGGATTTATATTTTCATTTTGCCTTATAAAACATTACAATATTTTGTTTGATTTTCCATTTTTATGTTGAAATGAAAAACAATCTTAAATTAAACGATATAGAAAAAAAAAATCGTAATTTCCATTAAATAACTTTTCTGCAAAATATGTTTTTCTCGATTTATTCAATAAAAAAAAAAAAACAATTTCAAAACTACAATTTTGTATTTACTATTAATAATGGTAAAAAATAAAATGATATATTCGAAAATTTAAGGAAGCTTTGAATTAAATAGATGAAAAGTTAAAATGGACCGGAAAAATGGCTTTAGAAATGTAAGTAAATAAAGCATGAGAATTTAGTAAAATGGAAATTTATATTATAAATATGTACAAATAAATTTGTATATCTGTATAAATAAACTTAATATTTCGGTTTAATAAGTTTGTGTTCCAACTTATTAAACCGTTTGTGTTTGTGTATACTCCGCTGAGAGAAGTTCTTGATAGATTTAAATGCAGATGGTATTAAAGGAAGCTATATTTATTTGAAAGTATTTTTCAATCAATAATTGCAAAACAACATAGCAAATTGATTACAAGCATGAAGTTTGAAATAAAATAAAATTTATTTACTATAATTAAAGATTCTGATTCTTAGATAGATGCTGTCATTCATATTTTTTATACTAAGCTTTGAAAATTAATTTAAATTAGCAAATGATCACCATAACTCCAATTAAACTCATCGTTATGTGATATGAGTATAATTGTTATTGTAATTATATTATTTATGCTAGATGGCGTTGTAGAACAAAAAAAAAATTATTTATAATTGTAGGCCACGCATAGACTCCCGAGGATCCTTAACGGTGCCGATAATTTAGGAGCTATGAGTTCGTGAATTAATACATGTCTTGGATATTCGATGCGATTGCGATTCTCGAAATCTCCGCGAGTTGAGAGAAAAACGATTGCCATAAGAAAGTGCGGGCAGTGGGACAGAATATGATCTTGTTCTTTGCAGTTTCTGCAGCATTGATAAACTAAATATTCTCCTAGAGAAATATGAAAATTTTGTACACGTTCTTGAAATTTTTATTATAAATTAATATTTTAACAATCTCATAGTTTCGGATTTCCTTACCCTTGGTTAGTAGGTTTTCGTTAAGTGTTTATATAGTTGGTGTCCAGCTTTATTATCAAAATGAATTATTATTTTTAATTTTGTTTTTTGTTACGAATTTCTTAATTAAAAATACATTTATATAAAATTTTCAATAAATATTTATTAACAAAATAAATAAAATTCAAATAATAAATAAATAAATAAATTTTTCTGATATATATTTCATTTTTATGATATTTCGCTGTTTTTTTTTTAGAAATTTATTTTAATAAATAATTTTTAAAATAAAAAAAAAAAATAAGTAATAAATTTAACAAATATATTAAAAATATATTTTTTTAGAAAAAATATAATAAAATAATTCAAATTTATTTTTCAGGAATAGATTTTTGTATAATTTTTCATTTAAAATAAATTTTCTAGATTACTTAAAAACTTATTTAATTTTAAACTAAATAAAATATTGAAATTTATGATTCTGTTCTACAAAAATATTGTACTGTAATGAATGCAAAAAGAATTATTGGTGCAATCAAATTGCATAAATTATGTATAGAATCATTTATTTTTTTTTCATTAAAATTCTACTTTGTTTCTAAACATCCGTGCACTCTGTTAAATCAAAACTTGTACTATTATTTAAATCACTTGAAATATCAATTTTATTTATATTATTATTGTTTCTACGTTTTTCACTGATACCACCAGCACAGCCTCCACCTTCATCTGAAAAAGGAATGACGTCATCTGAAAATAATATATATAACAAGATATCAAATGTAATATAGAATTTTTATGTTTTTTTGATATAAATTATTTACACATATTCGATTTTTATGTATATAAAAAAAGAAGAATTTTTATCTGTAGGAATTAACTACTCGAGAAAATATAAAATAGAAAAGATATCAAAGTGAAATTATCAACAAAGAATAAAGAAAAATGAACAGAAATAAAAAAAAAAAAACTCTTCCGAAAAAGAATAAATCATTATAAATAGAGCCTGTTAAGAAATCCTGCAAAATTTATATGCTTTATGTAGAATTATTATTTTATAGATATATTAATGTTATTTTGCAAAAAAAAAATAAAAATAATAATATTTGCAAAATCTTACGAGATTTTACAAGGTGAACCAAAAGTTACACTTCAATAAATTCAGTTTTTAATAAAATTGATTTCATAGAATCAATTGAAAATTATGTTACGTCAGTGGCTTTTTCCCAAAGTCTAGTTGTTCTGATGTGGTTGTTTTTGCGTAATGGACTCCAAACCAGCAGTTTCCGTATTCAAAATAATATATTACTTTCAAATTCTCAAAATGTCTCTGGTTTGTTAGAATACACACACTCTATCCTTAACATAGGAGCTATGTATAGATAAATTAGGTAATTTAAATTAACATCATTCGCTATCAAAAAATCTCCCTTATAAATTACATTGTAAATCTGGTAAATGTGATACCATTGGCATTGGCATTGGTGTCCATTGTGTCCATTGGCATTGGTGATGAATTTAGTCCATTGTCAATTCAAAAAAGAAAAAATACTACAGACACTCACTTCCCTGGAACTTGTATAGTGTAGTCCTTAGTTGAGTATTCAGTTTTCGAGTATGTGGTTTTATTGAAAGCTACTGATGAGTAGGTTTAGGTAATGAATTTAAATATAATATTTTTGTTGACGAGGGCTGCTTACATGGCTATTAATGAATAATTGTATAATTTCGCTGACTAGTAACTTATGAAATATCCAATTACTCGTTGTTCTGTTGTGTAATTATTCATAAAACATTTCCTAAATTTACTTTAAATTTGATAAATATAAAAATATGAAATTTATAATAAAAACAAAAGTATTATTTCTGGTTCACCCTGTACACACATAAAATATATAAACTTATTGTTTAGATATTTTTTATATACTAATATAACAATAATCATCGGTATTAAGAGAATAACGAAACAACAAATTTATTTTTTTATAAAATTGAAAATAGTTCAATCAAAGAAAAAATAAAAAACAATTTAAAAAAAATATATTATTATATAAATTCGCCTGAAAGTATGCAATAAAACTGATTTATAAGTTAGACAAAATCTCTAAATTTAAATTATACTTGAATAAATTATATATTTAAATTTCAACAATTTAAAATGTACCACTATTTATCTTTGTACATTAATCTTAATAGTAATATCCTTGCGAGCAAATTCAGTTATAGCCATGATAGTGACGAAACTCAATAACGAAATTATATAAAACTGTGATTGATATTTAAAGAAAGTTTATATTTGTATTTTATAAATAAAGAGATGATAAAAATTTGTAGGTTAAGACAGTTAAGAGGAGAAACAAGAAATGTAAAAAGATAACAATTATAATAGTTTATATATCGCCTAAAAATATGCAATATTATAAAAAAAATATTATGATTTTGTTATTTATAGAAAATAATAATTTTACTTAATATTCAGAGCCAGAACATTTAGATTACTAAGTTAAAATTTATCTAGTATGTGTCCATTAACAAAATTGATGTAATACACGCGACGGAAAAGAACTCTAATATCGATATAAAAAGATATGGTGATGAACTAACAATCGAAACGACTATAATGAAATGTATTCTAATTTAATAACATTTCTAATAGAAAATTAAAATTAAACAATCAATGTAAATAATTAAAAATAATAAAGTTTAACATAAAAAGAGGCAATAATAACAAAAATGATATAAAATGAGTTCTGTCAAAATGTATTTAGCATTTTGTTTTGATTTTATCACTATCATTGACAGACAGTCGTAGGCGTTTTTATCCTTCTTTTTAGAAAATTTGCTTACTACTTTTCTTTTACTGTCTGTCTGTCAGTATTGTTTGTCATAAAATGGCTTGTCAGTTTTATTTTATATTACAAAATACAAAGCTTCGCTCAACTAGTTTTTTATAAGTAGTAATGTCTTATTTCTAGCAAAAATTAAAAGGATTTTTTCGGATACAACGACTTTTTTTGTTGGATACAATCACACCATTTTTTTGTTGGACTCAACAGCATTGGTGGAAAAAAGATCAACCACCAATCAAGTAAAATTTAGCTTCTTAAACTCCAACTAATATTTATAGTTTATTTTAATATTACAAACTTACTATAGTAATATTCAAAAACATTAAAAATCAAAATGGTTGAAAAACAATTTGGCAAAGATAAGATACATAAAATCCTTGAGTTTACCAAATACACAAAAGAAAATACGGATAATAAGGATATATATAATGTCTTATGTGTTGTTAGATAATTTTCTTATGTTTTTTTCACATTTTTTTACATTTTTTTAAATCGTATAGGTAACAATCAAAAAGTTATATTTTCCAATTTATAATATAATAAATGATTGTTTTCCGAACAAAATTCGGTATCCAAAAGGAAAAACTTTAATGGAAAATATTTTTCATGTCCCAAAATCGTTCTAAGCCAAGGAAGTAAAATTAATATTTCGTTACGAGGAGTTAATGAAAAACTATATGAAGTGTTGTGACAGATTTGTATTCCGTTTCCGATGGTGCCGGAGATTCCAAATATGTAAAAGAAATGATTGCACATTTACGAATCCATGTTAGTGAACATTATTAGTTAGTAATTTGACATACAGTTTTGTTAAGTGATCTATTGTTGATGCACCTTAAATTTTAGATATTTAAAGTTGCTATGAAAATTTCTGAATTATATAAAACATATTCCTAGATGTCTTGATTAACACTGAACTGTCCTGAAACGAAAACGAAATCATGTTTTATCAAAATCAGAGTTTTTGGCAACCCTTATGTTTTTTTTAAACATTATATTCGAAAAAACCGAATTTATATAAAAATTTATAAGATAATAATCAAACTAGAATTATTTTTAGAATAAAAAAACTTCAGTTTTATAAATTTTAAGACTTTTACTGTCCGAACTTCACAGAAAGGAAACTAATGTTAACCACAAAATTTGTTCGCTTAATTTTATTTTTTCAACATATTTTTATGTTTTGAGTTTGCTTGGAGCGTTTTTGTGCATTTTTAAAAATATATTTAGACCTAACTAAACGATTTTAACAATCTAGCCAGTAAATGATCCACGGAAACGTTACAATTCCTGAACGCCTCGAAATTGATTTAAACAACACCAAGTAAATTCTCTTTAGTGGCGCTTCACGAATGTGAGTGATATCAAAATGTTGCTAAAGAGTTTATTAGAGTTTTGTATAGATGTCCTGGATACTTTAACCAACCAACATATACACGTCAGGCAATTACAACTGCGATCTCGATAAAGTCAAGTTTTCAGAAAACTTAAATTTATGAAAACGGATACAAGGTGAATTCTCAGGTTAAGTTTCCTATAATCTGTATCTTTTATTTCTAAATTTATTCTTTATTTCGGAAATTCAAATGTTGGTAACATCTTGATTTTTGAATATTTTGTTCTTATATTATCTGCACTTTATTAAATTATAAATAACAAGAATATTAAAGTTTAAAATCAATTTATTTTATCAATTCATTTTTTGTTTGCCAATTTGATAATAAAATTCACATAAAGGACAAAATCACTTCAATTCTGTTGTGAAGACAGGACATTATTTTGGCAGGATGGAGAAAGAAAAAAGTTTTATTAAAAAGATTATATTTAAAAAAAAAAATGTCGCCCAATTTTTTTTTTATTTTGTATGAAATAAAAAATCACATCATTATGTTTTTTTTTTGTATTTTGCAGTTGAGGGCCACAAAAATTAAATATATCAGCCTATAATATATTATTATTAAATTATGATGTATATATGGTGATGACTGTTTCTGTTGCTGCTTTCAATGATGATGATGCTATGTATTAGCAAGAGTTCTATTGGAATTTTTACTGAGTTTATTAAAAACTTTTGTTCTTCTCATAAACATAATAAAGCTTTTCGATATTTATGTTTTTATATAGCCCAAGACCAATTGTTAAGCATTACACCAGCAAGTAAAAATATGATTGATATTTTCGTGATTTCAATAGAACATTATATATATATATTAGTTATTAATGTATTATTATGGATATAGAAAGTTGGGTTTTCATTTTTATGGTTTACTGAAAGTCTGTTTTTAATGGTTTCATAGTACTTCAATATATAAATATAATAATAATAATAATAATATAAAATTGTATAGAAATTTAATAACATTATATTTTTATATTAAGTAAATATATAATATTTTTCGTCCTTTTTATGTAACGATTTAAATAAAAACATATTAAGAAAATTATCCTGAATGTAATTTATGTGTAGGAGAGTGTATAAAAGTTCAAGATGTTTTTGTTGTTGTTAAAAAGGCAAGGGATATGTTTTATAAAATATTAAAATAGCTTATTGCTTCGTATATAAAAGTATGTGAATAAAATTTAAATAGAACCATATTTTTTGTATTTTTCATTTACTTAATGAAATACACAAGGGTTAATTAAGCTTGAATATGAAATTATGGTTCATAAGAAATTCGCAAATATAGTTTTCATTAATTTCTTGGTGCTCCCAAATTATATATCTTTATAATTTTTCGATTTTTAACGTTTTCTATATTAATTGTTACATATTTCTATATTAATTGTTACGTGCCACATTTATCAGGACCTTAACATTTGGTCTTATTATAATATTATACAAATTTATATTCAGATTGTTGTAGTTGCGTACTTCATTTGTTTAAAAAAAATTGGATCATTTATTAGTATCATTGAAAACTATGGTCGAAAATCATATTTGGATCATGCGAAAGGAAACTTATTAGAACAATTTATTTGGCCAACCACTGAAATTAACCATTTAAAAGATATGCGATACAAAAATGAACTGTACGATTCTTTAAGGATTACAAACCAAATAATGGTTACAAAAATTCAATATGGCCGAATATTCAGATCAAAATAATATAATGGAAACATGAATGATAGTGAAAACACTGTCCAGCCAATTGTAATTAAATAATAATCTAATTGAATTTAACTTCGGATGGTTTTTACTATCATTACAATAACTATTGTAGGTTAGGTTGTTCGGTAAATAATTATCGATTTACAAAAAATGGGAACTGGGGCACTATGTTGGTCACTTATTACTAAAAGAAAACTGCTTTCGTTGTCATCATATATCGCCCAGAAAATATCAAGCTTTAGATGAGGATCAACATCCTCATTTTCAAGTTTCGAGTAGGATACAATATGAAATTCTTTGATTTGAAATAAAATATATTTTTATATACTCTCATATGGTGTAATTGTGTAAAATATTGACACTCTTGAGGTTTTAGAAAATATATATAGTTTTATTTTGAAGAGGTCACGAATTTATATTGGTAATTATATTAGTAATTTGATTATGTACTGCAGGTAATTACAAAATGAAATTCGAAACATCAATCAATATATAAAATATATTGGCTATGTTCATTTAGCAGAAAAAAATATATATTTTACAAAATAATAAATTGTTTGCCAAATTAGATATTTTCATTGATAATTCAGGTATAAATTTACCTAAAATTGGCAATTTACCATCAAATTAATATAAATCTATTCGAAAAAAACAATGAAAATATGAAAAACTTTAAATTTTAAATTGGCAATTACTAAATATTTTTTTTTGGCTCAGTAGTTAAGTTATTGTACAACATAGCTCTAAGCTCCCAAAAACACTATTTCACAATAGATCGTTTTTCATATAGAATTCATTTTGAAATTGTATGGATATCTCAAAAATATTTCAAGGAATAAATCGTACAAAAAAAGATTCATTTAATTTGGACACACTTTATTAATGACACGACAAAACAAGGACACCAAACCAGTTCGTTTTTATTTTGTCCTTTTTTTAAGTAATTTGTATAATTATTTTGTTTACTTGTTTGCGAGAAAAACGAATATCCTTAAGGTCCTGTTGTTTTCAGTTTATTTCGAATTTTCCTTCTATTATTGCAAGATATCTTTAACAGTTTAGTAAATCCATTTTCGGTTGTGTTGCGGATAGTTAAGAACTAAAAACACAAAAATACTAAACTAAAAATCTCCAATAAATTTACTCAAACCCAACAAAACAAGACTTGATTTGTTTTGGTGGTAATATATCGTGTGGGTTAAAACTACCGGAAAATCGTGTTGTAAATGGACACTATTTTAGAGTTACATAAGTGACATAATTTGTTAAATTCGAAATTTAACTATCTAACTAACTACAGAGAAAAAAAAATAACTAATGGTCATTTAAAGTTTATCAGATTGCCATTTATTTTGTTATATATAATAGCTAAAAATGGTTTTTTTTTTGTTGACTAATTCATTATTACTATACGAAAAAATAGATAATATTGACAAAAAAAGAACTCAAGTTTTAATAGCATCAATAAAATTCAACTTTGTTCCAATTTAGTATCTCGTTAAGAATATTTATTTTAAAAAGTTTCGTTTTTAAATAGAAACTATGGCGGTCGGTCGAATATTGAAAATTCAGATTGAAAGTTCAATTTCGAAATTTAAAATGATTGGATACGTACGTACGATATATACTTCTGACAGCTTTTAGCTATACGTACACATTTCATTCAGTTTAATTTAAATTATTTATTAAAGTTTGGGATGGAACGACTCGCTATTATGATGTATCGGTCGAATGGAGGGAACAACGGTCTTACTAATATGGTGCCTACGTGCAAGGGAGTGTCGAAGTTTCCACTCCTTTAAAGAGAACCAACGAAATACAAATTTCTTGTGAATATCTATTTGTGCCGGTGGAAGATATGAAGTTTAATTATCTTTTTGGATGTGACATAACTACGTTGCGAAGTTTATTTCTTATTGGTTAATATCGACCCTGGCGGTTTTTGTGTCACATATGGAATTTCAGCTTCAATTCAAATATACAAACCCCCTAAAATCTATTCTTTCAGTATTTTCAGCGCATAGATAAAATTTGTAACTATGTAAATTTGAAAAATTATTTCCAACAAGGATAATTTGTATACCATAAATAGATAAATTCAACAATGACCAATAAAAAATTAGAGTGAAAACATTCAAAGTGTACAACTACACTGATATAATAATATAAATTAAAATCCCTTTTTTCATATTATAAAATAAAAATCAAATGGTGCAGAGTATTAAATATTTGTTGCATGACAATAAAGCCAACTGATCTCATTTTAAAACATTAATTTTATTGTTAGCATATTCCAATTAATAATAAATATAAAAATATATTTCAATTCTTGTTAGTTGATAATAACGCCATCTGTTATTTAATTTTAAAAGTTAGAGCTAATTAAGAAACAAAGAACTCATTGGGCAAACTTAAGGTTTACTATTTAAATTTAAATGTATTTGAATAATTTTCTGTAAAATTAATTAATGCAAGTATAACGCCATCTATTGTAATCACTTCTAAACTTTAATTAAGGACTTTTGCCAGAATATATTCTGAAATTGTCACAGGGCATATCATTTTAAGAAAATACGTTACAATACGTTGAATCTGGCACTGACTACTTCTTTGATTTAGAGGAAAAACCAGTCCACTATCGTACACTGTCCTCCCGTAAGAGGAAGCAGAACACCGAAAGCTAGAGTGCTACATTTTAAGTAATTTAATTGAGGTGGCATGTTAAAAAAAGCGAGTCAAAATGAAGGTATGGGATGAATCGATGAAATGTAGCAAAACATATAGGTATAGGCAATTGATAGGTATAGGCCACTCATAGGTATAGGCGTAACTTGGCACCGTGAGAAGATCCTGATCTACAACACTCGTTATAATTAAACCAATAACTTTTAAATCTTTTTAATTTTGTAGAAATCTTTAACCCTATTTGGATATATATGGATTGAAAGATGACAATCCACAAAGTAATTCGATTTCGTAACTGAACATTACGAACTCATTTATACGATATAAGAAACGAAAGTGTTTAAACAAAACAATTCCCCATAATTAATATAAAATTTAAAAAAATATGCAAATAAATATAAAAATTATATAAATAAATGTCCTTATAATATGCTGAAACGGTTTTTATTCAATAATTTTGTAATCAAAGACTCTACATTTATAATATTTAAATTATTTCTTGTACTAAATGCAACTCTGTACGACGCCTATATAAAATTGTTTATGTTGTTGAAAAATTCTCGTGTATCTTTTGCAAATTTAGGTGCTTCACTAAAATGATAATATTTAGTGTAAAGTAGAAACAAAAAAACAGACTTCTATTATCCATTTAGTGATAATTTCTACAGAAAAACTAATTATCTATAGATATAGTGATGCAATGTTGTTTTTTTCCATTTTTGATAAATAGACTATGCGACAAAACTGCTCATACATAAAATAATTAGGAAACAGAAGTCATGTGCCACTTGAATGTCCGGTTTAATCTTATCAGGGAAATGTTTCTGTCACGCAATCATGGGGTGAAAGAAATAAAAAATGAAAAAAAAAAAACTGGCAACAAAAACAACCATCAGCACCCCCAAAAACAAAACGACATAATATAAAAAAAAAAATCCTATGTCCTTTTAACTTCTGTCATATATGAGCAGTGAAATTTTAGTATATATTTTAAGGATTTTTTTTTTTCTGTTCATTTCATTAGCGTGGATAGCAGACACTACAAATTTGTTTGTGTGAGTGATTTTTGTATATTTGGTTGTGTATATAATTAAATAAATGAGGATTTTCGATTTGAATTATTATTAGGAGTCAGTGAAGTCAATTGCCATAATATTTAAAAATGAAACAAATGAATAAAATAAAAAAAAAAAATGTAAAAACATTACCAAAATGAATTTGATGAAAACTTTTATGACAAGACAAAAATAATTTTTTTTTTATTTAATTTATGACTAAATAAATTCAGGATTTTTTTATAGCATAAATTATTTTTTTTTAAATTGAATGAAATTTGTTAGAATTATGAATGGGATTTTGAAAATAAATTTGATATTCGTATTTTAATATTAAAATTTTATGTAATAATATAAAGATGACCGAATTTATGATGTTTGTAAGGATATATAAGAAGTAAATTTGTTGTCTAACATCTCGTCCTTGGAATATATAAGAATTTGACAGTCAATGAATTTCAGTTTTAATTTCGTATTAGCGCATCAATCGCATACCATTAGTGCAAAACTGTTCCAGTCAAAGATCAATGCAATATAGGCCAGTGATATATAAATCAATATCACCAAGACAGTTCTATAGTTGACGGTATCAGTTTAGTTTGAATGATTTTAATTTGTTATTTCTCATTTGCAACTTTAGTTCTTTTTTATTATCTTAGGAAGTAAGTAAAATGCATTAAAAATGGAAATTTCTAGAAATATATTTGAGTTTAGTTTATCACATTATTATTTTGATAATAATTTTAATTTAATTTTTATATATTTTGTGCCTAACATAATACAAAATAGTGTACCTAAAAATTTATTAGATTTCATAATTTCACATGCAATTTCACTACAATAAATGAAAATTTCAAAGCATAACATAGTAAGCAGAAAATAATAATTGCAAGAAATAAAAATTTCTGCTCCAATTCAAAATTTTGTTTGCATCTAAATCCACATAACACCTAATAAGTATTTAAAAGGTCCTGAAAAAGGAGCTTTACAATTAAAATGTATATTAAAAGGAAGAAATATAAAAATATTTAATTTATTTTCCGTTAGTAAGGAAATAAAAATCGTCATTTAAGCAATGCAATTTAATGTTCTACTTAGAACTGTTTTAAGTATATTGGAATAGAAAAAGGAAAAGGAAAATTATCCTAGACAATTATGTACTAGGAGCACAAATTTAACATAATTTTTGTACATTTTCATATTTCTGGATTTAGTTAAAGAAGTTGAAAGATACAAGTTAGGTTACATTTAGTAGAGTAAGAGACAGACAGCCTGGATCATTGATTCTTGTGTTTTGCAAGTTATAAAATTATAAATTTTAATTTTAGTATTAAAATAGTTTAAATTTTATGAAAATAATACACTAGAGAAAATCCTTTAAATGCTAGAATGAATTTCACATTAGCGAATTCATCTGTAGCTCAAAAATCGCTCAGGTTGCATCAGTTATAATTAATATAGACAGTCGAAGGTAAAATGCAAAATAGTATAACTTAATTTATATGAAATTTTCAATAACTTGAATGAAGGGAGAGTAAGTGTCTGCAAAATTCGGATGTAAGTAAATATCAAAAGCTGGAAAGTTGAATGGGAAAAGTGTGGTCTGAGTAACTATAATTTATTTAGGTTTCCATGAGGTATAAATGAAGGTGGAAGATGGTACAGTTGCATTAAGCAACTGAAGATTTGAATATTACACATTTTCAGGGCGACTATCCAGTTTGCTGATAACGATAGTCAGTTAAATTTATATTAAGTTTTATTATTAAAATAGTGAAATGATTAATAAAATCAAATAGAAATTTATAAATTAAATTTAAATGTTAATAATTTACCATCGGGGTGATTCATTATAGTGTAAAATACAATATTTATTCATTATAAAGCCTATACAAATTTCGTTAAAAATATGAATACAAAAAATATCTTCACTTTAATAAAACGTCTAAATTGGCCCCATTAAACTTTTCCAACTAATATAAAAAACTCATATCATCATCCTTGTAAGTTTGCTACAATTTTATTTTTCTATTGTTCTTGTCTATATAGGATTCGACTTGAAATGAAAGGATACGAAAATAAATTTAAATATATGAACAAATTACCCACCAGTAATAAAATCAAGAAATTTTCTTTAAACTACCCACAAATAATAAAAACTAATGTCTTTATTATGGAGAAAATTTGAAATCCTTGAAATATAAAAGAATGGAATTTAAAAAAAAAAAAAATACCAAAGAAAATGTTTTAATATGCAGGGAAGATTCAATGAAAAAAAGTATGAAATAATAAATAAATAAAAAAACATTTTTTTAAAATACTTTCCTTTATAAATAGTAATATGCGACTAAAAACTAATAAATAATACTAAAATTATATAATCTTTCATTCTTGTATCTAGAGTTTCAGTAATGGTCAATTGTAGTAGGGTTAACTACAAACGTACTAGATTAGAGATTCAGTAAAGGTAAAGTATAGTAAACGGGAAGTAGACCCTTTATAAAGGGAAGTATAACTAATCAAAATTAATTATGAGAATTAATAGAATTTATCAGAATGATATTTATAAGGGGTCTACTTCCCTTTTACTATACTTTACCTTTACTGAATCTCTAATCTAGTACGTTTGCAGTTAACCCTACTACAATTGACCATTACTGAAACTCTAGATACAAGAATGAAAGATTATATAATTTTAGTATTATTTATTAGTTTTTAGTCGCATATTACTATTTATAAAGGAAAGTATTTTAAAAAAATGTTTTTTTATTTATTTATTATTTCATACTTTTTAGTCGGTCAAATATTTTAAGTTTTACACAATATATTTGTTCGACTAAAAACTGTAGAATTTTTATATTGTTTATATATTTTTACTATAATATAACATATTATAGTAAAAGATATATATTTGAGCGGTTAATAATAAATAGCTCTAACTCATGTTTCGCGAAAAGTCATTTGCAAAATTAACGGCTCATATATATATATTTTTATATATACATATGCATATTTTTTTATTTTTTGGCCCCGTATGGCGCTATTTACCTGATACTATACCCAACGAGATGTACTCATCGAGCCCTTTAATTTCATACCCCACATGATTTTTTGAGCCCCATTTTCCAGGCCCTCACATGGTTCTTGTTGCCCCAAATACTACAATTACTTGCCCCAAAAATATCTGTTCTTCCAGACCTTTAATTTGATGCCCATATGATTTTTTTTCATTTTTGACCCCATTTTTTGGGGGCCTACTTGGTCCCAGTTACCCGAAACATTACCCAACATGATGTACTCATCAATACCTTTAATTTGATACCCCACATGACTTCTGCAAAAATAGGCCCCATTTTTTGGGTACCCCACATGGTCCTAGTTACCCGAAATACTACCCATCGAGATGTACTCATCAAGACCTTTAATTTGATACCCTACATGACTTTTTTGAAAATAGGTCCAACCCACCGCCCCCTCGCCGGGCCCTGAAAATTATGTGGCACCGACTGGGTAAACGCTGGAGCTTAAGTTCCAAATTTGCGTTAAATCGGTTAAGCCGTTTAGGAGCTATGCCCAGGTGAGGAAAATATGAATTGTAAATTTAATAAAAGGAAATTAATAATAATTTCAGGCCCCACATGACCCGCGTTGCCCCCAAACACTTCCTTTACTTACCCCAAAGATATCTACTCTTCCAGACCTTTAATTTGATACCTTTCATGATTTTTTTTCATTTTGGGCCCCATTTTTGGGGGGGCCCCATTAGGTCCTAGTTGCCCGAAACACTACCCAACGAGATGTACTCATCAAGACCTTTAATTTGATACCCCACATGACTTTTTAGAAAATAGGCCCAACCCCCCGCCCCCTCGAAGGGCCATAAAAGTTATTAAAGTACCGAGTGATTAATAACACGAGCTTAAGTTTCAAATTTGAGTTAAATCGGTAAAGCCGTTTAGGAGCTATGCCCAGGTGAGGAAAACATGAATTGTGAATTCAATAAAAGGAAAGTAAAAATAACATAAATTTTCTTAAAAAATTGGTTTAATATGTGCGCTTTCCTTAACAACATTCAACATAAAAAAAATGCTTTGTACCAAAAAACTATTTTCAGTCAGAATGCAATCTTTTTTTTTCCTTGCACGTCATGGGAACACAAAAACTTATTGAAACCAACAAATTGGCAGAAAGGAAAAAAAAATCCATTTAAAAACTTTGCTTAACAAGTTCTTTTTCTGCAATTTTCTCTTGAATTTTCATTCAAAATTTTTACATTATGGAAATGAAGTATATTTGAACTAAACCAACAGCAAAAAAAAAAAAACAAAAATTAAATTGACTGTTAAATACTCGATTGACTTACCTAACATATTTCGGAATTCATCAAAATTTGAAGTATATTTCGATATTGGAATATCTGATGATGTTTCCTGTTCTGGTGTAACATTTGTAAAACAATTATCTCCACATCCAGAAACTTTATCAGATTGTTGTTTCTCATCATCATTCTGGTCATGTTGATCATTTCCATCCACCTTTGACCAATAATATTGTTTTTGTTGTAATAATTGTTGAATTTTATTACGTTTATTTGAAGATGAATTCATTTTAAAATTATTTCCACTTGTATTTTTATCGTGACATTTGTTAATTCTATTACCATCATTGATATTTTTATGATTATAATTATTATTATCATTGATTATTGTTCTATTTTCATGATAGTGTGTTGAATTGTAATTGCTAGGATCATTATAACAATCTAAATTGGTTGAAACATTTTGATCATTAGTATATTCATTTTTATCAATAATATAATTTTCATTTAAATTTTTGTGATGATTATGATTATGATGATGATATTTATTATTATGATTATTGATTTTTTTTTTATTAAATTCATTTGAATCAATAATATTTCGTTGACGTTTATGTTCATCATTATCATCATCACTATGAAAATGTTGTCGACGATTTGAATATGGTATATTTAAATTTGGTAATGGAATTTCTATATTAGTTGTTGGATGATGATGATTGGTTTTTTTCAATGATTTTCGATTTTCATATGGTTGTTTTATTGATATTGTACCAGATGTTTTTAATGGTAATCGGATATCATCATTAAGATCAGTTCCAATAGCACCACCAACAAATGTCGTTAGTTTTTTACGATTTGAATTCATTATATTTGATTTGTCATTATCAAACAAATTATATGCATCAGTAGTTGAGATTTTACTTACAACTATGTCATTTGTAAATTGAAATTTTTTAATATTATTTGAATTTTTTACAATTGGTATTGAATCATTTTTTATTTGATTAGAAATTATAGTTTTTTCCTTTAAGTGTTTATAATGTTTTTGATGAAGGTTTTCTTGTAATATTATTTTTTTTGTATTTATATCATTAGGAATGATGATAGTATCGTTATCATCATAATCATCATTGTCATTTTCAATACGAACATTTTCTTGATTTTTTACAACAATTTTATTATAATTTTCTTTTGATTTTTCAATAGAACTAGCTATTTCACTTGTCTCGGATGGTTGATTTTGATTTTTCACATCAATGATTTTTCGCATACCAATCATAATATCTTTTCCATTTCCTGGCAACTGTTGTGACGTTGGTAATATTAATGATTTGTTCAGATGATGTATATCATGAGTACTGCCACTATCACTACGAGCACTAGTTATTATATTTTCAATTTTACAATTACTATTTATTATTGATTTTAATGATGATTTTATGAAATTTGAATTCATTGATGAATGTGATTTAATATTTGTTTTTAATTTACTAGTATTTAATTTTTTTAATGGTATTTTGATTTTTGTATTATTTTGTATTCTTAAAGTTTCATCAAATAGTTTTGACATCTTATTTGATTTAATTTGTGATATTGCTTTAGTAATATCCTTATTACTACTACCATTACATAAATATTCTTGAAGTTCTTTCAGTTCATGCCGAATAAATTTATGAATATCATTGATATTATTTTGCATTGAATTTATTTGATGAGTACGAAACTTTTCCATTATCTGTGAGATTGTACAACGAAATAAAAAAAGAAATTTGATTTTTTTATAATAAATTCAAGATAAAAATGGTAAAATCTAGTACAGTGTTATAGAATTTGTAATGGCTGATTGGAATGGTTTTTTTTTTACCCAGAATATTGAGATTAATTATGTTTTTTTGTTTGCTATACAGAAATAGATAATTAATCAAAAATGATTTGAAATAACATTTAAAAAAATAAATGATTAATTTGAACTTTATTAAAATTATGTTTATATAGATTAAAATTATTTTGCTTTTTGAAATAAATAGTTTTAAAATTTTTTTTATTTGTATTTATAAATTATTTTGCGGAGTCATTGATAGGAATAACTGTCTAACGAAATGTATTGGAAAAGGATCGAATCTTTTATAAAAGTTGTGACCTGACACATCAATTCTTTTAAATACTTCTGTACAATTGATGAGTCGAACAAAATTATTTTCATATGAAATGTTGTCAGACGTTTTTGGGTGCGGAGTCAATTTGGGCGTTTCAGGGAACATCACTGAATAAGACCAGTGGTGCCTATGAATATTTCTGACAAAAACTGATGAAGTTATTGGACAAACTGGCATCTTTATTCAATCTATTAAGCATAATTGTAAATTCGGTCTACACGGCTAATCATTTATATATTTTCATTAGTAAAGTATCAAATTCTAAACGATCTTATACACAAGACACAACTACTTCCTTCCCGTTGAGAAGAAAAAGTGGACTTAAGAATGAAACTGATTACATAATTGTTTAGAACAGCGAAATATTGGTGAGTAGGTTCATTTGCATAAGACAAAGACATTATAATATCATTATACTTTAAGCCTGATGGTTTCTTACACTTTAAAAATTTACTATCCACAGTGGATTAAGTAAGTTCTGATATTTCCATTACCAAAAACAGATAAATGTTAGTAATTAGACACAACTGGTTAATACAAGAATTTAAATAAACTAAATATATAAATACTTCAATGAAAAAACTGAAATAAACTGGCTACGACTAATTTATGCCATCACAGTTGTGAAAAGAACGCTATTCCCTCCGCTGTCGTCTATCAATTTGATAAAATTTATAAATTAAAAATAAAAACTTGCTTATAGCAGTTAGTCATAGATAGAACTAATCGTAAAATAGGAAAATTGGAGATATAAAATTTTAAAACTGAAATTTTTATTTATTTTTTTATGCAATTATTATAACTCACTGATAATTTTTCATTTTCCAATTTTGTTAAAATAACCATTTTTCTACTATCAATTCCAGACTGTTCTAAAGCCAAAATTCTTCCAGAACTTTCTTTAAGTTTTATACTTAAATTTTCTACTGCCAATAATTCATCAGTTTCTTTTTTACTATAAAAATGTAAGCCAGAAAAAATATAAAATACCATAGAAAAAAACTAATTGCATTTAAATTTTTAAATAAATCTTACAACAAGAATTTTTTTTTAAAATACTTTTAATTTATTTTCTGCATATTTTTTTTTCTTCTATTTTTTATGTATAGTGTTTTAGTAATTAGAAAATAATTGTTCTTTTAATTTTGAAAGATTGTGCAAAAAATAAAAAAACAGCCTTGAAAAGTCAAACTTTTCAAATTTACCATTTTAAAACTATTTTACCAATAAAACCATACACCAATATAAAGATAGGAGATAGCTTTATATATTTTAGATACAATTGGAAAACAACCAGGTCAGATTATCGAGCACATTTCATTGTGCACATTTTGTTATGAACATTTCTTTGTGAGTAGCTACGAAAACTTTTTTGGAAAATCTTTTCTTTTTCCCGTAGAAATTTTCAAAAAGTGCAAAAAGGAGAAACTTTTAACGTAGAACTTTTGAAAAAGTGGCAAACATTTTTTATAAAATGTTGACAATAAAAAGTTCCCATAATAAAATCCTTTTGCGATGAAATGTTCACGATGAAATGTACATGAATAATAAAAAAAAAAAAAACAGATAAATTCTTCAAGGATAAAAAAGTTTGTTTTTGAAAACTTAAATAAGCAATTTTAACTTTTTTTTTTGCATTGAATATTTTTATATTTTGTTGAATAAATGGAATAAAAAAAAACTGATTCTTACGTCATAGATTCCTGTAAAGTTTTTAGTTGATCCTGTAAACTTTTATATTGCTCCTTTAAATTTTGTGTTGCACATTTTTCTTGATTTGCAACATCTTTTAATGCACCCTAAATTATAACAAGAATATTTAAATAAATTAATCCTTTTTTTTGGTCATTGTATAGGTGAATAAATATATTAAAATTATATTAATATTTGTGTAGTTTAAGTTTAAATTTCTAAAGTATTCTAAGTAGCAAAGGATGAAAGGATAATTCCTTGTATATTTATTTGAGAGGCATCAAATATTGTTGTTTTATTAAGAGGGAAAATGAAGAATGAATTTCAGAAAATATTTGTTTACCTGAAGATTAGATATTTGATTCTGTAATGTTGAAATTTCTATTTGGCATTTAGATAATTCACTTGATACTTTAGTTTTTTCTTCGTGTAACGATTTGCAAGTTTTTTCTAATATTCTAAAAAAATAGAATTTGAATATTAATAAAATAAATAATTAATTAGAATTTCAATTATCGAACTCAATGATAGAGGTTACGTGACATTGTAATTTACATATAATATTTTTATATGGATTTCGTACTCCTATCATAAGTTGCTATATAAAGACACTTTTAATTGCAACAAAAAATAATCGCTTTTCATAAAAATAATGAAAACTTTAAAGGACATTTTATCGTTAACACAATTGCAATATTTAAATCAAATTTAAATTATGATTTTAGCTTATAAAATTTTCTCTTAAAAATTAATATTACAAAGTTTTGTTTTCTATATAATTATGAGCAGAGTTGTTAAATAGTGCATTATTGAACTACCGAAGCATTACAGCAGTAAATTGAATTCCTTTACTGAATTACTTGTACTGGCGTACAAAAATATTTTAATTACTTATTACAAAACTAGTAATAAAGTAATAACATCAAATATAATGAAATTTATGAATTACACTACTGCAATACAAATACATATTTTACATTTTCATGTATTTTAAAGTACTTTTTACTTCAAAGAATTATTTAGAAATACTTAGAAGAATTGATACTTCAATGAAATACCGGGAAATATATAAATACCATAACTTTATTCAAAATAATTCACGGTACTTCAGTGAAGTATCAAATACTTCGAAATTTTTCTAAGTAATTATTTCGTAAAATGAATTACTTCATTGCCAGTATGAAATGAGTATAATTAAAACATTGAAGTATGAAGTACATAATTACTTTTTCAAAAGTATTTCTGTATATGTTAGCATTACTCGACAATAAAACTGCATTACTTTTTTAATGTATCATTTAATAACTCTGGTTATAAATCATAATATGTTGCCAATTAATTTTTTTTTAAATTAATTTCCAACAAATGTAAAAATTTATATTTGTTTTGCAAATAATACAAATTTGCATTATATTGCATGAAATATTTCATTACAAATAACTGACAATAATAATTAATTTTCATGAAATTAAATGACATTTTAATGAAAATACAGATTCAATATTAATTTAATGAAAATATAAAAATTAC
Organism: Rhamphomyia laevipes; assembly: GCA_963920725.1. NCBI lineage: Eukaryota > Metazoa > Arthropoda > Insecta > Diptera > Empididae > Rhamphomyia > Rhamphomyia laevipes. The sequence continues at coordinate 4,009,683 of OY987255.1, read as the reverse complement.
TATATATTTTAATTCATATTTAAATAGTAATATAATTCCAAATAAAATTTAAAATTGTTTTTATGAAAAACTTACTTGTAATTTTGTGTTAATTTTTCATAGTTTTTTTTCATATCTATTTCAAATATTTCCATTTTAGTCTTAAATTTCGAATTTTCAAATTCATTTTTTTTATTATTATTATCATTATTGTTACTGTTTTCTGTCTGGTTATTATTAACAATCTCACAAATCGATAAATTATTATTGTCCGTTTGACAAGATGAATTATTGGTTTTATTCACGCGATTTTCTTGATTTTCATGATTTTCCTATATAGTAAATTGATTTTTTATTTATACAATAAAATAATTTTTTTATTTTGATTATATAAGTTTGATAAAAATATTATGAATAAACAGTGATTTACAAAAAAATGTGTATTGATGCCGAGATATATAAAAATATATTAGATTTTTGCAATATTTTCGTAAAATTAGACTAAAACTCAGTCAGTTGCTATTACTTCAATTAAGCACAAAATTAATATTAACTGAAAGATGTTCACACTTATTCGAGAATTTAATATATTCTGGGTTACAGCTCCAACAAGTATCAAAATCAAAAGTTTACTTTAGAATCAGGAAAATACTAAATATTAAAAATATAACTTTTAAATTATAATTACAAATTATAATTACTTAATGGTGTAATTATTTAATTATGAATAAGTTATTTTATTTTCGAAATTACATAATTTTCTTTAACTTAAACAATAAATTAGGAAATTTACTATTTCGACAGCCATTTGACACTAAATACTGAATCTGATTAGGACTAAATTTATAAGCTCAATATGTTTCGTGCAATTAATTTAATCAGAACGTGAACGTCTATAAATAAAAATTCACACAAATTTTAAAATTTTAAAATTCGGATTTTCCACTGTCTCCCCCAGCCTGCAACTTAAGCTACCTTAAGCTTAGCTAAAATGTGAAATATTGTAAATGAACCATAAAAATTAATGTGCCTCCTTTTTTCTAATAACTTTTTTCTAATTTTTTATTAATGTATTTGAATTTAATAAAAACCAGAAAATAACTTAAACCGAAGTTTAAGTTCTGGCAAAGATGGAAAAGGTTTATGCGCTCACTGTGAAATTGGGCATTAATGTAAATAATAATTTAAATTTTTAAAATATATATTCTTAATCATTTTGAGTAGTTTCAATAGAAACATAAAAAAAAAAAACAAAATTTGAATTTGAATAATTATTCTTTAACTCTTAAATAAATTTTCTTTTTAATTGAAAATTGATTACTAAAATTTAAACTACCAAAATTATAATAAATGAATATCCTAAATTTATATAATAAAACAATCATTAATCCTAGCTTTTTATAAAATTAAAAAATCATTTTAATTTTTCTTATATATAATGTAAAATATAATATAAATTATATACCTACAACTACATAATAAATATATATAGACATTGAAAAAAAAACAATTCTCCCAGTAAATCTAAAAGCCATTAATAAAGAAGAACTGAACTAAAACTAGAAAAATAAAAAAAAAAATTAAACTCCACTTTATTCGGAAAAGAGAAAATAAAAATATAGTAAGAAATATTATATAACAAAAAAAAAAAGAAAAGAAAAAAGAAAAACCCTTTCATTTCCCAGGATATTAAAATAAATTTATGACTCGAAAGATGGAAAATATGTAAATTCATAATAAAAAGGCATACAGAACAGTACGTAAAAAAATATTATATTAAAATCCATGGATACAGGGTAGAACAGAAATGGATGTTAGTGATCCATACAATTATCTTTGCAGTAAAATTCTGTTCGAAGATTGAAAAATATCGACAATTTTTGGAACCTCAAGAATCTATTTAATCCTTTTGGATTAAATAGATTCTTGGGTTGGTACATTATGCTGTACGTACAGCTATAACTGAAGCACATTAAAAAAAAATTCGTACCGAATAAGTCCTAGTTCTCAGTCGATGTTTTTTGGTTTCGTTGTTTTTTTTTTTGCGAGTCTGGGTTTCAAATATTAAAAATCAAATTAGTGGTATCAAACGTCCTGTTCAATTCCACATCGTTTCGAAAAAAATAATAGGTTGTCAAAAAAAAACAACCAAAATTGTTGAATGATTTCAACTTTTTCATTGCTTTTTTCGTTGTTTTATGACGTCACTTTGTTTTTTTCATGATACTATCAGTAGGCTATTATGTGAGAAATTAAAAAAGCAAAGCAAAAAGCAATCTACTGAGAACTTACACTAAGGAAATGAAAGAAATCAGGAAATGAGGAAACATATCGAAATCTAAATACTCTGAAGAAAATTCCCACTAATATAATACGTCAGGGGAACTATTTCTCACAAAAAAGAGTTAAAGAGGTTATACGTACTTAGCAAAACCAAGCTTCGTCTAATATTTAGTCTTTCACAGGCGAGAGTTCATTCAAATACAACGTGAACACAATAACGACTGTCGATTCAAATCACTAATAACGACTGTCGATTTTGCTTAGATCTGGAAAAAACCACAGACTTGGACTATTTTATATTTACTACTGCATAATGTTCGCAAAATGCTGACATACGAGAGTTTTATAACTCATCAAAATTTCAAGTACGTTGCAGTTCGGCATGTTTTAATATTAAAAATTGAATGTCTTTAAACTTAGCCGGTTATACACAATAGGAATAGATCTTTAAGGTTTATGACCAACGATTTTGCGTTTCACGGTTTCGAAAAATATAAAATTTGATTTCCTGATGGATTGTTTTTTTTGGAAATCGAACCAAAAAATCAGCTATAGAATGAAAGAGAGACTCAACCAGAATATAGGCTATAGCTATACAAATTTTGTTTCAGTTCCGATTAGGAAACTTGACTACCACTAACATCAACATAATGTATTATGTATACTGTTAATCACTCATTTCTGGTCCACCCTATAGTCTCGAAAGTAAAAATATATATGGTCGGTGGTGTGTGGTGGTTACAACGACGTATAAAAATTTTCTTTTCCGTTTATGTTTTTTTAAATACAATATGCAATTTTTTTTTATATTGTAGCATGATATGCATTTTTACATGCGACATAAATACTCTCTCTATATATATTTATATACTGTATAAACTGTATTTATCCTTAATAGGAAATTCATAATATAAGGATTATTACACGAAGATTTTTTCATTTCCCACAGTATTTTTCATACTTATTTTTTTTTATATACACGATAGTGTGTGGTATTGGTGCCTTTGCAATTTTAAAAGTAAAATGACTGCCAAAGATTTTCCATATTTTTAATATAGATATATATTTTTAACTTTGCGGAAAATTCTTGTAATAAATATGCAATGCACGAATATCAAATTCTTATTTTCCAGCTTTTATATATATTTTTTATATAGTGGAAAAACTGCGATATTACTATTTAAAAAAAAAATGAATTATTTAAAAGAATTGTAGAAATGCAGTTTTGTAGTTTTAATCTTTTTTTTTTGAGAACAATTTTCCAAAGAAAATTTAGAAAATGTATATTTTTTCATGTTATTATAACATAGTTTTTTTTGTTATGTTTTGGAAAGTTGAGAGAAAAACTGAATGTACACAGTTCGAATGGAAATGATTTTCATTTCAATAGAATTGAATTAATGCCAAACCCAAAGATATTGAAATTTTTTAAAATATGTACTCACTATAATAATTCTAAAGTATTATATAAATTTAAATTATAACTTTACTTTTCTGTAAAATTGAAAATGTCTGATTTTGCAATTTCCTTTTTAAAACTCTTCAAAGAATTATTTTCATTGTAATTTGAAAATAAAAAAAAAATTATATAAATTAATATATCCACCTTTTTTGTAAATTCATTTTGAACAAGGAATTGTGAATAAAGAGTTGTTTTTGTTGCTGAAGAATAAAATACAGAATAAATAGTGCACCCTGAACAAAAGCCTTGAATTCAGTTTGGACTTTAATGGTTTCCGGGAACTAACATAACTTAATAAGGACACAGAACTTTAAGCGAAGAATAAAAAAATGTAAATTAAATTCATTTGAATTAAATTCAAATGAACCAATATCTTAATCAACAATTGAGATTTTAGTTCTTGTTCACTTTTACTTGCGGACAATGATCAATGATTACCCAGATATTTTTTCCCTGACAAATGTATACTCAGCAGCGATATACGTTTTGCTTAGCACGACATACGTTCTGGTACCAAGTGATATGTGCCCTCGAACGTCAAGTGTTCATTTCGACAAATGTTTCGCGATAAAAATAGACTAGATTAAAAAATGTATTAAAATACAATAGGAATTTAAAAAACTTTTAGTTGCATTAACATTTAGCTGATGAAACGGATAAAATGCTTCTATATGATGTCAGCCAACAATTTTGGTGGAAATTTATTATCTTAAATTTTCATAATCTAAATACTTTGATCGATCTAATGTGATCCATCAACATTTCAAGGGAATATATGGTTGGTTCTTGGTTGGTTGGTTTTAAGGGAGGTAAAGGTACAAAAACCCCTCCACTTAACTAGACCAAATAAATACATCATTCCAATCATAATGGTTCATAACGTTTCGTAACAATCATAAATGTCGGAGTGTTCTTTTTCCATCCACTATGTCAATGATTTATTAACATTTTAAAAAACACATTTAATTTTGTTCGGAAAAAGCTTCCAGCGGACAGTAACGTAAGGAATTTCTCTATTTCTTAAAAAAGTCAAATTTAAATATATTATCACAAATTTTTGGTTAATGTACTCTAAAAATTCAGAATGCTTGAATAAATATTCAAAAAATAAAATTATCAGCACATTTTCGACTACTACTCTTAAGTACGTATTCTCTATATATCAAATACATACATTATATCCTGGCTATATTATATAAATGTGTATACAAACAAAACATTTTCAATCCTTTTAATATCCTGCACATTCTGCACTTTGATATCTACTAAATTAAATCTTATTATTTTAATGAAATGTTTGAATTCAAAGGCATATAAACAAAATGATATAATTCAACTACTATGGAATTTTTGATTGAATGAATATATTCAAAAAACTTAAATGAGAGTTTCAAGTCCAAATATAAATTTTAATACAATATTGGATAATTTGATATTATAAAGCATTTTTGAATGATATAAAATGAAATTTATATTTTAATTTCATATAATATAATTTTTTTTTTGTGTAATAATCTGAGAAATTTTTATATGGAAGGTTCGAATAGCTTTGAAAATTTTCAGTTCAATTATAAATTTCATATCATTAAAATTTGTTAGCTCTTGTATATTGCTTTATACTAGCAAAATTTATATTAGTTTGATGGTAAAGTTAATTTATAATAAATTGTTTAACTTGGAAGGCTTTCGGGGGTAAATATTAATCAGATTGAATTTTGTTTTTGTTGGTTTAGTTAGTAATGTTAAAATATTATTTTTTTTCTGCATAATTAAAACTGAATATTTTGTAGAGCTGGTTTTGTATTTCCTGGGGATCAAAAATGGTAATTACTAAATGAATGAGTACTAGAGGAGTACCATATCTTCTGTTGTTATTATATACTTAATTTATATAATATGAAAATATTGTGATGCACTGGATTCTGAGTAAATTCATTCTAGGGTACTAGTCCTTATTTAACATTTAAGTAGAAACAATATTTAGGTAATGGCTTTGATATCCGGAAAGAGGAGACGTTGAAAATGCTAAGAAACTTGCTATCATTGTATTTAATATTTGTTGAAAGTGTAAAGATATCGGAGTTGTTGAAGATATGTCCAACAATGTAAATTCTTTACTTGTAAATAATTATTAAAAACAGATTTAGAATTTTATGGATGTGTTAAGAAATAGTGTTACGTACGTGGTGTATGATGTCTGCTATATGTAGATTTAGAAGATCTAAGTACCCACCCGCTAACAAAGCGCAAAAAAAAAAATATAAATTAAACTATTATAAATAGAAGTAAGACGATTCTGGTAGTGGGTTGAAAACTACACAAAAAAATTACAACTGAATGAATATATTTTGTTGATGAATAAAACAATATATTAGAGCTGTGAAATGTTACCAAAATCTTTGATTAGAAGTTGAAATTGATAAAATTTTACTAATATTTTTTGTAGTGTATGACCTTGTAACTTGGATATTTGGATATTAGCTAGGATCGATTCCTGTATTTCGAATTAATATTTAATTGTATCATTTCCACATTTTTGTTAGTGCGGATATATGAAAGATATATGAAGAGCACTAAAATTGTGTAGTTATTGGTCACAAATTAATACTTGATTTAATTTTGAAAAACTATTTTAAGAAATATGAAAAAAGTATTTCGAACTAATGACTCACAAGTTTGCACATAAAATGTATTTACATTAGGAACCATTATTTCATATATTTTACATATAATTGCAAATACGATTTCACAATTTTTAAATTATTTTTGTTAAATCCTTTTAATCAAAACTATTTTCATTTGCCATATTATCACATCATGATTAGATTAAGAACGAATCTAAATTTCTAAAACTTTTTATTATATGATCTATAAAAACTAAATTTTTATCAAAATATTTATCCAAATAAAGTCATAAAATATCTGCACTATTCATTTTTTTTTTAGTTTTATACAACCCAGCGTGTAATTTAACAATTTCATTCTCAATAATTTTATAACTATTTTCATAGTTATTAAATACCACTACAAAATATATATATATATATAAAAAAAAACATTTTAATACTAAAAACTTTTTTAAATTAAAAACGTTTTTGATTAAAAACTTTGTAAATTTTTTTTTTATTATTAGAACCGTATACTAAGTACCCACCCGCTAACAAAGCACAAAAAAAAAAATTAAATTAAATAAAAAATAATTTTGTAAACCTTTCAACCCCTAAAAACACACCCTTATTTTCTGAGCAAATTGATTAATTTCGAAAAGTTTGCAAATAGTATTTACTATCTTCTGTTATATGAAAATACAAAATAAATTGAGTTTATTTTGTTGGTAACATAAAAAGAAGCAGCTCAAAAGAAACAGGTGGTCAATATTTTGTAATTTTAGAGAGTCTGCGGGCCACAAAGTATTAAAATATTGTTGCCAGCTATACCTCTATATATTACAAATAAATTATATGTTGATATTATAGAAAACAATGGTTATTATTTTAATTTAAATGGTGAATATACTCTTCAGAGCAGGTAATCCGAAAGTTGGACCCAATTTCAATTTGTTTATATGGAACGAATTATAGGAAAACTGGAAAATATAATTTTATGGTAATTTGCACTATGGATCTATTAAATAATAAAAGTAAATTCCTGCTGGCTAAAATTATTATAATGTCGTATGTGACCCGCGGGCCATCGTTTAAGCACCACTGCTCTATTCATATATAATAACAACCAAAAAAAAAACAATTTTTTTTTTTTCATTTAATCCTTATTGGATTTTAAATTTTCAAACTAAATATAGGAACGGAAAAAATTGTATTATATAAGTTTGTAAAACTACTACAAAAATTTTTCTGCTACCCATCGACACTTATAAACTGAACCATATACATAAAATTCATGTTAGCAGGTTTTTTTTTTTTTTTGTAATTTCATAAATTCCCATAACTAAACGCATTCTAACAACCATCAAGGATATATGGTTAGTGTTATTTATATAAAGGATATTTATTTATGCATAAATATATTTAGGGTTTTGCACATAAAATTAAAACTTTTTGCCATTGGGAAATAAATGTAGCCAGAAATATGTCAATATAAAAATAATATATTTTTAAGGTAGTTTTAAAATTTATGTTAATGAATTGGTGCGGCTTTTATGCAACCGCATGGTCATTAAATGACCGACACATTGTGGTGTTAGAGAGACATGTTTTTTTTTTTAAAAAAAAATCTGTAATAAAAATAAATATAATAAAAATCGTTATTTTAATCAGAATTATTTGATAGGATTTTGTTTAGATAGAATTTATGGGGAAATTTTATTTTGACCAGATGTTTTAATAGGGAAAAGTGGTAAATTCTGGAAATTGTTAAAGTATGGAGTGAATTAAAGTGCGAGAAATCACTGAACCAATAAGAAGGGAATATTTAGTTGTATAATGGCTACTGTAGACGGATACATTAGGGCACGTTTTGAGAATTCTTTACTGAATGAAAGCTGATTTAAAAACTCAATGATATTAAACTCTCCTGTAGTTTTTATTACTGAGCAATTGCAGTTTCATATAAGTTAAATATTGTTTGAAAGTGAATATTTAATACCATTTTTTACTAGAGCTCCTTTGTCGGGCCCAAAAAGTAAAATCACCACAATTGTGAGTGTGAGTATAAAAAGTGTGAGGAAATTTCTATAGAATTAAAAGAAGAAAGTAATGTAGATTAAAATAACGAAACTCGTCGCGTAGCAAAAATCTCTACTCTATGCATTCGACGCTTCGCACATAGCGCGACAAAGCACAGCTTCCAAGCATAGCACAGTGTCAGCTTTTAGCGTCACTCTGTACGTGGACATGTATTAACAAACAATTTACTATTTTGTGAATTTAGATTGTCTGATGCCTGGAAGCGGTTATAAAATACAAAATCTCGGATTTAAGTAACTTCAAGTCCATCTCAAAATACTTCAAATAGTAAAATAAAAGTCAACATTATAACAAGAGACTATTCCAAAATATTTTTTTTTTAGTTTTTAAAATAACATTCCGGACTTTTACACAAAAAATAGTTTTTTTTGAAACATTTGGAATTATTTCAAATTATATTTAACCATTTATAAAAAATGTTTATTCAAGCAAATAGTTTAAACGAATGTATTTCATAAAATTTACTTTTTACTTTTCACAAATATTGTAACTATTAAATACTTTCTAAATTATATTTAATATAAAATTCACGTAAATGATAAGTTTTTTGTTATAAACGGAGCAATTATAGTAAAATTCTCTAAATTTGTTATAAAATTTCACTATTTCAAAAAATTCACTAAAAATTAATTCAGTTGAAAATTTTTATAAAAAAATATAAAAACTATAACAAAAAATTTCAGAGTAAATACATTCATTTTATCTGGACATTTCCTTCTAAAGACCAAACTATACGATTTTACTAAAGTTTATATATATTGTAAAAAAACAAAAACAGGATATAGTCCTTAGAATTAACTGTTAAAAATCATATAAATTATGTTACATATATAATACTAAATACATAAATATATGGCGTAGCAGAATTACATGTATTAACTTTATATTAATAGGCTATTTACGTACAACGCTGTAGGTCGGCCATTTTAAAATTTTACAATTTACATTTGTTGTATATATTTATGATATACGAGTACAACGTTAAATTGTTCAGATTTATTAAAATAAAGTTAATTTATACAGACACAGAGTATATTTTTGTCTGGCTGTCAAGATGGTTGGATCTACATTTCCAGAGCTACTCGTAACAAAATGCCATCAAAGACCATCACAAAAGAAACTCAGCATTAGAAGCAAAATTATTACAATTAATTTTTCACTAAAGGAGCAGACACTACCGGCTGCACTGCTCCAGATTTTATTCAAACAACATTAACAATAATTGACCTATAACGTATCACGTGAACAAGATAACACAAATTAGACAGCATGAATATATTTACTTTGGGCGTCATCTACCGAAAGAAACGCAAAAGAAAATAACAATTTTTCTGCTAGGTAGTATTGTAAATGTAGGCCAAGTATTCTGCAAAACAATATTTTAAACACCATATTGGATTATACTTAAAATTAATGAAGGAGATACTCTCGTCGACCTGCTGTAATGCACGGAAGCCCGAATAAGTTGAAATGGATGAACTTTTCCGCAGAACAAAGCAGAATCGTTTCAACTAATTTGACTTTCATTATATTTGTACATATTTGAACTATTTTTAACATTTCAAATCGGTTCCTGCGATATAGTCTTATGACGATATAGTCTATTTTATTACACTCTTCACTACTTTTCCAACCAAAGGTTTTCTTATCAGAGAAATTAAAATCATGTTCGAGAAAATACCGAATAGTGTCGCATAATGTCAAATTTTTAAACTAAACTTCCAATATTGAAGTTTTCAGTTAAGCTTTTCCCACGCGTCATCTATACTAATGATTTTAGGTTGATAGTTAAATAATGATTTGACAATGGACAGACAAGATGTAAAGTAACTTAAAGTCTTCAAAATATTTGAAATAAAAGAACTGCAATGGAGAATATATGAAAAAAATAAAAATACAAAATATAGTGTTGAAAAATTTACGAGTTTTAGGCAATGATTTTTTCGGTGAAACATTCTCTAAAAGATAAAATCAAACAAAATATAGAATTTTTTATTTTTTCCCAAGAATTTCCAGAGCATAGAAAACATAGAATAATGAAGCTTTCGACAAACATTTATATGAAAAATAATAAATTCAGTTATAAAGTTTTGTTATCGGCAGAAAAAAGAAACTATAAAAAATACCAAAATATTCGAAATGTGAAGTAACTAACAGAAAAAAAAATTCTAGTATTTTTTTTAAGGACACTATTTATGTATTTACCAGGAATAGTATATACATATACGTCTAAATATTTATATCAAGTAGTATTATTGTATTTAGAGAAGCTGGAGCAATATACAAAATAAGACTATAAAAAAAAATATTCATATCTAAAAATGGTGTCAAAATAAATGGTGGCACCTCAACTTGTCTATGTATTTTATTGCATGCGGCATTCGTCTTTTGGGATTACTATTACAACTATAAAAATATATGGTATACCGAAATATATAGTTTGTGATACCAAAAAGTAACATATATTAAATTTTATGGATCCTTTTATACGACGTCTTGTTGAAAAAATATTTTTATTACATGGTTATGGGAATATAGGGAATAAAATTTAGATGTGCTCTATTCACTAGTATAAATGTAATTTTATGATTCTGCATATAGAATCTTTTACGTATACTTGTACTATTTTAAATATATATAAGTGTAAATTGGACAAAGCTTATAGCGTTAAAATACAAATAATTTAATGCATTTCCTTTTTTTTTTGGTAGGTAATAAATTGATAAACAATTTTTAAATATATTTTTCATATCTACAAACTTGTAAAATAAAAACATTTAATATAAATGGACGAAAGAAGAAAAATTATATCTTTTCATTTGATTATTTTCTAATGAAATCTCTTTTAGATAAGATTAGAATACTTATAGAATACTTAGAAAATTCCTTTCCTAGACAAGTGTTTTCAAAAATCATAATATATAAGAGATTTTGTCATTAGTTTCAGAGCATCTCTGAAGCTTTGTCCGAGATGGAAAATTTTATAATTTTTACACACTTGCTCAGTGGTTTCATAAATTCTACATAAATTGTTCGTAACCAATCTAACTTTATGAATGTTACAGTAGCTCGTAAACAGTTTTTTTTAAATAAATTTATTAAATAATTAGATTAATCTAATATTATTCACAAAATTTAGATTATCATCTTCTAAAGGACAATTTTCTAATTTCTAAACGTCAATTTTCATTTAGACGGTTTTCATTTGAAAACATTTCATCGGTTTTTATATCATCTGCTAATCAATTCAGTGGTAAATGTATACAGAATAGTTCAAAAGATTTTTGGCAAAAAAAGTGAAGTTTGGGTCGCTCTAAAATAACGTGGAGGAGAACAATCGAAAATGAATCTAAAAATCTGGGTAAATGTGGATAAAATTGAAAAATATTACCAGAAATACAACACGATAACGTACAGTAAAAGTGGACGCCATATGCCACACAAGGGAATCTAAGAATTGAAGAAGAAGAATAAGGTTTTAATATTAGAGTTTATCTTCCGATGATATATGAACTGATAAATTGAGGACCAATTAAGTGATTACCCGATGAAAAATATGGATCGATGTATTGAAAATCGATGAAAACTACTAAATCCAATTTCCAACTCAATAAAGGATTTTCCTTCCTTTAATACATACATTTCCCATAGTATTTTCTCTAGAGTGTATAGTATAATATTTTAAAATTAATGATATATAATGCTGGGGATAGTGTCCTGTGGAATGAAATGATAGTAACATTATACAAAAACTACAACAAAAGAACAGAAAATCTCTTGCTTTTAACTATTTTGAAAACTATATTTATGGAGAATTATCTTATCCGCAAGTGTCATCGTCATTTTCATTGTTCTGGGGTATCTCTCTTGTTTTAAGCAAAAGAATTTTCAAAATAACAAATAAATCCATGGAGAGGACATCATGTTGTCAAAAAGGAAGAAAAAACAACAGCACTGACTAACTATAATAAATAATTTTTGAACCAGGACAAAAATATAAATTTACTATATATATTTATGTAATCCTTGTGTACACATATTGCGTATATTATGGACAAGGATATTCTTTTAAACAGTTTTTTTTTTACAAAAATACAAAAATAACAATTTGTTTCTATAGTTTTTAACAATTCCGATCCGTGAATCATATTTATATATGTACGTACTTGCAATTCGGGGATTATTGTATAATTCCAGTTAGTTTGAAATTGGTTTAATATATTTTTTTGTTTGTATAAATAACAAGTAGAATTAGGGAATATGAATGAACAAAAAGGATTTTGTTTGGATATATCCTTTTTGGATATTTGGAAGAACAAAAAAAATAAAATTAAAAAAAAAGTATTACAATTAACTTGAAATGTTTTTGTTTTGTAAACTGATAACAATTTCATTTTATAATTTTTATATAAAATTTCCGAATTCTGAATGAATTCCGCTAAGAATCATAACTGATTTTAATATGTTTACGTGACCTGAAATTTTTTATTTGTATTTAGATGGTAGCGTTTAAACACCGCTTTCTAAGTTCATTTCTAAATTGTGAATTCAATAAGAAAGAAACACGTCCAAAATTGATCCATTCAATGTTCAAAATTGATCCTAAAATGGATAATGTGGCCGGACTGGGCATATGCGCTAATTGGAGTCGCCAGGCGTGTTGCTGACGACTCGCTACTTAAACCAAACAACGAAACATTCTTTTTACATTTTCCAGGTTAAAAAAGCTATGTGTAGGCCTGTGTAGACCTTTTGTACTTCGCTTGTAAGCTTGTTGTACTATCTCATGATGGATCAATTTCTTCTTGCAACAAATGTTTTAGTGAACATTGGCCGGTTTCATCGCATCTGGCGTTAAATAGTTATTTAAAATATAGCATTCCAAGCTTGGTAATTTCTTATATGTTACAATTAAGTACAATGACATCGAAATTTATCAATTGATTATCTTCCTCTTCTACGCATCATCTGCAGATTATGAACATTAGAACCTCTGAAATTTTAGTGTTAGTCATCATATCGGTTTTTTTTTGTAACCCCCGCGAGTTTATATATGAATTTAATTTTTCAATTTCAAATTTTGAACAATTTCGCAACACGGCAACTAAATTTTATTATGTTCTCATGTATTCTGTAAAAATAAATATTAATGAAAAACATTTTCATATCGCAAATATCAACAATAAAAAAAAGTTATGTAAATGTAATATTGAAAAGGATATAATAACAAAAACTAACATAACTATGCAAATGAAAATATGTAAAGATGATTATGATGCAGTTAAAAAAAAAATCGTAAAAAAGGATGTTTTTCATTTTCCTTCCTTTACTGCTTTACTTTTTCCAAATATAATATTATAAAATTTTAAGTTTAATTTATATTTTTCTATTACTCTCTGTTGATATATTTCGGTTGGAGTTGTGAAAATGAGGTTGATGGTTTGGTTATAACAGCTTCAATGCAAAATTTTTGCATAATTTGATTTTTTTTTTTTTCAAATTCTATAAAATTATTTTTAGGGCTTGATGTATATGTAAATAAAACTGAAATTTGATTGATAGACGTTGTTTGGTTTTGAGCATTTTTCAGATAAAATAATATTTTTTTTGTTGTTGCAATCCCGAAAAAATACATACAACCAGAAATTATTATCAACATAAAATGAATTTTTTACATAAATAAAAATAAAATAAAATAAAAAATGTAAACTTTATGGTTATGGCCAGTGGTCGAAGTGGCAGGTTAAAAGTGGTGGGATGGGTTAAAAAAATACAATGTAACAGGATATAAATAAAATACTGTCCACGTCCAGTAATCTAGGATATTTAAAGTGATATGGTCTTGTAATGTTCTGTCGTAGTTTGATAAACTAGGTACATTACATTACAAGGCTCTTCTACGTGCGCCCTTTTATCAACATGTTGTTCTTCAACAATAGTTTTCTTTTTTTTATCAAAAAATTTATCCATTTGTTTTAAAAAAATATTTTTTTTAAACAAAATTTAACAATACTTGGAAGTATGAATGATAATACTATTCAAAATTAAATCGACTAAAATTTGAAATTTACGAAAAGCTGTGAAAGTTGTTACAAAGTAGTATATGGCCTAGTTAGTAACGGAAATTTAATTTTCAAATTTATTATATTCATATGTTACTGTTTTAAATTTAAAACTATATTTTTAAATTATTTTTAATTTTTTCGTATTCAAATATTTTTGATATTCATAAAAGAAATTATTTAAAATTTAAACAAAATATGTTCCGGGATGAATTTTTCCCCACTAAGAAGTGGTGGGATGAGTTTACAATTATTTAAAAGTCCCGGGATGGCATCCCACCCCATCCCGCCTCACTTCGAGCGCTGGTTATGGCAGTAAAAGCCATCAAAATTTTGGTAAAACGAGTATTCATTAGTTAAAATAAATTTAATTTATATGTTTAAACTAATCAATTTATTTTTATGGTATTTATCTAACCAAACAGAATGGAAAATTTGACAGATTTTTTTTTTCGTAATAATTAATTAATGTAGTCAGATGAGTACAACAAAGTTGAATAGTAAATGAAGGGACATTTAATTAGTTTACCAATTGTTATGAATTTTTATTTGTGCTTGTCGATATTATTTTCTTTAATATAAATGATGAGTAGTTGACTAACTTCGGTCTCTAGAGATTGACAGAATAATGAAATTTGAGATTTTGTTAGTTGTAGAACGAAATTAATATTTTTTTTTTATAATTTTTATAATTTAAGATAAGATTATTTTAAAAGTCTATC
This sequence comes from Rhamphomyia laevipes, assembly GCA_963920725.1. NCBI lineage: Eukaryota > Metazoa > Arthropoda > Insecta > Diptera > Empididae > Rhamphomyia > Rhamphomyia laevipes. The sequence continues at coordinate 3,994,469 of OY987255.1, read as the reverse complement.
ATTTTTTAACAACTTTTATAGAAACAAATTTTTACATATGGATGGTTCAAATATAGTGTCAGTAGCACAACAATTTACAATTTACAAATTTCTGACAACTAATTTACTTCTGATAAATAATGAGCGCCATAATTTTATTCTCACCCATCCCAATTCTGATTTAATTGGTTGCTTTAACGTTATCAAGGGTTTTCAACCACTTACGTGACCACCTGACTTAGTTAAGATAGTGATTTTAAATTCACTTCTTGGGTATTCAGAAACCGTTGCATATCTGTAGTTCATTTAGCCTCTAGATTGCTCAGTTTGTAAAGTTCATACCTGCCAAGTGTATCTTTTCTAAACCTGACCAGAAAATGTGAAGTGTACTACAGAAATAGTTTCTTTCTCGTTCTGTTCTCCGTAACTATGACATTATTAATTGAATGGGATATCTAGTATGGCAGCATTTTCACGAATTGGCGAGTCTCATGCATGCACCTGTTGACCCTTTTGTCTATTTTCATTCTGTTGTTCGACGGCTATGTTTCCTTGGTTATCTTTCCAACTTACTTTCGTCAAGGATAAAAATTAGAAATTAATAATTCTTTTCCCGCTGTTTATTGGAAGGTCTACCAGGTCAACTCTAGGTGTAAAATTTTTCAATACAGTTTATAAGACAATAATCTAAGCTTCATATCGCTACTGGGTGAATATATTGTTTTTAAAAAGCATTTTTTTTTAAAAAAAAACATACTTTAAATCAGAAAAAAATTTAGATAAACTAGATTAACAAAATGGGTTCAGTTATAGTAGATGATCCTTAATTAGATTCCACTGGGACGAAAAAATTTACATTATAACAATTTAAATAAATTTTTAATAAGCTAATTAAAATTTAGTTTATTAAAAATTTATTTATATAAATATTTTAAATTATTACCATGAATAACCAAATATATTTTTCCTTATAATTAAAACCACAAAAAATTATATAATATTTTTTTTTAAATTTATTTTAATTTTTTTGTATATTTAATTATATTGCTAACTAAGTCAACATTGTTAATTAAAATAGTTTGGATTTTAGTTTTTTCTATAAATGAAAAAAATATAATTTACAAAATAGTTTTCATAATTTATTCCCACTATATTTGAATAAAATTTAACAATTTGACCACAAATACTAAATTTTTCCGTTTTGGTTTTTCTTGTTCATTTAACATTTTCAAAATGCTGGAATTTGTGGAATTTAATATTTAAAATAATAAAAACATTTTTGTTCTGTGGGTTTACATTATTCTAAACACCAGAAAAAATTAAATTAAACATTCATTAAATTAAATTGTTTAGAAATTTTCCGCTACTAAATCAAATAATATGAGCAACAGAGTTCATTCAAATTCATATGAAGAATGCCAGAATAATGGTAGGCTTCCTTACAAGTAACTTTAACCTTAAAAAGTATCTACGCACAAATGCACAGTCAGCGACAGTCTTGTTACCAAGAGAATGAACCGGCGGAAAGCATTCTAACATCCTAATCTGTGAATAGTAATTTCCCATGAATCTGTTATTTTTAATGTTTTATTTTCAGCTTTAATTTTAAATTAGCCCTTATTTAATTTTCCACAATAAACATTTTTTTATGTAATATTTTTATAGCTTATAAATATCAAAAGCATAACGTGAAGCATAAAAAATGGTTAAACAAGATAAATTTTTTATTTAAATTGGTGCAAATTAGATTTTACGTAAATATTGTCCTGTTTAATTCCTAGAGAAGTAATCAATCACAAACCGGAAATTAAATTATTCATTTAAAATACCTGTTGTTATGGGGTCACAAAAGACTGGCAGTTAAATCTAATTATCGTTAGCTTTAATCTCTTTATAGAATTTATAATTGAACCTTCTAACGATGATTAGATTAGATTTGATTTGATTTTACAGGGAGGACCACTACTAATTATATGTCATATAGCTGATAAAATAGTACAGCTTACTTAAGAGACAAGATCTACGAGATTCTGAGGTTGTCCCTGCTAGCCAATTGCATTCAAATAACATAGGATGTCTTCTGCAGTCTCATCTTCGCCTTCATATAACACTGGTTCTTCTCATAGTCCAAGTCTGTATAGATGTTTTTTAACTTTCCAGTTTTGTATAAGGAAGCCCACCAATGTCCTGATTTTCTTCCTAATCATTCTAAGTATTTCCGTAGTTTCATTTTTAGATGGGTCAGATAAGAACATGTTCAACCGTCTTATACCTACTCGTTTGATCCTATAATTTTCTTTTTATTTATTATTTAAGAACGTTTAAGAACTTCAAAATCTAAATATAATTTGAGAAGTCAAATTTTCTATTCAGGATCGTCGAATTTAATGAATGGATCATTCCATGTCTAGTATAATAGTGCCATCTATGGTTCATATTATAATTAAATCATAATATGAAATATTTTTTTGTTAAAAGTGGTTTTGGCTCACAACAATTCCAAATATATGATTTCCTTTCATATATTCCTTTTACCTCCTCAATTATTTAGTAATATTTCAATTATTTTATGTTTTTTATGTTTATCAAATCCCTTGTCAAATCAGAGCATTTGTCTAATTCATCTAAGCTTTCAATATTTAACAATTTTCATTTATATACACAATAAACCATAATTTTTATTCAAAGCCACGAAATATTTATTTTAGCTAAATCTACTTTTATTTTTTATAATTTTGTTATCCTGTGTCGACTGTTATGTAATAATTTACATTAAAAATTTATATAAAATGAGATTTTACAATACGATTAAACAGACCACACCAGGTACAACCATTAAATCAAGGAATAATGTAAAATTAGGACTTAAAATCTCATTCCAAAAATCAGTTTTTTTTCTGTTTGCGATTACTGAACGTCAGTTTATAGTAAGCAAAGTTCAACATCCAAAAATGATTGACTAAAAAAAATGGTTATAATCATACAAATACAAACAGATTTAGTAAAATTTTTTTTATATAAATGTGTATGTGATGTTTATCCTCGACACAGGAAAGGACCATATACATTTTAAACTAAAAGGACATTAAAGTTGGTCCAACACAACAGTTGCGATCATTACAATTTAACTAAGTATAACATTATTATAGAAGCGATTTGAAACAAAAAAAAAACCATATCAGTGAATTTTAAGCTTGTCAGAAAAATATATATAGTAAGAGTGCATAAAGTATATAAATGTTAGAGTAGCAGAATTAGTTAAAAATGAAAAAAAATATATGTATATGTAGTATGTCCTGTTTTTAATATGTATATGCATGTCCTGTACCAACAGCAATTATATTTAATAAATAATAAGTTTGTGGAACTAACTTAAACAATGATATTGTATAAATACAGTGATATTTTTTTTTTGTAATACTCTCTAGATAAATGGTAAAACTTCATCTATGGTACAATTATAATGTTGGGTTTTCTACAAAAAAATAAAATAAAGTAAAAACCTTCAACTTTATAATAATATATGACCAAGGATTTATATTGGGGTTTTTGGTTTTTGAAATTTTTTTTTTTTACAATTATATTTAAAATTAATTTACAGGATGTCAGAAAAATGAATTTTAATCAGTTATAAAATGTTTTTATTTTAAATAAAATTTGATAATGATATTTACTCCAATTACGTATGACGCGTCACTTGGGGAGTCGTATCATATTTGTTGTTGGTATTCTGTTTTAAAGCCAGACCATAGATGTCGTAATAATCGTTTATTAACTATTTTGTTGTCAGTTTATAGTTTATACAATTTGTTTAAATTATTTATTGAAAATGAACAGTATAAAAATATTTTTGTCATTAGACGCAGAGGAAAATGTAAATTTAACAGCCAATCAGAAGTGAAAACTTTACAAGAAGAGTTAGGTTATGTCACATAGACGTATTTTCATATAAATTTATAAAATAATTTCCGATTTTCTAAAGAATCTTTAACTTATTTGTGAAATAAAGTAATTGATATGAGGCAGCTTACCATAAGTTCAACAATTAGCAGCAAACGTAAGCCAAATGTGGTTACCACATTCAGAGGACACTGGTAGTGATTTTATTTTGGAATTGGACTCTGCGTATTTTTTTCCAAAATCCTAAAAGAAATTATAAATCTTCTTTAAACCAGAATTTGGCAGCAATTGGATTAAATTTGAAAACTGGATTACCTATTGGTTGTGTCTATCGACGGTATCCATATAAAAAGGACTAAGTATAAATTTTTAATATGCTAGTTATTATTTTTAAATTAATTGAAATATTTTCTATTGGAAAATCAAAATTTAAACAGTAATTTCTTTTTCAATTTCCTACCAACTGTTTTTCAATTTGATTGAGGACACCTTATTTTCAAATAGATTGTTTAAAAACGTTAAGCAAACCACATTATTATAACTAAACATTTCTTTTTAAGCTCTATACATTTTACTAATTCCAACTATTCTTCATATATTATTTAAATGTACTTTGGTGGCGACTAACTTCTAATTTAAGTGAATCCCAGTTGGTAATTATTATAAATATTCCATATGTTTTTTTTATTTTTTTGGTTGAAATAATTTTAAGAATACCAAAAATTTGTTGGTTTTTGTTCACATCTTTTACCAATGAGTAAAAATAATCCTTTACATTTTCGACGATCCAAACTTAATAGTACCAAAAAAAGCATTAAAGAAAATTTAATTTTTCGTTTCTACTTCCAATTTAGAAACCATTAAAGAAACAAAATGTATATAAAAAGTAATTAAAATAAAATAAAAATGAAATAGTAAAAGTCACATAGTAAAATTACGTGATTTGAGAGAAATATAATTTACTGAAGGACTCTATGTCTAAAATCTAAAATGTATGTAGTTATACTTCCATATTATATTAAAATAAAAAAAGGTATTTTCACATTTTGGTGTTAATTTACATATTCAAAGAATGAGATTATTATTTATCGAAATTAAAAATAGATTGCTAACCTAGGGGAGAAGATAACTCATAGTTATGCCAAACGATATTTTGTAATTTTAGCATGGAACCAAAGAAGCTATAAATCGTGCATCATTTAGATATCCAATGGTGTGCAAAATGTCATTACTTAAATTGTACAAGGCGTTTCCTCTTATGGGAATGTGGAAATTTTTTTTTTGGAAGACTGGGAGTCAACAAGAAGAAATAATCGATTTTTATGGATTCAACAAGCAACATTTATAATTATCTTAACTACTCGTAAAATTAAACTTTTATTAGGTATTAAAAATTGTTTGAATTAGAAGGACAACTGGACAACTAAATTTTTAAAGTTTGGTACAAAAAAATAAAAATAAAAATGGAGTTTAAAATTGTATATTACAAAAATGGAAATTGTAAATATTTTGTATGATGATAAAATTGGATTATTATTTAAAACATTTTAAATTAGGTTTTGTGTAGAATATTAAATTTTATTATTTGCAGTTCTATACTTAATTCTTTTATAACTTATAAGTCCTTTTTTTTATATGCCCAGTTGAAATTATAAAGAAGAAAATTTTATATTAAAAGGATTCTAATAGAATATAATGCAGATTTTGATAATTTAATACGTTTTTTGATTCATAAATATTTAAATTGAAATTGCATAAAGAATTGTTAAATTAAATATACATAATTTTTAAATACTAATATTATTTTTTTTTTTCAATTCTTTTCAGGTAAGCAGTTTAGAAGGAAAATCCTTTTATAAAAGGACATTTTGGAATCAGTAGAAAATTGATCAAAAAAAAATAAAATGTTTAGGTAATTTTTGAAATAAAAGAATATCTTTGGTTTATAAAGATGAAACCTACAAACTGGAAATTTATCCGTTTAGCTTTTAGATCCTTTATAAAAATTTATATTTTTTTATTACGAGAACTTATAGAGTTAAATATATAGTCAAAAGTTAATTTTTATATTATATTTTTGTAAAGAAACCATTTTTTTATATCTCATCTTAAAAACTATATTTATTTTTTTTAAAAAAAAACTTTTCTATATAAAATACAAAATGATACAAAGTGCATTTTTTTATAAATATCCTTTATTTTTATTGGTTTTTGTTTTATTTGTGAATATTTTCCCTAAGTAACCACAAAGTATTCAGAAATGAAAAACTATTTTCAAACTAAATTTCGATTTTTTTTTATTATTATAACAATTGTATCAAGAAAATAAGAAAAATAAAGTTTAGTTTTCATCCAAAGAAACTTGGTCTATGGCTGACATGGTCTCTACATGAAAATACAGATTTTATTTATACATTTTTTTTTCTGTATAGAAAAGGATTTTATTTGTTATACACATGAGGAAGAAAATTTTATACAATATCCTGGAGAGAAGAAAGTTAAAGATATTTTTGTTTTTGTTGTTTCTATAAAGAAATTTATATAAAATTTTAAATTTTTTTTATTCACTGAAAACAGTTGAAAACTAACTTTTAACTTATAGATTATATGTTAAAAGTTTAATATCAAGGAGCGAAAATAATATTTTAGTATATTTACTGTTGAACTGGTAAATTTATTTGAAAAATAAAAATTATGTATTGAAATATTAAGCAATTTAAGAAAAAAAAAATTCCTATATACGGTATACCCCAATAGCAAATTTACAAATAAACACGAACGTTGAACGAATTCTCTACATAATTTATTGTAGTCAAATGTGACATTTTATTGTAACTAAACAAGATTATGAACTTTTCCAATTATCTGTAACAGTTAAACAAAGCCGCAGCCCGAACAAACTTAAGCTTATTATCGAATTTCCTGTGAAGTGAAATTTTTATAAATATTTAAGATTGTGAAATTAGAAGTCACTATCGATTTCATCGTGAAAAAAGTTGTGAAATTCTTGGTTTCTATTTATTAGAAAAAGTTTTAATTAAAAGTGGATAATTTATATAAAAATTTCATTTCACAGCGATCTCGATACTAAGTTTAAATTTCGTTTGGTATGCGGCTTTCGAAAAAATTATTTTATCTGTCTAAAATTTCTTGGTGAAAAGGTCTATTAAATTTGTGAAAATATTGTTGAATATTTTGTTAAAGTTTCGAAAAAACGAACTAAAATTTTCTTGCACTCTTAATTAACTTATTTTTTCATAAGTCACTGATTTATTGAGTTATAAAAAGCGGGCGTGCAAACATCGCTAGTTTATACTAACGTACAAAATCAATACTAACGTACAAATAGTAACTGACTGATTCATCTGTATGAATCTCATCGGTTGTGCTTGCTGGTTAAATTAGTAAACTAAATTAGGGAGTTCCCAGTAGAAACTACACTGGGTCATCCAGTATGTGGTGTCACTGCCACATATTGCGCTCGATAGGAATCAATACTTGGGACGTGATTTACTGCACTGTTGGTCGACCTATTTAACACTACCTTTATGCATAATTGTTCTCTTCATAACGAATTCATTCCTTATGAAGAGAATTAGTATTGGAAACCTTACACAGGGACCACAATGAATATATCGAGATGTCTCGTGATGCGTGATAGCCACGGATCTTCACGCACTCTTCTTAACTTGACCTAACACATTTAGATATTATTTGAAAAAAATTTAAATTTGGATAATTCTGAATTAAATTCTGCTAGGTTATGAAAGAAACTGCTGTGCATATTCTGTGTTAAGTGAAATATTAATATAGTTGGGTAAGGGTTTTATAACCCATAATAAAACATGAAACATGAAAAATGATTTATCTACTTGAAAAAATGTACACATTCCATAGAATACTTTGATACAAAAATTTGGTAACAGACTAATTATTATTGTCAGAATCCTTACTCGAATTCCTAAATATTCTACAAATATTATCCTGAAATTCTTTATTCAATTAGTAGAATCCTAAAACTTTGTTAATTAATATACAGTACTACAATTTAAAGCTATGTATATAAAAACTAAGTTAAATTTTGTTATTGGGGATTATTTACCCAATAAACATTTACCTGTGTTGAATTGGTAGTTGATATAGTATCTGATATTTGGTTATTAGACGATTCAAGTCTTTTTATGGTTTGTTGAATCTCCGATAGGATTTTGTGTACATTTTTTTCATCTACAAGAAATATCATATAAATTTACTATAAATTACACTCATATATTATGAGTTTATTGTGTATTTTCATATATTATTGTTCATGGCATTTTACAAAATAAAAATATATAAATCTGAGCAATAAATATTGTTCCAAATTATTTCGAAAAAGTGCAATTTCCAAAAAGAAAAACCAATTTTTATTATTTAACAACAATTTAAGATATTTAAGTTTATGACTTTCTGAGTTTATTTTGTTTTGTATTTTTTCTATATATAAAGTTTTAAATCAAAATCATTCGTTCGAAACTGATTTAATAATTTCAACACGAATAAATATCATTTAACAATTTTTTTTTGTAAACTTTACAAATTCTTATTTTAAGGATATTTGTCACTGAAAACGAATTGAATAAATAATTGGAACAAAATTTTTATGAAGATCTTAAAGAAAACAAAAAACTTCCAATAAACAAAAGTTAACAAAATTTTACCAATTTTACTGACCTGATTTTGGTGAACGTAAATGTGATTTTAATTCGGAAACTAAAAACTGTAAAGTATGATGCGGATTGAATATTAATAAATTGACTTTTCGATCTGTTGACGGTTTCTGTTCACTATAACCAATCGTATCATTCTTTTTGGTATTATAACGATGAGAATGTGATTTATTATGAGTTGGATAATGTTGATTTTTATTTTTTCTTGTTCCATATAATGTGGACACTGATGATTCACTCTAAAATTTATAAAATAATATTAAAAATAAAATATAAAACAAAATAATTTGAGTAAATAAATATTTGGCGAGTAGTAATGGCATGGAGAGGTTAGGAGGGGTTTAGAGAAATGGTGGGCAATTATTATTATATTAATCACCCGGCCAAGCCCGGACTGGTGATGAAAAAGTACAAGTTTTTAGTTCGCCACATTTAATTTAATTTTCATTTATTCAAAGTGGCGTTTTCATTATATCACTTTCATAAAGCAAAATAATTCTTGATTGCAATTGGGGCTTTATCTCACTTTTCGAAAGTCATTTCGCATGACCTTAGTTTACGGCCCCGATCTAACTAAGATAAAAATAATGAAATCTAATAAAACTACATAAAAAATATTCAAATGATTTAGCTTTGATTTAATTCGTTATTTTCTAATAGACACACAATGATAAATCTCTGTCAAGAATGTCATATGTTATGCCACTGCCCAAGTTTCAGCAGTAGCAGACTTAGAGCTTGGAAATTATAAATTTGATAACATACAAATAATATAAACTATTCGTAAGTGTAATTAATTAATTATAATAAATGAGAGTTTAGTGATTCTTTACTACCCTAAAATTTGATACTTGTGAGTCAGTTTGTGATCTAGTGTCAATCTCTTCTTTCTAAATAACTATGACTATATAAAGTCATCCATAAAACTTTAGTTCAACAAGAAAAATAACATAATTTTCTTTTTATTGATTAAATTTGAAATTCTCAAAGTCAAATTAATAATTAATATTCAAAAATTAATATGTCATGCAAATTAAATATTAATAGCTAAATTGTGTACATATATGCAGTTTTGATCGTCAACCTATTTTTTCTTTTTTTGCAACTAAATATTTCATTTTATGACCTTGATTAAAGTAAATAACATTTTTCTAACGTGCAACACGAGTCCTTACATTATTAATGCAAAAAAAAAAAAAAAAAAATTGTTATTCTTTTCGTATAAAAAAATACGAAAAAAAATATAATTAACCTAAAAAGGATTTTTTTCCAAAGTCATATAAAATCGATTTAGTTTGTGTTTTTTTTTATATATTCTAGAAGTATGCCAAATTGAAATTATCACACCCATTAAAAATCATTTGAAAAAAATAAATAATGTTTTCAACAATCAAAACGAAAAACTAAAACAATAATTTAGATATAAAATCATAAAAAAATTATTGTCATATTGACACATACTTGGAACAATAGGTGGAAACTATATTGAAACTATTTATTTTATGGTTAGATTACATTTTAATTTGATTTTTACCGGCCCACCTTTAGATAATTTTAAATATCACGTTCGTGATATATCAAAAAATAACATACAATTATGTAACAAACAAAATTACTATGTCCTTTTACTTTTATAACTTTTAATAGTTGGTGTATAGCTATAGTCCATCAGAAAAATTACAATCAACTTGTCTGTAAGTGTCTAACTATTTATCAGGATAAATAATATCAAAAAAAAAAAAAATATTATATTAAAAATATGACCAATTCTTTACCATATAATCAGTATTAAATATTTCTCACGCTATATAAATATTGTATATACTTAAAGACACGCTAACGCTAACTATATACGACGTTAAAATCATTATTGGAACTACACCAATGACTATAAATATAAAACATTTATCCTTTAAATATCAAAAAGACAAAAAATCATATATACACGCACAAGGAACTAACCAAAAAAAAAAATATAAAAGTCCTTTTTGTCACTGGTGATATCGAATCGACCAATCTGTTTTAAATCAATAAAAACTTTAGTAGTTTTTGTTGACATATTTGAAGTTTATGTTCATTGTAGCATGTAATTTTCCAAGTTTTTGACGCTCGATGAACTGAAAGTGTAAATTAGATGTTGATTTCCTTTCAAAAAAATAATTTATACGGATTAAAAGAAATTAGAAAAAAAATGTATAAAGTATAAAATACATAAAATATCCTTATGTACAATCATTAACCAATTAGTAATCCTTGTAATGATAGTAGGTTAAATGGAAATTTATAGAGAGTATAGGTGAATATTTCACACACATTAGAAAATATTATATGTTCAACAAGGATAAATTTATTTGGAAAGTTATAATATTCTTGGAAAAATGTAATAATGAGTTCGTAAAAATATTATGAGTTGATGATTGCCCAGTTTTTTTTATTGATACTATACCCAAAGAACAATTAAATGTTTAGGAGTTTAGTATAGGAAAACAACTAAATAAATAAAATTGTCAATGATATTGGATTATAATATATAATTGGAAAATAGAAAATAAGTAATTTTCATTTGATACAAAATAATCAAGTTAAATAAAAGAAAAATAAAAGAAAATTGTCTTTCTATTCTTAAGTTTCATTTGAAAAAGATAAATTAATTCTATTAAACGTGCAAATTATGTTCTTTTGTTTGAGGGAAAATATGTGAAATAAAAATGGTATGTAATTTATTAAAACAAACCAGAAAATAAGTATACACTATTTAGTCAGTGATGTAATTAGGGACAAACAAAATCCAGATAATATCAAGGAAAGACAAGATTCCAATTACAATATGAAAAAAGCAAGTAAAATCATCGTAAAACTAATTTAATTCTAATAATTTTACTTTTTTCCAATTTCTAATTGAATTACTAGGTGATGGCGTAGGGAAGTAGTAGTGTTCTTCTTAGAACTGTCAAGCCCCATGTAAATGGTTGCCTGTTAATTCAAGTTTTTCTTTTTTCTAATTATTATAAATATTTATTTTTATTTAACTGCTTGATTTAAGGAGTTAGTGTCTTATCTATCAATATTTTTGTTTTCGGCGATGGAAACATTTAAAGCTTAATCTATTGCGGATAACAACATTTTTCTCAGCATGTGAGAAAGTGCAAGAAATCAAGCTTAAGGGTAAAGATATTTTCTTTCTTTATATATGTTAATTAACAATTAATTAGACTCCTTGTCATGTCCCCATGTTTTTGGTAATGTGAAGATGAAGTTTGTGTCCGAAATTAATGTAATGATTAGGTTATAAAAAAGAATGTTTCAATAAGGTTTTCTTGAAAGTATATTCCAGAACCATTGAAGCCAAACTTTTAGCTTGATTTGTTGATTAATTTAAGTGGAGAATCCCATACAACACGACCACTAACGTGACAACCTGGTTTAGTTAATATAGTGTATTTAGATCTAACTCATGGCATTCAGAAACCGTACCATATATCTATAGTTAGTTTCTATTTTATTCCGCAAGTACGACATGATTGATTGAATGGGATACCTAGTTTTGCCTTAAGTTCTCCCAATTGGCTATATTCCTACAGGATAGCTTCTGCAAAGAAATTATAAATTTACAAATTATTCCAAATTTCCTAAATACAATTCTGTTCTGACAAAAAAAAATAGGAAACAAAAATCATTACTTTTTTCTACTTATATAATTTAATACTCATTACAATAAAGTTGATTTCATTCTTTCGTAATCGTCCTATATTTCAATCTTCCTTGAATTTGTATGTCAGTATCGTATATTTTTTTTTCATTCCTTTTGTTTGTATATGATTTATTTTATTAGAGAGTATACAAAGTCACTTTACCAGCACGTAAATAAAAACTAAAATCTCACATTTTTTTTTTAGATTTTTTTTCTTTTTTTTCTATATACATTTTAGAAACGCAGGATATTTCTAAGTTCCTTTTTATATTTTTATTATTATTATTTTCGCTTTTTCTGATGAAATTAACTATAAAACAAAGCTTAGTAATTGCTAGAGGGGATATGGGAAATCATTTATTCTGTTTTTATTAAAATAATACTATACAAAGAACTTTTTATTTGAGGTCGGCACTATGAATTAATTAGCAACATATACCTAAAATCTAATTTGTTTTTCTAATACACTAATAATAATATAAACTCATATATTTATATATATTTAAACTACAAAAAAAAAAAAAAAAATATGGTATAATTTTCCTGATTTTCAATTCAAGTATAGTTTTTGTTGTTGTTGTTGTTGTTGCGAAAACTATTTTATACATACTGTGATATTGTCAAGGATTTGCGTGAGTAATAATATAAAATATACAATTTTTTTTTATCTACGGATAACATAGAAAAATAGTATATAATAATTAGCTCAAGGGTAAAACAGGGTCGGTGAAAGATAGTTTAAATTATACCAAGTTTGAGTTTGAGTCAATTGAAATTTGAAATTTGTAAAATGATTGTGATAGTTACGTTATTTAAGTTACGTATGGTGGTTTCGAATGCCGTTGGGCAACCAGAATGTTGTCAAATAACAAGCATTGGTTCACTAGTTTCTATCATGAGTTGGTTTTCAAGAAGTAACCGGCTTGGGAAAAGCGTTTCGTTGTTTTGGTCTGTCTAAAAAGTGAACCATCTCAACCATCCTCATCTGAATGGGTAAAATGGCCGAAAGATGCATTAGTGCAACTTTTTCATTCATTCCTGTTATACGTTTCCTGATACAGTTATTGTATAACAAGAACAGTGAAAGTATAACAGTAACAGTATAATTCCTCTTAGCGCCAGAATACAACTAGTATAACAATTAAAGTAAAAGCAACCATACTGTGACTGTAATTGTTATACTGGTCCTGTAACAGTTATACTGATACTGTAACTGTTATACTTGATAGTAACTGTTATACTTGATAGTAACTGTTATACTTTACAGTAACTGTTATAATAATTGTACTCTGGAGACATGAGGAATTGGAAAAGATTATACCAATTTTTGTATGAAAAACTCGTAGAAACGGTCAAGAAAAAAATCCTAAAATTACCCAGATCACCAGATTATGGAGGATGTTCAAGTGTGGCTTCTGATCTTCTCCAAGATATAAGTAAGTTAATAAAACTATTCTATAACAAATATAATTTATCATAATGTCCAGAATGGAAATTATTACTTGTACTTTTACAATTGTAGATATTTTATAAAGGAACGAGAACTTATAGAACACTAATTATGGTTCCATTCCTCTACAATATTTGTTCACAAAGTTTCTGGACAGAATCAATTATCATATACTCTACTGTAATTTTTCAAACGTCCTGGTTTTATTATGCAAATTAATTCAATTATATAAATTATCTCTATCTATAACCGACCCTGATTTAATCAAAGGATTTGTTCATTTTGCTGACATTTTAATTCTACTTACAATCTACTTATACTAATAAAATTTTACTAATATTAACACATTAAACTTAACAATTATTATGTATTTAATTTCTAATTTCTTCTTGTTAAACTGTTTTTTATTTTGTTATATATTTAATAAAATTAATTTACTAAACAATAAAAATAAAAATACAAAACTTTTTCTATCTTTGATATAGAAGAAGTCATTGACTGATAAGTGCTTCAATTATTTGAAGCTCATTTAAAGTTTTCATGGCAGTGGCAGTTCTGGGTTACTTATTAAAACTTTATATAGAAATTCTTGTGCGAAAATTAAAAAGGATAATATTTTTATATGTTCGATAAGCTAATTAAATTAAATTCTTTATATTATGATTAGATATCGCAAAGATTTATTAATATACTAATTTAGTTTATCAAAACTTGTAAGGTTCTAGGTTAGGGCGTTGTGCAATCGAAAGAATAATTAAGTAATAAATTTAAATGTAACCGGAAAAATAATATCTAAAATATTTGTAAAATATTGATTTCTGCAATCATAATTAAAAATAAGCATGTAAAAGTCATGTGGATGGCCACATCAAATTTTCTATATTTCTTAATTCAATTAACTAATTATAATAACTAATTTTTGTGTTTAAAGGTCTTGTTTAATAATTTTAATTTCGGTATTGCCTGAAAATATGCAATTTTGTAAATTTAAGTTTAATAATTTACGAAACATGTAATTTTGTTAAAAGTAAAAAGAAAAATCTTTTTAAATTAATTAATTGCATTTGCAAAGCAATTTAGATTTTGTTAATTTATCAAAAATTACCAACCTTTCAGTAATATTACAAATAACGACATTCTTCCAACTATATATACGAAATATTTCAAAAATTTCGCAAATAACCATTAATATAATATACAATTATGTCATAAGAAATTAAAATATTCTCACTTCAAAAAACTGTTCTGAAATCATCCTTTTAATTAAATATTCAAAACAACAAAAAACTCTACAACAATTACAATTCCTAAGGTTTAATTCCATCAGGAAAGTAATAAATTTTCAAAACTAAATCAATTTTTTTTTTGTTGTGAAACACTTCGTATAACAAAAATTTATGTTATGATGCGCGTTAAACAAAAAACCCAGGACTTTCCATTAAAGATTCTCAATTAATTTTCATGTCGTTTTTATTTTTTTTACTTATTTTATATTTTGTTATTCACATTTTACTGAAAATTTTGTTTTCGTCCTTGCACATAGTATATACAGAAAAGGAATTAAATTGAAAAACTACTAGTACATTAAAATTGCAATATATTCAGAGCAGCATATTTTCAATTGTTGTTACACACGCAAAAAAAAAAAAAGGATTCGACAAAATAACATAAAAAGAAACAACAACAGAAAATGCACAATCAAAACGTATTATCAACTTTTTACTGCACCCTAACTGCAATAGCTCATAAAATATGTACTTATTTTCTGCATTGCATTTACAAGTCTACATATAATTATGTACTATAAAAAAAAAAGAAAATAATAAATAAAATAACGAAAATGATTGCAAAACGCGTTAATAAATTTAGTTATTTTTTTGCTCCTGAATAATTTTCTTGAGAATTTTCCCCAAGAATATAAAATAATAAATTTCCTTTAAATATTTTTTTTTATATAAAGCATTTCCATGTCAAATTAGTCTTATTCCAAAATAAATTGGTCTTGTGTTGTTACCAATAAAATTGGTATTCGAAGAGTTTGCATATCAAATAATACTCGAGTACCTGATAATTTCATCATATGAAATTAACCGGGTAATTAAAGGATATCATTAAATGTAACTCTTTTATCCGTTTTAATAACTTCATAATTTGAAGCTTAATTTTGCAAAATAATTTAAATAATCATTTCCAAGATTTGTTTCTCACAATAAGACTAACAAGTTGAATTTTATTGGAATATGGAATTTGAAAAATTGCATCCAAACTTTAATCAGATTTAAACAAGCTAAATGTGATGGATTTTACATATCGTCAATCAGGAATTGAAACAGTGCGGCGGTGGCGTAGTGGTAGTGTACTATGTTGTGATGTATTAGGTCTCGGGCGCAACTACAGAGCTAGTTGTCGATGTTGCTCCAGCTGACAACAAATGTTTTCCTTTTTCCCCATAAAGGAAATTATGGTTCGGAATTCATATAAAATTAGTAGGTACAAATTGAATAAAATGTCACGAAATCTTTATCTTTGAGGAAGGAAAGGTTTGATATGGACTGTAGCACCATCCTAGCATGTTCAGCATAAGATATTCAACATCAGTCTCTTTACGAAGTAGTATTTAGAAAACGACATATTGCGAAAATTTGACATGGAAACGCTATTAATATTTTATAAAGATTTATTTACCTTACTAGAATTTACACTTAACATATCATTCCAAGTGTTTTTTTCTTGTGGTGCTGGTGGTGATGGTTGTTCATTTAAATTAAGTTCATTATTTGCTATATTTATATTTTTAATTTTATTAAAATTACCACTATCAAAAGTTTTACTTGGATATGGTGAATTATTTGGTACTGATGGTATTCGTTTAATATTATTAGAACGTTTTAAATTATTTGTTAAAATTGATGATTGAATTGAATTTGATGGTGTTTCCATACATGATCTATGAAATCTTTGAATTTGTGGTGGATTTTTTGATTTTGTTGATATATTTAAACTAGTTTTATTATTATTGTGCATATTGCAGCCTCCGTACACAAAAATTAATATTTTATTTGATTATTATTACCACCGACGTCGTAGTCGTCGGCCAGGAGTCTAGTAGACGACGAATTTTTTGTTTGTTTTGTTTGTTTTAATATTTGTGATGGCGCCTTTTTTTATATATATTTTAACTATATCCTTTTTGGTTTGAAACCTGTACATAATAATAAACAAGAATATTAAAAATAAACATATATTTTTGACAGAAAAACAATATTATGTTAAATTTTTGATGAAATTGCTTTTTATTTCATATAATTTTAATTTTGCAATAACTTTTTCGTCATCCTTTAATTATATACCTTTTTAATAGCTCCTGGTTTTCTTTATAAACTTCTATATATTTCATAAAAAATTATATGATTTACTGGAGAACGTTAATAATATTTATTTTTTATATAGTACAAATTTCTAATTGAACATAATTTCAACATAATTTGTATAAATTTTATTTAAATAAACTAAATTTAAACTTAAAAAACTTTTAAATGCAAAATATTTAAATAATTTATAGTAAAAATATTTTTCTTTCTATACAAATATTTTCTTTATATGTATTTGTTGTGGAAAAACTAAACTAATATTATGACGAAAAAAATTAATAAATAATATTTTTTCCTGATTTGGATTATTTTTTTTTATTGATTTTGTTGTCGTTTTATGACAGTTAACAGAAAATGAAAATTGATTGACGTTTAATTATTATTAATGTAAATATATATGTATATACTTAGTTCACGAGATAACGAAATGTAATATTTTTAGCTGTTATACGTTATTACAATTATGATTTTTGAAGAAATGTATCAAGAAAGTTTTGATATAAACCAGACATTTCAAATGAAATTATTTTCGGTATTACTTGTAGTCTATACTTTGGTTAATTCAAAAGGAATAGAGATCCAGACTAGGGTAGCCAAATTTATTTCGAATTGAAGAAGGACAAATACTAAAGCAAAAAAACAGAAACATTTACAAAATTATTAAATTTTATTACATTTAACTTCACTTCGCCGTATAATTTATCCTTATCTAAATTATTATCCAATGTTTTTCAAAAGTAAACGAATATTTACAAATTTTGCATATGGGGGAAATTTTTTATTCGTTTAGTGAAAATTGAGATAGTATCGAATATAAAGAATTCTCATGAAAATAAATCATTTGTCCAAGTATTTTAAAATGCATTCTAGAAATCTTGCAGAATCTTTGACTTTGATTGTTCTAAGTTAGTCAGTTTTTTAAAGAGTTGATTAACTTTTTAAAGAGTTGAAGCTCTAAAATTAATATTGCGTACGTTTCTGCTACGTTATAGTTATAGTTTTTTTAAATTAATTTAATAGATACTTCAAAATTAATATTGCAGAAACTTAACAAATTTTCAAATTTAATATAATTTTGTTAACTTTCTAGCTATATGTAACCAACGACAATTGTCTCTGATGTAACTCAGTGATTGTTCTTACAATTTTTCTTTAAAGTGAACCAAAAATTCAACTCTTATAAGGTTAGTATTCCAAAACTAGCAGGCACCTTGTATTATTACATTTTTATTGTACAATCTGTAACAATAATTATAAAAATTGAATTACAAAAAATATATTTATATTTCCCACTTTTCATATTGCCCTTAAAACATTTTTCTTCAAAGTTAAGGAAACTTTTTCTTTACAAGTGAAATTTCATCACTTTTAAAATAATATTTAAAACTCAGAAAATAAAAATTGAAATGTTTTTCATTTTAATATTAACATTTTGGTACGAAAAAACTAAATTTTCATCTTCCAATTTCTTGAAATCGTATTTCTTTAAACCAATACGAAGAATAAAACAAAGTTTAATCCTGAAAATTTTTCGAGTTATTTTTTAATAACTATTAGATTCTATCAGAATGTTATATTTTATAGGCTGCTGGGCTTTTTAAAAACTTACTATTCGCTATGGCTTTAATTATTGCACCCAATTTTAATTATAAAGTTGGCCATACATTATACAACATGTTTGCAACCATCATCCTTATGGATGTAAGGATGATGGTTGCAAGTTGTAAGTGTATGGCGATGTTGTACAACATTTCTTGACGTTCTGAACGACAGATTTTTTTGAATGTTGTAATATCGGTTGTAAAACAAGTTGAAATGTGTGTAGTGATTTACAACTCGTTTGACAACATGTTAACAACCAGATTGCACAATGTATGGGCAACATAAGACTTAATAGGTAAAATTTGCCAGGAAATGATGCGATAAATCAATATATAAAATATCCTATAAAAGGTAAAAAAAAAATTATTATTTTTATTTCTATACAAATAATTTACGTTCTGCACTGGGTTAGCACCAAAAAAAAAAATATTTTATTTAATCAAGATGGATATTTAATATGTTGAAATTTTTTGTAAATGGCAAAAACATATAATTGGTTTATTTCAAGGATATTAAAAGGAAATAATTATAAAGAAATCGAAATTAAATAGCACCTGACATTATAATTAGAGAGTCTATTTTTATATATTAATTTATTATTATTTTATTTACTATTTATAGATTTTCTTGTAATTTTTAATTATATAATTCGTGTATCTCGTTTACTTGGAAAAATATAATATATTTTTTAATTTTTTTATTGATTTTCTATTATTTAATTAATATTGATGTATACAAAATGGATTTGGCTGGATTAAATTTATAAAAAAAAAAATGTTATATAACTTCTGCACAAAAATTAAATTGACCAATCAATCTCAGCTAAATTCGAATATGATACCACCTGATTTATCTAAGTGAGGTAGGCTTTGCTATTTCAGTTAATTACAGTTGATGACACACAGTTGTTCATTTGAGGAAAATGTTAGATACCATTTTTTATAATTCACAAAAAAAAAAATATTGTGTGTGTGGCTGCTAAAGTAACTGGGAACCGGAAATAAAAATCTGGTAAGATCAATTATACAGACTTAAAGCTTTCGAATGCCTTTAGTTTGAAATTTGTAACAAGACTAACAATATAAAAATTGCGTATAAATTAAGAGTTTTAAGTAGAAAATAAAAAGATATAACCAACACGAATTATTCGTAGCCGTAGCCGTAGCTAAGCGATTTATTCATAAAATTTAATTATATATCGGTTTATGAAAACGTTCATAGCAACGCATTGTATTTCCATAGTTTTTCTGGCGAATGTAAAATAATTTTCAAATAATTATTTAGTATAGGCTTTTACCTATTCAACATTTTTAATTAAAATTAATGAAAATAATATTAATGCATATCATGTAACTCTAACATGCGAATTTCGCTGACATTGCGAATAATTCGCTGATGCTGTAAACCATCCGCATTGGTTTAGTATAACATATAAATGAAATAAAAATTATTTTATTTCTTCTGATACTCAGTTTATCATTTTAAACGTATAATAATTAAATTTTGGGATATAACTACATGATAGATTCATAAATTTTGGTTCACTAAAATTATAATATTAATAACGCCTAAAGATATGCAAATATAGATTTTAATTTATTTACGAAAATAAGAAAATCTTCTGCCTGGTAATGTATGGCTAGTAGAATAAACAATAATAATATTTAAAACGAAGCCGGGGAATCGATTTACTTTGATGAATTTTAATAAATTTATAAATTTTCTATTGAAATACTAAAATATCAACTTTGTACCTTAAACAATTTTTCATACGAATATACCATTTTCTAGATAGATTTTTCAGTTATAATTGAAAATTTATATCCTTCTAAAATTTTACAGTTAACCACCCCTTGACCGTATAAAAAAATAGCTTGTTGTCTCTTTTAATCAAACAATTCTAATAATAAAATGTATATTGGTATTCTTGTATATATATTTAAAATAACTTTAATATTAAAATACAAAATCTTTTGATATAAATATTCAATTTAATTATAAACCAATTAAATATTTAAAATATTTAATTATTTTACATTTGGCAATATATATATTAATATATTACTATATATATATACATATAACATAAAGATTTTATATAAATTCATAATTAATATTTTCACAAAGTAAAAAGCGAACAATCAAATTTAAACCTGATCAGATTTCAGATAACTCATTAAATATTTAATAGTATAACCACAAAAATTTATTTTCAACATTCAATTATGCATAATAATATCTGACATAGTACATAAAAATATCTATATATATACATATATAAAACATATAATTTATATATATATTTACTTATAATATTAAAATGTTAAACCCAGAAGTAAATTAGTAAGGTATATAAATATTAATAATTTTAATCTAAAGAAATTTCATTTAATTTAATATTATCTTATTTAAATTTTATATTTTAATTTTCTAATTATATTTTAATTTATATTTATTTTTATATTATATTTTATTCTTTTGATGTTAAATTCTACTTGGTGGTAAAAAGTGATCATCACAGTACACGTTACACTATAGTTTTATATTTAAAATAACTTTCTATTCGCTTCAAACCCGTTTAGTTTAATATGTGACATACTTTATGTAGAAATTGTTATGATGTCCATACATTGTACAATTTGGTTGTCACAGTGCTGTCAACTAGGCTTTGTTTTTGTAATAAACACATTTGTGTTTTTCCAGAATATTTTCAAATGTTAAAAAGAAATTCTAATAAAATGTAGACGAAAAATTATTACAATTTAATATTATTTTAATTAATAAATAATATTGATAACATAAACATATAAAAAATACTGTGTTTTTTGATATAAACGTCAAGAAACGTAAATTTTGTTGTACAAACTTCCCCATACACTATACAACTTACAGCCATCAACCAACGCCAGATAAATTAAAATATTTTAATATTTTTTTTACTGATTTGTCAACTGTTAAAATAGTTGTGGTATAGTCGTTAACTATCCCGCAAACTAATACAACTTCATCAAGTTGTCAACACATTGATAAACTTATTTTATAATGTATGGTCAGCTTTATATTTTTGTCAATGTATCAAATTCGAATTTCTTATATTAAATTTATAATTTTACGTGTAATTAGTTATTCAATAACTAACTTTTCAGTGTTGCGACGGATTGAGTGCTGCTGCTGCTCAATACAAAAATGAATTCCAAAAAAATAAAAAAAATATAAATTCCTTATTGGCGAATCTGTACTCAGCATAATATTTTAGTAGTTCATATCCGATTTGAATTAAATTAGTAAAATATATTATTTAGTTGATCTTCGATGAATTTGTAGTTGGTTCCTTTTTATTAGATCACTATCAAATTTCCGAATTATATAAAATAAATTCTTCATGTAAATCTGTAAACTTGTACACGTTTCTGAAATGATATACATATTACGAATAGTAGAGCATCATTTCCTTTTACAGTTTTATAGTACAAAAAGTGTTTGTAACTTATTAACAACTTCATTAATTAATTCCGAACTGCTACAATAGTTTATAAATATCACAATCCGAACCATTATATCAAAAACGAAAGTAATTCAACACCAAATGTTGGTCAAATGAATTTGACATAAGATATTTATTATAAATTTATTTTAAAGAAATTTTACAATCACCCTATATAAATTATCATAATATTTTTATACTCATCTTTGGCTATCAACATTTTATTTTATATTTATATAAAACAATACAAACAACACTAAAAATTATATGTAATGTAGCTATATTTTAAACCTCATAATCAGAAAATTTCGTACACTCTCTTAATAGTCGGATTGAAATTAATCAAAAATATCGTTAAATTGTGTAACATTTTAATTACTTTATATACTTTTATAATTTATTAACCAAATATTATAGTTCATGATTTGATTTAACTATAATTGGATTATGTCTCTCTTTCTGTACTCTGTACACTGTACTGTATCTGTATTTTGATAATTTATTCGCACTCGTACTATACTAACTAAAATAATTTTTTTCAAAATATTTATGTTACTATTACACATTAACATTCCTCTCGGCTTCATGATTAGAATTAAGATTAAATTTTTAAGTTGAGTTTTTGCTTGATTTCAGGAAAATTACTTTATGGAAATTGTTGCATAAAGCTCACTGTAGACAATGTGGATATTGCTATTAAAATTTATAGAATATTTTGTGTTGCCGAATATGTTAAAACTGACAGATATGTTAAAATTATATTTGTTGCGGAGATATAGACACACTATCCGTCCATTTTACCACACGTCACCAATCGAATATACATACGTCGAATACAAAACAGTATATCCTTAAAGGTCATTGTAAGAACTAAGAATTGTCATTCATAAACTATATTGTATATTATTGAAGCCAGCAGTCACTGACTATCCAGGTGGTTAAACATGGATAGCTTTTTACCTAGTCGATTCCTTATTAGGCTGGTGCCAGTTAGCTTACTGCTTCTATGATTCAGATTTTTCACTGACTAACTCAGTTATTACCGAGTCCGTAAGATCTTTTAATTTATGGACTGTTAAACCTTTGAACAAAAATATGTGAAAGCAACAAATTAAACACTTAACCATCAAAATTAAATACAAGTTTTAAGACAAGCTTAACACCAACCTTCTAAAGCCAACCTTAAACTTTGCTGAGAGAAAAATAAAATCTAATCTCCAATAATTTTATGTCCCATTATAAAACAGAATGCAACTATACAACAAGTAGAAATGTGGACTGGGGAGTTCAACAACAACAACAACAATCTTATTAAATGTTCCAGCGTGACAGGTTATCAACGTGTCTCCATTTTTTTTTTCTCTTTTCTTTATTGTTTTGCAATTATTATTGTAAATAAGTAAAAAATAATTCCGAAAGAAAGAACAATAAAAACAAATAATTAAATAAAAAAATATCGTAAACATTAATAAAAAACTGGTTGTGGTTGGCAGCAAGTTGATCGTTTTTTATGTTGTTGAATATCACCAGTTATTGATCGGCTTTCTGTAAGTGCGGGCCGTCGTAATTTTAAAATATTATTTTGAATTTTAGATAATTTTATGAATCTTATATCAACATTTATAGCGTAATTCAGTGCGTGTTTTTAAACTTTAACATCTGGTTAGTAAAAATACGAATATAAATTATAATGTTGTGTCCGTAATAATTAAAGAAATTTAATTACATAGTACCAAAAAGATCATATAATTTAAATGTAATGAAATATTGAAGATCTAAAAATTAATTTAAAAATATAATTAAATAAATCTTTGATGTGTAAATTAATTAATTTGCAGTTAAATAAGAAAGAAAATTAATAATAATTAGAGAGATTTTTTATTAAAAAAGTAAAATTGAAAGTTGGTTGCAATGCAACATTAAAAGTTCAATGTCAATGATCATATACAATCTAAAATTTTATTATTATTTTTATTCAAAAATTATATTTTATGTAATTGGAGTGAAAAAGTTTGTCACGATTTTTATTTTTTTAATTAATTATTTTTATTTTATTTTGTATACATATGTAATTCAAATACGAATAGTAAAATTATAATTGAATTTTATGAATTTTCGTGTCGGTTTGTATATAAAATTACATTTTTATAATTAATTATTTCAGATTAAGATTTCCAAATAATTTCTAATAAATGTGTCTAATTGTGAATAATTGTTGTTATAAAAATAAAAATAAAATAATCTAAAAATTTTTGGTAACTTAAGGACGTTACGTCGGAAACGAGTCATTTAATTTCTTCTTAATAACTATAGACACTTAAGAAGATTATGAAATATTCTTATCAATTATTATTTAATCTGTAAACTTTTATTATTTTGATTATTTTAAATTTTGAGATTAATTTTATCTAATTAAAGATCTTAAAAATGTTGATAAGCTATTTTTAGCCTGTAATTAATGTCACGTGCACTGCACTGGCCAAGTATTTATATTTTTGTTTTAGAGATAATTGAAAGCTGAAAGGATAATTTAATTGAAAGATAATTATGATTTTTAATCTGTATGTTTAATCTAAATGTATAGAAGAAGAAAATAAAAATATTATTGCCGGTAAGAGATTAATCAGTCGCCGCGATCAATAATCCCATTGACAAAAATCATCGTTTTGTACGGAATGTAGACCATTTTAAACTCCAAAATCACACGACAAAACTATGGGCACTGTCACTATGTCGTTAACAGCTATATAACATACACAGGTTTATAACTAAACAATTATAATGGTTACGTCGGTGGCGGTGTACTTTATAAAAATTTGTACTATCAGCGCTTTAATCCGATTTTCACAAAAATACATTTTTAGCATTGCTGAAAATGTAGTATAGCTTCTTTCAAATTAAGAAGTAGAAATATGTAAGTAACATCAAGTGAGGAAACGGTTACATTGAAAAGTTCCTTTCAACAATTACAGTGTAATTAAAAGTTTAGGTTTTTGATACTTAACTCGTAAGAAGATCCTCTTATTGCACGGAATTCTCTTATTGCAATGAGATTCTATTTAAGTTATAATAATTCCTGGACTTACTTCTTGTTTGTAAAAAAAAACAGTTGATTTTGATTCTTTGAGTATCAATAAAACTCAAATTATTGGCTGTATATATTTTGATTAATTAGAAATTTAGGAAAACTTGGCTTTTACATTACTCTTTCTAGAAAAGGTGATGAAATATTCCGAAGTCCCAGAATCATCTCGCAGCAGTATATGACTTTATTTTTATAGTATTATTAAAAACGTTTTAATGCCACATCTTATTTGTGGCATTAATCGCTGTGCAGATATTATGAGGCACCTGTTGGTTCAGAAGGAGTTAGGATGTGAAATATATTCTTAATTCCTTCGAATACTACCATAAAAACTGTGGTATACTGTCGATCAACTATTTCGTCTCCACACTGTATAAATTTTATGTAAATTAATTTATAAATTTAGTACACGCTTTTTATTTACTCAGCTTTTAATTAAATTGATACCATTTAAAGTTTGTACTTAAGGCTGTAGCGAGTTTATAGATTATTTACCAATATTTGTACTACTGATATTATTTTTAGCACTCTCTTAAGAATAAAAACAAACTTTGTAAAAAGTCTGCTAGAATTATAGTCCAGGTTATCTTGAAAGGTATTTCAAAAATTTCAAAATTTCAAATATTATGTATAATAAATATAAGGCCATAAATAAAATTAATTAAAATATAATTGAAATTTTTTATGACTCGTTACTAAAGTTATTTTCATAAAAATCATAAAAATGTGATTCTGAGTAATAACAATTTTACTAATTATAATGTTAATTATTATAGAGAATTACTTTACCTGAAATATGACGGAAGTGTATTTTTAATAAGTGCAATTAAATATATTCTTCTATAAAACCGCAGTTTGTAGAAAATGTTTGTAATTTTGTTTTTATTTACGATTTTAATAGGGACCCACTAAAGCTACCGAACCAAAATTTTAGAAGCTTGATCAACCTCTGAATTTGATTCAAATCGGCAAACGATTACTAAATATCATATGCTCTAGAGTAAAGTACATCAAATTTAATGCATGGACCAAGCAAACCTAACGAATCTAATCACGGCTCCGACCTATGTGATATTACCTGTGTCCCTATGTCCAAGTCATCTTCATCTTCGAAAACGAATCCATTTTCCTACCCTCAAGTATAAATTAATTCGCTATTTTCTAATTTATTGACTTTCGCATTTGCCAGATGCCAGTAGAAAAAATTCAATGATTTTTGATTATAACCAAGTAAATCTTAAGAATTTAATATACAGAGAAAGTTAATGAGGACATACATTATTTATGATCTCAAATTTCATAAGGTCATAATCTGTTGAACACGTGTGATAACTTGTATATAATAAACAGCATATTTATCAGAAATAACTGAAGAAAAATTAATTTATTATTCAATTTGTTTGAAATTTGAAATTTAATACTTTTTTCGATATTTTCGATCAATTTTCCCATGAATATTAAATTATTGCATATCATTATAGAAATTTGCAAAAAAAAAAAATTATATTCTGGCGAAATTTCTTATATAGGGGAGGTCTCACTTGCATCTTTAAAATTTCGAACTTGTAATTTGTGAATGAAAATGTTCTATTTATTATAACTTAGATAAGTAGTTTCATTTCTATTTAAATTAAAAATAATTAATTTGAAGAGTCTTAAGTTTAACACCAAATCTAATCTTATATAAAACTTGATTGGCGGCTTGATAAATCTTTCAATCAAAATAATAAATAGATGATTAAATAAAATATTATTATGATTTTTTTATAGAATTAAATTCAAGACTAATTGAAGGCTAGAAATTGGCGAAAAACTTATTTTAACTTTCTTGTTTTCTTCCCAATCAACATTTAAACCTTAATAATTCAAATCAGTTTTGCAATAAAATAATTGAGTTGGTTAGTTTAGTAGTGTTGCCAATAGAAAACTGTAGTGGAAATAATTTGTAAATTTTATTAAATTTTTTAATTATAATTTATGTCAGCCAAGAGCTTATTTGGTACTCGTTCTCGCTAGGATTAGAAACAATAAATACGCTGTAAATAAAACAAGTGCATTCTGAATTGAATACTTTTAAAATCATCGTGTCAGGTTTGCATTGGCTTTGAGTTCACAGTTGCTTTGATATCATTATGAATCTAGGGTTAGAGATAATCAGCAATAAAATGCCAAGTGATAACACATATCTAAAACACATATAAATCACGCTGCTCACAGAACGTGGTAACAGGGATATTGTCTGTGTCATGGGTTTAGGATATTATTTTTAATTATGTCACAGGATTGTGTCAACAATATTTTATGGTTCAATTGGCTGCAAATTTTCGATAAAATATTCTATTTATTAATCGACGATTAGCAAATATATTTTATAGTTAACGCTTGGCATTATTGTATTTAAAAATTATGTTTAAAAGCTTAACATTTTAAATTCAGTCTATAAATTTATTGTTATATCTTGTAGCATTATTTGATATTAAAGAAATAATGTAATAGAAGCTGCCAAGCTGGACTTTAAAGATAAGAAAACGAAAACCTTAAAATATCCCTGAATTATATAAATTTCATAAACCTTAAATTACTGACAATACTGGCCGCATTCGTAATAAAAATATTTTTTAGTTTTTGTATTACCTTTCAGGTTTTTTAAGGATTATTAAATAAAAAGAAATTGTACCTGAAAAAAAATATATAAATATAGAAAAAATATTTTCTTATCTGTCAATGTCATTCATAAAAGAATCAAATATTTCTGATGTACGTAGCTATTTATATATCTATATATCACAAAAATTTATGTATACATTCAAAACTATATACAGCGTAATATTCATGACCTCAACCTCACAAAGTTTCAAATCATATTTTATTAATCTGTAAATTCAAAAAATAAAAAAAATTATGTTTGTCGTTTATAATTTTTTTTCTGTCTGTATTCATGGATTTGTGTATCACATCTGCGACATTCCATCAGATTTAGAAGACATACATCGACTATGAATCCAGGTTCATGTCCATTTTTTTTATCTGACATACACACATACGTTTGTGGCTTTTATATTTTCCTACGAAACAAAATAAAAAAAATGATATTTTTCTATTATATGAAAAGGATATTTATTAAAATTTGTAGTTGTGTGTGTAAGTGTTCTTTTATGAAGAATTTTTTTTTATTATGAATATTTTAATATGTTTGCTATTGAGTTTTTTTTAGAGGTTTTATCCTGTGGGATTTTCATATTATATATACGTAAAATTGAAGGTAAACTTTAAAATGAGTAAATAAAGTTTTAACAGCAAAATCTCATTTACCATTCATTAAATTTTTATTTGGAATGCACCGCCCGCCCAACAAGCAACAACACTATAAATCTCATGATGACTGTTTGATGACTTTGTAATTATTAAATATTATCATTTTCATTCTCTAGTCACAAAATATTATAAGCGTTTTTCATAAAGATTTTTAATGTAAAATTTCAAAATTGTTGTGGAGAACTTCAAGCAATATAAATATGTATATATACAATATTAAAAATAGCAATAAATTTAGTTTTATGAGTTTTTTGTTTTAAAAGTTTGTAGTTTAGAAGCTATAAAATAAAATTTTCTAATTAAAAGTTTTAAGTTTTAAAGTTAATTTTAAATCACGTCTTCGAAATTATGTATTCGCAATTTAATTAAATTATATTATACATAAAAATATTTAATACTTAATTAATGTTTTTGAGTTATAAGATTTTAATTTTGGTCCTAAAAATCTTTGTTAACATATTTGGTATTTTATATTTGAAATTGGGGGGTTTGTAAAAAAATAAATAAGTTTTTATTAATAGTAAATGTATTAAAAATAAGTTCTATACAATTATTTAGTCATTTGCTATGTAATTATTTCGATCTATTTAAAGATGAATAACGAAACTGCGAATCATAATCATTATTCGAATGATTATGATTTGCCCGGAAAAAGATAAGAAAATTCTACGATAATTGGGTAAGATATTGGAAAAACTGTTTCTTCCAAGCTTGATTTACATATCGACAAATTCTGCGACGGTTTTTATTAAGCAATTTACTTTTGTGACGGAGCCACACATAACTTTTTTTTTGACAGTTAGTGAGTGCAATTTAAATTTAAAAAACAAGAACATTTTTTGATTTTCTTTTTAAGTCTCAGTTCTGAAAGGTATTTGTGTTATACATAACAACGTTGTTTATAATTTAATCTAATTTATTCAGGGGTAATTGATACTAATATTAAGGTCAGGCCTAATGCAGGGATAATTTGATTTTACATAACTCAAATATTGAATTTATATCTGCCAATGTAGCTCATAACATAATAGAATTTTCATTTACATGATTAGAAAATTAAGTTAATAAACAGTGATGATTATAAACAAATGTTAAACATTTGATTTTGTACATCCATTTTGACACGAAACATGAATCCAATTAATTTTTTTTGCAATAATTTGTCAATATTTGAAGAATGCAGTACTAAATATCATTATCAATATGCAAATTCAATATTTCAAATATATAACCATTTTTAAAATTTGAATTTGCAATTTTTGATTTATAATAATTTAACTAAATTGTTACCTTATTTAAAAAAAAAAATTTGACTACCTAGCTCTAAGACTAACAATATTTTTATCACTCATAAACATTTAAGTAAGAATTTGCTTGAGGCATTATAACTTAACCGCGCACCCAGATTGTATCACTGTATATTACGTAAAAAAACAACAAATTTTTAGTATACGTTTTTTTTATATAGAAATGAGCGCCTATAATCATAAAACCACCCCCAATTTATTTATCCCCATGCTTCCAATAATAAGTCAGCACTAACAAAAAAAAAAAGGAAGACTTGTCATTCTTTATGCCCGACAGCATTAAGAATCTAAGCTTTATTTTTTTTTAGTGCACAGATCCATTTCAATACATAAATTTTCTAAATGTTCTATAACAATTTATGAAAGTCATTTTATATGAATGAGATATAAAGTTTTATATATCGCAAGGATTTGTTAATACATAAATACATATAAATTTGTATATGTATTATGTATGTATAAATGACAAATACATTGATATAATTATTTGAAATAATAATATCATCTTTATATGTGAAAAGTTTATTAAAGATTCAGTGAATTATATTTTTTTGTTTAAAATTTTCAGTATGTTTCTGGGTTTGGACCATGAAATTTCTATACTCTTCTTTAAAGGATATCCTTAGGGTCTTCTATATACATATTATATTATACAAAAAAAAAAATGGAATTATTAAAGATATATTTTAGCATATACGATTATTTTACATAAGTTCTGTTTTTTTTTTAATGAATATGTTGTTACCAGTCGTTACAAAAATTAAACTATAGTAAACTTAAATTTAAAAATCCTAAATATATTCGGTACTCAACACCTCCAGCAGTAGTTTTCATGTACACAATTTTCTGAACAGCATAACATTTCGCCATTTTCCTTAGTTTTTTAAAAATATATTTATAATTTTACTCAATTTATTATTCAATAAATGATTTTAGTTTATTTCGGTCTTTTGGTGGGTGAGTAAAGCACCCACCAAACACCGAAATGAACTAATAATTCAATTTTAATTTGAACTCTAAGGATTTGAACTCTATCATCCTTTTAAAGGCCTAGGATCAAATTTCGGTCTTTTGGTGGGTGAGTAAAGCACCCACCAAACACCGAAATGAACTAATAATTCAATTTTTTGTGTGTAATGCATTTCTGATAATTTAGTGTTGAAATTGGTAATCCAAAATTGCTAGATCTTAAAAAAGACTCAAAATGAAAAAGTCTCATAATTTTTAAAATCATAACTTCAACAAAAATATCATAACTCCATAATTAATTATCTTAAAAAGAGATCAGCTCGAATTTAGCTTAGCAATATAACTGACGTTAGCCTATCCTTAGAGTTCAAATTAATCTATAGACAAATATGCTTTAATGCTTTTTAACCTAACCTAAGCTGGAGATCATGTTTCACATAACAAGTTTACTCAATATTTCCGATGATATCGACATACATTCTCTATTCAGGAACATTCTGGTGCAACTTTGAAGATTTTCCAACCATTATATTTCTTTTCTTTCAATACTACGTTGACCTTCTATTTTGCTCTGTACAATTAGTTGGAGTAATTCATATTTTAGACCTCGCATGATGTAGCCAAAGTAGAATTTTTTACGATATTTAATTGTATGCACCCAATAATTCACAATTTTTCTGCATTTTAGAACTTCAGCATTAGTTATTTTCGCTATCCAATTAATTCTACCTTTACTGCTCATGTTTCTACTCCGTATAATAATACTAACCAAACATTAAATCGCATGTAACATGAATTAAATTTGTTAAAACTCACGATTACATAAAACATTCGTGAATTTGAAGAAGGAATTTAATTTTTGTTTACAAACCCCTTATTTAGCTAATTTGAAATTTTCTACAAATAACTTTATATAAAATATTATTAACAATATAAAAAATATGTAAATATTTTCAATATAATTTTGCTTCTGGCTAAAAAATAAGCTGATGAGAATGAGAAGCATATAGAAATAAAAACTTTATTATCGAGGGGCCATTGACGTACTTAATGCAACTCTATGAGCAATGATTTTTTTGTTGTTGCTAAATAAAATCTTAGAAATTATGTATGGATGAAAAAGGATATTAATTTGAAGTACAATTATAAAATGAATATTATTTTTATATACAAATAACAAATATTAAAATTAATTTTGATTTCTTAAAGAGTTAAACACTTAAAAACAATAATTTATTGAAAATTTTGTTTAAGTTTATATTTTAGAGATAATATTTAAATTTTATAGAAAAATTAAGGCAATGTCAAAAAAACGATTAAATATTTAGTAAATTGAAATTGCATTTTAGTAGAACTTTCTAATTTACTTCTGAACATAATTTCAATACATCAAATATAGATTATTGCCATCTAGTGAATCAAGCAAAAACGCTAGTGGTATTTAGAAATAGTTAAATAATTCACTAGAAAATTATATTCTTAAAATTTTATTAATAATGAAATGCTATAACTTAGATTATTTGTGGTTTTTGGCTATAAAGGAATAGAAAATACTATTAAAAATGACCGCCAGTTTAGCTAGGAAAGTTTCAGGTTCAAAGCAGGTCGAACTTTCTATATTCCACTAATATAAAATACGAGACTAATCTATATAATTACTATTCATATATAAATGAAGATCTGACAGGACATTTTGCACCAATTTATAAAGTTTATATTCTAATAAGCAAACCTAAAATTTTTGCAGCTTCATTTTTATCCTTAAACGAATGTTCAAAAATTATTTCATATAAAATTTCTAAAATAAAATAATAAATATTATATAATTTAAATTAATTAAAATTTTAATATATTTATATTAATTTTTTTTCTTCTTTTTTTGCAGACAACTATCATCCTTATAAAGGCCTAGGATCAAAGGACGCAATTTTTTTTTAATTTCGTTTTGTTTTTCTTTAACATTACTGTTTGTATTCTTTCTGTACGTGTCAGAAATTGTCAGCGTTTGCGGAACTAAAAATATAAAATAAACTTTGAAATAAGTTTTTTAATATTATTTATACAAAACGAATATAAAATTAAAACTGCCCTCACTTTGCACATCAAGACTTGTTCTAGGATTAAATGAAGTAGATAAATTTTTTGAAATTTCCATAAAAAAAAAATATTGTGTAACTTGTACAAGAACTATTTGATAAAAAAAAGTAAATTAGTAAAAAACCCGAAGGATATACAGAAATATTTTACTTAATTATAAAGAAAAAAAAAATTGTTTAAATTTTTTTCTATAGAACTGGACGAAATCAAAATTTTTTGCAATTTAGATTTAACGAAATGGCTGGCATAAAACTTCAGGTAAATTTTACATATTTTTTTTTAATTACATAAATATACAGAATCAAAAAAAAAAATCTGCTATTAAATAAAAATGGAATTAATTAGATTAATTTTGAATTTTTTTCTATTTATTCATAATTAATTCTTACAAAATTATTTAAGAATTCCTCTTTGAATGGTTTTATAATATTTACGTTTCTAATTATGATACCAATTTAATATTTTTTGTTTCGATTTTCATTCGTATCCAATTTTTCCATCCACGTAATTTATTTATGATTAACTAAGTTTAAGAAGATACGTCAACAATTTAATTATAATATATTCAGAGTGATGCCCTTAAGGATATTAAATTAAACTTGTATGAGACTGTCTTCAGTTCAGGTCTTAATAAACTTATAAAGAGAATGTAGGATAAAATAGGGATTAAAAATCTTAAATAGTATAAAATTGTAGAATTGGAAGTAAATGAAGAACCGGACATCTTTCAGAAGAAAGGGTCGGGTGAGTCATTTACATGACGAAATCCATTCGGTAAAATTTCATTGTATTACCTTAGTCACTTCAAAAATATCGAACTGCGCGGTTCAAACAATATTATTGGAGGAGGCAGATAATCGAATATATTCTTATAAATGGAACGAATAGAAACAAAATCAGAACACTAGAAAATATAAAAACATCTGCACAGACTCGATACTCGAGGTTTGCACCCTCACAATTGCGGTCCCTGTGACTAAGCAGCTGTACTCTATTTTATTGGCAGTACGTGTATCGCCAGTAATTCATAATCACGAAATGGATATGACAATAAGCCTATGGTTGCTTGCAGTAATTTAGTATAATCGTGGTCATTCCTTCTCCACAAATCAAATCTAATCTAATCTAATCTAACGTGAAGTCGTAAATTATTCTAGAAATTGGTGAAAATTTTTACAAATCTATAAAATTTCTTAAATTTAATTAAATTATTAATTTATTTGTAACTTTAAATTACAAAAAGAAATATATTTCATAATGTAAAACTATAAAATTATTTTAACCTCAAAAATAATGCTAAATTTTATTGCTAGCTGAATTTTAAGTTTTACTAAAATCTTAATTTTTATGTCTTCCTAACAAATTAATATCGAATCTACCAAAGTTTATTATATTATTCATATATAAAATCTACTAAATTAACCAATTTTCCCAGTACTGTGTACACAAAATATAAAAGGACTTTAAATACAGAATATTTTCTCCGTATCAAAAACTTATAATATCATTAAAATAGAACAAATAAAAAGGACAAAAATTTTCTAGTTTTCGATTTTATTAACTTATATATTAAAATTACCATTCAAACAAAATTATTCTTCAAAAATTGTATATAAAAAATTTGTATTTAAAGTTATTTTCATACAATAAATAACATAAAAACCACATAGAAAATTCAACCACATAGTAACACACAATCTCTCTAGTTATAGTGTGGTGAGGTCTTCGGTACCAAAATCTACTTCAAGTTATTTTTTTTTTGTAGGTGAACTGATGACGAAAACTCTTAAAAACTTTTGATAAATAAAATTCTTGTATATTTATTTTATTATGTGTGTAACAAGAACTTTAGGACTCTGTCATTCTCAAAAACCTTTTTGAATTAACTTTATATACAAAATTATATTTTACAAAATTTTCTATATTTTGTTATGGTATGATCGTACAGGGTGTATCCTTACGTATGGCTCAAACGTAATTTCATTGAAAATAATGACCGAAAATAATCATTTTAAAACTTTGTTGAGCTTCAGTCCGTTTGTCCGGAACCCTTCTGCGGTATGCTCAAAAGTCACATAATGGAGTTAAATAAGGGAATGGGAAGGTAATGTGAATTTAATTTACTTTAACAGCAGGGGAGCGATTCATAGATTTCTGAAAAGCAAGGACTAAAAAGATCCTCAAACTGAATCTGCGGAAGATATCTTCTGCGACTAGGAGACTATAGCCTGAAATAGGCTAAAACACATTCTGAATCAAAATGATACATCTGAAAATAAAAATGAACGTATATGAACAGTTTTGATTTTACTAAAGCTTTACTCCATCTGTCGCGCAAGTTATTCTCAATTTTAAGTTAGGGTTATCCTAAAGTTTGCATTAAGAAACCATAAAATAATTTAAATTGTATAGTTTAAACTCTGGCTAAAGTTTAAGCTAGCACTACGAACGAAACTTACCATTTAAATGTAATATTTTCTACACAAGTTAATGAAAGTTCATAACAGTTGATTCGTTGGTTAGTTTAAGTGGGAATTGGCTAAGGCCACCATGTACTGAGGTGACATGAACCGGTTTTAACTCTATTTAAACACATCCTACTTCTATTATGAATGAAATCAGACTTCGCTTTATCTGCCTCACAAAGATTTGTCATTAAATTCAAAGTGTTTTAGTTTTCTGTGACAAGAGGGCCACAGAACATGCTCCTCTTGACAGCCTCTACAGATATATATCTGTGTAAGCCCTAAACACGCTACGTGTTTCCTAAATTTGAATCCTGATAGTAGCAATTCCGGTATACATTAGAGTTATTGGTTAATCAAAACGTATTAGTCTTGTTGGAATGTAGTTGAACCCTTTACAAATAATTTACTATCATATACGTATAAGGACACTCTGTATAGTAAAAATTTTGTGTTTGTTCTGGTTTTGTTATTGTATATGTAAAATAACCAGAATACAAGAAAATATAAAAGATTTATTTACATTGCAAATAAACATGTTTTTTTAGTGTTTTTTTTTTTTTTTTAGTAAATATTTAAAATAAATTCGTTATTTTCGTTTTCTATGCGAAAAGCGTAAATTTTTTGTGTATGTACAAAGTCTAGAATTATGTTGTGTACTTAAGGCTACCAAAACCAACTCGTCCTTTTAATCAAAAAAAATATATATATTATATATATATTAATATAAATAAAGGATAATATTATATCTTTTCGATGTATCCATCTATAGAAAAGTTAAAGTTCAACGATGCTTAACAATATATCCTTTAAAATTGTAAGGTAGAGTAAATTTCACATAAATTTGTATTATTATAAAACATTTTTTTTTTATATATTATGATTAAAATGTTTATATAAATATATATAGAGATAATAATTATGTTGTTATAGTATGTACATAGTGATTTACAAAATTATGTCCAATAAACAAACTTGGACAAAAACTATTTAGTCATAGAATTACGAGACATTATGAAAGGAGCATATGTTTTATACATATATATTTTAAATAAATTAATGGATAGAATTTAATGTGTCAGGAATTATAATAGAAATTATGTCCTTATGATAATGATTCTATTTAAATAGGAATTTTAAATAAAGATTTTCGATAATACAAATATATAAATACGAAACTTTTTTATTAACAAAGATTTGCTATAGACAAAATTGATCATTTTGTGAAAAAGTATTTGAACGGATTTTTTTTTAGTAAAATTTTGTATTAATTATTTTGAGTTACTTGGTAACCATTTATCTATTGAATTTTATATTGTGCTGACATCTACATATTACCAAAAGATTGCTGGCGCTATGTTTCTCGTTTCTTTATTCAAGGAACAACAGTTTGTACTTGATTACTTACTTATTTATTTGGTTCTTAGGA
This sequence comes from Rhamphomyia laevipes, assembly GCA_963920725.1. Lineage (NCBI taxonomy): Eukaryota > Metazoa > Arthropoda > Insecta > Diptera > Empididae > Rhamphomyia > Rhamphomyia laevipes. The sequence continues at coordinate 3,957,616 of OY987255.1, read as the reverse complement.
AAAAGAGATTCTGCAGAGAACTCTATCCTGCGCAGCAATTATTTAGCATTCGGTTATGTTAAGCATTTTCGTATCGGCTTCAACACCATCTTTCTACCAGAGATTCTGGACCTAACTTGGAGTTAAAGCTAGCTTTTGCTGGACCTGTATCTTCCATTCGTACGACATGGTCTCTAGTCAGCGAAGTCTCTGGAGTTGATACTTTTTCACTAGGCTTGAATAAGTCATATAATATTCCGGCGTCAGCTTGCCGAAATGATACTTGCTAATCTGAGTTTAATCTTTTCTGTGAACTTACTTAGAATTAATTATAGATAATATCAACACAATTTATCTTAATTTTTAAATTTAACTATCATTACATATTTTTAGGCGTTTTAAAAATTTTTTTTTTTAAATGAGTGTTTCGTAATTTGAAATAATTAATTTGATTAAAATCAAATTAAAAATTTCGTTTATTAATTATAATTATTTGAAGAAATTTATAATAATTCGTATATGCCTAAAAATATACTATATTAATTTCATAACTCCTAATGTAAACGTAAATGAAATTGAAAATTTTCGTTTTTCTATCTTTTAAACAATTTTTTTGATCCCGAAACTTTGATCCTCAAATAAATATTCCATACTTTTCCAATTTCCTTTTTTTTTTTTTTTTTGTAACTTAACTTAAATATTAACTTCGGTTTACCATTAAATTAAATTATTCCATTTTATTCCTTAATAGTCTACCAATTTTTCACATAGAAAATATCCTATAATTTTATATTCTTCCAACTAGAAAAAAAGGTTTTCATTTATATACGTGTCCTGTTAAATAATTTATCGGATACTTGCATAACAATTTAGTAAATAGTATATTCTAGGAGATTGTCAAAATTTGAAATTAGGACACAATATATTTCTATCCTTATACAGATCAGTATAAAAATTTTAAATCAAAAAATTTATAATAGATTTTTTTTTTTTTTGAAAAACTTATTTTTACATTGAACATACATTTTTTTTTGTAGGCATAATAATGTCATATCAATTTGTCTTTCTTCTTATCGACAGACACAACGTAAAAACGTATACGTAATATTTGCAAGGATATAATAGAAAGATAAACTATTTTTTTTTTTATTATATTTTCTATGTAAATATTGTAATATCGTTTATATTGTAAAACACTTAAAATTTATATAAAATATGTATATCCTTTTACAATATCCTTAAGAAAAAACTAAAATTACTTTTTTTTTTTTGTATATACGTATATGTATTTAAAAAATTTCGAAAATCATCTAAAATAAAAATTTTCTGTTATTTTTTTTTTTTTGTTACATTATTATATCCTTTCACGTATCCTTTAAAAAAAAAACACCATCACATTTCAAATATACAAGGCTCTGTAACATTTTGTAACAATGAGCTGTTTTTTGTGGAAGGTGAATGATTGTGACTATATAACAACTATAGTACAAATAAAACATCGTTAAGGAAGGAAAATTTGTTAGAAAGCAAAAAAAAAGAAAACCGAATATTATCCTCACCACCTCTTAAAACCATTTTATTTTTTAACCCTTTTTTTTATTTTATTTATTTATATAAATAATATATTTATTTATTTATTTTTTTTGGTTACCAACCGACAATACTGAAAAATTATAGAGAGAAAACATTTTTTTGGTTTATCTTTTACACGCTTTACTAGCGGTTTCATTTATGGACCTGAACAAATTTCCTTTATATATTTGCATATATTATTTCAACTTTATTTATTTTCATTTTCATATACCCTGGCAAAATGAAGGAGTAAAAATCCTTTCTATTTTATTTTTTTTGTACGTATACGCAAAGACAAAAATAGTAAAAAGGATTTTTCATCAAGCTGAATTTTTTTTTATCCCATTTATTAATATAGTGTGTTAGGCATTTTCCCAATATTTTCTCAGTTCTTATTTTTCACAGATCATGTTCGGTTGGGTGTGTTATATTTTTTTTTTTTTTGGTTTTGGGGTGGCCTTGATGGTATAGATAGGATGTGTAATATTGCTACTAACAAACTTTTATTTTTTATACATATTGACAATTTGACTGATGGAGCGCCTCAAAATATGCAATGTAAACACATATTTAATATATTCGACAAATTTGTTATTATTTGCGTGATTTTTGTTTTTGTAGGTGTTAGTAGGGAATTATTACACTGAGAGAAAAAAATCTGGTTAATAAAATTTATTTGAAAATATGCTATGGATTAAATGATTATTTGCATATTTTCAGGCAAATTTTATGTTCCGATATTGAAATAGAACTTAATTTGAATAAAATTATATCGTAAAACGTGTACTGCTTTAGTCAATGCTTTTTCACATTGATTGTGGTATAGTTCGATTCGGAAAAAAATTGTTGGTGCTAAATGTTGAAGCTAATATTATTTAGTTTACATGCCACTGTGACCCGAATGGTCTTGAATTACAGTACCAGAAAAAATCTTAAGTTTGATTCAATTACGAATTTCTTCGACTTACTAGACAATCCTCAGACACTCACAGTGGTACTGCTATGGACTCAATATCTATACAAGACGCTGCCGTCACTATAATCTAACATAACCTTAGTTTACAAATCAAATATTTGCCAAAGCTTTTTTAAACAATACAATTTACAATTACATATTACTATTAAAGGTGTAACTGTTATACTTACCGTAACTGTTATACCAGTATAACACTCAAAGTATAACAGTTTCTGTATTAGACGTCGAAAGATATAAGTGAATGTTGGTTTCCAATTTTTTTCCATCCTTTGCATTGCGATCCAACTTGATCGCTCCAGAAAAATACAAATACTAGATTTATCGCAGAAAATTGCAATTTTTAACCTAGTCATGCTACTCGCTGTTTTGGTTGACCAATCACCATTGAATAACTCTTAAAATATAATTAATAAAAAATAAATTTTAAACATAATTTATTCATTTTAATTAAATGCGAAAAAAAATTAAATTTTCTGTGTAATTTGAATGAATAAATAAACACAGAAAAAAAAATAAAAGGTTTAATCTTTTTTAATTCGTTGAGTACATACAAAACTAAAGGATATTAAGTCTATATGTTATCTTCTATTGATATGTACATAATTTATGTTGATTTTGTGTGTCTGTGTTGATTTTTTAAAGAACATTTTCAAAAAGGATTTGCCAAATAGGGTAACCAAATAAGATTATTCATTTTAATACGAACAGTAAAGTAGTTTTCTTTAAGTAAAAAAAAAATAAGAAAATCAGAAAACAAAAAGGAAAAATAATAAATGAAATACAAAGAAATAAATTAATTTATTTATTTTTATTTTTTTTTACAAAAAAACAAGGATATAACAAAATTAATTGACTCACTTATATCTTTCGACCTTAACGTCATTTAATGGTGGCAATTAAATTGAAAATTAATAGTTATAGATTTTGGGATGTACAGAATGTAAAAACGTAAGCAGTTTTACGTATGCAATATTGTTTTTTTGAAATTGTTATTCAGATTTACTTTTATTTCTCTAAATTTACCATTTAAATTGGCAGGTATTGGATGTGTATAATCCTCTATTTGTGATATGAGCGCCACCTGGATTGTTAGAAACTATGTAATATTTGTCGGATAATATTCGTAATATTTGTACGAAATTTTGGTGAATTGATATATTTAACTGTTTCATTTGGTACAATTGACTGAAATTATCCTTTTTGGTAAATATTATTTGATAAGCAGTCAAAGATTCGTTTTTGCAGTCCAGGTTGACAATTAAGTATAAAAGAAGATTCAACTCAAGGAACAATATTGAAAAGGATAGCAAATACAAATTATTTGTCAAAATATCTATAACTTATTCTAGTGGTCTGTGCTCGAGGCCAAAAAATGAAACCATTAATTAAATCCTCATTTCCATATATACAAAAACATTCCTTTTTTGATATAGGCATCTTTTGCCAGGACAAATACAAACTTGAATTAAAAAACTTGAGTCTCAAATATTGGCAATTTAATTTTTCATACACCCTGTTACAAAATTGATTATTTTTTTATATTAATATTAATTTTGTTATTTAAATATTTTATGTAAAAAAAATAAAATTTATATTAAAATATAATTTTAGCCGGCCGTTTGCATGTTATGGCGGCTTACGGTGAAGTTTCGATGATCTCACCTCCATCTTCAAATTCAAACGGCCAAGAGCCAACTGGACAGCTGCCGCCCCTACCACCGCCGCTGCGTTCAACCCAAGTTCTTCAACCATTGACCGTTTTTCCAGGTGTGATCCATTAAGTTTCCAATATTTTTCATTTCGTTTAAATTTTCGTTTTTAGTTTATATAATTTTGTGTATGTTTTTAATTTGAAAATTTATATTAAATTAGTGGCAACTTTTGAATTGACCATTTTTTTTTTTTTTTTTGTAAATTGGATATAAGAATTTGGAATGCATCATTAGAGAATCATTGATAGATTAGCGTTTAGTTAATTCTGTTTTAATTTGCTTGAGATTTAATATTTTGTTATTTAAGGCAAATTTTCAGTTGTCGCACATTTCTTAAAAATTTTTGAGTTACATTTTTTTTTTGTAAATTTTTAAGTTTACGTTCAGTTTTTTTCGTGTTTTTAAGTTTTTGGTTTTAATTGTAATTGATTATTTCAAAGTAAGTACTTTTATTTTTTATTTTTTGTTAAATTATTTTAAATATTTTTCACTGTAATTGTCCAAAAAAAAGCACATTATTTTTTTAAATTAGATGTATTTTTTCTATTTTAAAAATCACAAATTTTTATTATAAATTTATAATTTTTACAAATTTAATTTTATTTTCTTAATATATAATAATTTTTATAACGAATTTTCTTTTTATTTACTTTCTTTTTATTCTTCTTCTTTCGTTTTTAAAAAAAAATTATCAAATTAACAAATTTTACGTGTGGCTTTATCGTTGATTTTATTGTAGAGTGAGTACAAGAAAAATTATTAAAACTTGACAAAATCACAAAAAAAAAAAACTAATTTTTAAATTTTTTTTTTATTTTTATTTATTTTATATTTAATTTTATTTTTTAATTTAAATATTTTACTTAAAAATGTTTTTTTTTTATTAAATATATTAAACAATTTAGTGTCCAACTTGAGTGACGGATCTTACGATTATGTTTTTGGTGGTCCAATTGAGGCCCCACCACTATCTTCAACACTTAAGCTGACCTCGCCACCTATAAGACTGAGATCGGATGGTAAGTAAAAAAACCTTTCCTAGGGAATATTTATTTAATAAATTTTGAGAATTTTATAAATTAGAAATGTATTTGATTTGATACTGATTCAGTACTTATATTGTACTTATTTGGAACTGTTATACTGATTCAGTATTGATATAATACATAATTGGTTCTGTTTATTCTACAATTGTACTGCTTTATTACGGATTCGGTATTAATGTATAACATAGTAAATTAATGTAATATTATTGATGCTGATATATATGGTACCATATTAGTACTAATCTTTATTACGTACTACTGTAATTATGATAATTCGTTCTGTTGTTGATGTACAATTGTACTGCTTTAGTACGAATTCGGTATTGATCTATCTATAACATATAAATTTAATGTAATATTGATGCTGATATGGTATCATATAAGTACCAATTTTTATTACGTACTACTGTAATTATGATAACCGATATTTTGTTTTTTGTTATTTAATTAATTACAATAAATATAAAATATTGAAATTTTCTATAGATGGATCACATCATGGACATGGTAGTTTACTATTAGAAGATGGACGATATTATCGACATTCATTTAGTTATGCCCATAAAAGGTCACGGCCCATAGCGGAACGCGAATTTCGTTCCTATAGTTCCAAAAGGGGTAGTCATGGCGAAGATGAAGATACTCTACGACAATTACTACTTGAGTATGTACAAAAAATTTATTAATTATAATATTTTATTGCTAAATTATAATAAAATTTATATTTTAAAAATAATAATAATAATAAAAAAAAAACATCCAAACATTTTAAAAACAGTATTTAAATAAAAAGTAATATATTTAATGAAATTTCAAAAAAAATAATATATTTGAACATTTATGAAACACTCACACACACACAAATTATTATAACACACTTAGATAAAAATATGAAATTTTCTAAAATTTTATCTATAAACAAAAACTAATTTTAATTACATATTTTAATTTTTTTTAATATAATCCCTTTTCCAAATAAAAATCCTTTATAAATTTAATTTTTTTAGTTTAATTCTGTCGTAATTTTATTATAATTAAATTTTAGATATTTTCCATATTTAATTTTAATTTTGTTGATTAACTTCAAATTATCAAATGTATAAAAATTAAATTAAAAAAAAAATATTACAAAATTTTGAATCCTTAAAAATTCTATTCATTTTTGACTGAAAATCCTTAATAGAAATTTTATTACAATTTTTTCAATTTCTCTCGTTGTTTCACATTTTTTCGTTAGAGGCCATGTTTTATTTCGTGATGGAAGCATGAATGTGCATTAAATTTTGAATATGAATCAAATTTTTAATAAATTATACATTTTATTTTTACTTTTTATGTGTTTTAAAAGTAATATTTCGATGATTTTGGTACGAATAGGCTAATCAGTGTATTAGAGGCAGAAATAATGAAAATTGTTAAAATTAATATAACAAATCAAAAGTTTTGAAATTGAGATCATAATCTAATAAATTATGATTTAGCTAAAAAATTGTCATAGCAAAAAACTCTTAATAAAACGGAATGTGGTATTCCCAACCGATTTTTATAAGTCTTGTTTTACGATGCTTTCCAAATTAATGGTTCTATAATTTAATGTTGTGGGTTTCTTGAAAATAATAGACATTATGATTAAATCGACATTTTGTTCTTTATTGATAATGATGCTATTTTGCTGATATTGTACTGGTTCAGTTTAACATAAATTCAAATAATAATTATTTTATTAATTATTCATGTATTCGTAAAATCATGACCCAAAATTAAAATAATAAATTATTAAGTTTGCATTATTGCCTTTTGCTCTATTTAAATTAAATTTTTTATTATTATTCCAAATTTGAAGTCAACTCTCGCTGCTACTGCTACATTTCATTTTGCCTGTATTTAAATTAGCGTTTAGTTAACATTTGGATGATTGTAGATACTATCAAAAAGCATATATAGGAAGAGATCAAAACTTATATTTAAAAATATATATAGACACAAATTTTAAGATTACATTCTTTGTGGGATTTAATCTTGAAATCTTAAAGTAAAAACTTTTATATGAATTTTACTCTCTTTCTATACATTCTTTTTGCTACTTTCAAACTTCGCTTAAAGATAGAATCCTTTTCTGTTTTTAATATATGTTCCAATTAGGATTATGAAAAAAGGAATTTGAGAATTCAAATCTCCAAACAGTGTAGTGATCCAGTGATGCTTTTCATATTCCTCTGCAGTTTTCCATCTTGGAAATTTCAAAATCATATAAATATTAATTTGATTAAATTCGAATTTGTAAAGCCAATTTTCTTATTTCTAGTTAATAATTACTGATTGTCTAAGCGTTTACTTAACAATTATCGAATTCATAATTTCGTTTTATTTTTTAATTTATTTTAATTTTAATAAAATTTATATTAATTTTAGCTTGTACTATTAATTAAATGAAAATTGTTTTGTATAAATGTTGTATAAGTTTTATTTTCATGAAATTCATCGACGTTGGTTAATCATTAATTTTATTAAATTTTATTTTGATATTATTCGTACATTTATTTAATATCAGGTCCAGCATTTTTTTTACTTTTAATTTTATAATAAATATTGCAAAAAAACACAATTTTTGTTTGCATTTTCAATGTAATTATTAAAAATTGGCAGGTGGAATTACAATCACGATTTCAATTGATTTTAATTATTTTCACGAAAATAAATAAATTATATTTTAATATTTAAATTATGTTCTGGTGTTGTTATAATTTAAAAAAAAATAAAAAAAAAAAAATTGGTAATTCTGAAAATCATGTATTTAATCATGGTAAATTAAACATTTTTAATGTTTATATGAAATTATTTATTATTGGGTATATTTACATAAATACAGTGTGTCCCTGTCTCTTTGAATACTATGTCAAGCAATAAAAATCAATTGTTAATTATCTTAAATTTTAGAAGAATACGAATAATAATTTGACTTGGCTGGTTGGATTTAAAGGCGAGTGAATTTCAAGACCCCACGCACATATGCCACAACTAAGTGAGCTAGTTGCATCATTTTTACAGCATGTTAATCCATTCCACGTCTTCTTATATAGTATTTTAACGCATGTTACCTGTAATGTAAATTTGATTATTTAGCATACATTTTAATATATTCGGCCGTAGTCATATCTCTTCACTAACAATGTCTCATTATTTATTTATGACTTGTTTCTTAAGTTTTACATAGTACAAGAAATATGTTCAAGTGGATATCTGTCAGAATCTCTAATGACATAATTAGTACCATTGAAGTGTATAATTTTTAATACATTTATTTTATTGCAACAAGCTAATAGCTTTTTAGAGAGACATTTGTTGTGAGCTAATACTTTCTTCGAATTCTTAACAGTACAATTACATATTGTAAATTTTATTACTGGTACTCATTTAAACAATGAGTCAAAACTTAGAGCAACATCTATGTTTCGGTTTCGAGTACAACCCGGTAATTAATGCATCACAGCATACCACACTAGCACTACGCCACCATCTTTTATTTACATCCCAATTTCAAATTGATTAACATGAAATGTCGATTCCATTTTATTGAAATTTCATGAAATTTCGATGATACTTCATAGATGGAATTGACATTTCGGGAAGTAAGAACTACTAACAATTTATTACTCAAATTAACAGAGACAATCTGTATTTTTCGTTGTAAAAAAAAATAGTAAAAAATTATTTTAAATTATAAATTGTTATGTATGCACAAGAGGAAACCTTTAAAATTAATTTACATTACAGGTGACATGCATGTCCTTATTTTAAGGATATTTATATTTTCTCGCATATTTTTATGAAAAAAATAAATAAAATTCGGTAGCATACAAGAATAGATGATATTAATTATAAATTAAAAAAAAATATGTTATAGTAATTTATTTAATTATAAAAATTTGTTATGGTTTGAAATATTATACCACCAAATATTAACTAATTAAAATTGACACCATATATTTATAACGTACAGAAACCAGTGTTTTTAAAGGAATTATCAATTAGTCGAAAATTTAAATTTAAATGATTATTCCATGGTAATTAATTCCATGGTAAATAAATAAATTAAAAATATTTATAATATTTCTTCCAATTTCATAAGGTTCAGCTACACTGCTGTAAATTTTTCGGATATACAATGTCAATAGCATCAATTCTTATATCATTATTATGATTCGTCCCTATAGAACCCCTGAATAATGTGTGTTACACTGTACGTTTATTGATATCGATAGCAATATTCAAATCAATTCAGAAATACTGTGAAATACAAAGAGTAGGCAAATTCGTTATAATTAATTCAATGATTGTATATATGGATTGGATGTAATATCATATTTAGCTCATCAGAGTGGACCAAATTTTATAACATTGAGAATACGATGTTGTATTACGAAAAATGCAAAATGCAATTGTGTCACAAATCTGAAACTACAAACTTTTATCCCTAAATTCCTAATTCAAAATATTAAGGACCAATAATTTAATTAGTAAACTTTTAAAATGTTTATCCCGCAATTTAAGGTTTACTTAAAAAATATGTTTAACTCTTTACAGTCCTTTATATATTAATAAATTTATATGTTTTTTTGCAATCCTTTTAAAATACATAAAATTAATTATTATCTGCAGTTAAAATGCATAACCATTTATTTATTTATCATAAAATGTACGTGCTTGCTACCAACAAAACTAAATAAAGTAAATATTTTCATTACCCAACTAAATGAAATAAAAAAGTTGATATAAAATTTTGAAATTCTGCAATCCTTTTTTTTCACCTGAATCCTTTTTTTATTATTAATTTCTTTAATATTTTATTTTAATTAAATTAAAGTCAACAATTTATGTTACATATAGAAATTTTGCTGAAATTACAAATTATATACACATTAAAATTTTAAATTATTTTTTGAAATTTTATATAATATTTCTGTAAAAATTATAAAAGAAAATCAAATAGTTTTCAAAAATTATTATTTCAATTAAAATTTTAATATTTTAAAATTACTTAACGTATTCTATTAATAAAAGTTAGCTATATAACTTTTTTTTAGTAGTTTAATTTCAAATTAAAATTGTACTTGACAAATTTTATTCAAAATTGTGTAATTTAAGATTTTGTCCTTAAAATATCAAAGAATCTTTAATCAAATTTCATACTTTTACGAAAGTTTCAATTTAAATATTCTCTTGAAATTTTGAAACTTTACTTGAATTTCATAATTTTTAGCATATTGAAAGTGTTAAATAAACATTGAGAAAATGTGAAGGAATTTTCTACAATAAAATTTATAATTTTCATAATTTTTTAAGTTTTCATTTGAAACTTTTAGTCAAAGAAAATTAATTCTTCATAAAGCGAGAAACAGAATATCGCGACAGATGCGTTTTTAGGAGCGTTGAATATTGTGGAGCGAAGAACATATATGCTTCAGCTTTTGTAGCAAAAATACATTTTGGTGCTAACTGAGTCCTAATATGATCCAAATCGTGTATCGTTTAGCAGTGAAATTATTGATTCTTTGATAATTAAATTAATTAAATGAAAAATAAAACTTTCGTGTGTAAAATTAAATATAAATGTTAAAAAAGATTTGATTTAAAGAAAATATTTGGCTATTAGCGACAGATTTAACAATTATGATATAATAAATTGAAAAGTTTGGAAATACTGAAAAATTAATTTATAACAATTTTCTATATTTGTGAACATTTTTTCATAAATTACTAATTCAATTTTTTTATATTGAACAAATCTTATTTTATGTTTCAAATATATTCAAATTAATTCAAATAATCCTGAATAAAAATTCAATTTTTACAGAAATATATATTTTTATCAGTACATCAATTTTTAATTAATTTTTACGAATTTTTATATTTTATTTTTATTTTATAATTCAGTTAAAATTTCTGCATTCATTTAGAACTTTTCAATGAGAATGTACACTGTAGTTTATCCTGCAAATAGAATTTTTTTAATAATAATTTTTGTCATTTCCAAATTAGAAATTCATTTTTAAAATATTTAAATAAAACATTTTTTAAACATACAACATAAAAATAAAAACATAACAAAAATTTTGCATCAAGAGAATAATCATTATTTTATTATGTTTTTTTTTACTCCTTTAAAATCCTTTAAACACAATTTTTCATTATTTATTTGATTTTCCTTCATCATTAATTTACACACAAAAATTTAATCAAGAAATATAAAATCATATATACATTAAAAATGAAAATGTACCTAGAGAATTATGGTAATTTTACTGAAATAAATTTGAAAATATGCCAAAGAATAGCATAAAAAATATAGATAAATAAAACATAAATAGAAATTATAAAAAAAAAATTAAACTAATATCACCACTTTTCCATCCAATGAAGCATAAGGTGAATGAATGAATGAATCAATCAATTTAAAAAAAATATCAAATCACTTTAGTAATGTAAATATATAATTTCTATTGCACTCAATTTAATCATTTTAATGCAAGGTTGTCTAATTTCATCACAAATCATAATTTTATATATATTAAAATTAGGTACAGTTTTTAGTGGGTCTTAAATATTACAAAATGTTTATTTTTAAATTGTGGAATTATTAAAAAGGATGTTATGCATTTGTAATTATATCCTGTAATTTTGTAATTTTACATGAAATTAAGAATTTATGTAATTATACACTTGTAATTTTACATAAAATCACAATAACATTAGATATTTTATATATAATAAATTCACCAATAATTATTGTAGTTTTGATTGCAAAATTTATTAATTTTAATTTTTTTAATTTAAATTTTTTTTTTTTTTTATAATGTTTATTTAATTTTTATATTTATATTTAAATAATTTTATTAATTTGTTAAGATTATAAATGATTTAATTACAACAGCATAAAAATGTATAAAATATTTTCAGTTTTCCGTCATTAAATTTAATTTGATTTAATTTCTGTCTTTTGTTACCTAATAGTTTATAAAAACGAGATCAAAATGTATATTAAAGTTTTTATATGAGTTTTGATCTCTTCCTTATATATACTTTTTGCTAATATTTATTATATTTCGATATGAAAATTTACTTTATGTAGTAGAAGTCAGTAAGTAATAAGGATTCTTCGAAGCTTCAAATTTAAATAGAATTTTAATAGTAAAATTCATTATTTTCAATACATTAATAATAATGAATTGAAATAAAGTATTAATGATCTAAAATCTTATGGCAATATCAATATTTTCTATGAGTTATTCAATTTTTGACTAATTTAGTCAACAATTCAGAAGCTTGTGTTACTGAAGAGTCCATGCGTACAGGGTTTAAATATAATTAATTTGTTATATTGAATCAAATTAATAATTAAATAATTATTAATAAATATACTCTTAACTTACAGAATTAAATTTCATTGCTGTAAAGGATTAGATTTTTTGTTTTATATTTATTTAATGTATATTATTTTTTTGTAAATATTTATTTTGAATATTATTTACAAATTTATTACATATAATTGTTTCATTATTCCCAAACCGCTTTTAAGTTAATTTTTGTTTTTAAAATAAAACCAAATAAAAACTATGTTTTTTTTCTAAAATAAAAACTAAAAAATATTTTTTTTTTAATTTACAAAATTATTAATTAATCATATTTGGTGTATTATGATAAATTACTTTTGAATAACCAAAAAACATAATTTTTTTTTTAAATGTAAAATTTGTTTCTTTTTTCTGTTTTTTTAGATTTGCAATAATTATGGTCAGTTTATAAAGCAGTGCGTTTAAAAAACACAAATAAATCTGACCAAAATTTAAAAAATAAAAAAAAAACTCTCCTCTAGTTTTGGACATACGACATTCACCAACCTCAATAATTATTTAAAAAAAAAAAATTAATGAAAAATTAAGCATAAACATTTTTTTATACCAAAAAGAAAGAAATTTGGAAAAATTTAGTATAATTATAAAAAATATAAAAACAATTTTGAATGTGAACAAAATAAAAAGAAAGAAATAGAAAAATAAAAACGTGAATAAAAACATTAAAAAATAAAAAATAAAAAAATATAAATAGTTTTTTAAAAATTAATAAAAAAAATAAAGTTACGACAACTTTCATCATTTTTTTTTAAAAATATATAAGTTAAAAAAATCAAAGTCCTCCAAAATGATGGGCACTATGCCTCCAAGGTATATACAAAAATTAAAAAAATTTAAAAATTTTATTACCGAAATCATTTTAATCGTAAATTTAATTTAATTCTAATTTTTTACATATTTTTCTTTTTTTAAAAAAAAAATAAGCTATATAAATATATATTTAATTTGGGTATTCGGCAGTTGAACGAAAACAATTGATCGAATGCATAATTGAACCCATTTACCAAATGTAATATTGAATTGACATATAGTTTACATATTAACTGAATGAATAATTAAACTAATGTAAATTAATCAATGCATTTGATAAATTTCTATACGGTTAAATGTGTGTTCTGACATTATGTATTCGATCAATTGTTTTCGATATATTTTAACCGAAAACCATTTCATTTATTTTTAATGTTTCTTTTTTTTTTAAATTTATTAATATTGGTAAATAAATTTATTAGAAATAATTCACAATCATTTATAAAACATTCATTATTGTATAAATCATCATTATTATCATAATCATCATTCATTTGACATTTCATAAAATAATCATTTTATAAACAAACATTCATTAATTATTACACTAAAGAATTTTTTCTACTTTATTTTCCATTTAAATTTTCTAATGCTTCTTTTTTTTATATTTATAAATGCAATTAATTGTAAATAAAAATTTATAATTTTTTCATTTTATTTTCTGCTAACTGACAGTATAGAAAAATTGAAATATATAAAAAAAGTTTTAAGATCATTAATAAAGTAAAATATTAAATTAGTTATTTAAAAATATTAAAATCATTTATTTATTTTTTAACAAAATGTAAATAAGTATATACTAATATTAACAGCTTTTGAAATAATTACCAAAAATTAAAATATTGACTCTTGTAAAATGTATATGCCAAAAATCTTGTGACAGCTGTCACATATTATTTTTTATAACAAACTTTAATATTGGATAACTTTACTAATAAAGTTTGTTATAAATTTTATTTAATTTTTATGACAGTTGTCAAATTAATACTTCAAAAATTTTATTTTAATAAATTAAAGAAATTAAATTTTATATTTATTAAAAAATGTGTGGTTATGTAAATTGAATGTCGAAATGTCATAATTTAAAATAACGAGCCATTTGTAATTAAGATATATTCCTTTGCTTCTATACCTCTTTCTTAAGAAAATTAAAAGGTTAATTTTAATAGTAATACGTTGACTTATATTCATCATCACTTATATTACCCCTCAGTGACTCTCAATATGCGCAACCTATGCGCAACCGCTACGCACTACATAGTACTATCTGAAGAAAATTTGACCAAAATGTATGGTAGTTTTGATAAACTAATGGAAATCATTCACAATGCAGTAAGTTCGAAAAATTTACATTTACAATGCAGAAATTTTATAATTATATCATGGCTTCGTTTAAAATTTGTAAGATAACATTCATTTTAATAACAATTACATAATTATTCATAATTTTTTTTTAATAATATAAAACGCAACTTTAAAAGTGCCTATGACGCCATTGTAAATACTGCATTGTACCGCGTTTCCATTGCGTATATTAAGAGTAACTCCAGCATTAAGTAATTTTTGACTTTTCGATTGTTTTATGGTGACAATCCACTGTAGATTTGTTTTTCGAAAAATTATCTTTTCACTTTCCAGTTGCATCAATCTTAATATATTCGGGGACATATTTCAGCTGCCATGGTGAGGTTTCATACAATAAAACGATGTCAAATCATCTCACTTTTTATAACGTTTTAAATTCAATTAGAGATGAAATCGATTTTCATAAATTATGGCTTATTTTGAAATATGTAAACAATATTTTAATTTAATTAAATTAAAATATGTTTAATCTAGATTTAATTTGTTTAATCTCAGTGAATTAACTTACAAGCGCTTTTAGCTGCTATAAGTAACAAAAGTCATTCTATAAGCCACGCCATTAAATCCTGATTAGTCGAATATCAGAATGATTCTTCGTTTGTATAAAAAACCACATTTAAATTTAGATTAAATTGGCTATTTTAATTTATTTATTAATAGTATTGCTTTAATATCCAATTAATAATAATTAGCTTATAATATTAGTATATAAATTTTGTTGTTGTTTATTTTTTTTATGTAATATCAAAATTGGCATTGGACTTTTCACCAATTCATTTTTAATTTAAAATTGTTATATATATACAAATAATATTTATTAATTTTATTAAAAAACTATAAATATATAAAAAAAAATCTTTTTCATTTATTACAAAAAAATATTTATTATGCTTAATCCAAAAAGTTATTAATTAATACCAAATATTCAAAAATAAATTCATTTAATTTTAATATTTTTCAGCAATTTATATTTTTTAATCTTCTTTTTTTTTTTTTTTTTGAAAAATAATTAAATTAAAATGTGTTGGTGAATGTCATATGTCAATATTTACATCGAAAATTTATATTATTATAAATTAATTTAAAAATTAGGAAATTAAAAATATAAAATTCATTTTTATGTAATGTCCAGTAAATTATGATCTTAAAACTTTCTGATAAATTTCTCATTTTTTGTTTATCAAAAACATAATACAAAAAACATGCAAAATAAATATTAACAACAATAACAAGAACATAAACTAAAATCCCATCCATCATGAATGATTAAATTTAGCATAATTTTTAATAAATTATATGAAGTAAAATAAATAAAAAGGAAAAAAAAATAATAATATAAAAACGAAGGATTTAAAATAAAACAAAACAAAAATAAAACAAGGAAAATTACACACCAAGAAATTTATTTATATTTTATATTCCTTGTATTTTGTATCTACGGAATATCTCAATAATTTTAATAGTGAGTACAAAATATAATATATCTAACTGGAAAAATCCTTGACAAAACATATATATATTAAATAAATTGAAAAAAAAAGGATATCTTAGAATTTATATAGAATATAAGAAAGCAAAGCTAAAGGAAAAAAAAATATAATAAAATAAAAATAAAAAAAGAAAACTAAATAAAAAAAAAACACATTTTCCTTTTGCATAATAAATTCTTTCATATTTTCTGTATATTATGTATGTAATCCAATGGCGTAGCATCGTGAGTGTTCAAGTTGTGCATTGCACTACCTTTAAAAGCAAACTTTTCACTTCATTTGACAGTGTAAATTAATAACAAATTTCCTTAAATATTTTTCATTTCATCAGTTAAACAAATTCAATAAAGTAAAAATTTAAGATTATATTGATCTGTACCATTTACTCATCTAAATATCAAAATATTCGCAAATTGAAAATTTGGAGAAAATATTAGTCATGATTCGTTCAGTAATTAGACATCTTCATATGTTTTGTATGGAAAATTGATTTTTAATCACAGAATGAATTGAATCAAATCAAAAGAGTTAGGAGTGATTGCACTTTTACAAATCCAAACAAACTGACTCATATGTCAAAAGTATTGAAATTTGACAGTTTTAAAAATAATTATGTAATATGGCTGACGAAGATTTTATAGATGATATTATCCAGAATTAAGAAGTATATGTATAATAAGCTAATTAAAAATTACATGAAAACAAAACTTCAAACTGACAAAGTCTACTTAACCAATCGATTGGCTAATGTACGAATTATTGACAATTCATATTAAAATTTCATGAAATAGAATTGACATTTCATGTAATGGAATTAATATTTTGTGGATCAATAGAATCACTACTTTTGGTTGGAAATTCTGTTTGCCAAATTGAATGGTATAAATTCCAATTACTTTCTAAGAGTTTACTAATTTAGTTATTGCAAAATTGCTACGCCACTGGTGTATTGTATGTATATTGTATATACTATAGTATAACATATCTAAAAATGATATGAATATGTACATATATGTTAGAAAAATGATCTGGTTTTTTTTTTATATAATAGATTTTGTAAAGAAAGTGAGAGCATAACAAATTATTATATATTTATGCTTCGGGGGTGTTAAGTCTGTCATATCATTAAAAACACAATTTCATTGTTTTTAATTCTCCTAAAACAAAATAAATGTACTTGAATAATATTCTTAGTTTATATAGTTTTTGTTCACTATATAAATTCGATATGCTCTGACATATAAAACATTTTTATAAATATTATGTGTGATCTTTAATAATTTTTGAAAGATTTTGATGTAAAAGATTTAGAGCATAATTTTTGATCGAAATATCAATACAAAACGGTGAACAGATGAAGTATAAGTCCTTGCCATATAGGATATTTTATTGATATTATACTAAGATTAATTATCATATTATGCTTGCTCGTCTGATTTAAGCCCTTTCTCTTTTGATTGAAGCAAATTGATGTCGATTTTAGCAATAAAAGCATCTGATAACATTAATGTTCAGCATGAAATTTTAGAATTTGTCATGTGGATTTGGTGACTTCAATTGGCCCACTAATTCTTTTCAATCTTTTTCTCCGGGGCTAAATGGAAACAAGGTTTACGCTAGCAATTCAGAAATGATTCAATTGCTATTCCTTATTAATTTAAAAGTTAAAATTATCAAATATATACTTTGTGTATTTGAATGCGGTCATGAATTCAACCGCTGCACAGCTTATGCAGTTTAAAAACGGATTAGCCGTGAATATGCATAAATTTCGAATTAAAAAAATTGCAGCCTATTTTCGTTGATTGCAATAACTGCAAATACTGCATTCGTATTCTGCATTTTTCTCCGAAATATTGTATACTGCTTATGTTGCAAATCGAAGTGGCAGTTTTCGTGGCTGATTCTTTACCGCATCCCTATTAAATGGAATCAGTCAGCTCTTATGGAAACACTAATTATAATAATTGAAAAAATAATTATACAGTAGCTGTCATTTTTCTTAATTTCTATAAATTTCAACTCTTCTTTTCATAATAAAAACTATAGAATCTTTTACGCTTTGATCAATTGATAGAACGAATAAATACCAAAAATATCAACACCTGAGTTGATATTATACAAAAAACTCATAGTCCTTAAAATACTTTTAAATTAATTACATACATTTCTTTAAACTTTAAAATGTCATTTCAACAAAAAATCATCACCTCTAATATTTATACATATATATATATGTATATATTTAAATTATGTTTTATTTAACTTTTCTTATAAATATTTCAATATTTTATCACACAGATTTTCCCATTTTCTTTGAGATAGCAAATATAACTCATAACAAAAAATAAAACTTTTATATGAATGGGAAAACTTCTTTAAATAAAATATAATACTAATACTAAAACAATATCATTCTTAACAATTTTCATTTTAATCATATTTTCATAGTTTTACAAAAAAACAACAACAAGAACAGCCATCAGTCTTAATGTAAATTTATCTAACATTAATTTTCATACTTTTCCCAAAAGAAAATATATTTATGAGAAAATAGTAGTGATAATAATAGTACCAAAAAAATAAAAAAAAAAAAAAAAAAAAATTATTTGCGACCATATTTTCTTTAACAAATGAATTTATATAAAAATCCTATTTCATTTTCATATTTTTCATTTTATTCATTTTGTTTATAATAATTTTCCTTTTGTTTTTCGTTTAGTTTGTTGTAAACAAAAATAAAAAGGTAACATAGGAAAATTATCAAGTACATTTTATCGCAGGGCACTTTTTATCAATGAACATTTCAACGCTAATATTTCATCGTATTTTGTTGTATAGAAATGGGAGAATTTATTGACGATTTGGATGATTGAATTAGTTATGTAATTGAAAAAGTATTGCATTTTTATTGGACACAAATACAATTGCAAACCCTTTCAAATACTAATATAAAAAATATAGATGGAACCATTATACGCAAGTATATTTGAATTATCCAAATTTTGACAGAACTTGAAATATTTCATGGTATACCAAATATCTAATTAAAAGATTCTCCGATTTTCCACATAAAATTTTCCAAATTTTGATAAAATGTCCACTATAAAAATGTTCCCATGAAATGCGCCACGATAAAATGTGCTCGATATTCAGTCCGGCAATCAAATAAAAAAGATTACATCTAAGAAAATTTTTCATTTTTTTTTGTTTCTGTTGTTGTTGAGATATGAACGTGTGAATGTGAAGAACTACATACAAACACACACACACATATGCAGACAAATTCTAAGATAAACATATCCTTAAACATTTTCATACTTTAGACAATAAATTTCTTAAATATTTATTCAAGTTTTTCTTATACCTTTTATTTAGTTGTTGTTTAAGGAAAATCTTTTAGTTTTTCCTTTACCTTTTACGTATTATTATTATTATTATTATTATTTTCTTCAATAACTAAACATTTCCTTTTTATTTTTTATTTTGTTTGTTTGCGTTATAAAAGCAACACTAGAAAATTATAAATTTTCCCATGTACGTGAAGTCCTAAATTTTCATTTTTTTTTTATTATATTATTTTTTTGAAAGGATATTTCTTATTTGTTTTTTATATATATATAATATTATTTTGATTTTTGTTTGTTTGTAACCTATTCTTTTTGATATAACATTTTTTTACATACTACCTTTTTTCCTGGGCCAGGATTTAACCAAAAAAAATTTAAGTCAAAAAAAAAAATACAATATCCTTTTTAGCCGAAAATTTCCATATCATTTATTTGACTCTTCTTTGTGCTTATTGGGTAATTCTGGTATTGTATACAATGTTTGCCTCATATTGCTGGTTTTAGGTCCTGGAAAATGGTTTTTGTGATGCAAGGATATTTAAATTTCACAATATTTTCTTTCACAATATTTTTTTTTTTTTTTGTAATTTTTGAAAATTATTCATGTCCGTTTTGGTCAGGTAATATTTAACCAACTTTTATATATAAAAGTTAAAAATTGGAGAAATTTTAGATTACAGAGTGCATTCAAATTATAGAATTTAAATATTTCGAATATTCAATAGTATTTCTCCCAAACCCGAAGATAATAAGGATAGTTTGAATATTAATATCCTGATATAAGCTCGGGATAACAATTTTGTAACCCAAACTAGTTTTAAAGGATCATATTTCTTAGTGTTCCATGGGAGAATTTATTGAGTAATGGCCAACAAGTATGTAAAGAAAGAGAACAATGCATTATAAAAGTTCTTATTGTGGGACTTATTTTCAAGATTTCAAGATTACAAGCATAAAGCATATACAATAAATATAGCTGACAGTACTAATATAAAAATATAGATGGAACCGCGAAAAGATTCATATTTACATGTGTATAATATTATCCTATTTTTGACAGAACTTTATATGTTATATCTATATATATGAGATGTTATTATACCTAATATCCAAAGTCTTGGGAGAAGCATTAATAAAACTTCACTTTTTTCAATTTACACTGTAAAAATATGAAACTTTTTCCTATTAGCACTTGAATATATGCAAATTTTGACAATTTCGTTTGAAATTTCATTGATATTTAATTATAATTTTTTAAAACTTGATAGCCCAGTTAGTCTCAACGCACGCGACGGTTAGTCTCAACGCACGCGACGCGACGCTCGATAAATTCAAGCTGTTTTATGTCATTAACGCAATAACACAACTTTGAGAGTAACTATAACGCCGTTGTGAATGTTGCGTTGTAGCGCGTTGCCGTTGTGAATGTTGAGACTATCTCCCATATAATGATAATCTATAAAAAATTTACTGTCACTCTGTATTTTCGTTGGTTATATTGTCTTTGTTTTTGGAATCATATACAAAACCGTTCAAAAATCTTTCAATTTCCAATATCCTGTAAAAGGTTTTTTTTTTTTGTGCGTTTGTTCCTTTTATATATATCACATTTTCCAATGGGAAAAAGCAATCATCTTTCCTTTTATATATTCCTTTTTTCCCGGTTTTACATATTATATACATACAAGAAAAATAATATTCAAAATGAAAATTTATTTATAGAATATCCTTTTGAATTGTCCTGTATTATAATATTATTTCGTTCTTTTAGAAAGTGTCAACTCTTTTTTTTTTCTTTATAATTTTTATCGTAATTTTTTTTTCTTTCATAAAATTCTCTTATTTTTCTTATAATTTGATATTTTCTTTTGAAAATTTTCCATATTATAATTTTTCTTTTTTTTTTTTTTTTTTGATATGTTGAATTTATATTTTATCTGCAAATACAATTTTTTTTTTAATTTCTGCATTTTTCTTATAAAAATTTCTTTTTTATATACAATTTTTAGAAAAATATGTTTTTTTTAAAAAATTTCTTGTGTTTTACTTTCCCGATATAATATGGAAAACTTATTTGTTAATATCAGAACGATTCCAAATAAGAAAAGCCATATAAACATTATCATTATGAAATAATGACAAGTAGTGTGCTGTTTTCTATTATTTTAATTATATTTATTTATTCATTATGAAAATTAATTTAGAAAGAAAATAATACAGAAATTTCTAAATTACAATTGAAATTATAATTCAATCATTTTTTTTTTTTTGAATTTTTATTTAATAAATCACAATGATTTCGATCCTTTACGGAACGTTCGAATCAAACTTCAAATTTTGACACATCTGTAAAATTTTATAGAGAAAGCCGGATTGTAAGTAAACGTGTGGAAACAAATTCGTTCGGAAAAAGATAAAATTGTATTAGTCGAATGTAAAAACTTAAATGTCAATTAAAATTACTATCATTATATTAATAATAAAAGGCTTCAATATCATTGTTTTTACATGTATAATAACATTTCCATATTATAATTATTTTATTATGCGTAATTGTCAAATGATGGAATAGTCAAAAACATTTTGAATAGAATTCATAACCGAAACGAACTGATTTAATCGATTCGGACCTGCCGTAACGGAATCGAAATCATTGTGACTCCTTAATTTTGTCAGTCAAAAATAATGAATCTTATACTTCGCATACAAATTATGAATTTTTATAAATTTATTTTAATTTGAAATATTTTACATATCTTTAAATCAATAGTCCTAATTAAGAGAACATATTACGAAATATGAATTTTCCATTGGATCTCTGAAAATTTTCATCGAATAATTTTAATTTTAAAACTTTATAATTTTGTATATGGAAAATTCTTTATAAAATGATTCTTATTCAACATTCTTAAATGACCACTTATCCATTTGAGGAAATTCTTCAGTAATTTAACACTTTTTGTATAGTACATCAGTTAAACAATTAGTAATAATAAAAATTCCATAAAATAATAATAATCAGAAGGAATCTATTTAAATTAATTTAAATTAATGGTTATATAAATTTTATTCAAAAAAATATTATTGTTGATCGCTACATTTAATTTGTCTTAAATCCTGATGATAACCATCAAGAAACTATGAACAATTCTTGATTTTGACACTGATGTTGTTAACTGATAACTGATGTTAATAATGATAGGCAATAATTGAAGGCTCTAGCTAGTATGTATTATTCGTAAATGGTGTGGTGTAACAAGTATGAATACTGGCGGTAGAATGACGATATATACACAGCTATATTGTATAATTTGATGCAGCTTCCCGCATCGTCATTAACTTGACAGGAATTCGTAGATGATAGTATGCATCATATACACCAGAGTAGTGTAATTGAAACCATTCTCCGTGTCGAGGTTATCATCTTTGTAGTATTATTCTTAATTCTTACATTATTTATTTAGTAATTTTCCATAAATTCTGTTCTTCCATTAAATATTATAGCTTATTAACAGAAAATGCAAAAATAAAAATTGATATTTAAAATAATTTCGTAAATATAAAATGTTAAATAATTCAAATATGAAATTTCTGACATATTTTTTTGTTCTTTCTACTTATTTCTTTTATTATGTATTCAATAATATTAATTTATATACTTTAGTTAAAAAACCTTATTTAAATATTTTATATTTCTCAACAAGAATGAACTGAAAATATCCTTTAAAAAAAAAAAAAAAATACAAAATTGCGGAAAAAGTTTTCCTTTTTATATAAAATAATATAATATATAATTACTATTTATATGCATGAAAAATAATATTTATTTAAATATATTAAACACGAAAAAAATACTACACAACTTTAAAAGAAATATACTACCAAAAACTATAAAAAAAAATACTAGAATATTTTATTATTATTTATATTTCTTTAGTAAAAAAAAACATTATTTTTAAA
Organism: Rhamphomyia laevipes; assembly: GCA_963920725.1. Taxonomy (NCBI): domain Eukaryota; kingdom Metazoa; phylum Arthropoda; class Insecta; order Diptera; family Empididae; genus Rhamphomyia; species Rhamphomyia laevipes. Next base: position 3,933,944 of record OY987255.1, on the reverse strand, counting down.
GTCGAATTATTTTCATTTTTTTTTACTATTAAAAAGTTTTCTTTTTGCTAACGAAAAACACTTTAGAAAATTTATTATTTTAAAACTTAATACATAAATACAAAAAAAGAAAAATTATTCACAACCAATTCAAAAATTAAATCACTAAAATAAAATTTTTATTTAATATTTATATAGTATTTTCTTTTCATAAAAAAGTGCAACACCATTTATATATACATTACAAATTGTCAATTGTAAATTATACATTTTTTGAGTACAGCTTATACGATTGGATATCGTTGACTTTGCATTAGTTCGAGATGTAAGGCAACACTATGTTAATTACTTTCGCAGTTCACTATTTCTTCTACATAGTAAGAAATATAATAAACTACACTTTTATATACGTAACAGACAGAACAGACAAATCCCATTCATCTTTTTTTTGAGAAGGGGAACGCGAGAGAGCACTACGACCTCAACGATCTATTGTGCGATTAAAGCCCCTATTCCTCCTACCATTTAATAGATTTAAAGAAACCTAGTATGTTTGAGGGAGCGATACTGCCTCTTACGACAGCCTCGCAAAAATATTTTTATTTTTCAGAGGATGTGTTCTGTCGTCTTTTTGTCGTTGAGGCATAGGCGACAGATGTCTGTGTCAGCCAGGCCTAGTTTACTGAGAATCTCATTCATTAAAATCAAACTTAATTCTAATTAAAGCTGAGACTGAGACCATTTTACTACAGTTTGATCAGCATTGTAGCTGTGAAAATGACATTATACTGAATATGTACCAAAATAATACAAAATTTTCATTTATGGGAACCTACAATTTCCTACATTTTATATCACCGATAAAAATGTTATTGATAAAATTTTGATTTTATCGGAGTATTTTCGATTTATGTGGTAACACCATATTCAAATCAAATGAATTTCCTATCGATCTATTTTACTTCATAATATTACAGGCTTTTGACAATGACAGTTATTTTTATGGTGTATTTGTGCATGAGTTCGGTGTACATTTTATGACTGAAAAGAAAATGCCATTAGTATTTTTATTAAACATTATTTTTTATATCCAACTTATACAAATTTAAATCATTTGATGATTTTTTTTTCATTTAATTTTACCAATTTTTTTTTTACATAGTTTTAAGCGAATTTTCCATAGTAAAATATTTGTAATATAATTAATTATATAATTATTTTTATATAAACAATTTTTTTTTCCATAATTTTTCACAAAAATTAATATTGTATTTTTTCATTCCTTTTTCTTTTTTTTTTATATATTTTTCAATTTACTCAAATTTCGTTTTTTCGTGCAACCTGAAAATTCAACAATAAAAAAAATTTAAAAAAAATAAAAATATATTACTAAAAATAAATTTAAATATATAAAAAAAATAAAATATGCAAAAAAAAAAAACAAAAAAAAATGGCAGTTTACAAAAGCAAGTTAGCGTGATGAGCATGAATTTATCAGCTAAATTGGATGAACTTCAGCGAGGCGATAGACACCTGGAGACAACGGTTGCTTTATGTGAAATCCGTACACAACTCCAGGAATTAACAAAATCAGTGGAAAGCTGTCAAAGCGAAGTCTCAGAGGTGAGTATTTTATTTGTACTGTATTATTTTTTTTGTGGACTATGTCAAACATACAAGAACGAAGAACCTGAGTTAAATTTATGAAAATGGGAGGTGGATGACTTATTTTATTTTTCTTAACCGGAAAAATCATTAAATTTTATTTCCCTAATAAATATACATTTTCTTTTGTTTAATATTTTCATTTTCATTTTTTTTTTTTTTTTTTTGTGAATGAAAATGGAAAACACAATATTTAGTTGTTAATGAAGTTTAGTAACTGTTTGGTTAGAAAATATATTTATGATAATCAAAAATGAAGCTTTGCTGTATAATAAAAAAGGACACTAAATATGCAAATTAGTTTGTCTTGGTGTAGCTTGTTTATTTTTGTGGTTATATATATTTAAAATTTTAACTTTTTTTATGGTAATACCAGTGACTAAATATAGGAAATAGATTGTACATTTATTTTCTTTTTCAAAATTAAATTAAGAATTTATGCAATGAAATATAAGCAGTTCAAAATTTAAAATGAATAAATTTTCGGTTTTGTTTTTTAGTGTAAACTTTGAATAGTATTGACCTCACAAAAGTAAATAAGTTTATTACAATGTAAAATGGGACAAATATTAATTGGTTTGTGACCATAGATTAGATTAGATTACAAATTACAGCACTGGACATAGTAGTCTTATCAGTCACTACTGCAATTGCTTATCTATTGTCATATTACGCTATATAGTAGCTTATTTATGAACCCAAAGTTATGTATAAACCTGAGGGTGTATTTAATATGATATCCTGTAGTCTGAAGAACTCCTGGTTAAACTGTTGGAAATCTTGTACTCTTACTTTTTATTAGACCAATTTTGAGTCTTAGAATATCTCTAACTGCTAAATGATGTAGCTTATTCATGAATTAAGAACCAACTTGCATTGAAGATGACATAGAAAATCCGCGTTGCAATATATTCTTTACTTAACCTGTTCCGATTTGTAGGAATAGGGGTTAAAACAGTTAAACTATAAAAAAAAAAAATTATAAATCTAAAATTACTTTAATCCTTAAATAAATCTTTTTACATCTTCAAGAAAGGATTCAGTTAATATTCTTTATTTATCTCCTGACAAAAATAGTTGTTAAACTCAAATCGAATATCTGGACTACACATAAAAAATGAAAAGAATTTTCATTTGAAACCCTATATAAAATATAATTTTAGGAAAACGAAAGAAAATTTTATCAAGACATTAAAAATTTTCTATGTACTATAAATTTGTGGTTCTACTTACATTCTTAAAGTCCTGATAGATGATAAGAAAAATATATCCACTTTTTTATGGCTGCATGCTGCATGTCTTAAAGGATTTAATGAAAGCAGTTTCCCAAATTCTCAATTATGCAGAAGTTTAGATAGACAGTAAAAAAAATCAACACTTTCGAGTATATAATAACAGTAGACTCTATTTTGTAGGTACAAGCTCTTAGAAATCGTAGATGATGTCATTTCTATGCTCTACTCTAAGGTGTAAGCTATCACTAGGCTATCATTTCATGTAGCAGATGCTGTTAAAAAATATTAATTGAGATTAAAACATCTCTCTTCCCCCTACAAAACTATCTACTATAAATTATTTTCTATATCGTATTTTGTTATTCTGTACTCTTATCTTAAAGTATGATCAAAAATAAAATAATTACAAAAATTATGCAAATCGAATGTTACCAATTTATTTTTTTTAATTTTATTAATTTTAGTAATTAATGGTCAATTATCTAAATTGAAAATAAATTTTCTATGTAATATATTTCTTACAAAATCTGTATTTTAAATTAAAATAAAAACCAAAATTAACTAAACGTTTGGAAAAATATCACGTACGAATTTTCCATTATCTTAAATATTGATAATTAGCCACCATTAAAAGAAAGTTACTTAACAAACTTTTTTTATAGTACATTTTTAATTTCTTAATTTTCGATTTTTTTTGGTGGAATTATTAATAACTATTAAAAATCAAATAAATATAAATTAGATAAATTGAAATTAAATTTTTTCTCAGTTCATTAAGTACGACGTGGACAACGACGACAAAATTAATGGAAACAATTTCTTTAATTGTAGACTACAACATAAATTTTATAAAAAAAAAAATATATAGTTTTTAATTTCTGATATTTTTAAAATAAAGATTAATTACATTTTATTTGTTTACAGGTCAAACGTGATATGGTAGCAATAAAACATGAATTGGACACTGTACAACAAGTAAAAGAGGAAATTGAAGAGTTACGTGAATATGTGGATCGCCTAGAAGAACATACACACAGAAGGAAACTGAGACTTCTAGAACAAGTTCGAAAATATATAAAAATAAAATAAAATTAAAATTTAATTAATTTTATTATTTTTTGAAAAAAATTATTTTAATTTTATTGTTATATATTTAATATTCGTAATTTATTTTAATAAAATTTATAATTTCATATTCAATTTTTCGATTTTATTTTATGTTAAGCTTTAAGCAGGAGTCACAATGATTTCGATACGTTACGTTCCAATTGAAAATTTTAAATTATATAAATATGAAATTCATAGTGAATTCGTTCGAAAAGCGATAAAATTATTTTATCGTCGCCGGATTAGTTTAATGTAAAAAATTAAATGTCAATTAAAAATACTGTCATACTCTTAAAAATGAAAGAATTTCATGTCCTTATTTTGCACAGGCATTCGTTAACAGATCTAGACAATCGGGTGACTTCAAACTCTTTATTTTTCCATGTATAAAAACATTTCCAATAATTATTATTTTTTAACTTTAAGTTTCTTGATATAATTTATGTGGTATTGTCAAATTAGTTTTCAAATCACAGAACAGTCGATAACATTGCGACTAGAATTTCTTTTCGAAACGAACGAACGGATATAATCGCTTTGAACGTGCCGTAACGGATTCGAAATCATTGTGACTCCTACTTTAAAATAAATTAAGTTTTATTTATTATTTGTAATTTGTAATAATAATAATTATAATTTGTTACCCATAACTTTATCACAAACTAAATTAACTTTTATCTAGAGAGTGAACCTTTTTTTATATCATGGTAAAAATTCTGTACTGATATTTTAGCATACCATTTTTAGTTGGTGTACTGAAAGTCAATATAAATGCAAGTTAATTCGAAATATAAATTGACTCTAAAATGGAACTAAAATAAAGAAATATTTATATAAATAATTTCGTTTCTGTTTCGGTTTTATATTTCAAAAGCGAAACACTTATTAAGATTGAACTGGGAAGTTCATTTATAATGAGTTAATAATCAAAGAGTTATTATAGCATGATATAAAATATATTGGTTTCGTGACGGAACTTTTGATGAGCTATTAAATCAGAAACAGACTTTAACTTTAACAGTATAAAGTCAGTTTCTGTTTTCATTACATAAAAAATCAATATTTTCTCAGCACCATTTTTTGTTAAATTAATGTTATGTATGAAATTAAAATAAAATTAACTTTATGTTTGTATTATTTTTTTACAGGGACTTACATTTTTCCTATCCTATGCAATATTTGCTGCCGTTCTTGGTATGCTACAATTTGGTTATAATACAGGTGTTATTAATGCTCCCGAAAAGAATATAGAAAATTTTATGAAAGATGTCTATAAAGATCGTTATGGTGAGGATATTAGTGAAGAATTTATTCAACAATTATATTCAGTTGCTGTATCAATATTTGCAATTGGTGGTATGTTGGGTGGTTTTAGTGGTGGATGGATTGCAAATAGATTTGGAAGGTATATAAAAAAAAAAATATTTTTGTATATAGTAACACTTACTATAGATTAAATATATGAAATTACAGAAAAGGTGGATTACTATTAAATAATGTACTTGGTATATCAGGTGCATGTTTAATGGGTTTTACAAAAGTTAGTCATTCCTATGAAATATTATTCCTTGGACGATTTATTATTGGAGTTAATTGCGGTATATAAAATAATTTTTATAATATATTTTTAGTTTAGTATATTTAGTATTGTATTCATAATTTTTATAAATAGGTTTAAATACATCTTTAGTACCAATGTATATCTCTGAAATAGCGCCATTAAATCTTAGAGGTGGTTTGGGTACTGTTAATCAATTGGCTGTGACTGTAGGTTTATTATTATCCCAAGTATTGGGTATTGAACAAATTTTAGGAACAAATGATGGTTGGCCAGTATTACTTGGTTTAGCCGTATGTCCAGCTATACTACAATTATTATTATTACCAGTTTGTCCTGAATCACCTAGATATCTTCTAATTACAAAGCAATGGGAGGAGGAAGCACGAAAAGGTATAATAACTATAAATTAAATAAATATCTTTCATAAAATTATTTGTTTTATATATTTATTTAGCCCTTCGACGATTGCGAGCATGTAATACCGTTGAAGAGGATATCGAAGAAATGCGTGCTGAAGAACGTGCTCAACAATCTGAAAGTCATATGTCAACAATGGAAGTACTTTGTTCACAAACATTAAGGGAACCACTTATTATTGGAATTGTAATGCAATTAAGTCAACAGTTTAGTGGTATTAATGCAGTATTTTATTATTCAACATCGCTATTTATTAGTTCCGGTTTAACTGAAGATAGTGCAAAATTTTGCTCTATTGGTATCGGTGTTATTATGGTAAATAATCATAAAGTCTTATACCATTCAAATTATTTTAAATTTGTATTAATATAATTTGTCTTGTAGGTTATAATGACAATAGTTTCAATACCACTTATGGATCGAACTGGTCGAAGAACACTTCATCTTTACGGTTTAGGTGGAATGTTCATATTTTCAATATTCATAACGATATCATTTTTGATCAAGGCAAGTCGAAATTTTAATATATTTTCATCAATTGTCAATTTTAGTACACTTAAATATGAAAAAAATCGGATAATTAATAAATATTTTAAAATTTTAATATAAAATATTCAAAATTGAAAACAGGAAAAAGAAAATCCTTTTTTTTTAAAATTGTTTTAAGTGTAGTTAAATTGAAAATGAAAATGGGTTTGTATATTACAACATTAAAATATAATAATTAATTACATAAAATTATTACTATATTTACTATATATAAATTTATTTACCTTTATTTTTTAATAATTAATGTTATGAAAATATATTTATTATTATTTATATTTCCATAATTAAAAGAATGAAAGAAAAATATTATTTAATTAATTACATATATTTAAATAAAACCAAAAAATTAAATAAAAAAAATTATGCATTTAATTTGAATTGATTAAATTCTGTTAATATCAATTATAATTAAATTTAATAAATTATTGAAATTTACATTTTATATTTATGATTTAAAAATGAAATGTGAAAAGAATTGTTTATGATTTATTAAGTAGAAATTCTTTATATTATTAATAATTCAAAAAGTAATAAAGTACAATTTAATATATTAATAATATACAAATTCAATTGTAATGGAATATTGAAGAAAATATTTTTAAGGACTTATTTAAATTTATAAAAACAAAAATATTCATTCGTAAATGTTTAATAACCTCACCATTCTGAGCTGTCAAATATAACAGTTGTCAGTACTGGACGTGTCCTATTTCAATTCATAAGTGGAATCTCTTCTTTTTCCATTTTTCAAGTCAATTTTCAAGGAAAAAAATCAGAAATACAAATTGCAATTCTCTTCATTACTAAAAAATCAAATTATATGGTGCCATAATAAAACCATAATTATAATGGCCTAGCTTCTCTTTTTCAACTATAATCATGACACTATTTAACTTACATATGCACTATGAGCAATATATGTACTGTAACCATTGTATAACCATATTGCTACAAGGTATTATAGAAAAAGTACCATCCATTAAATAATTTCAAGGCTATAATAGTTTAAATGTCAAATACTTGACAGTTCTAAACCACATATACAAACCATAGCCACCTGTTAAGTCTGTAGTGCCTGTTAAATTATGGCTTAACTTAATATGGCAAAAACAAAATCATTATTAATTGGAAGTAGTATTAAATAGATAATAGAACAGTTAAGTCTGGTGATTATCTGTCAAAACTTTCTACACTAACTTTCAAAATCTACTCAAATACGTTCATGTTGCGTGGAGTACATATATTTTTTTTCTGTTATCCCTTACCCGTTTTTGAAGTCCATCTAATAATGTATAAAAAAAAAAAATTTCTTCAATATTCTAATTATACTAACACGATTCACTTCATTTTATAACTTTTAATTATAGAAGGCATCATTTAAAAAACTGTATTGCTTTTGCTTGTAAATAATTTCTCTATCACATTTTAATCTCTTCTTAAATAGATTTTTATTTTCATTAGCAATAAAATTAAATATTTCCCAAAATAAATTATTAAATTTTTATTAATAATTAAATCTTAAATTTTCATTTTTTAAATAATTTTTCTTTATATTTTTCTAAACACTTTGCATGAATTAATAACAAACTAGAAATTGCTTAAACGCTTTATGCTTTCTCTATCAATAACAACAATTCTAATATTTTTTTATAAACTTTTTAATTATTATTTTAATATTTTTTAGCTAAGTTTCTTTGTTGTGTTTTAATATTATTTATTTATAATAATTTACTAAAAAAAACAAAAATTTATTAAGGTCCCTTTACAGTGACCGAAAATCAGTATTCCAACTATAAATTTAGTTTTTTGAAATTAAACTGTGAACGGATCTTAAATATTTTAGGTTAAGTTGTTTAATAAATGAATTTGAAATTTTGAAAATATCAATTCACAATGAAGAGGGCACTTAAAAATCGCCCATCTAATAAATTATTAATTTCGGTTTTGCAAAAATTCATTTATTAAACTTTGTCTTTGCCCCTGTTTGTAAAAAAAAACTTCTCGATTTGTCAGGCTTTTACCCCAGCGTGTATTTTTAACTCACACAACAAGAAAATTTTTATAAATAACACAGCCAATAAAAAAAAATATAAAATAAAAAAGAATTAAAAAATTAATTTATAAGTTTTCCTAAATTAAAATTTTAAATAAAAATTTATTTTCTAAAATTAATTAATTCTTTTTTCTTTTTGCTAATTATTAATTTTATTTATGTTTCTTTTTTTTTGTATGCTTTATTTTATGCTTTAAATTTTTGTTTCATTTAATGTTTTTTCTTTAGTTAATTAATTTTTCATTTTTATTTATATATTTTGTTTATGTCATTATTACAAAAATAATTAAATTAAAATAAATTGAGGGAATTGGAAATTATAGCAGGCACAAATTTTGTAATATAAATAACAAAAAAACTGCACTGGTTATGGGACAAATTTAATTTTAATTTCAAAATATTTATATATAATAAACAAATTTTATGCAAATTTTATTTTTTTATTTATTTATTTATTATTTTTTTAAATATATTTTTCTTTCAATCAATTTTTAATTGATATTTATATTTACACATTAAGCCGAATTATTTACAAAAAAAAAAATATTTTACACCATAATAAATAAATACACAAATCAAAAAAAAATAAATTAAATAATAATTAAATTTTCTGGGAAATAATTTTTTTCAAATTAATTAATTATTAATAATTTTCATCAAATAATATAAATTGAGCTAAAAAAAAAAATAACCACAGCGAAGCTTTTTGCCAACAAATGAACAAATTTTGTATTAAAAATATAAATGAACACCAAGTAAACAACAGTGTGAATTTTTTTAGACTATTATTATCACATTTTTAAACAAATTTAATTTAATTTACAGTATTTTTTAATTTTTTTAATTATATTAAATAATTTAAAATTTGGAACTTACATTTAAAAGTCTTAGGTACAAATGCCCATACCCCCTAAAAAACTTAATGCTCCTACGCCCTAAAAAAAACTTAGCAATTACTTTGATTTGGTGCACCTACAGAGTGATGCTATGAACGTTACTGCTTACTGGTAGCTGCGCTTTACCTAAAGTGAATTTTCATATTCCAGCGCCACTTATTGCTTTACCTTAATCACTAAATTTTCTTTAAATATTATAAGTTTTGCAATATTTTAAAACTCATAGAAGTGGCAAAATCAGTGTTGTGACACATACATTTTAAAATCAGTCAGTATTGTCTCACAGAAGTGTAAAAATTAGTGTACCGAAATGTATTCAAATAATTTACTTATATCAGTTTGTTACACGTGATGCGTCTATTTTCAAAATCGCTGAGATCCACTTTCAAAATCAAAAATAATTAGCATACGAATAATGGTAGCTATCATTATTCGTATGCTAATTATTATCTTGTAGAAACGTCAGTAAAAATATTGTTGAAAAGTATTCGCTATATGATATCCAAACGTTCATTTTGGAATTGTGCGCTTCACATAAACAATTTTGATAAAGGTCCATTCGCATGAACTAACCACAAAGTTTGAAGTTGAAAGTCCTAAAAAAAGAGTTCGTTCAATTTGAACTTTTGCGTTATGGCATTATGACTATGAAATGTCAAATAATAAAACAATTTTTATTTCTTTGTTTCAACTTTTATTTTTACATTGCAAAGCAGTGATTGTATATCAATTTAATCTAGAAATCTTGAGATTAAATCCCACAATACAAATTTTATATGAGTTTTGTTCTCTTTCTATACATATTTTTTGCTTCGCTTTAATTTGGTATTATAAACTAAGACTTTAAATTGTAACACTTCAAAAAAATAGCAATTTCAAAATTAGACTCAAATTGTACCACACCTAATTTAAATTTTTCAAAAAAAGTAATTAATTACATTAATTTTTATAGTATGTATTTTTTTAAAAATTATTCCTTGTTTTATATTTTTCTATATAGACTAGAAAATGTTCCAATTTACAGTGGCGTCGGCTAATTTTTTTTAAAAAAAAAAACTCCTTTTTGACGAGTTAATTTTAAAGCATTATAAATTTTCATTTTTTGAAATCTTAATTTTATTTTATAATATTTTATATTTAGTTTTTTAAAAAAAATTAATAATGCCTTCATGTCAAACAATATACTTTGTGAGGACATTAATTAGGTATGGTAATTACCTAATGATTTTTCTTTATAATAGCATTATAATTATAAATAAATTTTTGTTTTGCAAAAACCATATTCAATTTCTTACAGTGCAGATCTAAATTCAAATTACAAAAAATTTTTCATTTTTATACTGAAAATTTATCATATTTTCCATAATAGAAAATGCTCATAAAAAATAATTAGATTTTACGATTTGGAAAAAACTTATCCTCAAATATATTTTTCTTTAAAATTAATTTTAATTATTATTTTTTGATTTTTTACTGAAATAATTACAATTAAATATAATTTTTGATTAAATTATAAATAAGCCAAAAAAAAAACATTTTAAAAATTTAAAACACCAATTATAAAAAATGTGTGTTAAAGAAAATTTGTATTTAAAAAGCCTCCAAATTCGAGAATTTGTTATTACACGCATTTGTATAGGAGTTTTTTGGTTATGTACAGGAAATGATCGACTGGATGTCTTATCTATCAGTGGTATCAACATTAGCATTTGTGGTATTCTTTGCTGTTGGACCTGGATCAATACCATGGATGATAACAGCAGAATTATTTTCACAAGGTCCACGGCCAAGTGCAATGGCAATTGCTGTATTAGTCAATTGGAGTGCAAATTTTGTAGTTGGAATTGGTTTCCCAAGCATGAAGGTAAGATTTGTTTTTTAAATTAATTTCATAAAATTGTATTACGTTGTGAATCGATTATGGATTTTATTAAAGAAATGTCACAAAAATTTAATGATACCTCGATAGTAATTAAGGGTGCGTTCAATAATACTTAAAAATGCGGAATAATAAATCCAGGGTGAAATATCTTCACAGTGAGATATAACTCCATAAAGTTAAAGTTAAGTTATTTCACACAGAAATCTCACTTTTTATTCGGAATTAAATTCAGTTTTTAAAAAATTGGAATTATTCCCCTTGTAGTGTCAATGTTACCGTTGATATATACAACTTTATTTCATTCGAATACGTGGCGATGCTGGCGTTCATATATAAGTTATCGATTGTAGATCCTTCATATTTGTGCTAAATCATTTTTATGAAATGATTTAGCCTTTCGGTGCTAAATCATTTTTACTATTTAAGAGATATAGAAGATCAAGATTTTGTGAAATAACCTAAATAAATATATTTTTTTTTTTATTTAAAATTTTTCTAATTGATTTTTCTTTTCAGTCTGCCCTGGAAAATTATACATTTTTGCCATTTAGTGTGTTTTTAGCAATATTTTGGATATTCACATATAAAAAGGTTCCTGAGACCAAAAATAAAACATTTGAAGAAATTTTAGCACTTTTTAGACACGGTAACGGAAGGTATGTAATAATATTATAATAAAAAATAAAATTATGTTTTTTTTTATAACACTCAAAATATAAAAAACTTCTATACTTAGGTATTATCTTTAAATTAAACTTAATTTCAAAGTCATATAAAATCCAAAATCATCCAGTCATTAATTTATAATACAATTACAAAATTCATTTAACTGGTACATAAATTGTAAAAACAAACATTAAAGAAGCCATTTTAGCATTAATTGGTAAATAAATAATTGCGACTGCAAAATTTTTAGAGCAATACTAAACCCGTGACGGATAAACTAATATATGAAAAACTATACGATATCGGTGCTGTTTGCTCGCGATTTTATTGAATATTATAAAATACTGCCTGTATTTACTATAATACACAATTTCTCGTAGCGGCAGAATCGAAGTTAAGATGATTCTCACTAGAATACAGAATTTCAAAAATATTCAAGATCAAAGGATTTTAAATATTGTAATTTGAATCTATTTTTGATTACCTGCAGCTACTAGTAGCAAAAATTAAGAAATTAAACTTACATTAACGTTCAATCGTGAGGTCTATGTTAAATTGCTATTTTTCGAAAAAAAAAAACAAGTTCCAGTAAAGATGGAATGGGTACGAGTTTCAAATTTCTATCTACATGCGGTCTGAAACCAAATTTTCAAACCTTTTCCACACTCTATATTACCACTATTCGGTCACAACATTTTCTGAAAAAATCATGTAGGATCGTTCGCACCTATTAGTCCCGAATTGCTGCAAAGTAAATGGCATCTGGCGGCTAAATTTGGAATGACGAGAAAGGGATTCGAAAACTATCATTAAATATTTTTATAAAAGTAATAATATGACAAAGTTTATAAATATGGTAATTAAATGTTGATGCAATGAAGTATTATTATTAGACTGAAATGAACAACCTTGTGATCTTCATAGGTTTAGGCTTTTAAACCTATTGCTTGCTGGTCATATTTTTTTCAATTTCCATATTAATTATAAAAACAAACTTAATAATACCACGAACCAATAAAATATAATATTCAAAATTATTAATTCTATTAAAACAATCAAAAATACATCCACGCTTTCATTTAGCAATACAAATTTAATATGAATATTTTAAATTTGAACAACTCATCCCCCTTTCTTAAGCAATCGCCGCGCCATTTAAAGTTGCTGCAACTCGCGAACTTGTCATAAGAATATCGTTAGTGTCTACTATTGATCTCTCGTTAACTTACGTTGATTATTGGAAATTCGATTGTTCATTCGAATTTTGATTAGTTTTTCGCAATTGTTGTAAAATTCATTACGAATAATGACAAATCCTTTTACCTTTTTTTTGCTAAAAATTTGCAGTCGTAAATTGTAGAACTATTAGAACTATTTTTAGGAAAATTTATTTGTACGTAAATATAAATTTAATTCATAAATAAATATAATATTAAATCATCCTTTATCCCTCACAAATTTATCCAAAATGTTTCTATTTATTTAATTATTTAATATACTTTTTATTTCTTTATTTTTAAATTAATTAAAGACAATATTTAATTTAATTTTAATTAACGATAAATATAACTTAATCATATCAAAAATCAAATTTTTAAACCTCTTAATTCAGACGGGTCAGAGAAAGTAGAATGTATGGGTAAGTTGCATGATATTAAAATTGGGATTTTAATTTTTAATTTTTCCTTTTTTTTAATATTTTAAATTTAATTATTCCATTTTTTATTAGAATCTTTAATTTCGAATCATTTTTTTTATCTTTTTGTTTTGTTATGCTTGAGTTTAAAATTCCGTTTTATAAAATACATAAATATGAAAGTTAAATATAAAAGAAAAATCTATCTTTTAATGCTTGTACATATTTTTGCAACATCATGTTGTCATTTATCATGTTTCATAATTCTCATTGTCTTTTTTATGTTATATATTTTTTTAAAAAAAAATAAATATTGATAATTTAATTTTTATTTTTATTTTTATTATTTATATTTCATTATTTTTTTATTATTATTTTTTTTATAGTAATGAAAGTACAAATACGAATGGACAAAGTACTTCAACCGCTGATATTGGATTTGTTGAAAAAAATACTGTAGACAATTAAAAAAACAAAATTTTATAGTTAATAATAATCTTTTTTTTTTATTATTTTAATTTTAAGTTTATTACAAATTTAATTATTAAAAAAAACATATAACATTTTATTTTAATTTTATATTTTTTGTAATTGAAATAAAAAAAAAAAAATAGTTTGATTTTTTTTTGTATATTTGTGAGTTAAAGGCCGATTCATCGTTGCGGCTAGAAAGTGCCGAACTCAAACGCGCGCACACTTTTTATATGAAAATTTGAAATTCTCAATTTTTGAATTTTTTATTTTCGAAAATATTTCTCTCTCTGAAAAAGTTGATTTATATTGAACTTTAGTGCGGCACATTTTTGAAAAAGTCAATCGAGACATCAAAAACACAAAAATGAAATGACAGAAAAATCATTTGAATATATAATTTTTTAATTATAAATAAAATTCATCGTAGTTTGCCAAATAAATAAAACTTTTTTGTCAAATAAATGTCAATCTATTCTATAGTCATAAAATATTTTAGTGTGGCTGATTCCAGCCGCAATGATGAACGTTCTAGAATGAAATCAGTTCGACTAAAATCAGTTCGACTGATTTTATCCGCAACGGTGAATCCGCCTTTAAGCATAAGGGATGATTTTTAAATAGAGTCTTATCAGCCACGACTGTTTCAATTTGACAATAAAAAGTGACAGGATACCTTTTGTCGAGTAAAACAAAATAATGGTAGTTCTCTTTTCTATCACCTATGCGAAATATTAATTCCATTAACATGAAATAAAAAAAATTAAATAAAATTGAATTGACATTTCCAGTAGTGAAATGTCAATCAGTTAGTTATTCAGCTTGATATTTAAGTAAAAAAAAAAATTTTTCTGTAATATTAGTCAAATAAATATTAATCAAATGTTGTTTTCAAATTTTAAATTTTTTCATCTGTCATCTTCCGGTTTTGACAATTACTAAATGCAAGATACAAATTATAGCCGAAAAGTTCAATATTTGTATTATAGTAAGATGATTACAAAGCTCTACTTATTTTTTAAACAATGTGAAGCCAGGCCAGAATAAAGAAAATGAGTCGTGTCTAATAAGACGTTTGTTTGATTTGTAGCATTTGTAGCCACAGTTTTATGTCAGGCGCATTTGACATTTGTTTTATTTATATTAAAAATATTTAATATAATTTAAATATTCTTGTGTTATTTTAAAATTATAAACAATAAAATATTCTTATAATCTCTAATTAGTGGCATAGGCTAGCAGTAATATAAGAACTATAAAAGAAACAGCTGATAAGACTATATTAAAAATCCACATTAAATATTTTTGTAACTAATTGTTATAAAATAAATAATTTAATAATTTAATTCGCATTTTCTACCTATCTAAAGGCACTTATTTATTAGCAATTTAAAATTAAAAATATTATGTTAACTTTTGGATGATAGTGATAAATAAATATATTTTATATATAAAAATAAATGTGACTTGGAAAAATTTTACTTGTCTAATTTAAATAAAGCCATTTTTAAACACTATATGATAAAATATAAGAAAACCATTGGTAAACGATGTAATAAATTGAAATTCTGAATTTATCAATTCAAAGACAAATCCATGCAAACTTAACTCGGTGTCATGAATACATAATAAAATAGAAAGAAATTTTGGATATTTGGTAATGACAAAATATTAGTACAACTACCCAGAAAATGGCAGTGGCAACAACTTCCGTTGGGCAACATTATTTCAGTGTCAGTGACAAGAGACTATAGACAACGACATTTAACATTTATTTTATAATTCATTTTTATTCTTATTTTTCTTAATAAATTTTTCTCATTTTAAAATTTTCTTTATTTGTTACTGTATTATGTCAAAACGAATATATAGAATGAGATCAAAAACTCATATAAAAGTTTTTACTGTGGTTTTTAATTTCAAAATTTCAAAATTAAATCCCACAACCCACAAGCATATGTATACCTTTTTCAAAGACACATTTCTAAGGACTTTTTGGTGTGATTGAAAAAAGCTTGCGAGATTGTGGGATTTGATATCTAAATTTACGTTCATACAAAAACTTTTATATAAGTTTTGATCTCTTCCTATTATAAACTTTTTGATTATGTACAAAAGTTTTTTCCTACATTACCACCAGCACTTTAAAGTTCAAAATTTTCATCCCAATTATTATTTCTATATCCTAAATCAATTATCCTAAAACATAATTTACCCTTTAAAAAAAAATGTATAATTAATAATTCACTTTCTATGCACACAAAATATTAAATTATGCATAGATTTAAAAAATAATAAAATCATTTATTTAAAATTAATATAAATTAAAAAAAAAATAAAAAACACTTTTACACTTATTACACCAAAAAGTTAATTTACAAACCTGTTTAAACTGTTCACCAAATTTGATGTAGAATTTTGATGCCTTTATTTAACAAACTCTCACCAATTCAGCTATAAGTGTAATTTTTTTTTTTTGGGAACCACAAAAATCACTTCAGAGTTAAACATTACAACAAATAAATGTGTTTACATAAATGTAAAATAATTTTTTTTTTTTTGTAAATATTACAAAAAATTAACTGAAAGAAAAATTTGAAAATAGAACAATTTTTCGTTTCTGTGTTGTCTTTTTTGTTTTAACACAAAACCACCCCCACCCAAAAAAAAAACCAAAAAAAAAAAAAAAACTTTTATGTAAATAATTTGAAATTTATCTACACTTAAAACATAATCGTAGAGTGTGCGAATTTCAGGAGTATGCTAAACTGCGTAAATAATTTGGAGCCACAAAGTATGAACTCGGGCATCGAACATGCCGCCCTGATGGTATCCGAGGAAAAGACCCAACATGATTCACGTAAGGATTTATAAAAATTATTAATTTTTCATTCACAAAAAAATTTATTAAAACAATTAAAATATATATAATAAATTATAATAAAAAAAATTATAATTAAAATATAAAATATAAAAAATAATAATTAAATATAAAGGAATTCATTAAAATAGAATTTCTATACACAATCTATCTATTTCTATATCTCTCTATCTCTATCTTTATATATTGTATCTTAAAATTGGAATGTTAAAATTTCAAGTGTGAAAAATCTGAACCAATTTCGAACACTATATTTTTAATTACATATATGTCAATACTACAATTTCCGATTATTACATAATATGTTCTAGATCTACACCGTTTCCATGTGTAATTCAGAAAGTATCAATTGTAATTCAGATTGATCAGTATTCAGAAAGACTTAATGGTATTTAAAAAAGGACAATATTTATAAATCTAAATTTTATTTTAATTTAAATAAAACAAAGAACCATAACCCAACAAAAAATAAACAATATTAAAAATTTACATAGAAGATAAGAAACTTATGGTTAATATTATTCTAAGTAAATTATTAAATTAAAGCATTCAGACTTCCAGCAGACGTTAAATTGCAGTTAATAACCGACAGGCATGTCATTTATTGTTAAAGCTGTAGTTTGATGTACTTTACAGTGTTGCACAGCACCAGCAGAATCACCCCCCAGTAATAGTGTTTTTAGCATCAACTATAATATTATCCAAGTAGACTAATCTTTGTTCCATCATGGCAGTACCTGCAAAGTATTGAACCAAATATTCTCAATTACAATTGACGCTTTCTGAATTAAAATTGATTAATCTGAATTATAATTGATGCTTTCTGAATTACAGTTGGAAACTGTATATTATAAATATAATCTGACTTCAATGAAATTTGGTACACAGATTGGATTCGTAATTACACATGCGATCCAAGGCAGAAGTTAGTAGCTTTATGGGAGCATGTTAAATTTCCGATTAATATTTCATATGTTCTAGTATTAGTTCATATGATAAATATTATACGATTCTAATGAAATTTGGTACACATATTAGTTTGGTATTGTAGTTGGTGTCTATAAAATTTAAAGTTGGTAGCTTTTAGGTTTAGGGTTTCTATGTATTTGATAGAATTCTATGATTTATATTATAGTAATGATAGTAATTTTTAATAAAGTACTATTTGTTACAAATATACTGTTAATAACAAAACACTATTGGATACAAATCACTGTTTAAAAACTAACTACGAGGTATCTGCTAAGGTACCTCTAATTAGCAACTTTTTTTTTAACTTGAATCTCATATAAAGAAATTAATATCAGTAACAAAACTATTTGTACCAATAATTCTATGTTTTTTACATTAATTAATGTTCGTTCATACATGTGCTCCCTGGTAGCAAAATATGATGATTACTTTTTGGAACTTTTAAGATTCCTGCAATATTTATCAATGTTAAGGCTGTGCTACATTACATAATTTCTATCAGTTCAGTTCAGTTTCAATTCGATTTGACTGGTTAAGTAGACTGAACACATAGCTATCGATTGCAATAGAAATCACATTATTTTGTATTTTTTTAAACTGTCAAATTTCATTCCTCTCGTATTTCCTTCAGTTTGGATTCGCAAAGTTCCTATTGTTTCAAACTCGTTCGAGTCAATTCGTTCCGATACGATATATGTGTCCACTCAATCGATTTCTAATACAAAATATGGGAAGATTACAAATTTGAACTTTACTGACCGAATCGAAACTGAATCGATCGAAACTATGTAGCCCACACTTTACTATTACAGTTTTTATATAAATGTCAAAAAAATATTTACGATATTGAAAATTATATTATTTCATAGTTCGAATATGGTGCAAAAGCATATTTTTACGTGATAATAAAACTGAGTAAAATTATGTCTTAGTCTGTTGGCTTTTGAAAAATTCAGATAATATTTGAGATTTTAACATTCCATAAATTTTGTATCTTTGTAATTTGTGAAAAATATTTAAATTTTACTTTTAATGTTTGAATTATTTATTGTTTACTGTGTTTTCCAATTTTTTGATTTTTTTTTTTTGGTAATAATGTATTTGTTGTTCGTTTTAATTTGTTTTGATTGATGACATTTGTTTACTAAATGTATTGGCATAATTATGTAGCGAGTTTTTTTTTAATTTTTTATTAATTTTATATTATAATCTGTGAACTTTTTCATTTAAATTCTTTTTTGTTATTAACAAAAGTGTTCATGAAATAATTAAAACAAATTTTGTATTTCAAGAAATTTTAATAAATTAAACATTATACAAAAATTTTATACTCAAATAGAAATTTAAAATAAACACTTTACTTAATAATATTGCAATTTTATAGTTGGAAATTTTAAATATTTATACAATAGAAAGTTTTAATAATAGTTCTGATAATTATAGAAATAAATTTATAATTACAATTTACCGAATATATAATTTGTCTAATGTAGAATTGTGTTTATTTAATATCGGTCGATTGTGTTTTCTCTCAATTGTGTATTCAATAAGTTATTTTTCGGTTAATTATGAATTCGGTTAATTTGTATTCGTTCAATTTGTATTAGTTTTATTGTGAATTCGGTCAAAGGTATAGTTGATTAAAAAATATTTATAAACGCGATCTGTTAATGAGAACAAAATTTATATTGATTACAAATTGCAACTGACTTTATACTTATTTGACATTTTAATATTTTTATGTTTTAACTTTTTTATGTACATTATCAATATTATCAATGTACACTGTAATCAGAGTATAAAGAACTAAAGGTATGCTTGACACTTTCTAACACCAGGTCATTTGACCTGTATGCCAAAATTTCTGATTTCACGACATTAATTTTATAATTTAATCGAGCTACATACTTAACACGGTCGCGGACATCAGCTGCAATTAATTACAGTGAGCTAATCATGTGATCTATTATTTCAGCTATAGCTGAATAACGTGAACAAAATTGTGTCCGTCAAAGCGTTAAGCTTTAATTTCAATCTATTTACAGAACTATATATTGTAAAAGTACATTTGACAACAGTGCACTTACAAATAATTTAAGTTCTATTCAAAAAGTGCAATGTAAAATTAATATTTTGAAATACTATTTATAAAATAACCTTCTATAGTATAAAATATTAAAATTTTAATTTCATTTCATTATTTTTTCAATTTCCCAATATTTGTGTGTTTATGTAACTTTTTAACATAATTTTTCTTCTATAGAAAATTATAATTTAGTTAATAATTTTTTAAATATAATTTATCAAAATTTACAATTTTAAATGAATATTAATTTCTTTTCAATATAATTTATTTATGTTTCTTTATACTTTTATGAAAAATTAACAAATTATTGACATAAATTCAAAAATGTTCTACAATAAATACATACAAAAACCAAAAAAAAAAAAAAACATGAATTAAATAAAATGCTCTAAAAAAAAAATTACTGCTGGATAATAAAAAATTGGAGAAAATTCAAAATTTTTAAATTATATTTTGTCCGGAATGAAAATTTGAATTTGGATATTTAAAAAATAAAAAAAAAAAATGGATTCGAAATTCTTAAAAATCAATTTATAAAATTATAAAATTATAAAACACATAAATTATGAAAAACAAATACTAAAACAAAAAGTTTTTGGAACAACATCATTTTCATTAATGGTTGAAGGAATGGGACCCTATCCATTAAATGATGATAGCACAAATCTATTATTGGGTCCAACTTCAAATATATCAGGAATAACACCAGCACCATGTCGATATGTTAACTATGGTACAAATAATGCCAATACACCAGTTCCTATACGTAAATGTGTATACACTAGAGACAGTTTTCGAAGACATTCAGCACATGGAAGAATATGCTCGCAAGAAGGTATTCCTCGTCAATAAAGCAAAAAAAAAAAAAGCAAAATTTTTTTATTTTATACACACTCACCACGGATAAATGAATAAAATTAACAAAAAAAAAAAATTGTTTTTAATATTTATTTATTTCGATGAAAACCACTTACAATAATTAATTCTAAGAGTGCAAAAATAAATTATATAATTTCAAAATAAAATTGTTAATAAAATTCACAAAATAATCACTTTTAGTTATTAAGAATTATGATTAAATTACTTTGCTTTTATAAATTGTAAAAATTATAACGATAGAAAAAAGAAACTTTGATGAAAGTACAAGCAAAGAGATTTTAAAAAGGGGTTCGCAATATAACAAAAATACATAAAAATTTAAAATGATCCGGAAAAATAGAATACAAATAATTGCAATATAAAATTTAGCTACACCCTACGATGAGTTTCGATGTATATGTCAAAATGCCACCGAACTGCTAGATGCTGCAAAAGATTATTGGAAGTAGTCGTAAGATTACGAAAAGTCTTCATAATAACTTTAGAAACTTTTTAATTTGAAAAATTAAATTAAATGCCAATACCAATGTCAACATTTAAATATAGACTGTATTTTTTTACGGCGAGATTACAATGAAAACTTGTGGCTACCCTTAATCTGATAAGCTAAGAATTCTATACATTAATTCCGGATTTATATTGAAATAATTTGCCGGTTATGCATGGATTTAGAAAGAGATGTGTAATTTTTAATGAACAAATTAATAAGTGCGACAGGAACCGCAATATTTCATTTGCAAGGGATATTTTTCTTTGCAAGGGATAATTTTTTATTTTGCAAGGGATAATTTTTTTTTGCAAGGGATATTTTTTCTTGCCAGGGATATTTTTCATTTGCAATACTTCGGAAAGTATATTTTTTAAAAACCAGGGATAAACTTTTTAGCATGGCAATACGGTTTTGTGGCATTTAATAAAAGTATTGCCATTTTAAATAAAAAACAACATTAAAAAAAATGGAGAACGAAAATTATATGCACGATTACTATGATTATAAATATTATGAGTATGGGGATGAACAAGAAACTCAATTAAATAACTATACAAAAAATAAAAAATGTTTTTGTATAAAAAATGTTTGCTTTGTTTATATTATTATATTTGAACATATGACGTAATCCATATGACTATTGTCAAATGAAATATTTCCCTGCCAAAAAAAAAAAAAAATCCCTATCAAAAAATATCAGCAGCGATCTATTTTTTTCTAATGTAAAATATAATATACTATCCCTTTCTAAATCCATGCATAACCGGCAAATTATTTCAATATAAATCCGGCATTAGTCAGTTAACAAAAAGTTTCCTCAGAACTGCAACGAACATTTTGAATATTATTTTAAGTAACATAGTTGAAACATAGGTTTGAGAAATGTATAATTTTTATTAATTTCTTCAATTTCAATCGAGTATACTCTCTAATTATATATTCTCTTTGCTTAACATCTTAACAATCGATATTTTTTTTTACGCCTAAAACTATGCAACAAACGTAAAAACAATATTTAACTCAAAATTAAAACAAAACTAAATTGATATTTATTAATTTGGCTAAATAGACGGAAAATGTAATAATTTTTATGATTGTTTTTCGATTGTTTTTATTTTGTTGCATCAACTTTTGTACATACGTTTTGCGAATTTATAAAAGCAAGGATATTAAACATAAAATATAAATAATTTATAAAAAAAAAACAATAATTGATTAAGATTTTTCTTAACTTTTATATTATATAATGAAAATTTCAATAAACGAAAAAACATAGAATCACCTAAAGGCCAATCATAAAACTTGGTCATATAATAATAATAAGTAATAACCACTTTATTTTTAATTTTAATATACCTATATAACATAATAAAAAAGTATATATAAGGAAGAAATCAAAACTCATATAAAATTTTTTACTGTGGGATTTAATTTCAAACTTTCAAGATTAAATCTCACAATTCACACAAACACTTTTCAAATAAAACCAAAAAATTACATTTGTATATATATATATATATTTTGGTTTCATCCTTGTGGTATTTAATCTGAAAATTTTCATATAAGTTTTGATCTCTTTCGATATACACTTTTTGCATATATATTATACAACATTATAAATTTTTTTTTAGCTAAAAACAGTTTAAATTATTAGCAGGAATAAAAAATAATCTACTAACCAACTGCAAAATTTTAAATTTTAAATTGGATATACACAAAATATACTACAAAAACATAAAAACGGAAGCACTGCCAATAATGTTTTGAAAACGTCCAATACAAATTCTACCAAATTTCAACATATCAAAAAAAAATGAAAATTCTTGAGCTTTTATTTTTCGTTAGCAAAAATATTGTAAAAAAAAATATTAATTATTCATTTTATTATTAAAATTTTTAATTATTTATTATTATTTATTTATTAAAGTTTTATTTACATTTAACTTCCATTTAATATTTATATCAACATAAATGATAATGCATTTTTTTGCATGATATAAAATTAATATTGTGTCCATATTTGAATGGCATTCCAGATACATTGTTGGCATGATGTTTATCCATTTAAATTTATACATAATTTTTTAGGAGTTTATTTAGAAGTAGTTTTATATTTGTTAATGAATAATAATGATTATTTATTTATTTTTAATTCACCTTTGTTTTTAATATGCTTTATTCAAAAGTTGCAAATTTTCCAATATGATTCTTATATAAAATTCTGATAAAACAGAACAATTTGCAGCCTTATAAAAATATAGTTTTAAATTTAAATATAAAGCTTTTTAAATAATTATATACTTAATAATAATAATAATAAATTATTTTTCTCTTTAAATCAATTCATAAAAATATTTTAGCTGCTTCCGAGCGTTGTTCCGAAGGAGCCCGCCATATCCAGCAGGGCCGAAACGTTGCCTCTGTGCCCCATCACCTTCGTCAGCAAGTACCTGTCTGCCAGAGCGGGCCTTGACTGAAGAACGCCTCACATCCTGAAACAGTTAGCTTACATTCCACAGACCAGCATTCACAGCATTCACAAAAAAACAAACAACAACAACTACAACAACAACAACAACATTCGCACTGCTTTGATAGCCACGATAACGATGACAATGATGAAGATGAAGATAAACATCATCAGCACCAGTCTAGTAAATCAAAATATTATCATCATCAATCACCACATCATAGTATACACAGTCATCATAGTCACAGTCATCATTCATCGCCACATCAATCACATAATAATAATCATCAGCAACAGTATGATCGTACCTCTTCTAGTGATCAGAAACAACAATATCAATCACATTCACATCAACATCATAGGCGAAAATCACGTCATGCTCATCATGGCCACAGTCATGAAACTCATCATCATACACGGCGAAAACAACATCATGAACTTACATGTCCTCGGCGCCATCGTTCAGCTACAGACGTATCATCAACATCAATTAATACATGTCATGAATCTTGTCCGGATCGTGAAGTACAAGAGATTTTGGTACGAAAAACATGTTGTGGTGGTGGTGGCAATACTAGTGGCGGTGCATCATCATCTCGAACTGAATTAGCACAATATTTTGCTGAAGATTTATATGGTTGTAGTTCTAGAAGACCATCATCTTGTTGTACATCATCTGATTATTGTTATCATACTGATTCGACTAGCTTGTACGGTTCAAGATCTTCGTTAAGTCGAAACAATTCAATGAAATCAGCATCAATAGCAATGCGACGTAGACGATCATCACAACATCATCGACATCCTTCGTATAGTTCAATATCATTACGTGGATTAAATACAAGTAATCCAGATAGTCAATTTGGTTCGTTAGCATCGTTATTTGATAAACCACATGATGCTGCTGGTAGTGGTAAAATTGTTGTATCTCCATCAAAAGTAACAATTGAACATCAATCTAAAGAGGATACAGCAACTGTTAAAGAATTGCCTGAATATGCATGTTCTCCTTCGCCAATACGATGGAGTTTTTTAGCGGACAGTGGTAGTAAAACACCATCAGAATTCGATGTTGCAGCCGCAGCTGCTCATGATTCACGAGAACGATTAGCGAAATCATCATCGAAAAAATCAATTAATAGCGGCTGTGATGATAAACATCAACATCATCAACAACAACATAAGCATCATCATCAACGAACTAGTCAACAACGTTCACAAAAATATAATCAAGATAGTCCGTCAACAGCATGCGATAATAATACTGGTGTTAATACAATAGGCAATCGAAATAATAATGGTATTGGAATTGAAAGTAGTGAAGCATCAACAACTGTTATATTCCATCAGGAAGGTGAGGCGTTTAATAATTGTTGTAATAATTATTTACAATGTAATGCCTATTTGGATCAAGATTTACAAATAACTAGTGAAGATATTTGCGGTTATTTATCAAAAGGTAATGATGGTGAAATATTAAATAATAGTAAAAATTATCCATTTCAACCATCAAATGCATTAGAATTTCAATATAAAAATAATTTTCCATCATCATCATTTAATTGTAATAATAATAGTAATAATAATAATAATAATATAAATAATAATGCTCTGATCGATTTAAGACGAAATTCATCCAAAGAAACAAATTTAAATCAAAATAATATTGATACATCAAATGGTGCAGCAACTATATCAACAGCATCAAGTTCACTATTAGGTGATACATCAACATTATCACCAACAAATATCAATTTATCATCTAGTTCAAATAATATTAATATAATTTTTAATTCTTATATGGAAAATAATACAAATAATGAAGTTAAATTTATAAATACATCTAGAGAAAATAATTTAAATTCAGATGGTATTAATAATCATTCAAATATTTTATTATATAATTATCCAAATTATGATTATACAAATATGTCATCAAATTCATTATTTGATAAACCACTTGGTATTGATGAAATACCATCAACATCTGGTCAAATATTACTAGAAAATTTACATCATAATCAACAACAATTACAACAACAACAACAACAACAACAATTATCACAATCAACAACATTGGAAAGCTTAGAAACAGCATCTAATCATAATTTATTATATTATCGATATTCAACACAACCAGATGGTCAACAAAATTTTGAATTATCACCATCATCACCAAATGCAACAACAGCATTACATTATCATGGTCATAATAATCAACAACAACAACAACAATCGAATCAAACATTATCATCAATACAAAATCAATTTCATTATCAAGATAATAATGGCGGTACATCTTCTTCTTCCTCGAACCATCATAATTATGGTAGACATAATAATAATAATAACAACAACAATAGAAACGATAACGATAATAATTATAGTAATTTTAAGTTTGGAAATGCTTTTAAAAAAGTCCGTAAACGTGCACGTAAATGCGCCGACTATTTACGTAAAAAATAATCAAAAAAATTAAAGTAAAAAACAATTATTTCAATAAAAAATATAAAAATAAATAAAAATATAAATTATTTTTTTTCAAAAATATTTCACAAATGATCATTTTTACACCCACAACACTTAAAAACACAACGATTCGATTTTTACAAATAATATAAAAAGATAAAATTTACTGCGGGAGGTTATTATATGATCCGCAACGATCAATCCGTATCTTAGAACTCAGGCTTTTTGTACATCATTGAACGTTAACCAAAATGATCGGTGCGGATCTTAAAATACATCTACCCAGTAATGAAAATAAATTATATTTATTAAATAATTAATAAAAAATAATTATATATAATTGAAAAATTACATAAAGCTAAATTCTTCCAAAATGTTTGCGCTCCCACAAACAAAAATTATTATCTACGGCTTTGCATTCACACAAATTAAGAAAAATAAAATAAAAAAGATAAAAAAAAAAATATATTCTAAGATAAAAAATAAATATTATAAAAAAAAAAAAATTATTAAATTATCACGGTAATTACGACTTCGTCAGAAAGTGATTTAAATTTTAAGAATATAAAAATTAATAAATTTTTAATAAATTTTAATACAAATAAACAAAAATTAGGCAATAACATGAAAATTGTTACTAAAAATTAAAAAAAAAGAAGAAAAAACATGAACGAATAATTAATAATAATTAAATGTTTGATTTTTGATAAATTATTATTATAGCCTAAAAATTAATATCCATTGCGTTAGAGTAAACATATAAAATTATTATAAATAGGTTAAAAGAAAAATTGTAAATAAAATAAATTATTATAAAAAATTAAATTAAATAAACTAAATAAATCAAAAAAAAAAAAAAACAATTATTGTAATTTAGGATATTTTTAAATTTAGTATGTATAATTGATAGGAAAATATTTTATTGTTATTAAAAATATAAAATTAATAAAAACAAAATATAAATACAAAAATAATTAATAATAATAAAATGTCGGATATTATTTTATAAAGTTATTATGCAAATTAAAATAAAAATTCGCGATTAAAAATATATATTAAAAACAAAATAATTTTAAAATTAATTAATTTATTTTAATATTTTTTTTTTTAAAAAATAAAATAAATTATTAATACCTTTGAAAATATTAAGAACAGATAAAAAATAACAACAAATTAATGAGAAAAAAAATTCTAAATTTATATATAAAATTATTAAATACAAAAAAAATAAAATAAAAAATATAATGATAATAAAATAATTAAATAAATATTTAGGAATAAATAATAATTAATATTTTAAAATTAATTTAATTTAATAATAAATATACAAAAATTAGCCAGTTATTTAAGATGTAATTTATATATAAAATAAATAAATCTCCACATGCCAGCAATCTGCATGGGAGTGAGGAGTCTTCCGGGGACAAGCACTTATTGTAATGCTCGTTCACATTATGCCCATCACCGGCATATGGTTGATGTAGGGCACTAGCCAAGCTGGAGGACAAGCTAGATATATATAAAATGATATACAAAAATGCAATTTAATATTAGATTTTTTTAAAAGCACATCTGGCGTTAATAAATTATATATAAAAATTAAATATAGTAGAATTATTAAATAATTATTATAAATTAAGAACAGATTTTATTTTTCCTTAAATTAGGTCTATTTCAAAATATATTTTATAATTTTGTCTGTTATTGTTATAAATTAAAACAAAAAGTTCTAATTTATGATTAAATAAATAAAAAATAAAAATTATAATTTAATTTTATATTTTAATAATTTAAAATTTTATAAATATGAATAAAAAACAAAAGGTTTCTAAATAGAGTGGCGAAATGAGTAGACACTAGAGTAGAATTGTGGCCAAAAATATTTTAGAAATTGCTCAAAAAAAAAACAAAAAACAAGTAGATGAAAAGTTTAAAAAAACGATAGGGCCAAAAATTTAAGAGATCAAAAACTTTTAATATAATTATTTATTTATTTATATTTTTCATTATAAGAAACTATTTATGGGTCACCCTGTAATTATGGGTTTGTATTTGTTACAATACTTTTTTCAAAAAAAAAAAAAAAAAAAACTCAAAAATATTAAAACAACCAAAATTCTTAAATTGTAAAATATTAAAATAATAATAAAAATAACAAAAAAAAAACTATTAAAAATTAAGTAATAAAAAATGTAAAAACTTAAAAAAAAAAAAAGATTTATTTTATATTTTAACATTTTCTGTGGCTTTGTCTTTGCACAAAATAAGTTAATTGTAGAAATCAGAAAAATAATAAAACATAAAATAAAAATGACTAAAGATCAAAAATAAAATATATAATTAAAAAATTAAATTAAATGGAATAATCATATTATAAAAAATTATGAGAAATATTTAGAGAAACTTTTTGATTTAATATGTGAACGGCGGACATTATTTTAACTTTCTGATACAAAATATATTGAATTATTTTATTCATACCTAACCTTAAATATTATATATATATAATTTTTCGCAAGAGTTTTTGACATTTCACATAATTTTTTGAATTACTTCTGGACTTAAATCCAATAAAAACAATAATTAATACTTGACATGGCATTCACATGTCTGACGAACGCAATCTAATATTCGAAGTATTAGAATGAATGAACAAATTTCATGTATAAATTTCTTTGTTTCACTTTATTATTTTAAAACAGGTGAAAATTTGCTATAATTGTCATTGAAAATGTCCAAAATTCAAATTTTATTCATCCAATTTAACGAAATTTCTTGTTTCTCGATGATCAACTTAAATTATTTTGACATTTTCGATAGGTCCATTACGTTGAGTTTATTCAAATAATGTGATAAATGCAATCAAAAACTGTCCCTGTCAAAAATTATCCTTTAGAATTCATCATTGCCATAAAAATGTCAAAAACAGAAAATCTATACTCATCATTTCCTTCAGATACAATTATTTAATTTCCGATATTCACATAATATTCTTAATCAATTTAAATTTTAATTGTTCATTAATATGTAAATAATTATTTTATTATTTTAATTTTTATATAATTATAAAATTTTATATTAAAATAATAAATAAATAAAAAAAAAACAATATATTTGATGCACTGCCAATAAGGTTTTTTAATAACGAACAAAACAAAATATTAAAATATAATTATAAATAAACACATTAGCAAAATCAAATTAATTTATAAAAATTTAGTTAAATATTTAAAACAAATATATAAAAATAAAAACAAATTAAAACCTATAGACATTAATAAAAATAAAAATTCTAAGTAGTTGAAATAAAAATATCTTTAGAGATCTTTTAAAAAAAAAAAAAAATTAAGAATTTATGCTGGATTTCCATATGATGCACAGCATAGTACTTACTTCAATTTTTTGTTAAAAAAACTGTCTTAATCATATTCACAATAAAAATTACTGCCCCGCAAAAATCGGAAAAATAAATTATGAAAAATGTTTACACAAAAATTAACTTTGGATAAATTTAAATTATATTTTAATAATTAATGAAAATAACTTTTTATATTGATAATCTTAATATTAAATTTCCGAATTAAAAAAAAAAATAGATTAATTTTTTTATGTTAAGACGATGCAATGTAAAAAAATATTTAAAATTGATTTCATTCTTCTTAAGCCAGCATAATCACAACGTTCAGTTTGTGAAATTATACTATTAAACGTATTGCAACTTTAACACGTTACTTAGTTTCTTAACATAAGCCACGTACTTGGCTGTGTATCATTGTCAATCTATAAAGTATTATATTATGTAAATAATGGTTTTTTAAAAAAAAAAACATAATTATTTTAACAAATTTTTTTTAGCCCAATTTGAGGCCCCCAAAACTCATAAAAAAAACATAAACAATTTGAATTTTATTAAACAATTATTAAACCATTATTAATTAGCTGTAAAATATTAAAATTTTTGTTAAAAACAAAATAAAAACTCCAAAACATTTAAAAAAAATAATTTACATAAACTTAACGAAGATAAACAAATTAAAAAAGCAATTGCGAAATTTCTAGTAAAATTAAAAAAAGAAAAAACACAAAAAACTAATTTATTCTAACTAAAAAAATTTAATAAATTTAAAATATATTTCATTACAAAACGCAATTTATATGAGCGAATGTTGTTCAGCAAATTTAAATGAAAATATGGTAAAAAATACACGAAAGAAGAATCTAAAAAATAATATAAAAAAAAAAGTATTTTTTAAGGGCAACAAAAACAATACAAAAAAAAAATATTGAAAAATTTTTTTACATTAAAAAATATAATCATTATACAAAAATAACTACGAAAAAAACTTAAAAAAGTTAATAAAAATATTATACTAAAAATTAAATCATTATAAAACTATCGAAAACAATTACAAATAATTTCAGAAACTTATTAAAATATAGTTAGCATCAAGAGATTACAAATTATAAATTCAAAAACAACCAAAAATATTATTATTATAATAATTTAAAAAAAGAAAATTAAAAAAAATTAAAAACTTCAGAATTCATTTTTCTTTTTTTGTCTTTGTAGCTTTGTACAAATATATTAAATTAAAGAAATTAATGTAAAAAATATATATTTAAAAGAAAGTCACTAAAAGATATTAATTCGGCAGGAAATATGGTATAATTAAAAAATGAATTGAAATCAAACCTTAATAGAAATACTTAAATTTGCAATAACCTCCAGAATTTTATAAATTATAATAATTTTTATTTCTATTGCTAGTTAACTGAAATGGTGTTTTATGATAAATTTTGTAAAAGTAACGTTTATACATAATTTATAATGTCACAATCACAACCGTGACACTTCCTGTATTATAACTATAGCTATAATAAACTACAATCACTACACAGTAACGC
The DNA here is from genome assembly GCA_963920725.1 of Rhamphomyia laevipes. Classification (NCBI taxonomy): domain Eukaryota; kingdom Metazoa; phylum Arthropoda; class Insecta; order Diptera; family Empididae; genus Rhamphomyia; species Rhamphomyia laevipes. Next base: position 3,902,675 of record OY987255.1, on the reverse strand, counting down.
TGTGGTTACACTAGCCATAAATTCCTGATAGAAATGTTAGACATTTCTATCTGATATTTTTTTTTGACAGGTAAAAAAAACACGCTGGCTATTTGATGTCAGATATTTCTGTCTAACATTTCATTTTAATCATGTCGTCACCAAGAAAACAATTAGCTATAAAAATATTAAAATAAAAATATTTTTAATAATTATAGTTGTTCACACCTCAATAATATGTATCTTTTATTTATTTAGTAGTAAACTAATTTTTACTCTCAAATAATCATCGCAAACTAATTAAAATTTAAATTTCAGGAGCAAATCTAACATTATTATCAAATATCGCCATTTGCAAATTAAGAAATGTCAAAAAAAATCTGCAAAAAAATCTGAAAAGTTGTCTAGAGAAAAATCGTGATTTTTCTGTCGGGACAGAAATCCTGTCTGGTTTACACTTGACATTTCGTAGACAGAATATATGTTCTGTCTAAGAAAAAGTCTAGTGTAAACCGCAAGTAAGTCGTTACACGCCATCATTTCACTTGCCGCAACGTAAAGCAAAGCAAAGCGAAGTTGCCAAGACGATATAAAAAAAATTCAATTCATAATGAATTATGTTTTAGGCTTTAAATGACATTACTTTGCATATATTTTTATTTGAAAATATAATTTTCATAATAAATATTTGACAAATTTTACAATGAAAAATTTATTTTTTAATAATTGTGACATTTCAAAACTTTAATATTCGTAAAAGTAGTTCGGCAACTTTTGCTCCACTTTTCTTTACGTCAATCTCATTGAGAAAGGAAACACTATTTTCATATTGTGTAACTTTCAACTTTTCTTTACGAAGACTTTGTTTTGCTTTGCTTTTCTCATTATGAATTCAGCATTAAATATATTACAGATATACTTTTCTGTATTGAGTAACATATAAAGGCCCAATCATAATGTGAGCGCAAACCGATAGTGCTAGCTATAGATTTTATTTTTCCTCAAGCCTAATATAAAAAACTGGTATTTTAAAATAATAAAATTAATTTTTTATTAATTATCGCATTCTAGATTTTAAATTTTTCAATTTTACTACTCCATTGGATTGGAAAATGCCAGACTAAATAAATATCATTTGTCAGAATACTATTTCAATGATATGGTGTAAGTTTGTTTTCTTTTAAATTCATTCAGTAATTTTATATGGGCTTACAACTTTAACTGAAACTTTGAACCTAAACCTATCTACATATATTTTCTGTCATTTATTTAAATGTATATGACACCATAATTTTCATCTTAACTAAACGACACAAAACCGGCGAAAAGTTTTTAAATTTTTATTATTTTTTTTTTTAAATGATAATTCTAAGTTTTTTTCTTCTTCAAAAATGTAGAAATATATATTTAAAAAATAATGAATATTATTCTCTTGTATGAAATTCCCAAATATTGAGATATATTTATATAATAAAAATAATTTTATTTATATTGAAAATTATTAAAAATAAAAAAAGCTATAAAATACAAATTATTATAAACGAATAGAAAATAATAATTTTAATATAAAACAAAACCAAAAAAAAAAACCAAAAAAAATCAAATTAAAAGTCATATAACATAAGTAAAATATTCAAGACTTTTGAAAACTATAAAACTAAATTAAATAGAAATATACTAAAAAAAAAATTAACACATTTCCATATTTTTCTATGGTAAATATCGTAAATATTATAAAAACACACAAAAATTCAAAAGTCCTAAATTTTTTACAAAATGTCCTTTTTGACTTTTTCGATATTAATTGAAACTGTTTTTCGTTGTTAGCTTGATAAAAAACCGTCGAATTTTTCGTTTTTTTTTTTATTAAATAACAAAACAAAACAAAAAAACAAATACAGCATGTCATTTTCAAAATTATAATATTGACAGGTAACGATTTGTTAAAAAATATCCAACAGATGGAGTTGTTTTTAACTACCCAATTAAATTATTCAAAAATATCAAGAGTGCATCAAAAAACAGTATCATATTAATATTGGGCGTTATTCTAAATGTAAATATATATTTAATAAATTTTAATATTAAAACAAAAACTTAATAATAATAATAATAAAAAACAAAACAAAAATTATATAGACTTAAAAGTTAAAATATAAAAATTATTAATACATAAAAATTAATTATAAAATAAAAAAAAAATTTACAAAAAAAAAAATATTTCACAGTTAATTATAAAAAAGCATTTGAAAATTTTATTAATTTATGTTCATTAAAAAATTAATTATTTATCATTTTCAATCAACAAAAAATTATAGAAAATATTAAATATTTAAATTAATTTATTTATATAAAAAAAAAAACTCATTTAATTTTCTATAATTTCCAAAAAATTATAATTCAAAAATATTCGTTTTTATTTTAAAATTATATGAAAACCAATAATGATTTTATAAAATATTGAAATTTAATTAATAATAGCAAAATATATATAAATATTATATAAAAAATAATAATATTAAATAAAAAAAAAATACAAATATAAATTATTGTGATTTGATAAGATATTTTTTATTAATTAATGAAATTGTTTTCTTTTTTTTTTTTAAATAAATTCTAATTTTTATCAGAAAACAAGAAACCAAACTTCGATGCAATATATCCGTAGATATCATATTACAAAAAAAAAATTATAAAAAATGAAAAAAAAAAAAAAAGAATTATCTCTCGATTTACTTTTGCTCAATTTAGCAAAGAAAATAAATAAAAAATACGTTAAGAAAAAAATATTTCTTTGAGTTTTATTCAATTTTTTTTAAATATTTCAGAAGATTTTAATCACCAAAAAATAAAATTGAACAGTCCGAACATTAGAGAAGATTAAAAAGCAAGTAAAATAAAATTTTAACATATTTTTTTCAGGTTCCTGTTGAAACTCACGAACCAAAAATATTATGTTGCATGTGACAAACTCTTAAACATTTTTTATGTCACTCTTGTAAATTGAGTTTTGAGTAGGATTAGAATCCTTAATTGAGTTTTTATACTTACCAGTAACTACCCGAAAAGTTGTAGCTCATAATATTTCTCGTAAATTGTGACCAATATATAAGACGTAATTCTTAGCGAAAAATTCAATGTCACATTACGAGACGTTGAGTGGTGAACGTGTTAAAGGGCAAATAATATTTTTAATATTTTTTATTTTATATTTTCTTTAAATCTTTTCTTCAACACTGTTGTGTATTATATAAATACACTGCATTATCCTAAACAAAGTTGACGATGTGTCTATTCAGACCTTTAATAATATGCGTCTAATCAGGCCTTCAATTATTAAAGTCTAAACTTGCCTGAAGTTTGTCTCCAAAAAGCTTCGAATTAAGGTTGCATTGGTTAATTGCATGAAAACCAATGCATTTTACATGCAAACTATATAATTTCAATATAACGGTATTGAAATTATATGGCATAGAGTCGTTTTTGCTGAATTTCAAAAATTAAATCCCACCCATAAAAGCGGTGCAAATCCAACGATTGTTTGTCATTCAATTCGTTTGCTTTGACTAGTTGACTTCCCGCTGCCCAAGGTAAGGAGTCAAATAGAAAAAAGTAAATGAAAAAGTAAAAGTATAATTGTAAAATCAATAGTAAAAGAAAAAGATATAAACAAAGAATAATATTAAAATTAACCAAAAGAGCGTAGGATTTAATTTGGTTAACAACACAAAAAACCCATCCGTAAATTATCTATTTGAAAAATAGATTTTATTTTATTGGTCTTTCAACAATTTTAATTTTAAGAGCAGTGGATTGAGTTGCTCTTAACAGGGTGGTGTAAATTTGGCGATGTCCATGGAATGTAGACGGCTTTATTTATTAATATTGCATGTGCAAAAAATGTTGGAATGGAAATTGATGTATGGTTAAATTGAAAGGCAAAAACCGGATCGTTGGATGAGTAGTACCCTTTGTCTGTGCCAGTATTATTAAATTTTATTACGTTCCTTCGAAAATATGTAACTCCTAATATTGTTCCATTACACAACTATTATTAATAGATAGATTTACCATATGCATTAGAGGCATTACGATCAAACCTTTTTTTTTAACTAATTTTCTTCATCAAACACAACCAGTCAATGTTGCTTCATTTGTAAAAGCTCGTATAATAAAATATAGATTATCTCTTGCATCCATAACACAAATTAAATCAATTTAAAATTTGAAGGAAACATTTAAAATTTCATAAAAACTTAAGGTTCATATTTACCATAATTAGTATCATGATATATGCAATATAAAATATGTTTTAATGTCGAAAATGCATAATTTAATTTATATGATTGATTAAATTAAATAATCACTTATATAAATATAATTAATTTTATCACTGTGAATCATTGAATTTGAAACAATGTCAGCAATCATACTTCTAGATTCTAACGATTTAGGTGTCAAAAGTTATAGGCTTTAGACCACCATAATTTGGCGACCACAAAAGCCTGTCTTATTCTAGAATTGGAAGAACAAGAGAAGTGAATAAGGATTTTAGGATGTACGGATCATCGAATTCTTTATAATGCTTAAACCATTTAATGAACCCAACATACAATTTGCATTATCAATAATGAGGTCTAAATGTTGTTTGAAAGATAATTTTCCATCAAAGAGAATACCTAAGTCTTCGAATTGCATAATTCTTTTAATATTATTAACTTGTGTTCCTTGATTATAGGTGCTGGCTGTGCGAAGACTGTAAGTAATTAAAGTACATACACAATATTAAAGTAACATAATATTGAATTTAATTAAATCGTTCTGAAGTATTGATAAGTTTACATACCAAGTGGTACGCCAAACTTTCAAATATTTTTCATGGTAGTGTAAAGCAAATCAAAATTATTCACTAAAATTAAAACACTTATAATAAATTTTCGATTAAATTTTATTTTAATTAGAAAGATAGACTATAATACTCGAAAACATTAAACACATTATACATAAATTTAATTTCTTATAAATTTAAATATATATAGTAAATAAGTATATTTTGTTATTATTTCTATTCAATTAAAATATAAAAAAAAAAATAGTTTTTAAATTGAACTTGAGCAGAATTTCTCTTAAAATTAGGATTTTTTTTTCTTCAATAAAGAAAAAATAAATAAATAATTTTTGTATATCAAAACAAATGTTGAATATTTTAAATGATCTAATAAATAATATTAAAAAAAATAAATGTAAATAAAGAAAATCACATTTAGTTTATGTAGAAGGATTTTTAAAATAAATTTGTTTTATAGTAAAAACTTATAAGTTTATGAGTTTTGAGTTATCTTGTTTTTAAAATGGAAAGTTTATGATAGCCGACAGTAATAAATTTTTGAGTTAAATACAATTATTTTAAATTTTACATTAAATATGAATACAAAATTTATAAAATTAATGTCAAGCTTCGTCACTATTCTCATCTTCATTGCCATCAAGTAGCATTGTTGTTGATCCATAACTACGGAGTCTGTAAATATATATTGTATATATATATAATAAAAATATGAATATATTATTTTTTTAATTAACATTTAAAAGGAAAAAACCATAAAACACAAAAAATAATAATTAATTATTTATACCAATTCAAATTAAATAACAAAAAAAAAAACAAAAATATAATTATATATATACAACATAATTTCCGAAAAAAAAAACAATTTTTTTTTAAAGCACAACATAAAAATTAGCACACACAAAAACTTCGGTTTGAAAACACTTAATTAAAAAGAACTTACATCATCATCATCAGATACTTTTAAACCATCCAAATTAATACTGTTTCGAGAAAAACCATCTTTTTTACTAGATGGACCTGTAACAATTGTTTGTTGCTGTACATTAGCTTGTACTGTACGTGGTGTTGCTGAAGAATGTTCATCAAAAAATTGTATAGCATCATTTAAACTTTGACGATTTAATTCAGTAGCAACAGCATTTGTTATAATATCAGAATTACGTTTTGATGATGATGATGATGATGAATTACCACCTGGTTTAAAATTTCCTTGAAATTTATTAGATGATGAACGTTCACGTTGTTCACGTTCAAATTTCTGTTTGGCACGTTCAAATTCAAAATTTCTCTGTTTCGATTCAAATATATTATCTTCTAAATGTGTTTGTTTAGCATCATAATATGATGGTGTTATATTATTAGAACGATCTGAATTTGTACTTCCATTACGTATTTTTGGTTCAACACAATTAACATTTCCAACACCACCAATATTAAAATTACCACCAGTTGAATGCCGGGCATCATCGAACAATTGACGTAAATCATTAATACTTGGTTTACATTGATCAATTGCTATATTTGTGGATTTTATATGATGATGTCCACTTGATGGACCGTAATGAGTATGTGCACGTGAATGTGGACTAATTGAACGACTTTAATCATTCATATTTTTTTAATTTGTATATGTGGTTTTTTTTTTTTTTTATTTACAATTTATATAAAAATGTGCATAATTTTATTATAAATTTTGAATAATTTTATATCAATTTTCATGATAAAATAAAAAATTAATAAAAATAAATAGGCAGCGTCCAAAAGTAATTAATTTATATTAAATATTGATTATTTTTTGAGTTAGTTATAATTACAAAAAACACAAAATTGTGAAATATTTTTATTTGTGGAAAATTATTAATGATGAGAGGTGGAGACGAAAAAAAAAATTGTAAATATTTATAATTAAAACTTACCGTGTTTGTAAATGTTGAATTTGAACTTGTAATCCTTCAGTTTGTCCACTTAATTCATCATTGGTACGTTGTAATCGACGTACTTGATTGCATGTAGCATCTAACTCATCCTCAGCTACAGCTAATTCACGTTTGAGTTCTTCAACACGGCATCGTAATCGTTTAACCTAATATCCCAGAATCATATAATAAAGTGAATATTAAGAAGAAAATAAATTAAATTTAAATTACCTCTCCTTCATATTGTTCAGCTCTTCGAACAGCATGCCCCAGTTCGGTATTAGCTTCTGATAAAAGTTTTTTTAATTTGGAATGTGACAATTTTATTTCATTAATTTCCTTAAAAAAATAAAAATATTATATAATTTACAATTTTCTCATTAATTTGTAATTTATTATTACTTTGTTCCTTTCAATAAGCTCTTGCTGAATAGCTCGGAATTCCATATCATTTGCTTGTATTGGTCTTCCTTTACGATCTGATCTTTCCTAAAAATTAATTAACATTTGAATTTTTATTATTAATATAATTTAATATTTTATACTTGGAAATCTCGAATTTCAGCTCTCAATTTTTTATTATCTCTTTCCATAGCTAATTTTTCAGTTTCTAAACGTTCTCGTTTACCCCATTCAGAAGCATTTTCTGCTTGCAGTCTTTCAAGCTATTTTAAAAATAATTAAAATATTTTTAATATTTTTTTAAAAATAAATTACTCACTTCTGTTCGTAATTCTCCCAATCTTCTATCAAGATTTTCACGTGAAGCTACTTCTTCTTGTAGTGAGTTTGTTAATATACGTACTTCAGCACGATGTTGTTCCTGAAGTGTTAAGAGTTCTCTAACAGCATCCTTCAAATGAAATTATTAACAAATATAATTAATAAATAGTAAATCAAATATAAATAAACTTTTACTTGTTTAGCGGCACGTAATTCTTCTTGTTTGTCTCGAACTTCCTTTAGTTCTGATGTAAGCTTTTCTAAATTTTTATGTAGCAAATGTTTTTCACTAAAAAATAATATTATATTATTTTAAGGAGTTTAATAAAATTTGAAGAATTTGTGTATATTTTAAAATTTACTCTCTTTCAGCTTGAATCGTTTTCTGTGTTTCATCTAATCTTAGCTGTAACATTGAAATTTTTTGTAATAAATATTCTTCATCAAAATCATCTTTCGATAGTTGTTGAATTAGTTGTTTTTCTTCCGCAGTTTCGTCTTCAGCTATATATTAAAATTTACAGTTTTATAAATATATTGTGTACTAACTTATAATTTAAGTTAATTTATAATTACTTAAAATATCATTCACAGTTTTTGGCACGGCACCTTGAAGTACATATTCTTCAATATCCAAATCCTTGGTCTCATTACAAACAGCTTTGGTAACCTTTAATTGTAAAACTTGTATTATTTTCAGTAATAGTAACTTTTTTTATAGAAAACACTTACAAGTCCATCTTCGCTATTAACATTTTTCAAACCATCTGATGATATATCTGGTGAACAGCGATTATCACGATCCGGTTCTTCACCATTTTCTTGACTAATAATTTTAAAATATAATTAATTATTTTATATTTTAATGTTTCTCTATAAATATTTTACCCAGGTTTGTGAAATTGTCCAGCATGTTTCATCATAAGCATATGAATCTTTTCCATTTCTCTTTTCAATTGTGTTATTTGACATTCCAAATCATTTTTTTCGCGTTTATAAGAATTTGATTCTTTAATAGCTGCTTCTAAACTTGTCCTTACTTGTTTCGATTCATCTCTAGCTTTATTACGTTCATTTCGAACCTAAAAATGTATTAAAAAGTATACATATTTAAAAACAATTATTTATATTAATAAAATAATAATAAAATTATTTTCTATTAACCTCCATTATTTGATTTTTATGAAAAAATTGTACAAAATGCAAATTAGAATATTGTTATGTCTATTCTTGTAACCCTAACAAATACTTGTTAGTTTTAAAAATAATTTATCGGATTATGCTGGATTTAAAATGCAGATGACTTTCAAAATGCAAATAAATATACTGCGCTTTGAAATATCGATTTAACAAGGATATATTTAAAGGAAAACTAAAGATAATTTGAAAAATGATATGTAAACAAATTCCATTAGATAATTTGGACAATGCATTTTGATTTTAATCAGAATGAAATTTAGTTGTTATAGAAACAAATGCAAATTTTTATATGTATAATTTATTTTCTATTTCTTGTTGCTTTGTTGATTAACGTACCTTGGCCCATTTTTCTCTCCAGTTAGCTGTACAATCTGACCACCATTTCATGGTTTTTTCCATTTGTGCAGCACGAGCACGAGCTTCTTCTAATTCTCGTTGTCTTTGGGACTAGAAAATTTATATTACCAAATTAATAACAAAATAATGTAAATGCATACAAAAAAAATTTTACTTCTCTTGCTTCCCATTCTGTTTCACCAAATCTAGACGACATTGATGTAGCTACGGCAGCCGAATTTGAATCAATTTGTCTTCTTGGAGGAGCACCTAAAGATGCAACACCTAAATATAAGAAAATTAAAAACTACTTATAATCTTCTTATGGATAGTAAAGGAAATCAATATGAAGTAGTTTATTTAATAAACTAATCTTTACATTTTCCTTCTAAAACATATTTAAAAATTACCTCCACCTTGAGACATTTTATCCAGATTATAAGTATAGTAAATTAGTTATTTTTTTATAAAAATTAGCAGGATATCAGTAAAAAAACAAGATATATATTCAACAAAATAAATCTTGACATTTCCGTAGGTTCAAATTACTAACGCCATCTATATGTCATATATTTAATAAGGTTGTCATATTTTATTATTATTTTCTTATGGTAGCTCTTCAAATCAAAAATACACGCGCGCCAATTCACCAACTGTCATAATTATACAGTAAATCTACTACAATTAAAGTGTTTTGCGGATGATTTTTGTATTTTTGTTTGTCACTTTGCAGTTCCTATTTCAGTTTTTCAGTTCTTTTAAGTAAATTCTCACGAAAACACTGAAAAAATGGCGAGAGATTGACGGTGTTCAGTTTTTTTTCTCTGTATTAATTTTAATTTAATTTTTAATTGGCAAAAATAACAAAAAAAAAAAAAATTCAAAACTCGCTTTAAATAATGTTAAGAACGGCGTGAATTTACTTTTAATTATATATAGAATATAACAATTATGAAAATCTAAAATTTTGTATATTTCGAAATATGATTTGTGTTGCGTAAAAATTTTGTGAAATTTCTGCAGTAAGAAAAAAGCAAATTAATAATATTTTTTTTATTTTTTTTTGGTGAAATCGAGTGAATTACCCAAGTGTGGTAGTTAAGTGGTGTATGTGAATAATTTAATAACAAAAAATAAATCATAATTATTAATTATTAGTATAATAATATTCAGCAATTGAAAAACACAATTTTCTTTGTTACCAAAAAAATTTGATTCTTGTTCCATTAATTGTTGAGCTTTATTTTTTATTAAAATAGATTAAAATGAAATGAAAAATTCAATAAATTTTTCCATAACATAAATATCTACAAACAACACTCAGTCATCAGTCAGGAGTATACATATGTATACACAGGAATAGGATAGGGGCCATCATTTTTTAGAATTGAAAATAAAAATATATAATTAAAATAAAATTTTGTTTGCGTCGACAGCATTAACCAAACCACAACAACAAAAAAGTGACAAGACAGAAAAATATTATAAAAATAGAGAAGACGTGACTGTTTGAAAGTCATTGAGCCCCTTTTACAATTAAAATTGTACATATTTAATATTTTTGTACTGTGGTGCTGTTAATTGGATAATATTATTTGATCTTTTTGCAACAAATTTTGTTAAAAACTTAAATATTATAAGTTAAATTGAACTTGGTAGAAAGTATTTTAGTAATTTTCCACTTATTACCAAAAAAAAAATGTCAAATAATATTGCCTCATATAAAAAGTCTATTATAATTTTTAAAAGACAACAATTCCGAATAGATAATAATTATATTCTTCTTTTATAATATAGAATGATTTAATAATATTTATAAATTTGCTTTATCACATATATACAAAAATAAAAAAAAAAACCTGAAAAGAAAATTGCGTAGGAAGTTTTGGGTTTGTCATATTTTCTGTTGTTGTGTTTCTTTTCTAAAGTAAATTTAAATTATTTTCCCAGGGTTTTCCCATGAATTCACATTTATAATTGTATCCTTTTTTTTCATGTATATATTACTTATTTATATAAATATTATATACATTTTATTGTTGTTATTGCTGAAGGATTTTCCGATTACTTTCGTTAAACGCTTATTTATATTTTGGGGGAAATTAGTATGTTCGGTGTTGGTGTTTTTCTGATGAAACATCACAACATAATATTGGGAAATATAATTAATATATATACCGCTTTTATATATACGAATAAAATAACAAGATTTCATCAATTTATGAAATATATAAACATTTATATTATGTATATATACAAGAAGAAAATTTCTAGCGCGCGCATTTATAAAAAAAATATTCAATAGAAATAGTTTTATATAAAAAATGGTATACATATATTTAGTATTTATATAAAATATATAAAGACGTATAAAAAAAACAGAATGAAAATGGTTTTTTCTGAATGAATCACAGAAAAAAACATATTTGTCTACATTCTACAAGATTGTTGTTGTTTTCATTTACTTACGTGTCCTTTGAGTTTAACAAAAATTCTTATGGAGAAAAGCTCTCGAGACAATTATTGCTTAATATTCTATTTAAGTTCGCAATTATTAAGTATTGAAAAGTTTAGTTTATGTATATAACTACTGAGTTTTAGTTTGTTTAAATTTTACTATTATAACAAATAAACTTCATATATAAAGTAAATATATTACTTTTTTTCAGAATGACGCCACATATCCAAAACGGAAACATGGAAAAAAAAAACCCTTTTTTATTATAACCTTACAATTCTAATTGTTGTTCTATTCTCCCGGTTTTTTTCTTATATTTTTCCCACTCATATTAAGCGCGCATACTTCCTAACAAAATAAATTTTTGTATTTGTATGCGAACGCCTTTAAAGTCATGTCCTTTTTGCACAATTTAAAATATATATCATAATATAATATATTTTTATATCAAGGATGAAAGCTGTTTTTTCTTTGCGATTTACTTTATTACACATTTTACAATGAGTTTGTGTCTTGAATGGTTCGGTCTTTTTATTCATTTTATTCGAGTGGTGGTTGTTATTAGTTTTTGGGCGGTTTAATATAATATAACAATCTTATATATATTTATACTGAAAAACATTACGCCAACAAATCCTTTTTGTTATTTTTCTCATAATAATAATTTTATCGAAAATAAAACTTTTTTTAAGGTTATAAAAAAAAAAACTCGTCTTTATTACTTTTTGGATAAAATAACATCAGGCTCATTTTTATATCCTCCCCAAAAATTCTAATTGCGTCTAGACAATAAATTATTATTTATAATATATACTGAAAATTGTGTTTTTCACTATTATAATTTTTAAAAAAAGTGCTTAAGCGCTAATTATAATATTTTTTTTTTATTTACAGTTTTTTATTCTTTATTTTTCTAATAAAAATTGTAAATATCATGTAACTAAAGTAAATATATATTATGTATATATTATAAAAAAAAAATATTGGAAAAATATAATTAAATAAAAAAATAATTAATATGACATAACCTTAAACATAATATTCAATAAGTTTAATAAATTAGTGGTAACAAAATTATATATATATTTAATTTCTCAATGAAAATATTTAATTAAAAAAAAAAAATCTTTGATCTAATTATCAAAAAATAAATAAAAAATATTAAAGAAAAACTTTTATTATATAATAAATAATATATTAATTTTATTTTCCATTTTCTTATTGAATAATTAAAAATATTACACAAAAAAAAAAAAAAGATAATAAGAAATCAAGAAATAATTTTGCACCATTTTTAATCCATACACAAATGAAAACTTCGCATTTTTCGTCGTCAAATTACGACTTTCCCAGTCGCCCTCATTTACAGGGCGGTAATAGCAGCAGCAACAACAATAACAGTCATAATAGTAGTAGTAGCAGCAGTAGCAATAAAATTACATCAACAGTAACTAGTAATAGTTTAAATAATAATTATACAAATAATAATCAAATTATTGGTGGTGGTAATATAAATCATCATAATCAACACCACCATCAACAACAACAACAACAAAATAATCAACAATCAGCTACAATATTACCAATTGTAAATTCAAATCAACATCATACAATTAATAGTAATAATTATGTAAATGATGAACAACCACAACAACAACATCATAATCAACAACAACAATCTCAAAATTTTTCAGCAACACCATTAGATATTGTTGATAATAAAGTGAATATTTTACAAGAAGGAAATTTACATGTTAATAATATAAATGGTGATAGTGTTACAAGTAGTAGTAGTAATAATAAAATAAATTTAAATAAAATTAAAGTAAATAGTATAGACAATGACGTTTCAATAATTTCAGCTTATAGTCTTAGTAATAATAATAATAATAATTTAAACAATAATCAAGCAAATAGTGGTGGTAATTTTATTGAACAACCAAATTATCATCATCATCATCAACAACAACAAAATCATCATATTACATCTAGTAATAATCAATCAGTTTATGCTGGTGGTAATACAATTAATTTAGTTGATAAAGTTGTTGTTAAATATGAACAACCATCTCAACCACAACAACAACAATTAACAAATTCAAGTCATCAGTCTGATATTAATAAAGAATATCAAGTAATTAGAAGTACTAATAAATATCAACAGCAACAGTTACAAAAGGCAGCGAAAAGGAAACGTGAAACAGGTAAAAATCTTATATTTTTTTTTTTTATTATATACGAATTACTTTTTTTAAACAAAGAAATTTTATTATTATATTAAATATAAAAAAGTATAATAATCCGTTAGTGAAATTATAAATTGCCTTATAATTGCAACATTATTGGAAAAATATTATATTTGTCATCATCATTATACTTAATATACAAAGCTTTTAGCTATGTCATTGTCATCACTAGAAACTACTGTAATATTAAATATATAGTAATTAATGAATTATTTATATATTAAACATTGAAATTTGAATAGTTAATTTTACGAGTATGATTATATTATTTGACAATTACATATATGAAATCTATAATTTCAAATAACTATAGCTAATTTACAAAGTATGTATAAGTGGTGAAATTATAATTGTGAAAGGACTGTCTTTTAGTTCATACAATTCTTAATTAAAGAACAAAAATCGGTTAAAATGGATTTGAATTTTCGTTAAATTCCATTTAACCACGAAACCTGGGATATAGTTGCCATTGTTCTTATATGTGTAATATTTACTATAACTATTCATCAACTGATGTAGAGACTAGATAGATACCAATCTTTTTATATTAAATAAAAACTAGTTTTAAAACAATTCCCATTCCAATTTACTTATATATTCCAAATAATTATTGTGTTCATATTAATATCTGTTCTTAGCTAGGTCAGGTTAGAGTGGGGTCTTTAGGCCACGCATAGACTACCGATGGTCCTTAGCGGTACCGCTAAGTTGAGAGTTATGAATCTATGCGTAAAGATGCGTCATGGACATTCGTCGAGTTGTATAAAAGAATTTCGAAGGATTGTGTGTTATTCTCGAAATTCAGAATTATACTGATAGTGAATTTTGAAACTTCTTTGAGTTAAGAGAAGAATGTTTGCCACAGTGTCACAGAAGATGCTCAAGGGTTACTTCTTGCCCCTGCAAAGATTGCTATTTGTCAATCCCAGCCTCACCTCATGCCTACAGATTAAGTAGTTTCAGGTATTGATACCTACTGATTTCGTGCGGGATAATACCAGAATGTGCTTGGCTTTCTGTTCTCAGCTAAGTCTGAGATTAAACGAAAAGTTAAATTGTTTTGGGCATTAATGTACAACATTTTTTAGAATTTAAATTTATCTTTTTTTAGTTAGTTACCATATAGATTGCCTCACAATTTGTGGTTGCAGAAAATAATTTAAAAGAATATCTGATTCGAGCTGTTAAAGTTGATTTATATTATAATATATTTTTGGGTTAAGACTTCCTAAATTTGCTCAGAAAATGTATATTCCTTTTGGCTTTGGAAATATTGCCCTAAATTTTCTTAGAAAATGTATTTCCTTTGGCCTATCCAAGAAAATATAAGATTTTTAAATTATAAAGTTATCATGTAATTTGACAATACTTATAAAATAAAAACCATACTTCATAAAATCTTACTACATAAGAAGAAAATGTTGAAATAAAAAAATTCCCTCATATTTCATTTTGAATCAAATTTCAAAAATAAAAAATATAAATAATACCAACAACTCAGAGAACAACGTATTCGTCTAGGAAACGTGCCCACTCAATATATACAAAAGATTCAATTAAATAACGAATTGAATCTTTATGCTTACTAAAATCTTTAGATACATTTCAACTGAAAGTATAAAAATATTAATTTACCTTTACTTTATCGTTTTGTAAAAGTATACATATATTTCATATGAAATAATTCTTAAGGCTTCAGAAAGGTTTCATGTTCTTAAGTAAAATTAAATGAGTTCATAGTTCTTTATAATTATTAATACTTTAGATATTTAACTTATTTTATTATCGTCAATATTCTGCAAACAAACAAACAAAAAACATTTTTTTTTTTTTTTGAAAACTTTATTATCTTATATAAGAATATTAAAATGTAACTTTAATATTTTCTCTCTTCTTTTACAAAGAATTATTAATATATAAGAAAACCACAAAAAATATAAAATAAATTTCTTTATAAAATTAAAAAGTAACAATTTTTTTTTTTTAAATAATTTACTGGGTGATTCGGAAATATACCTCGTTCACAATATTGTTTGAATCATTCTCATAAAAAAATATTGACGGTTTTTTTCTTAAAGTAATCCACTTGGTGACGGCACATTTTCTTTTTAGATTAAATGTTAATAGAATAGACAGTTCATAACTTCAGAATGTTTGTAATTGTTTAATGTGTTTAAAAAGTTTATGTAGAAAGAGATCAAAACTTGTATAAAAAAAGTTTTTGTATCGATGGGACTTTGAAGATTTAATCCAACAAGCATGAAAGCAATTAGGTTCTTATACTTTCATGTAACCCAAAGTATAGATACGTACTGTGGTGGTGGTTTTGGTAGAGTACTATGCTGTGGATGCTTCAACACAAGACTGGAGGCATCGGTTCACTCTAAGTTGACTCAGCTTTAAATAAATACCATAATAAAAAAAGTTTTGATCGCTTTCTATACATACTTTTTAGTATGATTCATACTTCATTAAATTCCCTGTAAAATTATCACAGACTTTTGCATTAGATTTCTAAATTAAGAAATAGAATGGTAATAAAGTTCGACTGCACCCTGTAAAATTAATTTTATATAGAAAATTTCATCGAATTGGACAAATTTATAAAACTTTTAATTTGTATAAATTGATTACATTTTTATTGATTCTGTTGGTATGAAACGTGATTATAAATTTTCTTCTTTTATTACATTTTATAGTTATAAATGCGTTGTTGACACATTTTCAATGGTTTATTTTTTATTTTATATTTAGAAATCTAAAGTTAAATTTCTTCTGTTTAGTATATTTTAAATTTATTTAATTTATAATTAAATAAATTTATTTAATATATTTGCGTTTCATTGCGTTCTGTGTTCTAGATTAACAAAAACAGATAAAGATTTTCTACAAAGATTTAATATTCTTTGTTTCCACTTAATTCTTTGTTAAATAATTTTTGTTGTATTTATTAATTTTTGGGGGATAAAGTCACAAAAAAAAAAAGATATCTTTTGTTGCTCTATGATTTGTGGTTTTTATTTATAAAGTAAGTTTTTAGCTTATTACCTTGTAAAATATAAAGGTTATACCCCCAAAGACAATGAAATATGAAATTGATATTTTAACAATAATAATTTTATTATACTAAAATTGTGTAGATAGAATATCATTTTCAATTGCAGAACTTTTAACTTTTTATTGTACATTACAACAAAAATCCTTTCTTATATTCTTCTATTTTCGATAAATCAAAATCTCTACTCATAGTGGCAATATTAAATTTTTAAAATATATAAAAAGTCTTTTAACTCAGCTATGCAAAGGCTTCCATTAAGGATCTTTGACGATCTCATAAGTTAACAAAGTTTAAATAATTTTATTGGTACTAGTACTAATGATTAATTATTATATCTAATGCTTAGTAAAAACGAAATTTAGTTTATATAAGTAAAATATACTGACATATTTTTCGCACACAACATAGTGAGAAACTGTCAAAGTGTGTAAATGCCAAAACTGTCGTTTTCTCGATAAAGCCTCGCGTTGATACAGTGTTCTGACTTTCTTCCTATTCATTCCAAGCATCTCCGAAGCTCGTTTTTTTTAGATAGGCCATAGGTATGAACATCGTCGAATTTCTTATACATGCTCGCCAACTCCAATAGTTTTGCCGGGATCATGCTGTGTGGTCCGTTTTGTGATAACAGCGTAATACTTCGCAGAACGGTTCGAGTTAAGTGAATGTGCACCTTCCTCTGCTTCTCCAAAAGATTCGCTACTTCATTTCTTTCAAATTCTACATGAGCTTGAAGATAGTATTACCCTGTTTTCCCTCCCAAGGTTATCAGTCCTGAAGACAATCCCATACAAGTTTTTAGCATTTACTTTATTACTTAAGCCTAAATTAAATAAATTAATAATTTAGTGATGCGAAAATTTAATAAATCAGAACCAAAATTTATTCATATTTCAATTTACATAAAAAAAGAGGCTTATAAATTTATCACGAGTATTTTAAGCTAACTGTTTTTATAATAAGTATATATTCTTTAAAATTAATCTCTAAATCTCTAATCTCTAAAATATTTAAATTAAATCTATATAAACAAATTGCCCCGCGGTCAATATTTGTCATGCTAAATAAACAAATTTTATTTTCCATATTGCCCAATAATTAAATTTTTTGAATTTTGTATATAATATGCAAAACATTTTCAACTTCGACGCATAATTCAATCACGTTTAGAAAAAAATCACTTTTTTAAGTGTCTGTCTAAAAATCAACTTGAATTTTAGTAATTTATTTATGTTTATCTCATACATACTTAATATAATGTAGTGTAGAGTGTGCTTAATATAAGCCGGTTTTAATTATTCATATTCACCCAGGCTTGGCTGACATCAATAAAAGACTTTACATTTAAATATACTGAGCTAAAAAAAATAATTAACTGGAGTTTCACATTTGACTCTTTTAACATTGTCCAAATTTTCGTTTTATATTAATAAAACAAAAAAATATTATTATAATTTTGAAACGTATTTTTTGAAGAGTCACACGCTTGTTAGGTAATATTTTTTTTTTGCACTTATATACATAAACTAGTTCTCTAGAATTTTAGCTTCGTGTCAATTAAACGTTAACATTGGTTTTTTTTAAGGGATTGGTTAAACTATAAGAATATTTTCATATCGTTTGTTAAATTGCGGCATCATCCATAAAAAATAGACGTTTTTCAACTCACGACTAGACTTAGTGCACGTACAGAGTGACGCTATGAGCGGTGCTGAAAGCTGTTCTGTAGTGTTGTTGTTTTTTATATAAAAATACACTACTTACAGCACAGCTTTCAGCACCGCCCATAGCATCAATCTGTACTGTACGTGCACTAAGGTACTTGGCTCTATATCTAAAAACTTTCGTTGATATTTGTTAGTTTTAATAATGTTCTTTTAATCATTAATAAAATATTCACTACAACTTTTAATGCCAGAATGGCTGCAGCTGATGATTATTAAGCTTAAACAAGTTGAACACTTTGTTAGTGAAATTTCAAATTTTCAAAATTCAATTATGAATTTTATTTATTGCCTTCAAAAATTTTATAAAACATTCTGACTTTCTTCATCATCAAAATTTTTAACGCATTCGTTTTAAAATTGATTACTTTTTGTTTCTATAATGCGATGTAACTAATATTAAGGAGACGGCATATTTCATCATTTATAAATATATAAACTTACTTTTCCATTCGATTATAAGTTATCATTAAGATAATTTTAAAAGCCTTTTTGATCTATACTAGACAAATTAATCAAAAGTACATAAAATACTTAAAATATAAAAATTTCCATTATATATAAAAATATATTAATATACATTTTTTTTTATTCAATATTTCCATTAAAAATCCAATTTGAAATTCATTTAAAAAATATCATAAAAAACCTTATAAAAACAACAACGTCGATTCTTCCATAACCTAAAAAAAATATATATAAAAAATTAAATAACAACGACAAAGATTCTTTTTCAAAAATTGCCACGAAAAATAAAGTCTTGAATAAAATAAAAAAAAAAATGGTCTAAAAATAAATTGCCACACAATTGTTTGTAATAAAGCAACAACCAACAGAACAACACACTAGCAAACAAACGTGTACGGTACGGTACGGTGTACATTTAAAATGTTTTTTTTTTTTTTTGGTGTTCTACAAAAAAATAAAATGAAATAAAAGGTGATAAAAAAATTTCTGTTCACAAAAAATATAAAAAACAAGTTAAAAAATAAATTCAATTTTTGGTTAAAAAGGGATTATTCAAATGAGGAACAAATGAGGTTTTAAAATTTTAATTTTTTGCTCATATACAAACCGTGATTCATAAGTTTTTGCCTTTACACTTTTACAAAAACAATAAAATACTTAACTTAAAAGAAACTTTAGAGTTTTCCAATTATTCAATAACAATTACAGACTTATATATATTGAAAATTGATTGAAAAACTATTTCTGTGGCCATTACCAAGCCCTGACTCGTTTCCCATTGAGACTCTTTGTAGTACTATGAAAATAATTTGTTCCGCTGAATCGAAACAAGATTTTAGAGTGAAATTACAAACTTACACCTGAGTTTTATCAAAAATTAGCATATAAACAAAGTAATGCCACCAAGAACAGACGCTGTTATAAAGGCGAAGGGAAATGTAAAACAGTACTGATGCCTCAAATAAATATTTTAAGACCTAATTTATGAAAGGGAGCGGGTTTTCTTAATTAATTTTTATATTATTCGATTTTATAATTAGAATAAATTAGAAAACTCTTGAAATTTCGTTTAGTTTTGATAAAGTGAAAAGATAAAGACGTAATTCTAGTATAATTAGAATAGGCTCTAACTTATAAATTCAGGGACAGTATATTTAAAATACGTTCTATTTGTGTTACCATATTTTAGTAAGCACTTCAGCTTTTATTCATTTTATAACAAATTTTTGTTGGAGATTGTCAAAAAATTTGTTAAAATTTATTATTTTACAAATCATTATTCATTACTAAAAGGGAATTTTTTGTTATTGTAGACAAGATCAGATAAGGTTACGTTCAGGTTAAGAATTACGAATAACAAAACAATTAAATTTCTGAGTTTATTAAAATTATCTTATCAATAATCTGACTTTTATAGTAATTTGTTTGGTATCGTGGACTATAGAAATATTTTAATATTCGTCTTACTATTTGTATTCCAAACTCCAATGAATTTTATGATCATGTAATTATTTGTTTTCTAGCAAAAATTATATTTCCAGCACTTGGTACGATGTGTCAATCAAGTATGCTGAATTATTTTCTATTTCTATACTTGTTCCATAGAGTAAATAAAAAACAGATTAATTTAGGAAGGATGTAAAAAAAAACCACACAATCTTCCATAGTATTCCGAAATTCTTGATGATATTTTCTCCTGTCTAATTGATTCGTCTAATTCCACGAGTGTCAATAAACGTTCTAGTACGTTCTATGCTACCCAGGAACCCAGGTATTTGTATTTGGATCGTACGAGACAAATTCTTACATTAAGTATATAATCTAGAATGGCTTCGTTCATTTTCTTGCTACAATAATAAGATTCGTTCAACAATTTAGCAATATGGAATAAATTGGTATATTGACGGTTCTTAAGCTGGAACGATACTCCGAAACGATGCCGTCAAAATATAAATTAACTCCAACGTTTACACGGAGTACAGTATAATTGATTTCATATATAATTTATATTTTTAAATATTTTTTGACAGTTCACAGAACTGACAGCGAAAAATAATCACTGTGTCACTTTGAAATGTCAAAAAAAATTGAAAAATATAAAAAATATTTGAGAGTATAATTAAATCAGTGTCGTTTTGTTCGATTTGATTTTTTCCGTGCTACCGGTCACCGCGACACAGCCATGTATCACCTACATAAATGTATAGTTAAAATAATACATATACATTTATAATCTTTCAATAACTTTTGACGCAACCTTTACCCATTTTCACAATAAAAGATTTTTACTATTATTAAAACTCTTGTAAACCATATGAAGCTTACGATACGATGTGTTAAATTCGATTCTACCATTAATTCGATAAATAAATTACGTTATTTTTTTATGTTTAATGAACATAACAACAATAAAAACAAGCATGGCAAACGTCACAGCGGCAACATTATCCAACAACAACAACAACAACAAAATATAATGTACGCCATTCTTTTATAATCAACTGAGACTGAGGTGACCTTTGAATGAAATTGGAAATTCGTGTATAATATTTGAAATGTGTTTATTTTTATTTTTTTTTTTGCTACTTCTTTCATATTTGATTTTTAAATTATTTATATTTTTTTTTTTTTTTTTGATTTTTTGAATTTTATATATTTTTTTCCTATGAATTTCATTATTTCCCTATTAAAATTTGAAATTTTAAGTTAAAAAAATATTAAGGTTTTTTTTTTTTTGCGGTTCGCGTCTATACTCTAATATTATTTATGAAACATAATTTAATCATGTTTTTTTTTTATTTAATTTATTTGTCTTCAAATCTTTTAAATTATATATAAATATTTTTTTTATTTAAATTTTATTTTATTATTATTATTATATAGTCTACGAAACGAAACTCAGTGTGGGATTAATTAAATTTTTATATATATATTTTTTATATTTTATTAATTTTGTTTTTTTCTTTTTAAGATTTCTTTATAATATTTTATAACCAAATTTAGAATTTGTTGAAATATTAAAAATTTTGTCAGATAATTAAATATAAATTTATAAGTTAAATATTATAATTTATAAAACTAATTTAAAAAAACGTTATTTTTATTATTATTTTGTTTAGATTTTCGTGTAGGTTATAAATATATAATTAATAGTATATGTAATATCCATGGGAAAGGATGAATGAATTATTTATCATAATTAATTTGTTTATAATTATATATAATTATATAGTTAAGTAAGAAAAATATTGAAGGTTGTGCTGATGAACGTGAGGCAATTGAACACTTTTTGTGTTACTGTGTACCTGCGATGCAGATGCTTTGTTTCTTACTGCACGGACGAACTGTATGAAACGAATTCTCTGTTTCAGTGGAATGAGTTGTTATTTCAACCAACCACCGCGTGTGTAACATGTAAGGTAAAATGGGCCTTTACTTTTAGCTGTTTCCATCTCTATAAATTAAGAAATATTTATTTGTATTAAAAAAATGTTAATACCTACTTTTCAATTAATTTTTCTTCATTTTCTTTAACACTTTTCTATTTAATTTATATATGGTTTTTGAAAATTTCGAATTTCATAAATGTCCAATTTTAGATTTTCTTTTCGTATTTTGTCAGTGTGAACGTTTTTAGTTGGGTAGTGTCCGAC
Source organism: Rhamphomyia laevipes (assembly GCA_963920725.1). Classification (NCBI taxonomy): domain Eukaryota; kingdom Metazoa; phylum Arthropoda; class Insecta; order Diptera; family Empididae; genus Rhamphomyia; species Rhamphomyia laevipes. The sequence goes on along the minus strand of OY987255.1, from coordinate 3,880,062 downwards.
TTCATACAGTGCAGAATTCCATTATAAAACCGTGTGTTCTAAATTATTTTTTGATACGTTGTATGCAGAATTCTGAACATTTATTTCAGTCATAACAAATTGCATTGCGCTGTATTTATCAGTTTATTATAAGTAATAATTTTGTTGCAACGCGAGATGATAATTGGAATTTTTGAAGAATCATTTTAAGCAAATCTGAAATTTAAATATTCTTATGTTAAATTAAAATACAATAAATATAAAATAATGTTTGCAAGTGTCCGGTCCGGCATTGAAATTTACGTTTAGCTTTAGTTCATTTATATAAGAATGAGAATTAAGTAAATTAAAACAAAAAATGTTTATATCTGTCAAATAAGATATGATAATCTTCCAGTAATTGTACAAATTGTAATAAGGGTTCACCTCCGTTACCTGTTATTGTCATATTTTCAGTTGATTTTATTTAAAATTCTATTAAATATTTTGTTGTGTATATTAATGAGCTATTAAACTTTTAATATCTTAGTAAACAATTTAAATTATCTAAATAATATCTTGTGTAAGAACACAAATGGAAATTTCGTAATTACCCTTTTTAGACCGTCACTGGATTATGCATTAAAAAATTATTACATTCATTATAATTGTATTAAGAAAGACAACGAATTAAATAAGTGAATTTATAATTGATTTTCCGAGTTCTTTATTATAATATTACTTAACTGGAGTGTAATGTTTGAGTTAACTTAAAGTAACTGGTATTCTTAGAAAACACTATCTTTTCCTAATTGCCCTTAAAATTTTTCGAGGACTTTTTGTTTTTACGCAGAAACTGTCAAATATTATCATAATTCTTTCAAACATTTATAAATATTATTAAATGTCCTATCATAAAAATGATTTAATATGATTATCGTTCGTGACATTATTTATTAAAATTTATAATATTGAAAACAACAATTTATCAATTTTCTCTTCATGTCCTGACCTAAAAGATTATGTGGGAAACTCAATTATGTGCTGTGCTTCATATTTTTTATTCAATTAAGTTAACAAATATAAAGAAATTTTAAATAATATATATTTACTTTTTATTAAAAATGAATACTTTAGACGATTTTATTTAAAAACCAATAAAAATAAACATTAATTTGTAAAATTTCCCAAAAAAAAATTATGCGAAAACACGCTTTAAAAGAAAGTTTTTACTCGTAAAACTAATAAATTTACATTTTAAGTGTAGTATAATTTAAAATTTTTATATTTTCTTAATATGTATTTTTTATTAAATACAGGATGGCGCAGTATTACTTTTGTTTTATAATTTTTCAAGTTGTTATCGGTGAAATGTCTACCTCAACCAATGAGAATCATTCGCAGCGTCAACGAAGCGAATTGTACGCATCTGTTAACTATATATAGCTGCTTATGGAAACTATATAATGCGAATTCTGCACGTTTTCGCACAGAATTTTCAAACAAAAAATATTCCCACGAAAAACCGCGAATGAAAAATAATTTTTAAATAATTATTTTTAATAGAGCATATAAAAATTAATTTCAAATTTTGTTTACGATTCGCTGCGAATAATTTCACTGTATTTGCGAATAATTCAGTAATAATTTTAATGGTTCGCCAAGAATTTTTCTGTTAAAGATTTTTATTGTACATATTCTGACACAACTGATGTTGTGTCAGAATCTTCTATGTGTCTGCAATATAATATATTGAGTAGAATTGTTCTAATTGATTGTAATTTTGGTCATAATTGATTTTTCCAACAGAAACAAGAAAAGTTACTTCTGTGCCATCCTGTTTACATTTGGGGAATGATCTAAGTATTTATTAAGACGTGATCTGGTTTTAATTTTAATTCTATATAAATCATAATAATAATTTATTAAACGATTTATTCCAAAATTAAGTATTTTATTGCTCAATTTTATTTCCAATCTTACAGTTTTTCATCATATAATTTCATATTCACATTTTAATTGATTTTTTTTAACAATATAATCAAAATTGAAATTAATTTTATGTTTTTTTCTATTGAAGGATTGTTTAATTTCTAATTAGGTTTCTTAACAATTGGTGATTTAGTCAAGTCAAATTATTTTAAATGAAAGTTTTAATGATTGTATACTTACTTACATTATTTATTATTTTACCTATTTCGTTATTGTTATTATGTCACACTCTCTAAGTCAATTCTATTATTTATGTTCATGTGGCAAACTACAATAATAAAATTGACTTTAATGCGTAGTAAAATTATTTTATTTTGTTATTTTCAAAAATATTACTATACAAAAAAAAATTCATGATAAATTATATTTAACTTAATTAGACAAATTATCTAAAAAAAAAAAGTTGTATAAATTTTTATCGGTGTTAGTTAAATATTTACAGATACACACACACACTGACACACTAGATTAATTTAATTAAAGAATAACAAAATTTGACTTCCAAAAATTATCGATATTAAAATTATTGTTTATTTTATTTTTTTCTATTTATATTATATTTATTAATAATATATTTTGTTAATTTAATTATATTAGTACATTAATTTCGTATAAAATCATTTTTATTAATTAAATTTATATTATATTAATTTTTAATTAAATCATAAAAAATGTATTTTTGTATAGTATGAAAAAATGAAATAGAAGGAATCTTTCGAACATTTATCCGATAATTCTTATCATTGTACTTTCTATGTTTATACTAAAGATTGATTTACACATTCATCCAGAAACCCGTGTTGAAACCCAATCAGAAAAATCCGGTGCGATGAAATTGTTGAACGACGAAAAGTTCGTTCAATTTTATTTTTTCCGTCGTAAGATGCCATGCTCACTATGAATTTTGTTTTTAATTCACGAATTCTTAGTGTATTTTGTTGATTCGTCACGGTTTTGACCGTCCAGCGTCTCGATTTTTTTTAATAAAGTTTTCTTTATAACAGTTGATTAAGCTTTCTTAAGTTGATTTAAGTTTTTAGGTATTGATATTTTTACCTTAATTCTTATGCTGGATAACAACTCTCGCTGTTGACGCTGTAGCCGCTATGAAATGTTATTAAAACATAGAAAAATTATCATGTCAAAAGAAAAATTATTTGACATTTTAAAGCGGCAGTGCGGAAATTTTTGAATTTAATAAACTTTTCTGCAGCTTTGTTCTACTCTCATATACTATTTCTATACTTTTTGATATAACACACTTCGCCAAGCTCTGTGTTTTCTATCAAAATTTCCGAAATTGAGATCTGAAATTCTGTTTACATTCGATATTATATTCTGGACGAATAGTTCCGATTTTTGGGCTTTTATTTTTATAAGTAATTTTGAAATAAAACTCTTTAGACTCTTTTTAAGTGTGTCCCTAAACTGAAAACTTGATTCATATTACAAATTATGAATTTTAATAATTATTCAACATTTATGAAATTACTATTCATTTCATAAGAATTTTATTACCGGAACAAAATTAAACGAAGCTGTATAAAAAATACAAGTTTAATTTATCAATTTTAAACTGGTATTAATAAAGTAAATATAATTATTAAAAATTTACCAGGTCATGATTAACTTTATATTTATATTTATTTTTATATTTATAATACTTAATATAATATTAAGAAATTCGTCCTTCAAAATTTTCTTTATCGTTATATATATTTACATTTTATATTTCCAAAACCTAAGTTATTTTATTAGCCATTAAAAACTTCCAACTTTAAAGTACAAGATTTCATTTTCGAAAAATATTAACTATATATAAATTATTAATCTCGTTAAAATAATTCTTTACATTTTCATCAATTTTTGTACACTGCAATGGACTTTAAAACTAAGTATACGAATTTATGAATATGTAAACCTTGAGTTTTATCGAAAAAATTCTTTAATTTAATATTGTTTTTTTAATTAATTTTGTTTAAATAAACAAAATGTTTATACAAAATCTACAATTATATAAAATTTTATATTATTAATTACATTTTTAAACATTTATTTTAATTATGCTATGTTTAGACTGGCTCCAACTTAAACTAGTTTAAAAATTTAAATAAGATTAGATAATGTAAAGGTGATAAATAGTGCAATCATAGAGACACCGTTACCGTGACGTTGACAGCTTTACACATCTTTATAACCTAAGCAATTACACTGGTCAATGTTGACGGTGGCGGTGTACTAGAGAAATGCCAACTATCAAATTTTTTACTTTACTGACACAAACACTTCATTAAAATTGTAGTACTCACTTAGGAAACAAATAGCAACGTTGAAAAGTTCCAAACCAGTACAATGTAAATTAAAATTTAAATACACGTCAACAGTAATGGTGACACTGTGTTTCGAGCTTTATATTTAAGCTTAAAGTTATTTAGTTATATATTTTTTAACAATTTCTATAAGATTTTTTTCAATTTTACATTCATTTTGACAGCTTTTTGACAGCACTTTAATTTGTGTTGGTACTGTCTGGACATGCCATTAGTTTACTTTATATATAAGTATGTAATTAATGCAAAAACCGTGCAATATTAAATGATTTCACATTAATAATTTTTGATTAATATATAAAAAATATAATAATACTTATATAAAATATGTTAACATTGAAAAAAAAAAACTGTTTAACAATTAAACAAGGTCTTAATTTCAATGCAAAAATACATTTTATTTACAATATTAAATTAAATTTAAAACAGTAAGCAACTTAAAAGATTTAAATTGTTAAGTTTTTGTCTGGATTTTGTTTTATAAGTCAGTCGAATTATAATAATGAATGTTATACTAAATATGGCAAGGTCTAATTTGATATATAATTTATTTTATAGTATGAATTAATGTATAAATTCCATGAAAGTTTTTTTTTATTTTGTTCAAATTACAATTAAAATTTTTAAAATGTTTTATTATATACTTAGTAAAAATTGTTAATTACTTATTATTTTATCCTAAATCTTATTATAATTTCTATTAATTATTATTATTAGATTATAGTTATCTAGTTTCCGCAACTCTTAAATGGTTTACTTCACGTACACTAACTTCTAAAGCCAGTTTTTTTTACTGATTTATCAATTAGTCATAAAATTGTTTTTGATAATTTGGTTTGGTTACGAACTAAATGTCAGAACTTCCTTATTATTTTCGTGTTTTTCTATAGAGCTACTATTCGGTTTCAACACTTTTGGTTCTTTCAATTATTCATTAACGACTTTAAAGTTCTGGATTACAACTATACAATTAGTTTTCTTGATTATATTTTCCTGTCAATCCTTTAAATAAAAACTTTCATTTAATGGGGATTTCAAACGTTGTACTGTTGTACATAATCGGTAACTTTTAAAGCGATTGATATTATTAAATTCCTGTTCCCTTCCGGTATAATGAATACCCTATAACCCTTATAGGTACGATTTCGTGCTTATTTCATGGCTGAATTGCTTATATATTTATGGTAAATTTAAAAGGAATGACAATTTCGGTAAAAATAAAAGTTCATTAAGCAAAAATACCAGAATAAAAATATTAATCGGAAGGTAAAAGCAGTTCCGTTAAATATGTCGCGAACTGAAACATCTACCCTACATAAGGAAATCTTAAAAAAAAATGTTAAACGTCAAAATGAAAAATTAAAATTAATTTAGCTTCCTCTTAATAATAAAATGTCAATACATTTTTGAGCCAATAAAATGAGGTCAACTAACTTGAAAATATTAAAAAATTTCTTTGTTTCACATATTTGAAAATTTAATGATTTTTATGATTTTTCTTTCATATTTAATTATGTATTTTTAGTAAAATTATTATCGGTCACAAAAAAAATTAATGTCAATATGAAAAATGAAATGCCAATTTTCAAAGAAAAACTGAAAAAAATGTTTAATTATGATTTATTATAAACAGTGAAAGAATTTACTATAGAAATTATTATTAATTTTTCCACATGATATAATTTGTGACTTATGAATGCTAAATAATTATTAAATTTAATATATAATTGAAATTCCAAATATAATTAATCATTAATTATAAAAATTATTGGGTATATTCTCAAGGTGACTCTAGTATAATACGAAACAACTCAGTTAACTAAACTGATTTAACGAAAAGACCTCCTAAATGTGGCGGTTATTTTGACTGAGTAAACACGTCCACAAGATAGGGCAGTTACGTCGCCTACATGCAAGAAATGCTGCGAAGAGTATGACTCAGCTGAGCACTACTTATGCGAATGCCCGGTTTATGTTCGAACTAGAATTTCAATTAATTACCCTGAACCTAGCCAATGTGATAAACTTTTTGAAAAGAACTAACCGGATTGGGGAAAGTTCAGTTAAGATTTAGGAGACTCTGTACCGGTGAACCGGTTAGAACCAACAACTTCTGACTACATGAAACAAAACCGACCTAAATAATATTATGATGTCTGGTATAAACAGCAAAACATATAAACCAGCTTCATCTGAATGCTACGTAAATTCGTATAATGGACCGAACGAGCCTAAGTGCATACACCTCTGCGGCGCAGCTTAGTTTCATTCTTTCAAACTGATTTTTAAACTAAACTGACGTCAAATCTTCTTTCAAAAAATCATTCCATATAACCTAAAAAAAAACTTGGGTAAATTCGATAATCACGACTTTTTGACTATCCAGACAATTAAAATCGGTTTGTATTAAAAAATAAATGTTGAAATAATTATTCAATCGCTAATTTAATTAAAACCACACTATCTGGCGGAATCTGGTAAAATAACTTTGAAATTATATCTGTGAGTCATGAATTCTGTAAAAAGTGATTTTTTTTTTTTAATTTGGTTTTGCATTTCATTAACATTAATAACATATTTAAAAATAATATATAAAAATTAAAATTTATTACTTGCCTGACTATTTCCATTTATGCGCATACACTCAATATTTGCGTAAAATCAACAATAAAATTTATTTTAAAAATAGAATTGTTTATATATTTATAAATAATTATTATAAAGTCCAAAATTTTGAAACTTTCGCCATATTTTTTTGTTTTTGTTTTTATGTTTTTACCTTTATATATATTATAAATTAAATTGGAATTATGCCAAAGAATGCGTTTTAAAATCAAAAAAAAAATTATTCTCTCTGACTTTTGACCCATCAGCAAATAAAATCGTAAAGAAATTTTCAATTTTTCGTAGACACAACGATTATAATTTATAATTCGTGTATACTAAAAATAGAATTTGAATACAGTAAAGCTTTTATAACTGAAACTGATGTAATCAACCTTGGTTGGTTGGTTTTAAAAGAATGGTAATTACAAGACCCAGCACCTACATAGGCCACAATTAAGTGGTCATGTTGTACCATGTAATCGAACACTGAATAATTGTTACAGCATGTGAATGCATCCCACTTCTTTAATGTATGAAATCAGTTTGTTCGACTTCAGTTTACCCGCATCATAAAGGTTTTCTAGAAAGAAATCACCAAATTTCCTAAATCTTGGCTATCGAAGCATATAATTAACCTCCTATTCCGCTTTATTATATGGCATTTTAATTGTTTTATAGTATAAACTAAAAGTATTCTTAAAAATTAACTATATCCTATATGTTACTCAAAAAGTACAATTTTTAAATGAATTGTACAGCATCAAAATCATGTTAAAATTTCAAAAGAATTCAAAATTTCGCTGAAACCCATTTCGAGCATATTACAAATTTTATGAAGAATATTCCATTTTTTGTGGCAATGGACTAATTCGTGTTTCTTAAATTTGCGAATGAAATTTAAAAATGAGAACTTAATGTTAAAGGCTGCAGACTGAAATTACTTGACACAACTAGTTTTATGTTTCAAACATGTTGCAAATTTATTTAAAAAATATGATTTGTCTACCAATTTCGATGTTCAAATATTCACTGTGGCTGGTTTTTATACCAATTAATTCTATCTAAATAGCTAGTTTTGATTCGGTTTATAAGCCATTCGGTTTATTGTTATAGTAAATAAGTAGTAATTTTGTAACTACTGCTGGTGACGTAAATGGTTTCTGGCAAGCGCGACTCTTCTTAGCCTTTACAGACAGAATCTTCACAATAGGCTGTGTAAGATATTTTTTCCAAGCATTTTCGTAGCTCGTTGTTTAGATAGGACAGTATAAATATCCTGCATATAGTGTATCGAAAACTTACTGTTAAATTCTTCAAATATAATCAAAATTAAAGTAAAATATGTCCACAAAATTGAAATTCTAATCAATTTGATTAGTAGAAAAGTTTATTTTTAATTCAATTAAAAGTAATCGAGAAAATCCTATATATTTTAATGGTGTTATATTACATTTTCATGTTTACCAATTAATTACAATTATTTGCAAAAGTTTTAATAGATTGTATACCAATATTACTTAGACTTATAGACCTTAGAGTGAAACGCAACTTAATTTTCTCGTCCTTTTATTTCGTTCCAATAATGAAAAATTATATTATGATAGATTAATTTTATATTTTGTGTTAAATTTCTGTTTAATATTAAATTTAGAAAGCAATTTTATTGATTTATCCCCATAAGCAATAAATAAATAATCTTTGACAGGAATTGATGTTTTATATCTTAATATAAACTATATTAAAAGGTAAAGAAACCTACAAGTTTTACAATCCCAAATACATTTTAATAAGGAATTGTTAACTCTAACTGAAATTTTTCTTAATTAATTTCTTGGTGATTCAAATACGATAAATTTTCACAATTTGTACATAAATCTCAAGAAATTTCATTGTGAATTAACTTGATGACAAATATGTCCGCCGTTAAGTTACACTATTTAATTTTTAATTCGAATTAAAGTCGATTATAACGCGACTTAATGCAATTTTGATCCTTATTCCATTTCGAATTCAAGTCAATTAATTCGATTTTAAAGCGACTTAATGCAATTTTGATTATTCCATATGATTACCGTATTCATTTAGTTGAAGGACATTGATTGTCAGGTTTTATTTTGGTTCTGATCACTGCAGCCATGCGGTTTATAATGGCGAAACTGTACAATCATTTAGTTCTGCAGATTTCATTATCGATATTACAGAATCCGTAAAATCGTAATCCGAAATTATTTGGTTTTTTAAAATTATTCAGTGAGGAATTTCATGTTTAAAATCAAACTTCAAAATTAGAATATTTTCTTTCTTTGAAAACCATAATTTTAATATTAATTTTATGGGCTCGTCACATATAAATTTTCTATTGGGTGTTTTGTACCTGATTGCAAAATTTTCTTTATATATGTACCACTTTTAATAAAGTATAAAATTTTCTTACTTCAAACCGTCCGGGAGGCGATAAATTCATTTTTTTCTTCGAAATCAATAGTTGAACTAAATGTGGGCGATTAAAAATAACGTTCCATCATTTATATTTAAATATCTTATATATAGCTAACTTTATACATGCCATACTGCCATATTTCTTAGATAATATATGCACGACAGAAATTTTATCTCTTTAAAGATCTAACAAAACTGCAAAAATTATAAATTTATATTATAGTATCAATTTTTATACTTGTGGCTTGTGGCGCCTTGTCTGTAATTAATAATTCCCGTAGTAATTATATTTTAAATAAAAAAACACCAAAACAAACTAAGAAAATTTTACTATAGAATAATTTTTGAAAACTGTGATTTTTTTTGTTCTACTATAATAATTTCATTTGGCAAGAACCAAAGCCGACACAATCTTGCCCCTGCCCGTTTGTTGTTGAAAGATAAAAGCTAAGAAGAAGAAACAAGAACTTAGGAAAAAATGAGGAAATATTTTTAAAGAAATGAAAAAAATAAAATGCTTTCAAAGATTTTTTTTTTTCATTTTGTTGTTTTGTTGCAAAAATTGATAAAAAAAATGGCACCCAAGCGCAGATGCGAAAAAATTAATACAGGTCAGAATATCACAATTATAAAAGACAGCATTTATTTTTGACATACACACGCGAAGGAAAATATTCAGAATTTAACGTTTAATTTGAAAATAAAAATTTGGTAAAATTATTTATTGTAAATGATATTTTCAAAAATTTGTCATAGCTAAATTCGGTTTGGAAATTATTTATATAAATTATATATAATTAAGTTTTTTATAACAAAATTTGAAGTTTTTATCAAAATAATCTAATTTATAATTAAATTCGCTTTAAATAATCTAATGTCATCTGTGAGATTCATTTAATGATGAATGAAATGATTCATTTACTAGCCACAAACTATTCCAGAATGTTGACTTTAATAAATTTAGCTATACGGACAATAATTACCCGCCAGTTGTCAGTCTATTCTCTAAATACTTGATTTCAAAATGGATTTGGATTAGTTCAGACTGACATCGTTAACTGGTTTAGATCAGACTGACGGTTAGTGTGTTTATCAGTATAAATAAGAATGACAGAAACCGGATTAGATCAAATTGAAAGTTAACATAATTTTCAGTAACAAATAGTTGTTCTGAGTAGTTCGAGGTATGACGAATGTATTCCGCCGGAGAAAATAATTTCTATAAAAATTTTGATTTATACGATAAATTATGATTTTAGGTAACGTGATTGCATATGTCAAATGGAAAGTTCTTAATTCTAGATTTAAACTAGCTTATCTAATTATACTTATTATTATTTCAAATTATTCAAAATTATTTTTATTCGTTTTAATGATTTTTGATAATCATTTAAGTTTTTAGAGCAAATCTTTTATAAATTTTGTTCAACTAGAATTATTAATATTAAACTTTTTCGAGGTTAGAAATTAAATGAATTCTTTTATATTATTATATTTCTATTATATTTTGATAAAGCACTAAAAATAGTAGAAATTCATAAATAAATAATATAAATTTGAAATTGATTTATCATATTTTTATTTATATTAACGTTTTTATAAATAAAATATTTCTCTAAATTAAGAATATAAAAGTTTATTTGTTATAAATTTAGATTTTGTTATTTAAATAACAAAATATTATTTATAAAAAATTCATTCAGATAAACTAAATGTAACCATTCAATTTATAAAATTCATAAAAACATTTTCAATTCACTATTCAAGTGGGCAAGGGCAACATATCAGACGCGACACCATAAAAGAAACGCAATATAATTTTCAAGTGGGCAAGTCTGACACGATGACGTTACGAAAAGAAACGCAATAGAACTTTCAAGTATATTTATATAAGGGAAATTTACCATAATAAATGAAATTGACATGGATGACACATAATAATGAATAATTTTGTATTTGTTATGAGTAGATTTAAGCTTAGACGATTTTATTGTACTATGTTAGATTTTATGACAAATATTGAAGAATGAAATTGAAAAATTGATCACTTTGCACAGGCCATTCGTTATACGCGTTTTCGAAGTCTACCAATATAATTGTTATTCGATTTGAATTAAATTTGGCATACAGCTTTGTTTACTGACTTAGTGATGGTCGTAAAATTTTAGTTTATGTCAAAATTTCAGAATTATATATCAAAAATTGTGAATTTTACATTTGACAAATGATACATTTCGAGTTTTGAGACACCGCTGTGTTATTTGCTTTACGCAATTCATAAATTGAATATGAGTTTCTTAAGTTTGATTTATAACACACGCAAGCAAGGAAGAGACCACGTGGAAATTAAAGAAGTGTTAAAAATTTTAATTAATGTCCATAGGGTTTTAAAAACACACAAGAATCGTATAGAAATTATCTGTCAAAATTTTGTTTTCGGTTTTCTGAATAAAAAGTCGATGCGCAAAATGTGCAGCTCATGATTTACTTTTATTGAGTTGTGTTGGAACTGGATCATGAGTGAAGCTACGACCGCTTACGAATTAATTTAACCTTAAACATTCTTACGGAATTCGTAACTTTCTTACACTTCTTCTAAAAATTCAATTCCTTTATTTATTATAATTCCTTTTAATCTTTACGTTTTTTACATTCTTAACTAGTTTATGTGCATTGCTTTTGTTATAAATCAGGCATTAGACTAAAATTTAATTATTATTAATATGCTTATACGTTACGCCCTTCAATTCCGTCGTTAATTTAACTTTACTTACTTTCGTTTTACATTTTAATTAATTTTAACAATATTTTTTTGATAATTTCGAACGTTTTTAATTTGATTTTAATTCTATATTTTATAAATCTTAATTAATAAATAATTTGTATAGACATTTCTACATGTTGTTAGCAAACATTCCATAGAATTTTTATATAAATTCAATTATTAATATTTATATTTTAAATGAATAAAATCTTTCCATTTTATTGTTTACGAAAAAACAATTTACATTGAAAAATTTATATTTTTCTAAATAAATAAAATTCTCGTTCTATATTTATAAATTATTATAAATTAATTCGAAAAACCAACATTTTTATTTTTTTATTTTATATTATAATTCTTATTTGTAATGAAAATATTTTTCTATTAAATTTAAATCAAATATCATTATTTATTTTATCACTAGAAATATTATCACTAGAAATAATTGAATAAAAAAAAATGTGTTTATTAACTTCATCAAAATCCTTTTATAAACAATGTAAAAAAATATCGGGTGGTCACGTAATATAAATTCATTTCCATTTCTGTCGTTTTTGCATATACAATTTCAAATATTTTCAAAATAACAAGAAAATATAAAAATTTTCTTTATGTTTTCTTGTATCTTGTGTATCTATCTATTCAAGAATTTCAGAACGCGCATAATTCACATAGATTTTTGTTTGTTGTTGATTTTCATCATTCATTATTATTGTCCTGTGATCTAAATATTCTTAAAGATTTTTCATTCTTGTCATTTCTACAAGCACTTTATAGTTATTTATGTAAGAGCTATGAGAATTGTGCATAGGCGTTCACAAGTATGGACAGGGTGGGTCAATTGCCTCCCTTGGCTTTAAAGAAAATTATTAATGATTATTAATTGAAAGATGAAAAAATTTCGCTGCCTCCCTAGAAATAAATATTTTATTTAAAAAAAAACGTCACCCAAGCTTTTCGGAAGACCAATGAACCATTTTTTTAATAGTTTACTATCTGGAAAATCATTTTCTCTTGTTTAATTCTTGAGAATTCGTTAAAAATGGGTAAAAACATTCCGTCATGGTAAGGACCTTTTAATACAGTATTCATCGGAATTTTATCCTTACATTTTATTTGGCTCTTATTCTGTCACTGTTTTTTACCTCATGTACAGTAGAGAGGTATTTCAACTCTACGCAGGGTTAAAATCTGTTTGTCTTTGTAATCAACTGAATGGTATTTGTTTTGTATTAATGTCCGAACTGCGCAAAAGCAATACTATATAAACGTCACGAAATATAATATGTCAAATAGACGAAATGCAAGAACATTTTTTAAGCGTTTTGCGCTAGAGAGATGTGTTTAATTTGTGATTGTCATCAGCACAATTTTAAAGAAACTTGTGTATTCTTACAACTATCAATTTGAAGTTATTATTTTTACCTCCCCTTGAAAAAATCTTGTTACTGCTATCTATGATGTTGTGTCACTGAATTGGAAGTAAAAATAAATTTTAATATTCGCTCAAAATTCAAATTATATTCTTTTGATGTCTTCAATGATTTGTTTCAAAAGTTACTATTGAACATAGGTACGAGTTATCTGCTTCCCCTACGTTAGCAACTATTTTTTTTTTTAAATTGTATATAAATTTGTATTTTTTAATTCTATGTGTAAGAAAATTTTATTTATGGTTATGTATCATAAAAATAAATTGAAAGATTCGCAAATAAATCTCTGTTAAAGTTCGAACAAATATTTTCTGTGACCAAAAACTGTGTAAAAAACATGATAAAAGTTTTTAATTTTTTGTAATTCCCTTTTTGTTTTCTTAGTTTGACATAAAGAAAATATGGTCAACGTAAATATTGCAACAATAAAATCTCAAACTTTGTCTTGTGACAGTCATTAATAAACTGACTGACCGACAAAAAATCAACAAAATTTTCGTTTATAAGTAAACGATTTCTTTTCAAACATTTATGATGTTTGATTAGCATATGTAACACATAAATTTTATGATTTATGTATATGTATGTTGTAGGTGAATATAACTGTATCATTGCCCCGTCACAAACAAGTCACATGATGTGGGAGAGATTTAATTTTTTTTTTTTATTCTCATTCGTTCAAACTTTTATAAATTCGAATTTGACTTGTGATTGTGATCCACTTGTGAATTTCGTAACACAGATGACTCTTAACTCTATACCATGGTGTCGTGGTTTGGTTGGTGGGTGAGGTGATGGTAAGGTAATGTATATGATATCTCGCATTTATGTTTGTAAAAGTAAAAAATAGTTTTTTTTTTCTTTTTATAATAAGACAAGAAAGATTTCAACAAAATAATCAATTGTGAATTTTATTGATATTTGGGTAGAGGGAATTATTATTTCAAAGCAGAAAAAATTATGTGCACTTTAGTGGAAATTCAATAACCTCCAGTAATAAATTTTTGATAGTTTTAAAATTTAGTGAACTCTGAAGAAGTTTATTTTAAAAGACAAATGATTTATAGATAATTTAAAAAGACATTGAATGATTTTTAATAATAATTGAAATTTAATGTGTTAAGTAAATTTGATATGAACGGTTCTTGTAAATGAATGTAGGTCAAAAATTTCTGATAGTGAGGGTTTTATTTGACACAAAGACAATGTTTTTTTTTATGATTATTTAAAAATTATAGTTATATATTATGTATAGTTGATACACGTTCTGTACAGAGTGCACTTACGCTACAACTCATTTTACGTTGATATCTAACTATGTGGTCATAGTATTAACAGAAGTTTAAAATTGAAATTTGTATTGTAGATGAACCATTTGTGACGAGTGATTGATTCTGTGAGGGGAACCGCTGGGGGTTTATGAACTTAGACTAGAATTAGGCCCATTGTACGAAACCTGAATGTTACATATGTTGTGGAGGTTGGCTCAGTCAACATCTCCTTCTATCAAACTAGAGAATTGGTTTCCAACCAAAAACCCAGTTTGTTCATGTCTACATAAATTTAATTCGGATCGCCGTATCTTAAAGATATCATCCCTGAACATGGAGTGTCATGTTAAGAGCGCAATCGCCGGATATACTGTAGGTATTTCTTGTTGACTATATCGCTCGGGACTCTTTGTAACCTTGTTGCAAGCTTGCCAGGTTTGCAGATAAGTATAATCAAAACATTTCTTTACGTCTTTGTACGAACCATACTTAGAACAAATTGAATTTTAGTGAAATATGACACAAATTAAATTTTGCACAGATCAGAGAATTAACGAGACCGAGTTGTATGAAATTTGCACAGATCAGAGAATTAACGAGGCCGAGTTGTATGAAAAATGTTCAACTGAGCTTTCAATTAAATATTTTCGCGGCACTCGTAGATTTAAAGGTGTTAGTGTAGTGTAACCAATAGATTTAAAGGTGTTAGTATAGGGAAATGAATATTGGAAAACAATTATTAAAACGGTTCATAATAATAAGTTTCCCATTTCTATTTTAATTTTATAATATCATTCCCATTTGAAAATATATTTAACCTTAATTTTTATATACTTATCTAAATTATTATTTCTAGTTATATTTGCGTTCAATGTTCTATAAATTTCTTTTGACATTTTTTGTTTTTATATTCCATATTATTGTGAGATGTTCGTCAACGATGTCGTCTTTTTCATAATTTTGTTTTTCTGCCTTTCTATTTTTCATTCTCATTTTATATTTTATAACATTTTATTTCATTTTACCTTTTTTTTTTGTCATATAGCTATAAATTTTGTTGTTATATTTAGGTATAAGGAGAAGTAAAAAAATAAAAAAATAATAAAAAAATTTCATCTTCTTGAAAATTCTCTTTAGAATTTATTAAGAACGCACATAAAATGTTAAACTATGTGCATATAAAATATATAGACCATATGTGAATTGCCTTATGGCTGCTGGCATGAATAAAAGTACGGATAAATTGTAATACCGAGACTTGTTATATAATGTTAGTTGGTTATTTATAATGTTAAAAAGCAAATAAAGATATAAATATATTCTCCTTTTACCCAATTAAATGTTTTCTGATCTAAATTTTTACGTTGTTGTTTTGTTCACATTTACGTTTAATATAGTATAATATTAACACTTTTTTGCGAGGGGACAACCACCTATTCAATACAAAAATATTATATAAAGGTGGATTAACTCGCAACGGTTTTTACATCTGGTTTCAAACAAAAATAGAGTCGTGACGGGTTTTCATCTTACTTTGAACTTAACTCTGTTGTCGGAGACCTCATCGTTATAATACATAACCATTTTGTGATATTTAATTATTAACGTTTAAGTAATTATTTATTAATTGTCATGGAAGCAAACATTTATTTATTAAATTTTAGATTGCATTTCAATTTGTTACTTATTTTAATTTAATTTAATTTATCTTTTAACAAACTCTTTTATTCTAACAACAAGATTTAATCATTTATGTCAAATTTTCAAATGGAGCAGCGGGAAAAAACGACAGATGTAAATAGTTTATTGAAATATTTGCGTTGCATTATGTAATAGTACGGGTTATTCTGCAATACTATGGGTTTTCTACAGTAAGGGTGAAATTTCAGGTTAATTAGTTATCGGGATATCCGCTACGAAACATTTTATGACCTCCATTATCCTGCAATACTTATGCAAAATAATAATTTGTTTGCAATATTGAAATACTTTTGGAATAGCTTTAATATTCAGCAATTTGTTACTTTGTAATTCTGCTTGGCAATACTGGAAATTAGAGTTTTCTGCAATACAATTATGTAATTACAGGTTATTTGATTGTCTGGGGACATCCAGCCTTGCAATAAGAAACATTATTTACCCTATTATGTAATTCTTCTGTAATATCTAGCTCATTATGAAAAATTTAGTTAGTTTCTCTACAATACAGATAAATTTTAAGTCCAGTTGTTGTCCCCTAACTTTCTGTGTGCATTTAAAAAGTATAGTTTTTGCATGCTTGTTTGCGAGGCGTGCTGGAAAGGTTTAGTTTTACTTTTAATATTCAACATTTTTTTTTGGTTTTGTATTTTTTTTTTAAAGTTATATTTATATACCTTTTTAACATTTTCTGCATCGACAACATTCACATAATATTTTTATATACTATATAAAAATCAACTGCAAATTTATATTGTGAACACGAAATGCCGGATTTATTTTCGTATTTTGAATAAGACCAACAATTATATTGGTAATTTCAAAATATAATGTGAAAGTAAACCATACAAAATATGTAATGTAAGTTATTTTAAATAAATATATTTATTATATTTAAGAAATTTAAAAGTACTTATTAAACTTAGTGATTAAATATTGATTTTCTGAACAAATTAATCGATAATAAAACCTTTGTTAAGATATTTTGTTTGAAATTGTCGCCAGTTAATTTCAGGAATTCCGTAAACGAATTTGTTTAAGATATAAATATCAGAAAATTCAAATTTCACTGTTTATATTTCAATATCGGCCCCAGCTGTAGCCTGTAGAAGGTAAAAGGTTACAAACTAATCTTTATATCATCAAAAGATATTTTTAGCATTTTGGTTTAGTTCTAGTGATTTATTCCTGATAATGTTTTATGTTAGGATATCGAAATTAAGAATTGAACAACTACGCGATCCCAACAGAATAATGGAGATATCGATAGATTCATTATTGTTGGTTTCTACATTGAATCTTATATAGCCATATAGCCCGAATTCCTAAAAAACATTATCTGTCAAAAATTGTGTTGTGTCTGATTCTCTGAAAAGCAATGTTTAATGAACACAAAAATTGCCCAAATCAATATGGCGGACGGTAGATGCAATTTTCATTCGATTGGAGTGATCCGAATAATGTCTTTAAAATAAGACTTTAAATTTAAATAATAATCATTAGAACTTTTGTCTTATGCTGCCCATACATTGTACAAGTTGTATCGTTGCAGCAAGTTAAAAACCATTTTGACGGTTGACAAATCAGTTGGAGAAATATTTAATTTTTTAAATGTTGGTTGATGGTTGTAAATTGTACTTTGTACAACCAAACTGACGTTTATTGACGTTTTTTTTTTAAAAAACATTTTTTTTTAAACGTTTATGTTATCAATATTTTTTTTTATTGATTGAAATAATATTAAATTATAATTATATATCAAAAATTTTCTAATTATAATTATATACATATATTAGAGATTTTTCTTTGACATTTGACAATATTCTGAAAAAAAACATGTTTTTGAAGGTTGCAATACTGGTTGTAAACTAACTTAAAATTGTGTACTTAATTAAAATTTGGATGAATTGAAAGAGGGGAGTCCGTGAAGGACTCAAGCATTCAGGCCAAAACTAGGTCCATTGTAGTGAAAATTTACAACCCGATTTGTACTATGTACGGGCAGCATTAATTGGAATCAGTTTATTTAACTCCTCACATTCTAGTTGTAATGCTCCGGGGTTTTTGACTGTATTTAAAAGTTATTATAATTTTAAAAAGTTAATTCACAATTTAAAAGTGTATAAAAAAATTATGATTTAATCTCAAAAACAAAAAAACAACAAAAAACCTGTAACCACAAAACTTCTAGAGCAAACCACTTTTTTTACTTATAGTGTTAATATTATTAAAAATAAGATTTTCCTTGAGTTTCTTGTTCATCGATATTGAGAACGAATAATTACAAATGGGGGGACGACAAAATCTCATTGGGAAGTTTCAAACAAACTATCATTTACCTAACCATCAGGTATACAAAAATTATTTTCAGGTTATTATAGGTTACGAGTTTTTTTTTTTTTTTGTTGTTTTGTTTTATGAAAAATATCGATTTGTTCGGATTTATAAATGAGTCATGCCACCATAGCAAAGCAACGTGCCATTTTTCCTATTTATTTATCCATATATAAAAGGTAAATAACAAAATATATAAAAAAAAATAATTGTTTTACCACTGGAGATTAGTTAGAAGAAGAAATATTTTAACATTTTATCTGAGGTTTGATCGTTTTTGTTAAATAATAAAATTTGTTATTGTGCCAATTTTTTTTTTTATATATAGAAGGAAATTATTGTAATTTATGTTATTAGTAAAGTAAGATTAATAATTTAATAAAAAAAAAAACGAAGCAAAAAAATTAAACATATTTTTTTTTTGTATATCGATTAATGAAATTGTATTTATATAATATAAAAAGTAATTTTTTTTTGTCGTAAAATTAAATATAAAATAATTGGAATTAAAACAAATTTGATTAGGTTTACATAAATTTAATTGTGACTTTCTCACTTTAATAATGATTAAATTATTAATTATTATAGAGAAACGTAACAAAACCTTTCCATCACGCACCTAGTTCACAAGGGTCAGTTTAACAATGGCTTCATTATTGTTACCTAGCGCAAATGAAATGTTTTTCCAACTTATTAAAATTAATAAATATCATTAGAAAATTAAATTCGTTTGGAAATTATTTTAGATATTATTTTATAAATATTTGCGGTCTTCACGCCACACTCATGAGACATAAGTCAATACTATACGAAATATATTTCGTTTTGATACGATTTAACTTTTTCTCTGTCATTGTCTTATATTTGGTTCACTTCTTCACTAAATTGGACGAGTTATGAGTTTAGATCTCTAACGTTTTATATTATAATTATGGATAAATGAAGCGCTAGACTACATTTCTGAAGTGTACAATGAGCCTTCATATTAACGGCTATATGCATCCCATATAAGCAGTCATTTTTTAATTCGGAACGAAAAACAGACAATTGAGCACTACATTTGTAAGTACCAAGCGCAAGCTAGACATTGATCTCTTCGTAACTGTAACCTTAACAAGTAAAGCCATTTAGTCAGTAAACGACCTACGGAAACCTTACATTTTCTTACCCGCACTATAGTTGGATCTAAACTAACATCATCCATGCTACGATTCACGTTATTTTGTGGTAGCAAAATAATGGTGATACGCTACTTAGAGTTCTGGACATATTATCTATGGGTCTCCACTTGAACCAACCAATTTAAATTAATCTGTTCGTTCTTGAGAAGATCGCAATTTATTTCTGTACTTCTGACTATTTAATTTTAAATTTATATCGTGATATCAAAAAATTTTTAACCTGTTGGATTTCTTCCAAATTACATTAAAATCTAAAATATATAGACAGTGCAGGGGGACACATTTGTGACAAAAATAAATAAACGAGAATTATATATTATATAAAAAAAAAAACTTTCACATATAATTTTATGTTTCCTCATCCAAACAAACATAATGTTTTTAATATGTACATTTAAATATATTATACCAGCATGTAGGATATATCTTTCAATATTTTTACATTATTCAAACTGACATTCGGATACGCTTGGCAGGCTATATTTCCTTAATGCCAAAAAAAAAAAACACAACAACATTAAGTAAATCTCATTCGCAATTCGCATAAATTTCATGTTATAATTACTCTTCTGATGGTAGAATAATTATATATTTTGTATATGGATAATTTCCTAAGTTTTATGCAAATATTGAATTAGGTTTTTTGTTTTATTATTATTGTTGATTTCGATGTCCATCCTATATGAAAATATAGAAAAACTCGAATGATTTTTCTTTACACTTTTAGTATTAATAAAGAGAGAACAATGACCGCAATTTGCATGAATCATTTATTTTGTATTAGTTTATATATTGATGCGCTCTAAAGATTTTGAAATATATAATAATTTTCAATTTTGCGTTTGTTATTCTAATAATTCCATTTTCAAAATTTATTTAATGTCTGTCTATCTATTCGTCTGTTATCTATGTTATTTTACCCCATTTAGAAAGGTTAGAAATTTAAAACAAAACGCCATTCGAAAGTTAAAAGTAAACGTAGTTCATTGGCTCAGAGTTTGATCTTCGAATCGCTGATGATACTTTATAAACCAAAAGTGCTCAAAATGGTTTCTTTTATAAATAGTTGAACCATTTTCAATCCGATTTTGGTTCCGAACGCATCTTACCCGCAATACAATCACGCAAGAATATTTTGGACGACAAGATTCTAACTCAGTCAAAGAGACTGACCGGACACTCTTGATAACCAATTACCGATAGGCAAGCATTACCGTGAGACTGGGATTGACAATTAATAATTTTTAGCATGAATTGCAAGGAACTGCGACAAGTGCGCTTCTTGGGGTAACCGTTCTTCCCTAAACTCCAGGAGATTTCAAGAATCACTATCAGAATGATTCTGAATTTAGCGAATAGCACGCGCACGCAATTTTTCGAGATTCTTTCAGCCAACTCGGCAAATACCCAGAGCCAGACCGTATCTTTACTCCGGGATTCATAGCACTCCAGTTATCGGTAACGCTAAGGATCCTCGGTGGTCTATGCTTGTCATAAGGCCGCCGCTTTATCCTAACCTAACCTTGATGAAATAATCGCTGCTGTGTTTGGGACTATCCAGGTCTTCGACAGAGAATAACTGATATGCCAGACGCTGTTCAAAAATAAAGATTTCAAAGAAATACAAAATTGCCAAGATTAGCGATTCACTCGTCAATCAAATATTTTATTTTTTATTGAATAAATGAAAAACTTGAAAATTAAATTAAATTCTATAAAAAAAGAAAAACTATTTTTATTTATTATTGTTTGGGGAAAATGAAATATATAAAAATAGATAAATTATGAACAAATTGATTGACTTGTTTATAAATGCAATTTTCTTTTAGCAAAAATTTATAAATATTTTTTTTTGAATCAACAAGTTGAAAAAATATTGAAAACGAAAAACTTTTCACAGAATTTCAAATATGTTTGAAATTTTTCATAAAATCATTTTAATTCGTGGGAAATTTTACAATAATATATATTTAAAAATATGATTTAAATATGTATGACTAAATATACTTTTTTTTTATAAATTAAATTTAATTAAATATTTTTTATTTAATTTTCTTCAATTTTCTTTTCATTTCAGGTAATGTAACAACAATTTATTCATGTCAAAAATTATATAAATGTATTTTTAATTGTGCGGTTCTATTTTTGTAAAAGGTGAGTGACAGCGTATTTTAATATAAATCACCCCATAAAACTTTAATTAATAATTTGTAATAATAAACAGACCAGAAATATAATTGAAATTTCGGTATTTGTAAAATAAAATCGTATTTAAATCAAAAAAATAACTTTATAGTGTCATACTTATGACACTTTTGATTAATGTTCCAATATTCAATCGTGAATAATTAGAAATCGTGAATCGTTAACTATAAAACCAAAGTGAAGTTACTAATTTTGGTATTTATTATTACTTTGAAATTCTATAAGAAAGATTAAAGTGACGAATCTCGGACACAGCTGTCCAATTTAGTATACCCACTCATACTCATGCAACGTCACTAGAAAGAAGTAAGTTGGGTTTTTAGGATCCACCTCAGAGTGTTCAGCATGTGTAACATTTCATTGTGCCATTTGTTGAATTATTAAGATTGTTTAGTTTGTGTTTTCCAAGACTTGTACATACGAAGTTTGTAATCGTCTCTATTTCGGTTGTCAGTTACAGAATGCTTAGTCTAGAGACACATGTTGCCCCCTATCGGCCAATGTCTCGAATACAGCTTCCATTTTCTATGTATAATTCAGTTTTAATTTTAATTACGAACATTTTGCATCGCTACTTCTACATCATAATATAATTAACAATTTTCTGTATTTCTATCCACAATTGGTTATTCAAATCCCAACTTTTTCAATCTAAATTACACAATTTTATCATAATATTTATAAAATTTACAATCCATTTATTTTTTTCTCCCCTAAAACATATAAAAACATAAAAATTATGATTAAATGTTTTTTTAAAAAAAAAATTATTTATATGTATATAAATAAAAAATTATCCTTGAATCTTTATTTTAATTACATTTTCTATAATAATTGTAAATCGCTTCGTTGAACATTAAAAAAAAAATCAGATTTGTCCTTTATATACAAGGAAAAAAAGTATATCTAAAAAAACTGGCTAACCTACAAACAAATATCCAGAAACTCGGGAGTTTACTACCAAGTACCGAAACTCGGGAGTTTGTGCTTTGATAAAAAATTTACACGAATGTTTACAAAATTTACGATTTCTTGGGACGTCAAGCTAATATTTTATATAATTCGGAAATTTTTATTGAAACTTCTAAACTTGATTAAGAAATTTTGATAGAGATTCACTTTTGAACGTAAAGAAACGTAATTCTCGGAAACATAAAGAAAAATTGATTTAAGAATTTTTGCAATATATCTTTCTATCTCAACATTCATCATAGTTTTTACTTCTCTGTAAAAATATTTGTTATAAGATATTTATAATAAAATTCCATAAATTTTGAATTTTAATTGAAATATTATCTTTTATATAATTTATTTCGTCCTTGAGTTTGGCGAAAGAAGAAGATCGGTTTTTTTTTCGGGGGGAAAGTGTATTTATTAATGAGAAAAAATATAAATTATATTTATTATAAAGGAAAAAATTATATTTTCAAAGTGTCGTTTACATCATGGATCTAAGATTTAAATTCATTTTGGAGAAAGGGTGCCAAATAATAAACGAAAAAAAAAAAAAAATTCTAATGTAATTTTTGGTCAGTCAAACGTGATATTAACTTCTGCTGTCAGAAAATGTTTTTCATTTCGGTAATACAAATTTTTTGGTAATATCTCGAAATTGTTTAATTTTTTGGAAAATAACGAAACATTAAATTTTGTCCTAGGGTTGATTCTTTTTTTATAAAACTTAACGGCTCAGTTAGTTTTTCTAATCAATAATCAATTTTTGAAATAATGCCTCCTAAATAAAAAATATACAAATATTTAATAAATGCAAATTTATTTTGATAAAATTCATAGTTTGTGTTAGTTTCCTATGACAAGATAGTTTTTAAATGAATCGATTTGTTATTTTTTGGGATAATATATTTAAATTTTTGGACAAATGTGTTCTAAAAATTGAAATTTTAAAGTTGAAAATGTAAAGAATGAAGTTTATATTGATTGAATCAGTCTGTAAATTATATCTTCATGTTTATATATATTTGACATGTTGCTTTTTCGATAAAAAATTATATAAATTGTTACAAAAAAGATACCCTTTTTTTGCAACAGCAAAGAAAAAAAAACCCAAAAGAATGAAAACATTTTAATCAATTATCTTTTAACTAAAAGTTGATGTTTATGAAAAAAATTTCTATTTATGTATTTATGTAATCAATTTCATATATAAAATATATACTTTTTTCATATATCGTCACCTTAGTGGTTAATAGTCTAATCAACAATATTCACATTTTTTATTTATGATTATTTATATTAAAATTGTTAAATTTGACATTGGTTAAGTAAGTGGAGCCACGGATTCATTTGTTATTTTAAGTACATATAGTCTATTTGCTAATATTCCTAAGACTTAAGGAACAATTTGTCATAGTAAACATTCAATTAAGTAATATCGTTCCTAATGAAGGAAGTATATAGTATCGTTCTTTTCAGAATCTGTAACTGAGAATCCGGAATCAAGTGTTAATCTGTTGATTCATCCGGATTTTAATAAATGCATGTGGAAATTAGATTACATTAGAACATAAAGTTGTTAAGGCAGATGTACGAAACTCCATCTCCCTACACTGTGATCTAAAGAGACCTATTGTGCCTACCCTACTAATATTTAGTCAGTTAATATTCAGGCTTTTGTAGAAGCGTAGAGTTTTACTGACGGCCAGACTCCTGATATCGACAGGGCTCAGAAATCCCTCAGTGTCGGAATCGCAGAGGATGTATTCCGCAGATTCTTCATCATCCGAACAGAACGACAGTCACTATGATCAGACCCTGTTCTAGCTAGTTTACTATATACTTGAAGATTTTTCCAAATTTAATGTTTTACTTAATTGTTAATTAACTAATTTGTGTTAACAATATTTTTGCTTGCACATCTATTTAGTGCCTTGCCACTATTATATTAACAATTTCATTATTTTTCTTAATAATGTCTACTGCTTGTATTAAGCAGGTGATTGCTAATCATAAATTAATTTTAATTTCAATGTGTGCTTAGCTTAATGGATATAATATAACTCTTACTAATCATATCTATTAAATTACTAATTCATTCAACAACTAAGGCGACGACATAATAAGAAATTACGTCGGAACTTGACACGAAATTTATATATAAAAAAAAACCCAACCCAAATTTGGTAACAAAACCATCCCCTAAAAAAAATAATATATTTTTGTTATTTTGTATTTTTTTTTTATAGCCAAACATAATGGACGTAATTGTACTTAAATTATATAATATTGAAAATTAACGAGAATAATAAAATCAGAATTTTTTTTTTTATATATTTACGTATTGTTTAGTTAGATAGAAGTCGTAAATCGAAAAATTCATTTATTAAATAACTATTAATAAATAAAGTACTAAAACCAAAAAAAAAAATGTATTTATTATTTAATAAAATATTTATAGTATCATAATAACATATTAAAATAATTTAATTCAATTACAATACTAATTTAAAATAATATATAATTGGAATTTTATTGAAAGTAAATTTTTTTACAAGGATAGAAAATTTTCATTATAATTATAATTAAATTATAGATAATTTTTAAAAGGATATTATATAAATAAATTTAAATGAAAATCAATAATTGTACAAAAATACAAAAATAAAATTGGCTGCAGTAGCAACAAACGAATATGATTCATGTATTTTTTGACACTACTACTTGTCATTAAGTTCAAGAATTTGTAATTTTCTTTGTAATTATGGTAAAAATTGAAATTATGATTAATTAATAAATTTATTTATAATTTGTGAAAATATCAAATTACAGCGAGAATTTGATATTAGCTATTATAATTTAAATTTATATACGAACCTTTAGTAAATAAGGAAAATATAATTAGGATTGTTTAAGGAAAATTTTAATTAACAAATAATGACTTGACACAAATATATTTTCCGTCACATAATTCAAGGATATTTAATTTGTTATGTTGTTAAAAGGATATTAAAAGAATTTATTTAAGTGGAAAATTGAGGTTATATTTATAAGTTTTTAACGTTTTTTAAGAATAGAAATTATATAATTAAATATTTGTTGTAATTGTTTTAATTTTAATTATGTGGATATTTATTATCATAGAACCAACATTAGTTGTACTGTCAAATAATATATACAACTGTCAAATAATATATACATATTTGCTTACATTTCAAATCATAACTTGAATTTTTATAAATTATTTATTCGTTGTTTGTTTGTATACCGTGACATTAATGTAGAACTCCACGGTTCTACGGTGATGAAAATCTACGGCGTCGCATTGAACTCAATTTCATTTATGGACGCAATTCATTCTGCATTGTCATTTTCTAACGTCAAAATATCAATGTTGACGTATCATAATTATAAAATAAAATCAAAATCTGTGAAAAACTAGATTCAAAATGTCATTTTGACGTTTTGATGCCGTTAAAACAGAAATAAATTGAACGGATTTCGGGAACGCCTATGATTCTATACAGATTCATATACTTATTATATTTTTTTTCTGACAGTTCACAACTAGAACGTGAACGTTGTATAAATGCCGTCCAGTTTATATACAACATAAAATTTATTTTGATAAATAATATTAAAATGTCAGCATTTTAATGATAACGAAATATAGGAAAATGTCACCATAAAATATTTCTCGAATATATCAAACCCATAGACTACATAACTAACTAAACGAGCCAGTAAATGGCCCACTGAAACCGTACATTTCTTTAACCGCACGATATTGATCTAAAATAATCTCATTTATGCTAGGGTTCATGATAATATTTAGTATATCAAGACCTGGAGTCATGAATAGCCTGTCTGGGACTGGCCACTCGAAGCAACCAACCATAACAAAGTTAAAGTTATAAGTCACGACTGACGTTCAATTAGATATTTCTGATAATTTAATATAATTTTTTTTTTCGAATTATTATCGCCACCAATTTTTGTCTACGGTAATAATTTCATCAAATATTTTTTTATTTTTATTATTATCTTTTTTTTGTATGTTTATTTTAATATAATATTTTTGTTGGCAACTCAGACAAACTATTTAAACAGTTCGCCAAAAAAAAAAAAATTATTATATTAAAAATAATTTTAAAAAAAATATTTCAAAAACATATGACGTAATAATTAAACAGCGCAAAATCAGCTTAATTTTTAATCATTTACTTATTTAGCGGAATTTTTATCAAAAATAATAAAATTTATTAAAAACTTTAGAAAATCTATAAAAAAAAAATTTATATTTTAGAAAATGGCAATTTAATTCTTGTTATTAAAAATTTTTTTGAAAACGTCAAAGTTTGTTTGTTGGGTGTGTTTTTTTTTTCATAATGTTGATTTAATTTCGGTTATAATTAAATTAATGATTTTGAAATATTTTTTAATTTTATATTTTACCTAGTTATATTAAATATTTCTTAACAATTTTTTTACTGATATGATAATTATATGTTAGTTGTTTGTCTACATCGCATAATTGTAATAGATTTCAGATTTTATTTTTATATAATATATAATGACAGCAGAAATAAACAAATTAATATACAGAAATTATAAATAATTAGTATTAGAGAATGTGACATAAAGTAATGCAATTAATTTAATAAATGTTGTTGTATTAATTAAACAACGTGAAATTTAATTATAGTTATTATAGTTGTATTTGTGACGCCATCTGTTGGCTTAATTATAATTTAACTACACCATCACGTAAACAAAAGTTTAACCATTTCGGGATTTTTTGAGATATAATTAACCCACTGAGCAAATGCTCTATTGTTTCGTAACTATAGTTAAATAACATGAATAAGGTTTCGGTTCCGAAACGTTTTCATAAAAAGTATAATAATTAATTATCATAGAATCAATGGTTCTATGGTTCTTCTCTCAGTTGAACTGAGCTGTGCTGTACGGAAAACAGGAGACAATAGTAAGATTTACACAGCCAAGGACATTTGAACTTGAATTCACAATAAATTTAATGCAATTGTCACGAATCACTGTCGTCCGGTTATAAAAGGTTTAAATATTATATTCAATAGAGCGTAGTAATTAATTTTATATTGTATTTTCAATTAATTATGTAATCTTGTTCAGTCCTTGCCTTTACCTGGTATAATACTGAGCACAATTTGCAAATGAAATGCTTAACGTCAAAATGTCAATCAACAGATTAAATCCGAAATATAAATTAGATTTCTATGGTTTCTATATCACTAAATACCTACTACTTACGGATTAATGCGATTATAGATAATTATTTACATTTTTCGTAATCGTTCCTTTTTTTGTTTTGTTGATATTTCCTAACATTTATCAAATAATTTTATTTTAAACATTTATGCCTGAAATATATGTGCAGATTTCTGCATGCGTTGTAGTAAAAAGTTATTTACAACACACTGTTTTATATGTAACCAATTAAATGGAATTTTGCACTACATGCATGCAGCCAACGAAAATCGTCGACATTTCTAATTTTGTGCAATGTTACACGAAAAATTCAGACTGAAAGCTTACGAAAAGTTTGACAATAATTGTGAAATTCGAAATTTTCAAAAAAGCAGATATAGATAGAAACCAATAATTGGTTCATAATTTTCATAAGTATTCATAATTTAAACGAATCAAAAACAAACTCGAAATGGTTTGATTCATCGATAATTTCAAAACTAGTTTCGGATTTGGTTCACAGAAATTCGTTTCAATGAGTTGTTTTTAGTTTCGGTTAAAACCCGGTTCCCAATCTGTTGAGGTGCATGCATCACTACATACATAAATTCTTCACATGTATTGCCTGCATTAAACATTTAATGAAAATTGTGCAATAATTATTTAATTAAAATTTGTATATAACTGAAATTTTCATGTGATTTTTATTCTAATAAAAATATTGAATTCTCCCATTATTAATTATTCAATAAAATATTTATAATTACATTTTATTAGTTTTGTACATTTTCTTCTATACAATTTTCCTATAAACTAAAACAATTTAATTTTATTGATTTTTGAATATGAAATCGAAAATTATTTTGATATAACATTAATAAATTTTAAGTTTATTGGGTCACGTTACACGACACTATATTTAGTTAACGCTGTTATTTGTCATTTAATTTTCCCTTTTTTCTATAAAAATAAATAATTATATTTTCATTAATAATGAAAAAAAAACAAACCAAAAAACTTTTCTATTATTTCAATTTATTGCGTTTTTGATTTTATATTTAAATATTAATAAATAAAATATATTGAAATATTATTTTTGTGACAAAGCAATTTCATATATAAATAATTTAAAATAAATAAATTCTTACATTTTTTTCTACTGATAATTTTCTATTTTTATTATTGAAATTTGAAACTTTTTTGGGGCGGTTAAATATTATATAGATAAAATTAAGGGTAGAAATTTATAGATAAATAAACTATAAAAAAAAAATTGTATTTTTATTATAAAAACATATTTCATATATAGAGAAATAAACAAATTATGATAATGATAAATGGTTTTAGTGTTTTATGCTAATTTGATATAATAATCATGATAAGCAAATAACAAGACATATAATAACAAGCATACATAAATTAATAATAAAGGTAATAAAATTCAGAAATTAATGAATTTACGTATTACAACGTAAATGGAGTTAAGTTTTCGATTTGGGTAACAATTTTTGAAAATAATGGAAGGAAAATTTTGATAACTGGCTGATTCTATAAGAACAATTCTACTTGGTGCAACAATTCATCTAAATTAGAGTTTTTTTTTTTTGTTTTTTCTAGAACAATAAAATGTTAAATTGTACAAGTTGAATCGTGATTGTTTGCTATTCTGTGTCGAATTAGGTTTCAGGTTCAACTCGAGACCGAAACTTCAATGTTGTACTTAGTTCACTCAGCTTTAAAATGTACGTATATATAATTGTAATTTTAAGACTGGGAAATAATGATAACATTTGAATTTGAGATATGGTAACATTACCGATGGCCAGCGAAATTAGTATATAGTGCAGAATTCCATGTTACATATAAAATCGTATTTTCTAAGTATGATGTACAAATTTAACTTAAAAAAAACTCATATGTAATGAAACTACTTAAATTTAGTTCAAAAAAAGTTGTATGCTTTTTATTTTTCTTAATTTCCGTCTTCCTTCCGTCATGCAAAACACTTTTCACCCTATATAACCAAACTTAACAACCAAGAGAAACGATTTATATATAACTAATATACATAGAAACTATATAAAAAAAAACTTTTTCCAATATTTATATTTATTTATTTCTATATATATTTTAATTTTGAACATTATAAAAACTTTGACTTTTATTATATTTTGTATTAACTAAGTTTGTATAATAATTCTATATTTATCTACTTAAACAATATCCAATTTAAATATCGATTACAGAGCGATTACGTAAAACTAAAAATTTTCCTATGAACAATAGCTTCACATAATATCTAAAAATTTCATATCAATTTTCTTGCATAAGACACAAAAAGTAGCATGAATAGTGGAGTGAACTAACAGCAAAAGCAATTATAAATTTAATTGAAATTATCTAATAAAAGTTATTTAGATAATCAAATTTTATATTTTAAAGTCAATTTTGTTTCAATTCATCAGCAATTTTATTATTTTAGTAACTAATCATTTCGGTAATTTTGGAGAGGATTTTGAAGGGAATTGTATCAGCCTTTTACCAACATCGGTTCCGCCACGCGGATATGATTTTACTTATTCTAAGGATTGTCCGGTTATCTAATAAATCACATTATTACATCATTGTTTTTAATATAAACTTTTGTATACTAGAAAACTAGCTTTCCGTTTTCACGTTGTCCGGATGCATTCTGCAGATTCAAACCTACGCCATTCGAAAGTTAAAAGTCCCAATTTGATATTCCCAGATTTAAACCTCGAATCATTCACAATTCCCAAAACGTTTTTTTTTATTTTTATTATAATTAAACTTTTGACCGTCCGATGTTTATGAAATAAACTTGGCATAAGACGTATCATCGACTGGGATTAAGGAGATGCCACATCGCGAATTTATATTCTAATTTAAATATATTTCGAAAGAAGTACAAAAATGACCAGAATAGAAATTGATCTGTCAATCTAATGTCAAACCATATTTAAAATTTAATTAGCTATAAAGCTGATTCCTATATCACCTTTAACATGAAATTGATGCTACTTAATGCTATAGCTCTTGATTTAAAAGAAGTGTTATATTACATCAATTTCTTGTTTAAGCGGTGGCATTAAACATTTTTTTAATACGCCATGTTTTATAACATTTAACTAATGTAATTGCTTAATTATAAAGCTTAAGTTGTGTATTTAATCGGCACGCTGACGGTGGCAATGTGATTCCAACTTAACACAATTATTTACTTCATTTTCTCTGATTTCTATTACATAAATTGACGTCATAACAAAAAAGTCAAACTTTAATCATGTTTTTCATAAGAATATTCATTTTTACATCATCCTTGATTACGTAAAAGGAAAAATTACTTCTTATAACAATTTATTTGTAAATTGAATATCACCATATTTTTTTTTTGTTGTTACTTTGCCAAAATGATATTCAAAAGTTTCCTATACGGAAAGGGAAACTAACTATAAGCTAAAAAGTATTGTATTTATGGTGAAATTATGCTACAGAAGAAACAGTTTAGCCTAGAAAAAGGAGAGGCCATAGAAAATGTCAGTTTTTTTCTATATTTTATATAACGATTTTTTTTCTGGAAACTTTCTGGAAAATTCTCTAATTTGTTCTATTTCCGTAATGGAAAATATTTTGAGGCTGTTGAGCGTCATCATAACTTTCATTCATGAAGTAAGTTTATTATTGATATCTATAATAATTCATTGCGCAGTGTCAATTCATTATAGTGATAATTGAGTGTGAAGAATTCACTGAATGACAATTTCAATTAATGAATTTCACCACCAGTGACAATTTATTACGGATGTACGGATATTCGCAACCATTTCGCATACAGAAATTCATTAACAATAACAAGTATACAGAAATTCGTGCGAGATCTGCCATTAAATTTAAGAAAACTTTAAAGACACCAGGCTGAAGTGAATAACTTATTAAATAAGTGGGATGAGTCTATTCGACACGCTGTAACAATGATACTGCATTCGACTGAAGGATACAACGCGATCCGCTCACTTAATTTTGATCTATGAGCGTGGTGTTTTCGTAATTTATTCGTTTAAAATTGAATGACGTATTCCAAAATAATATCAATTTCAAAATATATTTTCAATGTATTATATTCATAAAATTCATACCATGTCAAATTGTTGTTAATAATATTATATATTTAAATTTAATTTCAAAATGGAAAATATAAAAAAGATTATAAAAATGTCGATAAAATTTATGGACTTTTTGTGTACAAAAATAAAATTTCTTTATTTTTAAATATACATAATTAAATTTGACATTTTGGGGCGAAACCTAAAAATAATTTAATAAAAAATTATACTATTTTTAAATAATTGTAATTAAAATAACCTTGAATGTTTAAAATAACTTGGACAGGAATATTTATTTAATTTGGACAACAGTGTAAAACAAATGATAAAAAGTTAAATTTTCTGTTTTAATTCTTGGTTTCATAATTACAACTAACATAAACTTTTTAGTTCTGTCAATTATACTTAAAAAAAGTATTTTGATATGAAGCTAATACAGATTTAAGAAAGATGATTTTGACATAAATTGATCAATCTTAAAGAAAGATTTAGAAAATTATTCTTGATATCAGTAAAATTGTATTGACATTTTTGATATTTAAATTGAAGGAAATTGTATTTTGTTTTTTTTTTAAATGAAGTTAGCTCCATCTGCTGTGCAGAATAATTTTTCGAAAATATAAATGTTGTAGCAATGGAAATTTTAAAAAATATGATTCTGATTAAATGATTTCCTTCATATTTATTAAATAATTCCCCTTCATGTTTAGTCAGAAATTGCTCTAAACATTTTAAAATTATCAAGATAAGATAATTTCACAAAAACAAAAATTGAAACAATAAAAACATTTTTAATTACTTAAAAACGAGACGACCTAAAAATTGGTTTTTTTCAATGTTAATTTTTGATGGAAACACTGAAAAACTTGATTTTTATTATTTAAAAGAAAACATTTAAGACTACAAAATATTTGATTATTTTAATATATCGAGGTTTTATATATTTTTATTATTTAGTAAAATAATACTTAAAATGTTTTTCCGTATCAAAAAATTATTTAAATTTTTTATATTTATTTATGATTTAAAAAAAAAAAACAACAAAAATAAAATCGTCTGCTCTTGATAAACAGAAAGTTCGTTCATTAACTTTACACCCATTTTATGTTTGTTTGTAATATGGTTTTCACTTTATCACAACACTATATTTAACAGTCAATTTAAATTTCTCAAATGTCACATATTCTAATTAGTTAAAAAGAAAATTATTTTACAAAACTTAATTACAACACATACGTTAAAATTATAAATTAGTTCACCAGTTCGGTTCATTGCTATCTCGTTCATGACTGTGTAGTAATTTCATATAAATGGGAGATAGAGTTTAATATGATTTATTAGTATATATTGAATTAATTAATTGAGTTTTATGACATATTCTAAAGCAAAACTAATTAATGTCAGCGCCCTCTAGCTGACAAAATATGATTCATTACAATAATGACAGTGACAAATATCACAGCAGCGTGGCTTCTTTATTTTTTTAGATTTATGTCGATTTATATGTAACTTTACCCTGGAGATACACTAGCCACGCCGTTGTCCAACAGTCGACAAGTTGAAACTTATATAGAAATTCAGTGCTGCGTTGTTCTGCCGATATGTTTGCTCGAGTTGGAACTTTTCCCGCTCTGACACCTTGAATTGTCAAATAATTGTATAAAACAATTTTTTTATAATTTGATATTTCAAAACGGCAATGGTTCAGCGAGATTGTCTTCAGCATTAAACGACTCGGGTCTGTTTAAGAGTTATGTATTTTTTGATGTGTAATAACAATTTGAAAAAAATTTACAACAGACTGACAGACAAACTGACAAAGTGTTAACATTTTGGGCTCATTTTTGTTACTTAACTTAATAGCAAACTGTTGCAAATATATTTTACTGTGTGCTTGTTTTTTAGGTTATATTCCAAATACAATGCACGCAGGCGAAAGGCGACATTTCTTTTTCTGTTATTTAATTATATATATTTTATTTTATTTTCATTTAATTCGATTGTTATCCCCACCCCTCGGCTTTTTCAAAAACATAATACGAAATTTTTATAAAATAAATATTATTATAAATAAAATAAATTAAATTGACGGTTTTGCCAGCCATGATGATGATAATCATGTGCTTATTTTTATATATGACAAACCATTATGGATAATAAATATTCATAGTCAAAGTATTTTTTATATTTTATTTAGTTATTGTTCTTATATATCGTCACCTTAGTACTTTATGGTTGTAAAAAGTATTTTAGAAAAAGTGTATTAAAAATATTAATTTAAAAAATTGGTTTAAGTAGCTAGTCCCGAGCAAAATAATGGCAACACCAATTTACACGTTTTCATCGTTTTACTGACACTCACGTTTTCCATTAGTTTAATTGGTGATAATTTTATATCCATCTCGTAGCATTCAAAACCAGTATCATTTTCATAGGTAGATTAGCTGCAGAATGTGTGACTACTTAGGGTTTCGATCGTGGCGAGTACTGGGCAATTTCAAACGAAGTTTGCTTCTTTTTCATTTTGTTATCTGCAACTATGGCATGATTTTTCAAATGGGATACTGCTTGCTCACTATTTAACTAGTGTCCCGTGTAATCTAGCTATGTTTTTACGGGATAGTTTCAACAATTTTTCTGTTTTCCATATTTTGCATACATTTTTAAAGAAGTTACAATCGTAAGAAATCAACTTAAATTTGTAATTGTTAGCTCATACGACAATGTAATATTAAGGTGACTATATGTAATAATTTGATAAGAAAGACATTTTTGTTTCGCTTGTTTTTTATTACTATCTCGACTTTCGGCTTTGTTTTCTATATATAAATTAAAAATTTCATAATAACCTATTTGACAATAATAAGAACCTTCAAATTATCTACAGTTTTTATGTGGTTTATTTTTATGATAATACTTTTATCCGGTAAATTGCTTTTTAAAAAATGATAAATGAATAAAAAGTAATGTAGATTTATGCAAAATAACCGCAAATAAAAATAAAATATATGAAAAAAATAATAATATTCACCACAAACGATAGAACTGATACTGATAGTGATGATAACCAACATAAACTAATTTTAGTTGGTATAATATTTGTGAAGGATATTGTTGTGTATGTAGGGCTCCTTATGTTTGTGTATAGATTATAATATAATACCAACAAAAAAAAACTGATAACCTAGGGGTAGCAGATAACTCGTAGTTGCCAGACACAAGAATGTTTTTTATGTATAATTCTGAATTTTTTATAATGACTCAATTAAATTTGTACCATTTTATAAAAAATATGTTTATACGCCAGTGGGAGAGTACAACGGGTCCTTGTGGCTTTGGTACGTGAAAATATCTGTGTTCTGTAATCTTCCTACATTCTAACCAACCAACCAACCAAATTTTATTCAAATCGCATATCAAATATAATATAAATCAATTTCAATTTTACTAGAGTACGACTTCAATCTGTGCTACAAATTTAATTCAAATCTGTTAAGAACTATCATAAGATTTTACTGCACACTGATTTGCCATCGGAAACGCAGAATAATTTTTATGTAGTTTTTGTATCCCTACCGTCGAAAATGTAAATAAAAATTAATTTGATCAAAGTCCGCCACAACATTCATATTAGTTATTCAATCTCTGTGTAATTGAAAATTAAAATTTGGTTTTTATTTTATTATTTTTTTTATTAAAAGTTTATAAATTTTGATTATAAATTTTTTGTAGTATAAAATTAAAGAGGTTCAAAGAAAATTTCTCGATATAATTTATTTTGTTTAAGTAATCGTTCATAAAAATTTTGTTTGAAGAATAATTTTAAACAGAAACTTTTATTTGCACTTAAAAAATCGATTAATATTTGGATCATGTTTTTTGAAAATGAAATTTATTTTTGGAATTTTCAACATTTCTGATAAATCTCATAAATATTTCTAGTTAATTTAGAAAATCTTAGGAATTAGCTAATTAAAAAATTATTGCCATTTTGAAATAACTAAAATAATTTAAAGGTCAAATACAATGAACATTGAAGCTGACTTAAGTAAAGTTACACTAATTTCGTTAACTTAATTTTTTTCTTGTTATTATTATTTAGCTGTCAAACTTTCGTACGGCAACTACCAAAAGTTATTGATTCGAATTTGTTTTTATTTAAAGTCTATACTAGAATAATTTTATATGCTGACTACCTAGATTATGCTCATTATAGTTGAGCCTTTATATGGTAATGTAATGGCACATTAAAAACACGACAACTTATTTTAAATAGTTTACATGAATGTAAATTACATTTTGACGTTTAAAATCATTAACTTTTGCAGAAATACTCAGTCCCAAAGACAAAGTTTGTTAATTAGGTGTAAAGTTACCTCCACTGGACTAAAAGTATATGTACATTTATTACGTATTCAACAAAATTTATCATATTTTGTTCTCCAGAAATTATTGATTAATGTAATCAGACTAACAAATTTAAAATTTAATATATTTTTTACGTAAATTAAATTTTGCAATTATGAGAAATTATTGATTGGAATGGTTTTTTTCTTTTACTATACTTAATTACATATTTCTTATTCCTAATTAAATTATAATCATATCACTGAACATTATTTCGAAATTTAATTTATAATGTCCAAATGAACATTTTTTTTTTTATTTCTCACAACATAAATTACATTTTTACAATTTATAATTAAGTCATAACAGCTCAGTTTTCTGCCAGCGTCTTGTCGTCGTCCCTAGCCTCAAGTATGAAATTATGATTAGGTTTTATTAACGTAATATTAATTCGTACTGCGTGTAAACTTTTAATAATTATATTATAAATAAAAAAACAACCTTCCAATTTATACCTTTAAATATTTTAATTATACTTAAATTTAGGTCAAAACTTTTTTATATTCATTCTTTGAACCTATTTTTTTTTTTTGTGTGTAGCTAGTTATCATACCTACAATTTATGATCATCCTAAATTAAATATAATTAAATTCTTATACATTTTAGGTTTTAATTTTAATTTTTAATGAGGAAAATTTAGGTTACTTAATTTGTAATATGGTAATTTGTTATATTTCGGTATAAACTTACTGAATTGGTGTCCTTATTATCATCATAATTGCTTAGTTGGTCAATTTATTATTTCTGGGTTTTAATTTATTTATGTTTTCACAAAATAATTGGTGTAACTTTTGCAGTTCATAACAATTCTCGATGAAAATGTAATAAAAATATCACTTCATTAATTGATATTTTAAAATCTAGTAGGATTAACTATAGATTACTAGCTTCCGAATGGCATCTAAGTTTGAAATTTCTAGCCCTCTATTTCGGACGAATAAGCGATAACAGACAGACAAAGTGAAACCTTCAGATATTTTGTGAATCCGAAGATAAAGAAATTCAATCTTGTAAATTATATTTGAATTAATTGATCATTCCTTAGTCTTTATTAGTGACATAGCCACAGTTAATAAAAGATTTTTCGTGCTGGATGCTTTCATAAATTTTACAATAAATTTATAACTTTTCTAATTGAAAAAAAACTATTATAAATTGTATAGTTTCTTAAACAATATTGAATTTAAAATTTTATCGTCTGACATTGATCAGAGTTTCATTAATTTGATCAGTTAAAATTCATAAAAATAATTAATCTTTTAATAAAATCTGTTGGAGATGTAAATGAATTATTCAAAATTATATATTCTCAAAAATTACAATCACAAATTTTTGATATAGAGATAGACGAAACATAATTTCAATACAAAAAGTTCATTCAACTACAAAAAGTAGAACCAAACGTTTTTAAGCTAAATAAAACTAAAAAATATCCAAATAAAATTACATATTTTTGCCAATACTTCTTGACATTCTGAACCTTGTAGTTCTAGAGACATGGAAATTGATAGACATATTTTTATCTATATGATTTCGTTTGGAATCGTTGAATTATGCTAAAGAAATTTTTATTCATTTTTTCATGAGCAATCATAAACTCAAAAATTTTAATTGATTCTAGTGCTATTTGTTTTTACAGATAAACACGTACATTTACTTACATATTTCCGAAATTGGATTCATAGGAAACATCAAAACATGAAAACTTATTGACCATAAAAAAAAAATGAAAAGAGGAGAGTCAAATTTCGACTTAACAATATTTCAATTTCTAAGAGGTTCGAAAGATAAATAAATAAACTTGATTGATTTATGAATAAAAAAAAATTCATATCAGAAATGCTTTAAAGTCACGAATTAATCAAAATTCTATTTCACCTACAAGCTTTAGAAAATATTAGACTATTTTTCCATCTACCTTCGGGGTAAAATTATTATTCAGATTGAGAAGTTTATTTAGATCTTATAAAGAAAGTAATATATTAGTTAAAATTTGTTTCAAAAACTTTGAGTTACGTGTTTCGAAACCCTTAAAGCTTAAGAAAACCACTAACTAAAAATTTTACAAAAAAAAAACTTCATTTCTTACAGATGCACTCAATAATCGTTAAATTTATATGCAAATAATGTTACAATAGTTTTTCCATTATAAAAAGAAATAATTTTCCGAAAAGAAAAACAATAAATTATTATGTAAAAAATAGGATACATAGAAAAATGTAATAATTTATATTTGAAAAATTGTATAAATGCACAGACTTTCCATGTACAAAATAAGGATAATAATTCAAAAATATTTTTATATAAACAATTTCATTTTATTATTATTACGAGGAATTATGAAATAACTATAAAATGTTGTAATGGAAAGATGAATAAAAAAAATAGAAATTACTTAAATCAATTTTTCTTTATACCTGATACAGAATTTTAGTTAACGTAACTGAAATCAATGCAGAAATAATTTAAATTTAGTAAACTTGCTAAATTTTTCCGAAACTTCGATAGTGTTTTTCTCGTTGAATTTGTAGTTGAGTTCTGATTCCGAGCTTCTGTTTTCGTTTTAAAACAATTGAAGAACGCTCAGCCTCCGTGTACTTGTATAAATCTATAAGTTCAATGAATTTTGGCAACACAGCTGTCAGTTTTTAGATCAGTTTTAATTTAGTGGGTTCCTTTCACAATTTCCGAATTATTTAAAATTGATTCCTGGTGTTTTAAAATTTTTGAAATTGTAAATAACATTTATGTATATACATTCCTTTTACTGTTTTAAACTTAGCTTTGGACTACCCCTAGTAGTTTTTTTTGTTGTTGCTTAAATCAAACTGCAATAAATTTTCCTATGAAACATAATTTTTATATTACATGATAAAATTGTACATAATCGTATTTTGAAATTGAATATTATTTAAAGGAAAATATTTGTTTATGATATGTGACATATTAAAAATAAACTTCTTTAGTGTAATATATTGGAAAAATTTATGGAATTTTTATTTATATACATTTTTTTTTGTCGATTCCATGGCGGATTCCATTTTCAAATAGAATAAATAATAATTTTAGTTAGTTTTTTAGTAAATTTGTATGACACAAAATGAAATAATAATAACTTTTAAAATAGATTTAAAAATAAAAATACTAAAATTAAAATTGGAATTATTATAATTGTCCTTGGTACGAATAGTTTGTTTGGCATATCAATTTGACATTGCTTGTATTCTTGTTATGATTTTAAAATTCAGGTCAATTATTTTGACAGTTTTGTCAATAATTTTGTTAAAATTGTCACCAATTTATTTTGACATTAAAATTGACATCTTTGTTTTGATACTTTTGATTTTATTTAAATTGATGTCAATTTGTATTGATTTTCAAATTGACAACTTTGTTTTGATGAAATTGGCAACCTGAAAACTTTGTGTTTGTCATCACTTTTGTTAAAATTATTTTGACATTAAAATTGACATTTTTGATACTTTTGACATTGATTTTATTTAAATTAGCGTCAATTAATATTCAAATTGACGACTTTGCTTCAATAGTTTGTCATCACTTTTGTTCAAATTGTCAATTTGTTTTAACATTAAAATTGGCATCTTTGTTACGACAGATTTTTGACATTACTTCTGTTTAAATTGTCATTAATTTGTTTTGATTTTAAAATTGACTTTGTATTTTGGCACTTTTATTCAATTTGTTTTGATATTCTAACGTCAATAAAATTATATAAACCTTAAATGGCCTTAATACCATTAAGAGATAAGTATGACCTTACTGAAAAATGGGTTTCACTAACAATGTTATAAAATTAAATTAGATTCGATTATATTTTACAAAATATAGTTTGACTCTGTGTTTTATGTTTTGCCTCTAAAAATTGACCCAAATTTTAACCAAATAAAATTTAATTTTATCTTAAATTTTATTTAATTTTTTTCAAAACCAAAACTAAAAAAATGCATTATTTTTATTGCTAAAAATCATTTGTGTTTTTAGAATTTATTTTAATCAAAAACCATCAATAAATATTGAAAGTGGGTCCATTTATTAATAGGTTTCCGGAAATAAAATGCTTTTAATTTAACGAAATAAGTTTGATCAAAATTTGACGTCAATTATTTAAATTACATTTCGAATATCAATTTAATTATATAATTTAATAAATATAAAATTTATAATTACATTTTCATCATTTATATAAATATAAACTATTAAATTAATTATATTGCACATAATATTAATATAAATTTCCAATTTCCATCGTGATTTCTATAAAATGTTACAAATTTTATGAAAATGTTACTTCCTTGACTTTTTAATTAACGTATATTTTATATTTAAAAACACTTTTAAAATAATATTTATTTAATCATATTATATGCGAATAATTAAAATTTAAATGTTTGGGCAATTAAATTTATTTTTCAGGGGTTTTTTTTTTCATTTTGTATAATTATTTTAAAATCAAATTGGTTCAGATGTTGGCATAACACTTTAAATACAGAAACAATTATTGAGGTTGCCAATTTCTGCAACAAAAAAATATGATCAAAACTTTAATTTTAATTTTTTGTTTATTTAATAAAACTGAAAAATTATTAAAAAAAATTGTATAAATGAAAAAAGGTAAAAGTTTATATAAATCTAAATTGATATTAAACCTAATTTTAAAACGCCATTTACGAAGTTAATAAATTACACAAATTATTGATTAAATTAAAATTCTAATTAAATTTGGCTTCAAATTACTTTAAAATTACCAATAAAATTACAAAATTTAAAAATTAAATAAGACGAAAATATTTTTATATGAAAAAAAAAAACATGAAATCAAAGTGAAGTGAAAATGGGTTAATTTTTCCACACGAATATTTAAATATTTAGCCCCACATTAAAATAAAATATTTATTATCTGCATACAAATGCACTTATTTGTATATATGTATTTGTTCCACATTGAAAAGTTAAATTAGTATTAGTTATTTACAACAATAACAAAACACATACTCAAAGACATTTACCGGGGCAATAAACTTTATATGTGCAACATTTTTTGGGTGCTATGCTAACTTTTAAGTGCATCAATTTATTTAGTTGTATATAATTTCAAAATTATCTGTCATTCTTTAAGGTGCATTTACACAGTTGCGACAAATTTCAAAAACAACCTGATTTATTTTTTTTCGGACCTGTTTTATTATCTTCAATTGAACTGAACAAATAGTCTATATGAGCGTATGGCGTATGGCTGGCTCTTATTTTGAATGGTTAAGGTTATGTTGTTATGTACTTGGCGGTGTCGTAGTTGTAGTGTGATATGCTGTGATGCATTAAGTCAACCTGTCACTCCAAATATAGTTTTCTCGACAAATGACCCGAGAAAATTTCCTAACGATTGAGACCATTTGTTGACAACAAATGTTTCACTATTAAATGCCATTAGCTTATTGAAATTAAAAGTTTCTTTACTATAAAGAAACTTTTGGTTCGGAATCCATACAAAATTAGTAGGTCCAAATTGCAATAAAATGTCACGAAACATTTTGAGGAGGCGAAGGCTTAATTTGGCGTGTAAGTTCATTGCAAAGAGGAAGAGGTTTTTGTATTCTATTGATATTTGGACCTAATTATGAATGTAAATTTCTTTATTAGCAAAGACTTGAGATATTGCAACCGCACTTGAGTTTCCAAAGTCGCGGACTGTCATCTTCGTTTTGAATATCAATCGATTGCATCTCTATTTAGAGATTGACCGAACAATTTAACTTTACATTTTTCTATATCAATTTTGTATATTTCGAATAATGTAAATCGCATCGTGTAAAATTATTCAAATTTAATTTTATTCTTTCATAAAAAATGAAAAAATATTAATTTTGTGACAAAAACTATTCAAGCAAAGTGTGAATTTTCTTCTGATGTTATAAATGAAAATCTTTATAAGAACTTTTCGTTAACTTAAATATTAAAGAATTTATAATATTTTATATTAATATTTTACAAACCGGACTTAAGGGAAATTATAAGAAAAAAAAATTTACATCGACAAAATTCTAATTTAACTTGAAACTCAATAATATAAAACGTGCTTATAATTCTTAATGAACTTTATTAGATTTTCTATCTTCGAATAAGTTTTAGAATTTATTTCTTTTTTATATAGTACATAAAAGTAAAATCTTATCATTTATTTATAATATCAATTTTTTTTTATTGGATTTTATTCAGAAATTATGTAGAATCATCTAAAATTCGGATGTCTGTGATTTAGATCTAATAATTATTTAGTATAAACTATAAAATAAAG
Source organism: Rhamphomyia laevipes (assembly GCA_963920725.1). Lineage (NCBI taxonomy): Eukaryota > Metazoa > Arthropoda > Insecta > Diptera > Empididae > Rhamphomyia > Rhamphomyia laevipes. Next base: position 3,836,822 of record OY987255.1, on the reverse strand, counting down.
AGCATAAAATTATATCGTGTTATTGTGGAATAATGTATAGCATAAATATATAAAAATTTATCCTTTATATAAGTTAGTCAGGGAGGGAATCATGATATCGTGTATCGAGTATATCGTTTATCGGATCATGTCATTCGATTTATTCAGAAAAATGAAAATTTAAACATCATTTTTTGTAAGATTGGTAGTTTTTTTAAGGAAATTGTAAAAGTAAAATATAAATTAAAGTGAATAATAAATTGTTTTTGAATAATACAAAAAATCTATTATATTTTTAATAATATTTTGCAGTTTATTTAATTGTATTAAACTTTAAGTTAATAATTATTTTGACAGTTCAAATTTCAAAAATAACATTTCATAAAAATGTACTAAATTACGATATAATTTCGATCGTATGTCGTAATCATCCAAATAACAAAAAAAGTTCTCGATTGTTACGATACACGATATCGTAAATTATGATTCCATTCCTGGAGTAGGAGTGGACTGTCAGTAATCGAAATTTTTTTATACAGACTTTGATATTATTTCAAATAGTTTTTTCCAATATTTTTTGTTTTGCTCGGTTTAGTTTTGACATCGCTTCATAATGTTGTTATGATTATGTGACGCTTAAGTTAGATCTCGTTTTTCAGGAAAAGTTATATTAAATTATAGAAAATAAAAGGTTAAAGGTTTAAATTCTATTTTTAGCTTAAAATATGGCCTACATAGTTTCGATTCCTTCAGTTTAACGTCTTCATATATTTTGTATAGGAAATCGATTGAGTGGGTGGACACATAGGCGAATCCGAACGAATCAAATCGAATGAGTTTGAATATTTGGAACGATTTGAATTTTGCTAATCCAAACTGAAAGAAATCTAAAGAGGAATGAAATTTGACAGATAAAAAAAAATGTGATTTAATTAATTGCAATCGATAGCTATGTGTTCAGTCTACTTTACCATACGAATCGAATGGAATCGAAACTGAACTGATAGAAACTATGTAGCATAAATATTTGTATAATTAAAGATACTAAATTTATCATAAAAAAACCCTTTATATACTTAATTCCATCAAGTTTTTTGTTACAAACCTTAATTCATTTTTTCCATATTACCAACGAACTTTTAAACTTAAATCGTTAACTCTAAATTATTATCTCCATTCCCTATTTTCTATAATACGGGTGTAGTCTCGATAATTCGATTCTCCAGGGGAATAAAAAATACATCTAAATAAGCGATATATCGAATTAAACGACTAAATAATTTTTTAAATATATTTGATTTTTATTTTTATTTGTAACAGTTATAACGATTAAAATTTATTTATTTGCTTTAAATTTTCTCAAAAAAAGCATCTTGCTCATGCAGGTATATAAAAAAAAAAATCTTTAATTTTCCTCCCCTTTTCAGTTTCAGCAATAGCTGCTAATTTTTGCTTCATATTTAAACTACTATTTACCTCTTGATGCCATTTTGATGGTGAAATAATAATAATAATAAAAAAAAAAAAATTACATGACATTAAAAAATCTAATTAAGCGATAAGACTACTATAGATTATTTTTTTAAATTACATCTAATTAAACGGATATCGAATTAAACGAATAATCGAATTATCCAATACATTTTCTATTCAAATCCTATGGCCGTTCCTAAACATCGAATTAAACGGAAAATCGAATTAACCGATAGTCGAATTAACGAGATTCTACCCGTATTACAATCAATCAATCAATTTATCATTAATTCCGATCATTTATATTTCATTTATTTGTATAATTTCCATAGAGAGTCAGTCAATATAATCTAAATTATATTTTGTAAACCTTTAAATGAATAATTTATAAAATTATATTTATTTTCAAATTTGATATTATAAAAAATAATATTTTGTAAAAAATAATCGTGTAAATAAAATTTCAAATATGCCGCAATATATTTTTTAATTTAATTTCGAAAAAAAAAAAATATATAAAAATTTATATACAGTAAATTTTTTTTACTGTAATACCATTAGCAAAATAATGTCAACGAACGCCGGTTAAAAAATTCTACCTTAATTCTGTATGCATTTAAGTTTTGAGAAGTAGCTCTCTCTATATAAAGCTAACTATAAAAAAAAAGTGGTTTTGCCAAGTAGTTAACTTTCCTTGGTATATGTAAGTAAAAATGCTGTATGTACTTTATCATTTAGTTTTGTGCGCCCACAGCAAAATGGAATATATATAAAAAATAAAATTGTTATAAAATTATGGGACATTGCCACGAATGCAATTTAGAGTGCAAAGTACTTTCTAAGTTTTCTGATATCATAATCGGTTTTTAGTATAAAAAAAAAAATCATTTTTAAAATGTGGCAAATATAAAATTATTAAATTTTTTTTATTTATTTTTTGTATATATTTAAAATGCTGATTTAAAAATAATATAAAATTGCGATTGCATAAATATTTACATAAATGACAATTTTTAGAAACGAATTGCATTTCTAGAGCTTGTAACAATTTATAGAGTTCCATTATGTAAATATGTATATATTTTTGTAAAAAAATTTATAATTAATTATTCAACATAAAAAATTATATAAATTGTTTGTAGTTTCCGGAAAAGCATGAAAAAAGAAAATTTATTTTAAACTTAATTAAAATATGCTGAATGTTCATGATGAAGTTTATTTCATGTCAAATGTAAAATTTCTAATTTTTTAAGTATTTTGTAATCATTTATTTGGTATTAATATCTTCAGTACTGTAAGTAGTTTAATTCTGGCAGTAACTCCAATAACAAAAATATTAATAGCTCGGTTATTAAGTTCCAATTGTAAAGGTTTTTATTGGAATTATTTGTTTTTTGAAATATATTCTATTCCAATTCACTTAAAAATAAAATTTATTCACGTTAATTTGTTCACTATTAAGTTAATATATTTTGAAAATCATTTAACATTCGTGTTGTGTGTGAATAGATTGAAATTTAACGTATGTACTAGGTTTTAAAGGATTAATTTTTCTTTCTTTTTCCTGTAAGGAATTACAAACAACATAGCTAAATAATATATCAGTTTTGTCACCATAATTCAAATAACACTAACAGCTCTCCTTAAATCAGAACGTATAGTGTATAGTATAGTGTAAGACTTTTAAGAAAATAGGCTCATATACACAAACATTTTGTTTTGGAGGTCTTGAAATATACGACGTACCAATACGTAAAGAATTCAAAACTTTCAATTTGGACAATCGTATAAAGTTATTACTCAACTTTGACATTTCAAATTTCTGAAGATTTAGTGTCATTGTAGCCTTCAAACATACAAGTTTTAATAATTTTGAATTTGACATGAGAAAAATGATTGTCATTACACATATATATACGATTCGTTTTAGACGCCACCGTAAGAGCGTATCGACTTATATACGTTTTGTTTATATAATTTAAGAATTTAACGTAAATATAAGAATTGTGACCATGTCAAGAATTAATATTGTATCATTTAAAATGAAAATATAATTTATTAATTAAATTTTCTATACTTATTTAATTGTTTTCCAAAGAAAAATAGAATTACTACCAAATGTAATCCTGGACTCACAATAAAAATGTCGCAACGTAAAGTATAAAGTTGAAGAAAGTCAACTTAAAGTTAACATTTTAGCTCAGCTGATAAAAGATTTAAGTTTAAAAATGGAAGATAAACTCATCATCTTAACTGGCTTCAGTTTACCAGCGTCGTTACTGAAAAGAAGTGTCAATGTAATTTTTTTTATCCTTGACATTTTCGAAAAAGTTGAAATTTGGGCAACTTTTGCTTTGCCTTTGTTGAGTTGTGTCAAAATCATTGAAAATGGAAAAGGGAACTATTCTCATATAGTTTTGCTTTGCGCTGACTTTTTACTTAACTTTTCTTATTGTGAATCAAACATAATAAACTTAACAATTAATTTACCAAAATAGAAATAATAATTTTATCATTTTTTGAATCAAGTATATTTTTTCTATGGCCTCTTCAAGCTTTTATAAACAGACTTAATTTGTTGCTATTTTAAAAATTACTTATATATATAATAATAAGAAAATTGTTATTTTCATAAGAAAAATAATTTTCTTTATTATATTTTTGTATATCTATTTTAATGGATTTATCAGACTGTATTTTATTGTAGGTTTTGCTAACTCCTTTTTATTGTAAAATATATTTTCTTATTCATTATAACAATTTAATTAAAGAAAATCAGTTTTTATTTTTCTAATAGAAAATCTTATCACCATAACAATTTTCAGAAAATGAAAATCCATTAATAAGGGCGGCATACTTATATACTTGAAATTAAATGGAAAATATAATATTGTTTTTCTTCAAATGATATTTCTTTATTATATCAAACGCCCACCAACCGTCATCATTATTATCAGCATCAATTTTCATATTTTAATCAGGAATGTTTTTTTTTTATTTATTTTTTTCATTATTCAATCCTTATGGCAAGGATGCCAATCAATTTTAATAGAAAAATAAGAAATTATAATAAATATATTTTTCCAATCCGTATCGAAAAAATTATTTATTAACAAAAACAAGAAATTATTTTTGATTTTGTTTGTCAAAAAATATTAAAGGAAAATTATAATTACTCCGTTCAGCAGTTTCTGTTTTAGCGCTGTCATTTCCAGTATTTTGCTATGTGCTAGGGAATAATGTAAGTGAAAACATTAAATGACAACCATTAGTTTTAAAAATTGTCTTTATTTTAATTTTACGAATTAAGTAAAATTTTTCAATTTTCCACATTGTTGATTTGTCTGAAGAGATTTTTCCGGTCAGGATAGTTTCAAGAACTTCAAAGTCTTCTAGAAATTTATATATTAAACGGTTTCTCTATAGTGTATAGATTTTTGTTTTTTTCTATATAATATATTTAATTAAACAAATGGAAAAAGGAATATGTATTTAGCTTTATAAATTGAAATATTTCTCTGGCCAGGAGAAACGGCTTGGTACGTTTTGTTCCGTTTTGTTCTGTGAAAAAGATCTATTGCAACATTTCACTCTTTAGAAATTCCAAATCATTTTATAAAAAATTTTACATTTGACATGATTTTTCTATATTCTTAAATTCTTTTCTTCACATTTCAAAGCGGCTGACGCCACGATAGTTTCTTGAACGATTCAAACTTCAGATAAAAGAAAATGTATATATGAACCTACATTAATGAACAATACATGGATTTATTATGTTTTTACGAACGCTGCATTGAAAGATTAAAGTATGTACAGTAAATATTTAGAAAAAGCAACTTTTCTGAATCGATTTTTTTTCAAATGTTGCCTTTTTCAAATTTTTGTTGCTTTTTTTAAATAAAGTATGCAATTTGTTTTCCTACATTTTAAAAGAAAAAAACAAAATGTAAACGACTTATTATATATTATATTTCAACAAAATGCAGAAAACCGCGATAATATTAATTCAAAATAAGGATAGTTTTAACAATTGTTCAAATATTAGTAAACACCTTACTTATAGTGAATCTATAATTAATTAATTTTATGAATAAAATTAAAAGAAATTTATTAAATGGACATAATATAGGATGAGTGATGTTTTTGCGTATTATAAAACTTGGACAAATCTTTACTTTTTTCTCCGTTCTCAATTTTTGCAAGAATATCGCACTTTTCTTGAAGTGTTAATTTTGTTTTTTTCTTGCTCATCATCCCTTATAAGCAGAAATGTATATTATTGTATATTATTTTTGATTAATTGCTTTTTGTAAATATTTTTTAAAAATGAATCGAAAAATAGTTGCTTTTTTAAAGGTTGCTATTTTCAAATAGTTGCTTTTTGTAAGGTTGCTTTTTCTAAATATTTACTGTATTAATAATTTTCGAAAAACGTTCAATCAGTAAAATATCACAGGCTCTTAGAGTGCTGGAGACTTCTGAACGAGTCACATCTTTAATATATTCTACACAATAAAAAAAAAAATCTTTGGCATATGAAGACAACAAAAATATTAAATATTTTTGAGTCTATACAAATGTTTGTATACATGATGATGACAACAAATTTTCCATTAATTTTTTTTTATTCTATTTAAATTGGAAAAAAAAAAATATTTATAAAATAAATAAGATTTTTTGGTGGTAAAACATTAAAAAAAAAAATGGGGGAAAATCGATCATCAAGTGAACAGTTTGTGTTCAAAAAGCATAAAAGTGGATTTTGTATAAATTTATCGTTTTTAAGAGACTATTTATTTCAAATTCCTTTTATTGCTGCTGTATCGCAGATGTTCAAAGTTTGAATTTAATTTTAAAAAAACATAAATATCAATAATTGTTTATAATATGATAAATTTGAAGTATTTGTATTCAATTATATAATTTAAGTTCGGGTGTAAAATAATCTCCTTTGATGGAATTTACTAGACTTATAATTATTTAACCTCAATTTAGAAATGAATAAAAAAAAATATTAGTTAATATTTTAAATATTATTTGCTGCGACAATTTGAATACAAATATTAAAATATTGAATTGAAGTACAAATGTACAATTCTTTGATACTGGATGAAAGCGGTTATTATATTCAAATATTTTCCTTAAACATCACATTCGAAACACACAAAATAAAGGTCCGTCTAGCAGAGAGTTTTCTTCAATATCCAACGTGTTATTTATAATTCGATACCACTCTGTAAATAGGATTTTGTAAAGGAGTTATTTTTTAAAAAAGAATTTTACTAAAGTGTATTTTCTTATTGATATTTCCTACACTTAATACTAACTAAAATTTCATATTTATCCTTAAAAGCTTGTAATCCACAGAACGAAATTCAAAATTCGGTATTACCCTAAAAAATATCACCAAAAATAACGAAAAATTATGGAATAAATATGGAAATGAAGTTTTTGGATTGGGATAACGACAAAAAAAAATTGGTTAAGTTCAAATCAATTTTTATTATCTTATGTTTTTGGAATGGATGAGATTCCAAATTTAAAGTGCTCAAGTTTTGATGCATAAATTCGAGTTTCAGTGCATTCATGCCAAAAATTTTTAATTATATTTGATATGGTAGCAATTATCTCCATATATGAGTTAGTATTGCTATCTATTTAGTGCCGGTACATTTAGTAGGTCTCTATCAAAATTACGAATTACTTGTTCCTTTTTACAATTCGTTACATTTTTTCAAAACACTGTTAAATATTACTTCGAGTAATCTGTAATCTGCTCTTTAAATTACAAATCAAAATGCCACCGTCACTTTCGCGTTGACATCTGCGTAAAATAAACAGCTTTATACATAAGCAATTACAATGCTCACGTTGACGTTGACGGTGACAGTGTAGTAAAAAATTATAATATACATAATTGCTGAAATTAGGCTAACACAAATTCGTATTTCCCACATTCCTAAAAATGTAGTAGAGCCACTTATTTCAAATTAAGAAGTAACATTAAGTAGCATCAATTTGAAAAAAATGTAAGAAAACGATAATTTCGGTTCAACATGTACAATGTAAATCAAAATTATAGGTCAACGTTAACACTCATTTGAATTGGCGACGTTGACTGTGATACTATGATTCTAGATTAAAGGAAACTATTAAGAAATTATCATGAAAAACATTTCGATCCTTTTATATATTTACACAAAAAACAGTTTTTCTTTAAATAAATTATTATAATTTTTTGATAAAAACATTTATAATATTTTATGTTTTATTTAAGGACGTCAACAGACGGAACACACCCACACTCATCCCAAACAAAAAGAATTGACAACATTTTCTTATGTTAGATAATGTTGTTTTATATTTTTTACTTCTGTATTATTACAGAAATCCTTAATATTTATATCCTTTTTCTGTTGCTAAAATCACTCATGTCGAAATAATAATCTCTCCGCATAATAATGTTTAAGGATAAAATAATCAAAAAATGAAAAAATAAAAAAAAACACCCCGAAAATATTGATAACATTTTTATAATAAAAATAAAAATCCTTGGAAAAAGAAAAAAGGGAGACAAGTAAAAAAAAAAAAAAAAAAATATGGTATAAAAGAGAATACAAGGATATATTTAATACCACCTTTATTTGTTGTGTAAGTCCTGTTTTTATATTTTATTCTATATGTAATACTAATACCTATAGAAAAGGATCGTGTAATTTTATAATACGCAATATATAAATGACCTTGAATATATTTCATAAATGTCAAATAGAATATTTTCAACAATATTCTTTGATGAAGAAATACAGAATTTAATTAAAAAAAAGACCGAATATATGTATACAAAAAAGGATATTCAGGTAATATTATAGATGAAAATTTATCTGTCACATTTTGAGTGACATTGGAAAAAAATTGTACCAAAAAAACATGTAACCAACGGTTGTCTTAACAACAATAATAAATTTAACATGTTCCTAGAAATTTTAAATTAAACTTAGGCAAAACTGAATTAATAATTTAATTGTATCCTTATGACGACACAAGGTTCCATTAATAATAAATTTTAAATATTTAGATATAAGATATTAAGTTCACTTCATATCAGATTCAATAATGTTTGCTCTAGTTCGCTCCAGTGAAGTTTCTTAATTTGATAAGTCTCATTAGTGGTCACTGTTCGATCAGTAAACATCGGAACTTAATCTTGGGATTCTCATGGATGGTTTATGCCGGTATGAGGATTAAACTATAAAACACAGACTGGAACTTCTATTTTGTCAGTGGGTCTGGTTTCAATATCAATACTACGTCTGGGTTCAAAAGACGTGACGCATACTTCACGGTTTGTCAGGCATTTTAACACTACTTTCGTGTAGAATTACTTTCTTCATAAGGATTTTTGATAGGTTTAGCGCTTATAGTTTTTAAAACTTGACATAGGATGAATAAATCATAGGATTTTTCGTGATTCGTGATTACCATGCATTTTCACGAAACCTTCTTAACCTGACTTAACTCTGAATCCTCAAAATTCTAACTTTGTATACAATGCAAAAAAAAATCAAAAATTTATTAAATCGTATCTGTCAGAATAACAAAAAAATCTCAGTAGAAATTAAAATATTTTTACTTTTCTTGTACGTTTTGTGATTGCTGTCGTTTTATTATTTAAATAAAATCTTATAAATTAAATTATTTTGTCTTCCTTTTTTCATAAGACGACAAATTTCTTAATATGTTAATTAATTTCTTGGGGTTTTCCGCCGGATAACAAGAAAGAAACAGAATGAAAGAAACAGAATGAAAATCTAAATAAAAATCACTTCTACGTTGTGGTTTTAAGAATTTTAAGAAAATATTCATCGTTTCTTCCAACACGTTAAATATAATATAAAAACAAAAAGTTTTAATTTATTTTTTACATTAATTAAAAAACAATTCGAATGACAAATTTTAATTTAAATTTTAAATTTTTATTATATGTAAATATAAATTCCAAATTATTAACATAATTTAATAATGCGCCCTTTTTTAAAAAATGATGCTCAATATTTGAGGTTATCCAAAAGATGAGGATTTTTTTATATTAATATTCGTATAAAATATTTCTTAAGATTATATTGGTCATTTATAAAATTTAAAATGACAAAAATTACAATTTTTAATCTGTAAATGATAAATTATATCTGCAAAAATTTTATTAAATATATTCAAATATAAATAATAAAAATCGATTTATCAAAACTTTTATATACATTTAAAAGATCTAAAATAAATAAATTACCAAAAAAAAAGACAGAAGATTATCATAATTTATTTAGTTATTTATCGAAATCTTATATAGAAAATTAAAAAAGAAAAAAAAAATGTCCACCTTTTTGTAATGGGAATATGCGGAAAATATTACTAACCCTGGTTTCACAATGAAAATGTCACAACGTAAAGCAAAGTTAAAGTTGAAGTTTCAATTGACAGCAAACTCAATACTAAGTTTAAGTTTTGTTTTTGCTTGTGTTTAATGAAAACATATAGACCGCAAATAAGTGATCCAGTTCTACAATCCAGTCGAAACTCTCATAATTATTTCAGCGTTCCATCCCACTTCTTTAATGAACGAAATCATCTTGGCCGGCTTCAGTTTACCAGTGTCGTCACGGTTTTCTAGAAAGTATAACTATCAAATTTACTAATTCTTTTATGTTGTATCAATTGGAATTGTCATAACAAATGTTCTATTGTGTCCTCCTTCTCCATACAAACGACAAGTGGAGAGTGGAGTAAGTCCTAAACCTCATTATAAACTTAGTTTGTCAATTATATCTTCTAATTTTACCTCAAAAACATGATAATTTTTCTCTAGATTTCTAACCCTTTTTTGACGTTTTCGAAAAAGTTGAAATTGGGCAAGTTTTTCTTTGCCTGAGTTGAGTTGCGTCAATCTCATTGATTTGGAAATACAATTTCAATTTTTCAATTTCAAAAGTGCTTTATTTTTTATATTTATGTTGTACATTTTACAATAATTCTTAAAGCTAGAATATGGAAATACAATTTTCTTATAGCTTTGTTTTGCGCTGACTTTGTTTTATAAAACTTTTCTTATATTGTGAATCCAGCATAAAATTTTTACCCGAAATAACTTAACATTTTTATTATAAAAATCTTTTGTTTTTAATGAGATTATTATTCAATTTCCAATTTTCCATAGATCATAAATTAAATTTTAAATTACAATTTTTTTTTTGAAATTTTTTATTTTATTTAAAACAGCTGCTTTAATAAAAGTTGACCCAAAAAACAATCGAAAATCTTCTTCAATCGACGACCCAAAACCATTGAGCATCATATAGAAAATTTTTATTTTTTTGACATGATCTCGACAAATAGACGCCAAAACACCAAATCAACTTCATAATTAGGTCTGGGACATAATTCATATTGTTTTCTTGATTTATTTATTCAATATTAATAATAATAATATTGTAAAAATAATTGAAATTTTTATGAAAATGAAAAATTGATGGTCGTTTTTTTTTTTTGGATATAGACTTGATAATAACAAAAAATGAATGAAGAGTTTTTATGATTGGCACTTCTGAAAAAAAAACCACATTTAAGAAAAATTTCAAGAAAAATAATATTAATAATTATTTTAATAATTCTGAATTTTTAATCAATTTTTGTCACGTTATTATGGTTGATTTTTTTTTGGATGTTGTTCAGAGAAATCATAAAAATGTTTTGTATTTTTAATTTTTTTAAGATAATTTTTTCTTATGCAAATTTGTTTCGTAAGAATTTTATTGTTGTAATAATTTTATTAAATTTGATGTTATATTATAAAGTTTTATAAATTTTTTAATTATATATTTATTAAAATATAAAGTTAAATGAATAATTTATAATTAATTCATGCTAAAATCATAGTAAAACTTCAGAATCTGTGACAATGAAGTTATTTTGATTGGAAACATGTGGAAGTCACGAAACACTATTCATAATTCCACTTTGATTGTCACAGTTTAGAGTAAATTTCACCACTAAGATTTGTCAGTGCTGTTTAACGTCAGGAATTGTCACCAGTCTTGGGAGTTTTAGAATAATAATCTAGTGACTAGGGAATTTTTCGAATTCTTGGGAATTTCTCAATCTCTTAAAGGATTTTTCTAGGCAATACTTCCCCATCTGCCTTTCTACTGTCTGTTCTATACCATTTTAAATAAGTTATTCAGATTATTACCAATCTCGACTCCTAATGTTTTCAGTTTTATTTAGTCATTTTTACTTAACACATGACATTTTTATTTTAAAATTAATGTTTTATGGACCTTTTTAGAACACGACTCATTTTAAAAGTAATTTATGTATTTAAAAATCAACTTTACCAAAAATCCTTAAAGTACATCGTTTAAAATTATATGGGGCCCTCCACTTCCGGATTAAGTATTCACTATAGGACTAGGCCCTTGGGCAAAACTTCTTAGAGGACCTTGTTTTTTAAATGAAAAGTAAAAATTGATTAATCAAAAATATTGGCAAACACTCACCAATCATATGTAAAACCCATCAAGCAAATTATATTCAAAATATTGGATTGACAATTTTTTCCATGGATAATTGATAGTTGATTGATTGATTATAATATGCTTATATATATAGATGAAAAAAAAAAAAGACAAAAATAATTTGATTGAATAATTTGAAAACCGACAAAAATAATTTATGCTTAGTAAAAGTCACTGGGTCCCTCTAAGATAAATAAACACTTGGTAACTACCAATTCCACATATAGACTATCCGGACTGTGTCGCTCCAATTTTAATAGTTATAACCACTAGTAGAAAATACTACTTGCAATCTTGTAAATATTTTTATTAAATTAATTTTTACCATATTTTTATTCATCAAAGTTAATAATGCCAACTATTTGCGATCAAACTTTACTCCTTCATTAATATAAATATTAATTAACTTAAATATAATTTTAACTTATTACCATTATTATAATTATGTATAATAAATTGAGTTTGTTTAGTAATAATTACTTTTAAATTAACAAAATCCTTTTAAATTTATATAAATTTATGATGATTTTTATCAGTAGGATACCGACATTATTATAATGTTCTCTACAGAAAAGGAAATTGATAATTTATAAATTATAATATAGAAAATTGATTATATATAAAAAAAACTGCATCTGCTCCAAAGAAAATCTCCATTATTTTTTTTTGCTAAAGAAATTACAAACAGTGCAGAAAAACAATTTAAAGAAATTAACCATATTTGCAATGGTAAAGAATAATGTAATTTGTTTGATAGTTTGCCGGAGGCATTACATTACAAACCCCATTTATTTACCAACAACTTGCCATTAAAATATTATATTAAATACGATTTGATTAATTTAAATATATGTAAAAAAAATTATTTATCAGTTCTTTTTCGAACTAAATTCATAATACCATAGTGTAAAACTATACGAAATGATATTCTGTAACTACTTTTTTTGTTCATTTTTATAGTTCACAGTGGCTTTAAATATTATGTAGTATATAGCTTAAAGAATTTTGTGTAGTTTTTGAAATCATTTATTATTTTTTTTACTCTTTGAATTTTCTCTTGAAGGGACCCTTTGCTTAGCACTGAGTGTCCCAAATAAATTATCCTTAAAAAAAATTGAAGAAAATATTTATATTCGATTCGATTCGAAATTTTTATAACTATTTTCACAATTTTCTTGCTTGAAATGTTATCGATTCGATTAATTAATTATAATTCTGTTATGTGAAATGTGATTACAGTCCACAGCAGCTGTAGCTGTAATTTTTGATAATTTGAATAGGATTGAATTTAAAAGATGCACTTAGGCCAGAATTAGACCCACGTTATTTTAGGTATATTAATTTTCTTAAAGTGTAACTAAATTTCAATTTACCCAATCTCTATTCATCCAAACCTTATTATTATTTTAATTGATAACTTTGATTACGAACGATTATGAAAATGTTAGTAACACTTAAATTATGTCGTCATTATTAAACGTTTGGTGTAGTTTGTTAGCGTTTTAAACTTTACTTTTTAAATTAGATTTAAATTGTTTATTATTACTTATATAATCTAGAATTTATATTAATAAAATTGTTTGGCTTGTGCTATAAATGCTGTTGATTCGATAATGAATTTCAAATATTCAATATCGAGTTTCTGTTATTATAATTCTATTACATTGTAATTTATTATAATTTTAATCAATTTGATTATTTAGTTTACAAAAAAAATGCATTATTATTATCAATCAATAACAAAATAATTAATTAATAATTAAAATGTATATAAAAAATCTCTGTTCTATGTTTGTTATTTTGAATCGAGTCAAATTTACATAATAAAATTAATTCATAAATAAATTTAAATTTTAATATTAATTTGATCTCAATTTTATTTTATTATTTTTATTATACCCATAGAATATTAATTTTAAAATTTATTTTGTTTTTCGTCCTCAAAAACCAAATTGAATTGAATAAATTATTAAAATTCAATATTATACAAAAAAAAAAAAAACAATCTTTAAAATATTGTTTTTCACATATTTATTTTTATGATCTCTGGTTTTTTTTTTAATCACATTGCACTTTTTTATAAGCACATTTTCGAATATATTTTATTAATATATATATTTCATATTGTCTGTCTGTGCAGTGTGTCTCTCTTTTTTATATCAAGGTTGCGTTTTGCTTCTATTAATTTATGCTTTGAATCATTACTCCAAGTCTGATCGATTTTTTGTTATTTATTTATATTTTATGTTTAATGTAATTATAATTTTACTAATAGCAAAATGCATCGAAATATTGTTAGGGTCTTTACGTGTGGAACCGAATCTACACAAGGCAAAGATGGATCTTGATTAATCCGGTTGACGTTAAAATTTCTTGTCCTGAAACATAAAGTAAATTAAATTATTGAGGACAAACATTTGAATATCAGCAAATTTTAGAATTATCATTAAATAATTATAAATTAACAAACATTTCGTTAGAATATTTTCAATTTTTAATTCTGAAATAATTTATTTTATGAAAATTTATGAATTTACATAATAAGTTTTAATATTGTTTATTAAAAAAATAATTTTTATTAATTAAATAATTTAATTAATTAAATTTGTTTATTTTTTTATATATAATTATAGATTGTGATTGCGGTTGTGTTGATACATCAAGTGGTGGTGGCGGTGGTGGTATTGGCGGTAGCAGTAGTATTGTGACAGTTGGTTTAAATAACAGCACAACAACGGCTCCATCAGCGGCATCATCATCAAATAGCACCAAGACGGCGCATACGAAAGTAGCGACCTCTGGGGGGCATGCAAATACGCAACCCCCCAGTAAAAGGTCTAGTAGTGGTGCTGATGGTGATTATCAATTAGTACAACATGAAGTTTTATATTCATTATCAGCTGAATATGAGGTAAATAAATTTTATTTTAAGGTTTAATAATAGCAACTATAAAAAAAACTATGAATATATTTTGTCTCAATTATATTAATTTGATAAATGACCAATTTATTTAGCTATTATGGAAATGTATGACTAATTAAAAAAAAAAATATTTCCAATTTTAAAGTTTTATGATTATGAAGTCATTATATCTAAATTTTTTAACATTATGTCCATATTTTGTAAATTTATTTAATTGATGTAGTCTTTCGAAATTTAAATGGAATAGCATATTTTAAATAAATGCTTAATAAGTCAACTTTTTACAAATCCTTAAACAGGGTTCATACAAATCCACATACGAGTAACATTAAAAACTATCCAAAATTATTTTTTCAAAAAGTCATTAGTGTAAACAACAGAATATCCAATTAACCAAATTCACAATTAATCGATTTCACAATTGAACTAATTTTAATTGAACACAAGTAAATTTTCTGAATATCAAAACTCAATTGACAGAATGAAAATATTCTGTAAAAATTGTATAATTTAGATTTACACAATTGTTGAATTTGATAATTTACCATCGATAAATTTGGATAATATTGTATTTAAGAAATAAACCACTGGTGGTTAATGAATTTAGGTAAGAATTATGTCCATTGTACCCCGCATATTCTTCACGTTATTCATACCGGGTTACTGGCTTAGCTAACTCATTCGATCGAATTTCATAATTGGTTTCCAACCAGAACATATGTTGCAGTTCATTCATGTAGTAACGACCAAAGTATTTCCATCTTCCAAGCTACATGAATCATGAGACAGGGACACTGTGCATTCGACAAATTTAATTACAATTCTAAATTTGTCAACATTTTATTATTCTAAAAATAAATGTCAATATTATCAAATTAAAAACATTAATCACAAACTGGATTTCCAAAACCAAGTTTTAATATTTACCATAAATAATATAAAATCTAAATGACCTTGTCTAGTTTTAATTTAATTTATTCTTTTAATTATATATATTTTTTTAATTGCTATTTAATTTATTTTAACTATTAAGATAATATTTTTAATTAATTTTTGTTTTAGGTGTTGGAGTTTTTGGGTCGTGGTACATTTGGTCAAGTTGTAAAATGTTGGAAACGTGGCACTAGTGATATTGTTGCTATAAAAATATTAAAAAATCATCCATCATATGCCCGTCAGGGACAAATTGAAGTATCAATATTGTCACGTTTAAGTCAAGAAAATGCAGATGAATTTAATTTTGTACGTGCATTTGAATGTTTCCAACATAAAAACCATACATGTTTGGTATTTGAAATGTTGGAACAAAATTTATATGATTTTTTGAAACAAAATAAATTTTCACCATTACCATTAAAATTTATACGACCAATATTACAACAGGTTCGTTTTTATATTTATTTTCAAATTTGGATTTTATTATTTAATTTTATTTTTATTTTATTTTCAGGTTTTGACTGCGTTGCTAAAATTAAAACAACTTGGATTAATTCATGCTGATTTAAAACCCGAAAATATAATGTTGGTTGATCCAGTACGACAACCATATAGGTAAAATTTATATATTTTTTGGAATTTATTAAAAAAATGATAATAATAATGAAATTGTCATTTTAAATATCAAATTACAAAAAATTTTGGATAATAATTCGCAGTTTAATTTTGAAGTTATGCTCCGGAAATGAAAATGGAGTTTCTAGTTGACTATTTCATAATTTTATGAAATCGCTAAAAATTATGTTCATGTAGCATCAAATTTAACAATTGTGTATCAACAATATTAATGAATGTTGTGATGGGTCCACGATATACCACAGAAACGTGGAATTATTCTAACCAAAAAAGTGGAAAAATTATTGCCTTGGCAAGATTAAAATAAAAATGTAGTAATTTTCCAGTAATCAGATCAATGTAATATAATATAAATAATATGGATTATAGAAAATAATTCCACATTGGCATTAACTCTACTGTAATAGGAAAAAAAGCCAACGAAAGCTTAGTGGGACAGCTAAAATCCAAAATCCACACTATACTAAATTGGAAAAAAATATATTTCCAAATGGAGTAAATTTCCATGTGGTGTTATTTTCACAGCAAAAGTTGTTATGGAAATAATTAGAACTTTCTTTATTAAAAAATGTATTTAATTTCCACTAAAAAAAGAGAGTTAATTACCACTTTCTGTAGCAAATAGCACCACTTTGATTATATGAAGTTATTTGACATTTGGCGTTAGTTTCTGATTATAATCTTCAATATATTTCTGCTTTAATTAATTTGTTACAATAATTTTGTAATTTGATTTGCCAGTATTAAAATCCATTTTAACAAATTAAATATTTCTATAATTTTTCATGAAAACTATTTTTTTCTATGATTGATTCCAGGGTAAAAGTAATTGATTTTGGTAGTGCATCACATGTCAGTAAAACTGTTTGTAATACATATTTACAATCACGTTATTATCGTGCACCTGAAATAATTTTGGGTTTACCATTTTGTGAGGCAATTGATATGTGGTCATTAGGTTGTGTTGTTGCTGAATTATTTTTAGGCTGGCCCTTGTATCCAGGTTCATCAGAATTTGATCAAATTAGGTAAATTACAGAAATTTTCTTTCGCAAAAAGAAACAACAATAATTTTAATTATTTTTTCATTTTAGATACATATCACAGACACAGGGTCTACCAACTGAGCATATGTTAAATAGTGCTAGTAAAACATCAAAATTTTTTTATCGTGATGTTGATTCAACTTATCCATTTTGGAGACTGAAAACAACAGAAGAACATGAGGCTGAAACAAATACAAAAAGTAAAGAAGCCAGAAAATATATATTTAATTGTTTAGATGATATTGGTCAAGTAAATGTACCAACGGATTTAGAAGGTGGCCAATTATTAGCAGAGAAAACAGATCGTCGTGAATTTATTGATTTATTAAAACGAATGTTAACAATTGATCAAGAACGCCGTATAACACCAGCTGAAGCATTAAATCATTCATTTACAACATTAACACATTTGGTCGATTATGCACATTGTAATAATGTTAAAGCATCTGTACAAATGATGGAAGTTTGTCGTCGCGGTGATTTTCATACGTAAGTTAATAATAATATTTAAAAATTGATATCAAATATTGTAAATTTTTCATATTTTGAATTTTTGATTATAGTGTTCAACCGACATCAACATTGGTCACTAATTTTGTACCAAATACAACTGAAAATATGACATTTACAATTAATAATCAATTGACCAGTCAAGTTCAACGTTTAGTCCGTGAACGACCAATTACATATGAAGGATTATATCAAATTTATGGCGGTCGTAATGTTGGCCGGCAATATGCCAATGCACGTGCTGATACATTTCAACATCAATTGGTATCAAATATTTTATGTCCACCAACGTATCAGGCAATGCAAAGTCCAACTAAACATGTTGTTGTTGGTAGTGCAGCTATGCAACCACCATTACAGGTAATTATTATATTATGACGATTATGTTTTTTTTTTAAATTCATTATTAATAAATTTTTAAAAAATTATTTTCCAGGTCCCACCACAACAATATGTTAATGTTCCTGTACCCGTTTCAATGGTAGAACCAAGTTCAGGACAACGTATGCTATTAACAAATCGTGTACAAGCAAATGCTTGGCCAAATACTGGACGACAAATGGCATTAGTACCATCATGGCCACAACAAGCACCACAGCATTCATTAATTGTTGATTCAGCACCGTTCCTTAATGTTGAGGAAATTTATCCAAAACATCATTTGAATTTGCCACGACATGAACCGAAAAAGGAGTCACCAGTACATCATTTAGTGTAAGTATTAAATAATATATAAAATATCTGTTAGTGAAAGGATAATAGAATTATATATGAATTATAAATTAAATTCTAGAAATTATTAGGTTTAATTAATTTAAATTTTTAATATAAAGAAATTATTATTTTTCTTCTTTAATTTTTCAAAGTATTTTTATTTTTAGTTAGTTTTTTACATAATTATTGGATATATAGATTATTAATTTCAAAAAATTTATTATTTATTATGTTTTTTTAATTGTAAATTGACCATTTCTTTTGTAGAATATGGCAAAATAATTTGAAAGTTAGAAAAATATAAAACAGTAACATAATTTGAAAAACATTTGTATTTAATGACTATCATAATATTATGTAGATCTTAAATGCAAATTCTTTTCAGAATATGCACTGCGAAAATCGTTATGAAGCTTTACTATATTACTATAGACAATTCTTTAATGACAGACCGTATTATATACTAAATTTTGTAAAACAAAAAAATATTAAAAGTTTTTTAAGTATAATAACATCTAAAATGATTTTACAAATTAATTATTATATAAAATAATAATTATGTTTTTGGTATCCGAAAACATTTCACATTCGGTCAATTTACATTAGTCGGTTTTCTGTCAATTAGTCGCAAATTACTAATTCAGTTTCCCGCCAAATAACATTTCCTATTTTTTATTTTATTTGTATTGTATTTTATTTTGTACTTATTTCTATATTTATTTTTTTTTGTATTTGTATAAAACGCTTTTAATCTTATTATTTTTCTTAACATTTTAATAAACTCTTATCAAATTCACACAAAAAAAAAATTAATTTCATTAATTATTATGTCTATATCGTTTTATGCGCAACACAAAAATGTTATGCTATGTTTTTTTTTTTTTGGAATTGTTAAATTAGAAAAAAAACTATATATTTTTACAGTGTACCACGTCACGAGAAAAAGGAACAAAATCAATTTTCACCAGTTAAAAAACGTGTCAAAGAGAATTCACCACCACACCAACAACGTTACAGTCGTACACATGTATCACCACAATATCATAATCATGGTTCACATAATTGTAATTATTATGGTAATAGTGGTAGTGGCGGAGGAAATGGTGGTAGTAGTAATGGTGGTAATAACAACGTTGGATCATCATCATCAAACAGTAATACTAATATTAATAATATACTAATTACTAACAATACTAAAAAACTAATAAAATCTAAATTAACAGATATTGTGAGTAATCAACAACAACATCATCATCATCACCATCATCATCAGCAGCAACAACAACAACCACAACAACAACAACAGCAACAACATAGTGGAAATTTAGTACATCAATCTGTACAATCATCTTCATATCATGGTGGTAATAATAATAATAATAATCAACATCATAATCATCATAGCCATCATCAACAACAACCACAACCACAACAAATTCCACAATGTCAACCAGCTGGTAGTGGAATTAGTGGTGGTACTGGTCACAGTACAATTATTAAACAACAAACAATTACAATTCATGATACACCATCACCAACAGCTGTAATTACAATATCTGATAGTGAAGATGAATCACCAGATATTCCATTACAACAATCATCATCACAACAGCATATTAAATCACAAGCACAACAACATCAACATCATCAGCATCAACATCAACATGTACAGCGTGCAAATGCCCAATCACAAACAACATCAACATCAAATTGTCGTTCAAGTGGTCATAATAATGGTGGTAATTTAGTAATTAGTAACCATCAGCCAGCACATCAAAATTCTTCTTCAACAACATCAACAAATAATATTCATCAACATCATCATCATCAGCAACAACAACCACAACAACAACAACATCAACAACCACAGCAGCAACAGCAGCAACAGCATGTACATCATCATAACAGCACCGGTGGTGGTAATCAACATTATCATCATCAGCCACAACATAATAATGGTAATTCTACTAATAACAGTAACAGCCAACAACAATTGCCACAACAACAACAACATCAACAAAATATTCAGCAACAATCTAATCATCAACAAACTTCGGGTCCTAATTCTATTATTAGTAGTAATCAACCCCAACAACAACAACAAAATTATCGACAACGTAAAAATGTAATTTCTTCATGTGTTACTGTTGGTGATTCAGATAATGAAGATCATCATCGTCGCAGTCCAAAATATCATCCAAATGTTAAATATGAATCACAAAAGAAAAGAATTTTACAGATGGCACAAAATGAATGTTTGCTACCATCATCATCATCAACAACAGCTACAAATACAATAGCTACACAACAACAACAGCAACAACAAAATTCAGCAGCTGCAATTATAACATCAGCAGCATCTTCTGCTGCTGCATTACAACAACATCAACAAAATTTACATGTTCCAAAACAAGAACCAACCGAATTTTATGATTATTCACCACAACAACAACAACAATTGGATAAACGTGCTTCTTGGGCACCACCAGCTCCAGCTCATCATAATCATCATAAACGTGAAGCAACTACATATATTGCTGCACAACAACAACAACAACAATTACAAGCTGTAATTACATCAGCTCAACAACAACAACAGCCACAGCCACCACCATTGGCACATACAAAAAATCAACAATCAACAAGTTCAACAGCTGTTGCTGCTGCTACATGGTGTGCACCAATTTATCGTCAACAACAACATCAATCGAATACTCCAATTGGTGGTTCACCAGCTGCAATTTTACAACAAGAAATTTACGCACAAGGTGATATGTATCGTCGACCAACTGTTTTTGTATCACAACCACCATATCAAAATTATAATCGTGTTGTACCACCACCAGCTCATAATGCCTCAAGTCGACAGGTAATTTATTATTTTTATATTTTGAATTTAAAAAAATTTATGAAAAAACTGGAAATTTTAAGGACAAAAAAGTTAGATGTACTTTTCATTTATTTTATTTTTTTGTTTGTGTAATTAACAATATAACAATATTTAATCTATTGCCACTGTCCGCTAATTAACAAGAAATAAAGTTGTTGTATTTGAAAAATAAAAAGTAATTTAAATTTTAGTTAGTTTTGACGTTTTTATTAATTTCTGTATAACTAAAAAACATTGGGCATCGTTGAATTTGTAGAATTAATATTAAATAATAATTGTATTTACGATATTTGTCAAATTCTAATTCTTTTCTATCATCTACAAACTTTTCACCCTGTATTTCGACAAATATAAAACTATTATTTCAGTTTAGTTGTTTGGTATTTCAGTTTAGGTATTGACAGAATAAGAATTGCTATTTTTTTGATAGTTTATATAGAAAAATATTGTAATAATAAAAATATTAATTGAAAATTCTATTTTATATTAAATATTATATTAATTTATATTATTTTATTTATTTATTTTAAAGGTTTTGCCATCCCATCCTTTGCCAGCCCATATACAATTTCCAACACAATATAGTCAGTTTGGTCCGCTAAGTCCAGCTCAGGTAGCAAATAAGCATGGCCATTATGCACCCGCGAACATATGGTATGGAGAATAATAAAAAATGTGGAAACTCAGTGAGTCAAAATTTGACAAAAAAAAAAATTTTTATTTAATTTTATTTAAAAATTATCAAATCAATTTTTGTATTAATTGTTATTTTTTTATATAATTTTCAGAGAATTACTGAATGCTAACTCAAAACTTTCATGGTGGTATGAGCTGCTCTTAATGAATAATAAATTTTTAAATAAAAATCCAATTAAAACAACTAAAATTATTGATAAAAATGTTAAAAAAAGGAAACGACGATCGAAATGAATAGGTTTTTTTTTCATGCTAAGTAGAAAACTTGTTAATAAATTCGATTTGCGCCAACTGGAATAATGCAGAAGTACAAATAATATAACAAAATATGTAAAAAAATCGAAATACTAAAATAGTATTATCAGGATTTCAAAATGAAGAATTTATAAAACTAAAATTTTCTTTTTATTTTAATTATTTTTTTTTTTTTTTGTAAAATTCTCAACTGAATTTAAGTATATTTATTATGTAAGATTTAAATACATAAATATGAATGTATAATTAAATAATTATTAGAATTTATTCAAAAAAAAAAAAAATGTAAGACAAAAAAATAATTATTTGTGTTTTTTTTTTTTATTTTTAATTTTTATTATTTTTAAGCACTTTCCTTATTAGATAAAAAATAATAAATATTTAATGTATAAATATACAAAATATATAAAAAAGAGTTTTGTAGATAAATACAAAAAAAAATTATTAAAAACTTCTATATAAAATTAATTATGAAATACAAAATAATTGGTATAACAAAAAAAAAAAATCAAAGCACAATTAAAAATACTTAATTATTTTTTTCCATTAAAATGGTAATTTCTTTTTAAATTGAAATACTAAAAATTATAAACAAGAAAGCATATAAGATTTTAAATAATTTAAAAAAAAATTAAATTGAAATACAAGATTTTTCAAGAAATTGTTGTGGACACAACGGCGGCGGGTAGTATTGTATTTAATATTAGTAACATTTAGGGAATTTGTGTAGATTAGCAGAATGGGTTCTGGTTAATTATTTAATAACAAATATTTACTTTTTTTAAATTAATGCTTTCACATTTTTATATTTGGTTTAATGGGAAATTTGCTCAAACCATAATTATATCAAAGAGCTGAAAAAAAAAATTTTCAAATATTTAAAATAATAATTATTTTCCAAAACGAAATACATAATATAATTTATATAAATCATTATAAATGTATTAATAAAAAGAAATATGTTAATAAATATTTAAATGTGATGTAGTTTACGTATAAATCATACAAAAATTAAAACAAAAAGTTCAACAAAGAAATCAAAATTCTAAAAAAAAGAAAATATTATTCTTAAAATTTACTTTCTAGGTTAGTTTTTTTTTGTTTGTTTTTAAATTTCATTAACAAACTTTTATATAAATAATTTCTTAATAATATTGGGGGCCTAAATAAATAAATGAAATATAATTTTGTTTTCAGTAATAAATAATCAATATTTTATTATGCAATGGCAAAATTATAATTGCTTTTTCTTAGTTTTAAATATTATCACTTATAATCAAAAAAATAAAAAAGTTTTAAATAAAATAAAAAATCCTTTAAATATTTTTGTCAATCAATAAAAAACAATACTAAAAATATTATTAATTACTTCTTACTATATTTCTTTATTATTAATTGTATATTTTTTTTTAGTGAAATTATTGGTAAATCATTTTTTGTTTTTAATATTGATTATTAAAATATAAATTATTAATAATAAAATATAATAATAATAATAAAAAAAGTCATAAATTTATATTGACGTGCAATTTACTAAACAAAAATTAACGTAATATTTTGAAAATTTTTAATTAATGAGTATTACATATTATTATTTTTTTGAAGAATTTTTTTTATTAATTTAAAATTTATATGGTTTCTATGTCAATTTAACATTTTAATATATTCTATAAATAATTCAAAATTTGTGTATGTTTTTATTAAAATATAAATATCGAAAATGAGTGATCATTGAAATGCACCTAATTTTGTTTTTTAACAATTAATCTTATAATTAGTAATTTTTTATTTTATGTTTTATTTTATTATCTCATTTAAATATATTTAATTTTTTTTTTAATACTTTAAGCTTAACGAATTAGAAGACTATATAAAAAAAAAACAATATTAAAAAAGAGTTGTGTACAAAATGGAAATAAATAAAAAAACACTAAATATAAACTACACGAAAATCCAAAAATTTATTGCAACTATAAAAATAATAATTAAATAATTAAAAGCAAGTTTCAAGGTTTTATAGAATTAGACGAAAAAAATAAAAAAAAAAAAATTTCATACTTTTTATGTGTAATAAATAAATAAAATACAAAAACTATTAAAATAATAAATATTTAAATAAAATATATAAAAAAGTATATAAATATAAACAAAGAATATTATTAGTATCTGCTGCTGTGTTGTTTAGTAGTTCAATTAAAAATCTAAAATAAAAAATAAAAAACATTTGTAAATTTATAAGATTATGTTATAAGGGAATTTATTCAATTTTGGGCTTTTTTGTTTTTCATTTAATTAAATAATAAATATAATAAAAACAAGATACTAAAAGCTAAAATACTGCTATAAATAATTATTATTAATATTAATTATGCTTGAATTATATATTTCTTTTGTAAGTTTATAACGTCGTGATTTATCCAGAAAAATTAATATTTTTTAAAATATTTTATATAATATAATTTGTGTATTCCAATTATTGGTTTATTTTTCTTTTAAAATTGTGAATTTTTTTTTATATATATTATACAAATAATTAATTAATTTCAATATTTAATATAAAATTTAGTAATTAAATTAAATTAAAAAAAGAGATAAAGTTATTTAGAGTACAATGCCTTATTAATCCCAAAACAAAACAAATTGTAATTGAATAAAATATTTATAAATATATAAAGTTTTTTTTTTTTTTTTTAATTTCCATTTAAAATAATTATTATAATATTTATAAAATTTTGTATTTACATTTTACTATTGGTTTTATTAACACACATAAACCGATAAATGATAATTGATTTTTAAAAAAAAAAGTTAATTTGTTTTGTTCTGGCTGGCCGGCTATCAGCAAATTTGATAAATATTTTTGCCAAATTATGAAATAATAAAACCTTTGACTATATAGTCAAAGAATAAAACGAAATAAAATTAAATTTGTAAATGAAATTTGCATATAATTAAAATGTCAGGTTCAAACAGCCAATGTTAAAAATGACAAAAAGTACAAAGAAAATTATGAAATCATGTAAAAATGTTTTTATTTTTCGTTTTTTAGCCGCGATTATAAAAAAAATTTCAAATATTTAATTATGATATCAAAAAATTTTTGTGTTAATTGAAAACACCAAATATTATTCTAAATTATTTAATAATTTTTTTTTTTATTTTATTTTTGTTGAGAAAAATTGTACATATATAATAAAAAAAAAAATCAACTAAAAAACATGCAAATTGATTGTGGGCACCATTAGAATAATCCTGAATTTAGAATAAATTTGATTGTTTCCACTGTGATGGGACTACGTTTTATTCGAATTTCAATTTAATAATAATAATTAAAACTAAAACTTTACAAAAGTTTTCAAATATTTGTTGTGTACATGTTTTTTTTTTAAAAAAAAATTATGGTTCAAACAAGCTTGAGTGAAGGACTGGACGGATGGAGAAGAAGCGCATTAGAAATTTCGATCGAGCAAAGTAAACGTATACAAAAACCCGATAGTTCAAACAACTTAAAAAAACTTTTTTTATTTATCAAATCACATTTATGTCAATTTCAGTTAAACAAATTTGTTGAAAATAATTTTTTATTAATAAAAAATATTAATTTTTTCATATCCGTCGTCCGTTGAAAGTTCAAATAACTTGAATTTATGCATGTTGCGTTTCCATTGCTCACTTTCATATATTCCTATACATTTTAACTTTAAATGTAAAACGTCCATCGTATCGAACTTGTTTGACCGGTAACTCTAAAATATTTGTTGTAAATAATAATAATAATAAAAAAGCAAGTGTAGAAGTTGTATAAATTTTATGATTTTTATGAGATTAAAAAAAAAATATTTAAAGACTTATACATATAAAGAAATAATTAAACTAAAATTACATATTAAAATAAAATATTATAGTTTTAATAAATATTAATTCATAATTTTTATTCTTTTACGAAAATATATTCCAAAAAAAAAATAAAAAATTATAGTTTTTCAAAATCTTAGTAATTTTCCCTAAAATTTAATATTATAATGAATAAAATATTATTATTAAAAAGTATATTTTATTAAATTAAAAATTAATCAATTATCAAAGGTTTTATTAAAAATATATATTATATAAATAGTGGATTGGAAAAATATATCATTGAAAAATTGGCTAAAAATGTAAAACAAAAATATTTATATACCACACAAATAATATTTTAAGTATTTTCGCTAATTATAAAACTGTTTCATATTTAACTAAAAAAAGATATATATAAATATATTTAGAAATGTTTTAAGCTTAGTTAGATTTGTATTTAATAAACCAGTAAATGTATTGAATAATTAATTATATATTGATAACTAAAAGAACATCAATTTAATCATTAAAATTTATAGAATTTTTACTTAAATTTGTACGATTCACAGAAAAAATCAGAAAATTATTTTTTTTTATACGGTTTTTTCATTTTATTGATACTAAATCAAAATAAACAATATTCAAAAAAGTATATTATAATAATTTTAATCAGCAAATAATGACATACAGAAAAATTGATCTTTAATATACTATACTACAATCACACAAATGTTAAAATAATTATTAGTTTAGATTTGGGTATAGCATTCTAAGCAGATTTGCACAATATTTAGTACCATATTTCAATAATTATTATATATTTAATATAAAGATCAAAATTAATGGTCAGTAACAGGGAATGGTGAATTAGGGGTTTTTTTTTTGTTGAAAAATTTAATTCATTTGTTATATAAGGTTTCTAATTACAAATATTCAATTGAGTCGCTAGCAGAATGAGAACTTTAATAGCGCAATTTTTGTTTGGGTCGTATACCTAACTCTAGATATCCGTTTTTTTTTCTGAACAATTTTGGCTTTTACGCTTTATCAAGTTTGATAAAATTGTACGCGATGAAAAGTTCTTTCAGAGAAATACGTACGATCAAAAGTTCTCGCTTTATTCTGCCATGTAATTCTAATTATTATTCATAATCCACTTATTTAGGTTCAAAACACACAAACAATACAAAGGCAAAACAATCTTTAATATTTTTATGACTAAAAAAAAGAAGTTTTTCAAGTAAATTAAACTTTTTTAAACTTTTATGAAATTATATTCTAATACTTTTTACATATTTAAACTATATATAAAACAATAAACAGACTTACTAATTAATAATAATAATAATAATTGTGTTAATATCATATAAATTTTTATTTTTATTGCTAATTAATATAATTTATCATATTTTTGTTTTAAATAAATATATTCTTCGTAAAGGGAAATTTTTGTTGTATAAAAAAATTATGTAATTAACTAATTTGGTTTATAAGAGCTACGACACTATTAGATATTTAGATAAAAGCAAAAAAATTAATTAATAATTTTTAATCATTTATTGTATAAACATTTTTTATTAATAATTTTGGTTGTATTTTTTTTTTTTGTATTACTTTGTAAAAAATTTTTGTGAATTGTATAAATAATAATTATAAATTATAAACCAAATTTTTTTCTAATTATGATTATTAATTTTATATAAAAAATGTATGCTTTCTAATTCAATTTAATATAATATTTTTTTTATTGTGAATTTATTTTTATTATTCTTATTATAAAATATAAAAATATTTAATTTCTGTTTTTAGTTTTTAAGTGTGAATTATATCAAAATAGAAAAAAAAAAAAAAAAAAAAAAACTATACAAAATATAAAATATTATTACAATAATTAACCTCTTTAAATGGTATGAATATTAAAATAAAAAAAGAATATAAATAATAATTACAAATTATAAAAATTAAATTTATTTTGTTTTATTTTTTATTTATAATAATTTTTTTTTCTTTGGTTTTATTATATTTTAGATTAATGTTAGTTGTTGGTATAATTATACAAAGATTAGTTTTTCTTTTGATTTCATATGTTTTTATAACAAAATCGAACCTTACATAAATTACAATTTTTTGGTAAGTCATTCAATTACATGCCAATTTAGTTTTCTAATAATTTGCCCCAGTTACTCTGAACATTCAGAACGACAACGAGCTGTAAAAAAAATTAAACCCATATAAAATTGATAAATTTAGAAATTTAACATTTAAATTCGAAAATTACAGGGAATATAATAAAAATTTAATAATTGAATTGAAGCGCATTGCCATTGTGAATGTTGAGAGTAACTCGAAACCGCAGTTCAATGTTAAATTAAACTAAATTGATAAATTTTAGCTTAACTTTTGCATTAAATAACTTAAATTTTGTAACCAATCTAAATCAATATAAAATTGATTGTGATTTTTGGTGAAATTATTAAATCTATTTATGGACTATTTAATTTCTTTATATATTGCAAATAAATTATTACTTTTTAAGTTTACTTAGTAATTTCATTTTAAATTTTTATTATATTTTGTTTTTTTTATTAAAATTTATTAAATAATCTCTCAATAAAAACCCATCAAAAAAAAAAACAAATTAATATAAAAAATATCTTTTTCTAAACAGAAAATGAAAATTTTAAACATTTTAACTTTATACAATAATATTTGAAATAAAATGTTTAAATAGAACTCTTTTAAACGAATTATATCGAAATTTTACTATATTTACTCTTTAAAATAAACAAATTATAGTAATATATAAATATTTAAAAAATAAAATTAATTATCCTATAAATCATTTTTTTAAAATTATAATCTATAAATTACAAAATGAACAACACCCGCAAATTAGACTTGCATAAAATATAAATTATATTAAACTTTAATAATTGCGCTATTCTTTAGCACCAAAACAATTTATTAATTATAAATATTTCTAATTAAAAATTTTATTATAAATAATTAATAAATAATTATATTATTATTAATGCAACTAAAAAAGACCAAAATTTAAGAAGCTTTATATTCTAATGATAAAAATCTAAATATTATATACTTAAAAAAATGAAAAAAATCCTTGAGCTTGAAATATTTTCCTATTTAATTTTAATTAAATTTATAGACAATGAAGAAAATACAAAATCAATCACCACCGCACCAAATAAAATCTAACTTTAAATTGAAAAATAAATAATTTATTTGCTGAACTAAATACAATTTTTTTTTTTAAATATTTATATACTAATTATCTTAGCGCTTACAGCAAAAAATATTTCTTAAAAAATTAACCAACCGTCCACAAAAATTATAAATTAATTAAAATTATATATAATTTTTTTGGGAATAAATTCAGCACAATAATATTTAAATGTGAAATTTACTTATTAAAAAGAATTTAGCTACTATACAAAATTAAAGGAATAAAATTTATTTCAGGAAATTGTTGTTTTTGAATAAACTTTAGATAATTTATTTACAAAAATTTTATGAAATTTTACCATTTAAAAAAAATAAATATAATAATCACAAAAAGTGTTTGAAAATCAATTACAGTTTTGAACTCGTCCGCCACAATTAAATAATTACCACATTTTGGGGAAATGATTCTATCAAAAAAAGTCCTTAAACTCATATAAAAATATATTTAACCACCACAATAAAAAAATAATTATTAAAAAGACTTTTTGTTTGCTGTGTATTTTCTTGATATAAATATAAATTACAAATTAATATAATATATTTAAATATAGTTGGTAGATATTTAATAATGATAGCTGATAGAAACGTTTTATTAGCCCGGTTATACAAGAGATTATTGCATTATCTTCAGCTTTGTATACTCAGTTCACCGGTGGCTAAAAATATTTTGAACTTTTAATATTTGTACAGGTTTTGCATTCCAAATTCAAACTTTTGCAAATCAAATCCAACATTTTGCAAATCAATTCCAACCTTTTGCAAATCAAATTCATCCAAAAAATTATTAAATGGTTTTATGTTTATGACGATTATAAATAATCTTTACGTCAATTAACATTGAATAAATTAAAATAAATAAGACAATTACTAATTATAATTAATATAAAAAATATCATATTATTTCGTGCAGCGGCTAATGGTAATTATCTATACTATAGTGATTCTCCTGTAGCGGCTAATGGCAATTGCATATACATATGCGTATAGTAATTATTGCATTCTCCAGAGGTGATAGTTGCCACGGATTGTTCAATTACATCTATTAAATTTGGAGCATTTACACGATCAGCTAATAAATTTCGAGCATAAAATTTAATTTTGGAAAAAACCTCTTCAATGGGGTTCATCATTGGTGAATATAGTGGCAACAAGATCACGAATTTCCCGAGTTTTATGGAGCCGAACGTTGTCTAAAATTAACCACACTTCTACAATGATATTTTCTTATTGTAAAATTTAATTTTTTGAATGTTTTTTTTTTTCAAATGGTTGGAATTGATTTGCAAAAGGTTGGAATTGATTTGAAAAAGGTTGAATTTGGAGTGCAAAACTTGTATATACTAAGCATTTTGTCAAAATCTTTAAAAGTGCCCAGTCAATACAGAAGTAGTATTGTAAGTGTAGTAAATCATATGAACCTACATTAGCTCTATAAAATGATTTTATAACATATTTTATAAATTAATTGGTAAATTAATAATTTTTGAAAAAAATAATGGCCAATATATGCCAATATAATTATGCACTTCATAAATATAAGTTTTATAAAATATTTAATCAAAATTAAATATTACAAATAAAAAGAAAAATGATATTAATTAATTAAATGTATTATTATATATGAAAATCAAAATGTACCTACACAACACTAAAAAATAAAATAAAGTTATTCGAAGTCTGATGTTTGCAGGATATTTTTTTAAATATATATAACCAAAGTGTTTAATTTTTTTGTTTATTAATTCTAAATATCCTGCACAAAATATAAATATATATAAAAATATAGTTAATTATAATAATGAATAAATAATATAATAATCATTTAAAATATATTTAAATAAATTCTCTAGTTACACAATTTAATATTTAACTTGACATTTTTCAATATAGTATCAAGATTTTTCATCAAATCAATTTTTTTTCTTCATAATTATTAAAAATATATTTAATATAAATAGAAAGTTACCCAAAAATGAAGACATTTTTTTTTAAATTACATTTCTAATAAATTATAAAACTTCTATTAATTCATTCACTAAAACAAAATATATTTAATATAACTTTTTAAAACTAATATAATAAAATATTTAAATAATTTGAAATTTAAAAGAAATAAGAATTTTTACTGACCAAAAAAACAAAAAAATCCAAATTATTATAATGTATAAGTATATAAATAATATAAAAATTTATAATACACTGAGAGAAAAAAATGTGTATACATAATTTTATGGTGTTTAAAGATCAAAAAAACATTTTTCAAAACATAAAACAACATAAATTTTATATGTAACGACAAGAAAATTGATAAAATAATAAAAAATAATATAAATTTTTTGATGTGTAAATAAAATTATATAATAGAAGTTATTATTGTGTACCTAAAACAAGAAAATTATTGAGTTATTGAGTTATGATTTTACAGCAGCAAAATTATGTCATATTTTATATGATGGGTCGGGTTTGTCAGTATGAATCTCATTCAGTAAATATTTAATAAATATCTGAATTTTTTGTATATTTAGTCATTATTAAAGTTTATATACAATTTTTTTTTAAAAAATAATAATAATAAAATCCAAAATAATTAAAATTTTGTAAACTTTAATAAAAATTTAAAAAAAAAACTTTCACTTTATCACAACTTGATGTAAAAACATAATTTTAATAATAAAAATAGAATAGAAATAAATAAATGTACAAAAAACTTCAAATATATTAGAAAATAATTCAAGAAAATATTTTTATATTAAATACAGAAATCATATATAATTATGATTAATTAAAAATAAATAATAATAATTAAATAAATTGGATATTAATAATTACATGATTTGATAACGAATTAAAAAAAAAACACAAAATTTATCAATTTTCTTAAATGTTAAATGTTTCGTATTGTAATGTTAATTATTGTGCTTCTGAAATAATTTTTGGTTTTAACAATTCATAATAAAACCAAAAATCGAAATAATATCGATAACTTTTCAGTACATAATGTGTTAAAGGGTTAAATATCAAAAGATTGAAATTAATAAATTCTATTTTTTTGTAAATTAAATACATAATTGAGTCAGTGAAAAACAAAATGTAATATGCCAAAATTTCCTATATTTCAAATGGTTATTAACTTATTTAAAAAACAAATCGAATTAACTCAATATTTTGCATTATTTTTGTATGCGTAAAATACAACTTAAATTCAAAAACGGTCAGTTTTAATAAGTTAGTATTTTATATTCATTAATCTAGAGCAGAAGTTCGAATATGGGAAACTTAATTTCTTGAACTTTCTTACATGCTGAGAAATAATTTTAGTATCCGCAATGGATTAAGTTCTAATGTTACCACCACCGAAAAGATATTGAGTTAAAATATCTGACATTAGACATGCTTAATACATGGCAGTTAAAATAAGCTTGAATTAACTGGCCACCACTTACATAGGTGTTCACAATTCTGAAAAGAACGCTACCTCGTACTAAGTATTACAGGTACTACCAGCTGTAAATCAAAATATTCGCTAAGGAACAAATGAAATAGTAGTTACATCGTCAACGTCAAAGCAACATACAAATTAACTGGTTACTAGTTTTACGCTTCGCAGTTCTGAAATTAACCTACTACTTCCCTCTACTAGTTAAGTTCAAAACTTGCTAAATCCAAATTTAAATAGGATCTACAGTTTAACTCCTTTAATTTGTATTACGAAACAACTTTAACTATCTCTCACAAAACATATTACCAAATGTTTAACTAGTACTTCCA
This sequence comes from Rhamphomyia laevipes, assembly GCA_963920725.1. NCBI lineage: Eukaryota > Metazoa > Arthropoda > Insecta > Diptera > Empididae > Rhamphomyia > Rhamphomyia laevipes. Next base: position 3,803,345 of record OY987255.1, on the reverse strand, counting down.
TTTAGAAAAACTATTTAATTTCTGTTTTCTGCAAAATCACTTAAAGTGGATATATCGCATTTTGATTTTGATCGACACAATTGTGTAGTAACTATTTGTATTATTCCGTGGTATTACCAGTGCTGTCGTTTTGAAATTTTACAAAGGAGTATTTTTTGTACTCTCAGGGGAGTATTTTCATTTGGAGGGGAGTACTTTATTAAAAAATTTCTAAAATAGTTTAATTCATTAAAAAACAAATAAACACAATAAATTAATATAATAATTTTAATTTTTCAACAGAATTATTGTTTAATTAATTATAAAACTCAAGGAAATGTATAGTTTATAAGTACATAATATATGTATTTAAATAAAACAATACAATACTAAAAATTTTACGTTATTGAAAACGTAAAAGCATCTTAAAAAATATATAAAATAACATTTAATATTGTTCTGTATTATTAATAACAAAAAAAAATCAATTCGTTTTTTATATTAACTTATTAAACTTTTGGACGGATTCCATAAATGAACTTCTGAGTAGTATTTACTGTCGGTATTAAGAAACATTTTGTTTTTTTATTTTTTATTAAGGCAACTTGCGAAAATACACGTTTAGCAACGCTGTCGTATGGTAAACATAAGATTGCACCAATAATATTGCAAAGGTTACTCTTCGCAATTTTAAATTTTTATCCAGACTTTCCTGATAAAAAGTTTTCTAAATTTTGAATTTTATCAATATTTAACTGTATGAAAACTTTAATGATCGAAATAAGACTTAGTAGCGCTAGGTATATTTTTTGTATCTTACTGAACAACAATTAATACTGCATCTTTAAATTTTATTCGTGCACATATTTCAATCAAATTATGAATGATTAAACTAAAAAGTACCGAATTACAAGAGGGGAGTATAAAATGAATTAGGGGAGTACAGTAGTACGGCACAAGCGAAAGGAGCACAAATACTCCCTTAGTACTGACTTCGACAGCACTGGGTATTACTGCTCCTTAATTAAAAATTAATTTTCATTTACAATACTTAACAAAATTTTGGAATATTCTCAAGTCCATTTAAATTAGAGTCTGTTGAGTATTGAATTAAACTATCAGGCATTAGACATTTAACTAATTGTAGTTTAAAATATTTGATTTTTTCATTCATTCATCAGTTATTTAGAACTTTAACTGAACTATTTTAAAAAGTGGCTTTTAGTAATTTAAATTACAATTTAATTTAATTTATTGTAATGCCAAAATATATAAAAATTAGTTTTGGGACTTGGTTTGATTGTCCCTGGTATTTTGAAATTATTATGACAATATTTCAAATTGAATTTTATTCTTATAATATTAATGGATCAATAATTATTATTAAATTAATAAAAATATAAGTAAATACATTTTTTTTTTAATTAAATATTATTTTAAATATTTATAATATTTTTGTATTGAATAAAAATAGTTTTATAAAAAATATTACAAAATTTAATTAATTAAAAATAATCTTTATAATCAAATTTCTTATAATTAATACAAAAAACAAAATGCCATTATTATTATGTAGAAATTTAAAACAGCCTTTTAAATATCAAAAATTTAGTTCGTTTTTTTTTATTTTTTTAGAATATTTATTAAAAATAATAATTAATATATTAATTATTTTTAACAATTTGTTGTAGATATTCAAAAAGAAATGATAGAAAACTGCAAAAAAATAATTAATTACATTAATGTCATAATAAAATATATAATTATGTAATATTTTAAAAAAATCATGAAACTATTATGAATAAACTAATAATATGTGTAATTAATAAATATTTAAAACATTAAAAATAATTAATAAAAATATGAGAAAACTAAAAAATTTATCACAATATCTCCGTACCTTTTTAATTGTAAATTTGTGTATAATTAGAATTTTTGAAGAAAAATAATAACAAATTAATGTAAAAATAAAAAGAATAAAAACACAAAAAAAAAAATGTAAAACAAATTATATAAACAAAAATTAATTAAATAAACCAAAAAAAAATATTACAAAAAAAAGAAAAAAAAAGAAAACTTAATGGCTGTTTTATATCCTTATATAATGAATATTAATGGAAAATTAAATTAAATAAAATTATAATAAATTATACATATATATATATTAAAATAAATATTATTGGAAAAATAATTAAACATAAAATATAATGGAATATATAAACATAACTTTGTAAACATAAATATATGTATAAAATTTAAAACTACAACACTAAATGGTTTAATAAATGTAAACATAAATAATGCTAAAAAAATAATTAACAAAATAATCTTAAAAAAAAATAAAAAATATTAAAAAAAAAAAATTAAAAATATTAATAATAAATCAATGCTGTGTCCAATAAAAAAAATTATAGAAAAATTAAAATTTGTATTAATTTTCTTTTCAAGTTATCAGTGATCAATGAGCCCTCCATTTCTTCCAATATAGTGTGGAACCTATAGTGTATTTGTGGTAAAGTTTATTAAAGCTGGGTATGGTTACACTTAGATTAGAATTAGATTAATATGGGGTCGTAGAGAAAGGAACAAACATTCGCCTCCCAATACTATGCGACATAAATATATCAATTGTACCTACCCTTCTAGTATAACCAAGGCCAGAGCTTTCCTGAAGACCAGACCCTTAATTTCTTGAGTAGTTATAAATCCCTTACTCAGTTGTAGTATCATTTTTAGGGCTACAGTCTTGCAATAGTAGAGAATGTATTCCGCAGTTTCATAATCATCCGAATAGAACTTACATTTACTATTTTTAGACTTTCCGATCTGGTTTAAATCTTTAAATTAAAGATCAGTGACAGTCAACATGAAAATTATATTGTTGGAGTAGTTGGATTTTACACTATTTTTTTCCATTTCCTTTTTTCCTGAATTAGGTGGTTTTTGGAGATACTTTTGGAGTCTATACAAGTGGTCCGGTGAAGGGCCTGTTATGGTTATACTTAATTAAGCATATACATTTTAACTATGTGAACGAAATAGCAAATAATATTAACTTGCTAATGGCAATAGCCATTCTTGGCTCACCTCACCTCAGAAGCTGATCCCTTCCAGTTTCTGACCCGTAATTTTTGTAAATCTTTTTCTTTGGTATTGATTCATCTTTTTCTTGGTCGACCTCCGTTTATGGCACTTTCTGGTATAATATTAAAAATCTTCTTTTGAGCTCATATGTTTCGGCTAAAAATCCTGCCCAACCTCAAACCGTTTTTGGTAAACCGTACAATATCTTCACTTCACTTCACCATCTTCTAAATTTAAAAGTTCTTGATTGGATAGTATCTCATATTCACCAGATTAATTTTATAATTTGACTTTTCTTTTGCTAATTAAAATCTCATAAATTACTTCACAACTACTTTCTTATAAAGAACGGGTAATTCTTAAAATGATTATAAAGTTGATTTGAGGCAATACTAGGAAAATGTACATTTTAAAATCCAGAATTTTAAATCGAGAAACGATTTAATTCACCCTAAGTTAATGGAACACTATTGTTCCAACGTTCCGTGGAACACTGGTTATGAACCAGTGCTATAATAAGTAATACATTTCCGGTTAGTATGGTTCGAGGATTTGATAATACAGCCCATACCTAACCCACATCTTACAAAAAGATTCATATATCAACTAGATAGCTAATACAACTATTAAAATTTAACTTTTTTAATAATAAAAAATTGTTAAAATGTTCCTCTTTTTTTGGAAAATTTGCTTCTATTACCGTTATGATTTAAATCTTCTAATAAAGCGTTTAATAACTTCGTTTTAGTTATGAAATTTAAACCAATATGATTCACAATATCACGAACAAAATATATTTAAATTCATGTTAGCTTGCAGGTTTTGTCATTTATGATTTTTTATGTAATCTTGCTTTTTGTGGTAACGTTTTCAACAGTAACCAACCTTAAGTGGAAATATTTCCTCTAAGTAACTTAGCAGTTCAGTCTGCCTCGCAAGGGTCGATGTCAAAGTTTTTTTTTTAAATTTATAATAATTTGTATTTGTAATGTAATACAATAATTGGTGGTTAGATTCAAGAAACAAAATACCTTATGATTAGTGATTTTGATAATATTGCAAAATTTGTTTAATTATTTTTAATCAGTTGTTATAAAATACACGAGACGCTACTGATTTATGTGATTATGTTGCTGTTGTTTAGTGTGACAGCTTTCAAAAAAAAAAAAAAATTAAATAAAATGAATATAAATAAATAATGAAGATAATTTAAATTGTAATAATTTTGTGGCAATGAAGTATGGCGAATATTTAAGAAATAACTTAACACAAGAATGGAAAACAAAATATCTTAATTATAATGTATACAAAAATTTAAAATTCGAATTTGATTCATTCATAATTAAGAATTTCAATATAATTGCAGGAAATGAATGAAATGATTACAACTTCAATTCCAGATGTTGATTTGTACAAATTAAATCAAAAATCTTATTATGAAGATTTTAGAAAATCATTTTTCACTTATTGTGAAAATGAATTAATTAAAGTCAATGATTTTTATCAAAAGAAAAGTGAAGAAGGTAATAAAATATTTACAGAGCTCTGTAAAGATTTTGAATTTAAGATGTCAAATGAAATTCCTAATATAACAAGAAATAGTACATTAACTACATACCGAGGTTATTTTAGTGAATTATATTTAAGCTTAATACTATTACTGCAATATCAGGATTTAAATTTTATTGGATTTCGGAAAATTTTAAAAAAATTTGATAAACGATTTCATACAATAAATGGATTAAATTGGTTTGAACAAAATGTAAAAAATGCTTATTTTCATACAAGTACAGAAGCTGAAGATTTGATTATAATTATTGAAGATTTTTATACGGATACATTAATGGGTGGAAATCGAAAAATGGCAATGGAAAGACTCAGTGTGCCACCATTACATGTCTTCAAGAATATTACAATATTAGCTTTTAGATTTGGTTTAGTTTTTGGTACTTTTATAACATTATTGACAATATTATTAATATCATTATATTATTATTATAATATTGGCGTATATGGTATATGTGATCTAATATTTTATCGTGGACCATTTTTAATTATTGAATTAGTATTTTTTTGTGGTGTCAATGCTTTTGGTTGGCGATTATATGGTATAAATCATATATTAATATTTCAAATAGATCGTAGAGATCATTTAACTGAATATCATATAATGGAATTTGCATCAATTTTTAGTATAATTTGGACAATTTCAGCTTTATGTTTTATATATAGTTCAAGATTAAATATACCAAAATATTTACCAATGGTTTTGTTATACATAATAATGATCGCATTTTTATTTAATCCAATTAAAATTTTATATTATAAAACACGATTATGGACACTTCGATATTTATGGCGTATTATTATTGCACCATTCCATGAAGTACTATTTGTTGATTTTTGGATGGCTGAGCAATTATTAAGTTTGGTTACTGCTTTCAGTGATATTCAATTTTTTATATTACATTTGAATTTAATATACAAATCTTTTGATGTATCTCAAGGTAAATTCTCTTAAGGTTTTAAAATTAACTAAATATATAATAATAGTGTTTTATTTTTAGAAATTATAGCCGAGAAATATTGTACTAATTACTTACCTATTAGTCACCTTATTTGTCAAATTACACCGTGTTGGTTTCGACTTGCTCAGTGCATGAGGCGATATTCTGATACCAGAAATACTTATCCACATTTAGTTAATGCTGGTAAATACGCTACTACATTGTTATCAAATTTATCAATATATTTGTATTCAATGAAAAGAGGTAATTTATTAAAGAATTTTTAAATATATATTTGTTTTTTATCGTTTTGTGTCTTCTTTTTTTAAGTAACCACAAAGACTGTGTAAATTAATTTTCGGTAACTTAATAATATAATTTTAATTTTTGATAAGCTTTCTTTAATTTTATCACAAAAATTTCGTTTTACTGTGTATCGGTCAAAATTTTATCGCCAGATGAATTCTAATATAAAAGTATATATTTTTGGGAAAAGCGAGTACATTTGACGATCAAACGTACTACGATAAACTGACTAACGGTAAAACAAAAACCGACTAAATGAAATGCATCCATTTTATAACAGTTCAATATTATATATAGCGTTGGCCTTTCCTTTCACCAACGTTAATTCACCACATTTACTTCTCCAATCAAACTTATTAAATAAATCAATATCAAAAATATTAATTATAGTTTTTAATTAAATTCATTTTGTTGTTTAGGATATTTAAATTGTAATTTTAAATTAAATTACTATTTCTGTTACTAACCAGAAATAACTTAGTAATATGTCAATAAATGCTTTTCCATTTTAGGACAATATTCTAGCGTACAAGAAAATCCTTGGTTTTTTATTATGATATTCATAAGATTTACATCGTCATTTTATTTATTGGCATGGGACATTAAATTCGATTGGGGGCTTTTAAATTGGACTGCTGGTGAACATAAATGGTTACGAGAAGAAATTGTTTATCGTTCAACAGTAAGTTTTTATTTAAAAAAAAAAACATGATATTATATTTTTAATATATAATTATAATTAGTATCTTTACTATATATCAATGATTGGAAATTTTATAATACGTTTTGAATGGATAGTAGGAATTACACTTATACATTACGGTTATATTCAGTTTCAAGTAATGTTAACAATTTCAGCAATTTTAGAAGTGTTCCGACGTTTTATATGGAATTTTTTTCGATTAGAAAATGAACATATAAACAATTGTGGTAAATTTCGTGCTGTTCAAGATATCCCGGTATCAAGCAGGAGAAATACTGCGATGGTAAGAAATTTTAATAAACCAGTAAATATTTTGAATAATTAATTATATAATATCAATTAATCATTAAAATTTATAGAATTTTTACTCAATGACATACAGAAAAAATTATCTTTTAGTTCAAATAATTATTAGTTTCGATTGTGTATAGTCGCATATGTGCTTACAATGCTACATAACATTGTAAGCATATTATTTCGTTCAAATTACGATATAAACTTAACAGATAAATGAGTTTTTAAATAACTTTATAGTTATTGCTATAATAATCAATTTTATAACTAAATTTTCAATAGCCTCAGTCTAAATTTTATAATTATTGTTATAATAATCAATTTTATAACTAAATTTTCATATTATTATAAATATCATTATTAATGATTAATCTTAATCCACTTATTTAGGTTCAAAACACAATTCCTATGAGAAGGCAACATGCTTTTTAATGATATGGCAAAAAAAAAAAAAAAAGTTTTTCAAAAAAATTATTATCCTAAAAAGTTATTTTAATCGTTTTTATGAAATTATATCAAATAGAAAAAAATGGAAATTATTGTACAAAATATATAAAATATTAAAAAAACTATAGAAAATATAAAATATTATTACAATATTTAACCTCTTTAAGATATAAGAGCTACGAACATCGAAATTTTTCGTAGAATGAATATAACAGCGTCTTAAGTACACGGTAAAAGTGAGACAACTGAACTACTGAGGCCATATTATGAAGAACAACAAGGAAAGAATTCTACAACTGGTTTTATCCGGAAGTTTGGTATAATTTATCCTCCGTAGACTTATTGAGAGCCGTAATGATTAAGCATCATTTAATGTTGATCAACATATGCAACGAAGCTGTCCTTAATAATAAGAAGATTAATTTTAGCTTGACTTTTGCATTAAATAACTTAATTTTTGTAACGAATCTAAATTAATTCAAATAAAATTTACATAGGCTATTTGCTAATCATCTTGAATATTTCACGACTTTTTATCGTGTGAATTTCATCGTAATAATTGTCATCGCGCATGAAATATCTTCTTTTATATTTTAGAAAAACTTCTTTTATGCGTGAAACTTGGTTTTTGTACTTTGTTCAATTTAATAAAATGAACACGATGAAAAGTACGCGATAAAAATTGCTCGATAAAATGTGCTCAATGATTTTGTGAATATATCAATTTAACACTCGTTTTATACCACCCATAAAAAGTTAAATTGTATTAATTAAAGTGGAATTGCTCCAAGTACAATTGTCCCAGTGGAATTGTGCATTGGAATTGTTCTTAGTATAATTTTTCAAGTTCGTGTTTTAAGATAAAATATCTATATGAAATTTGCGAATTATTTAACTTCAAATTTGGATTTGATTAATTAAATTTTTGTTACATTGAAAATTTAGCTTAGCTCAATGTACCGGCCATATAAACTTATAACTATGTTGACTCAGTAGCCAACGTTTCATTTTGATAACACGTTTGACTGTTTGACTACTAACTTATAAAATCATTGAATTGTAATAATTTTGTGACATTGACAATGAAGTACGGTGAATATTTAAGAAATAACTTAATACCAGAATGGAAATCAAAATATATTAATTATGATGTAATAAAAAAATTAAAATATAATTTGAATTTGATTCATACTTAAAAATTTCAATATAATTGCAGGAAATGAATAGAATGATTACTACTACAATTGAAAATGCTGATTTGTACAAATCAAATATTAAATTATATTATGAAACGTTTGAACACAAATTCATCAGTTACTGTGAAAATGAATTATTCAAAATTAATGAATTTTATAAAATGAAAAACGATGAATGTTATAAAATATTTATACAACTTTGTAGAGATTTTGAAAAAAAACGATCACGTGAAAAATCAACTATATTAGGAAATACATTAACCACATACCGAGGCTATTTTAGTGAATTATATTTAAGCTCAGTACTATTAGCACAATATCAGGATTTAAATTTTATTGGATTTCGGAAAATCTTAAAAAAATTTGATAAAGAATTACATACAATAAATGGATTAAATTGGTTTGAACAAAATGTTAAAAATGCTTATTTTCATACAAGTAAAGAAATTGAAGTTTTAGTTCTAAATATAGAAGTTTATTATACCGATACATTAATGGGTGGAAATCGAAAAATGGCAATGGATAGGCTTCTTGTACCACCAATATATGCTTTAAAGGATGTTACATTTTTAGCGTTTAGATTTGGTTTAATTTTTGGTACTTTTATAATACTATTGACACTATTATTTATATCACTATATTATTATTATGAGATTGGCGTATTTAGTACATGTGATCTAATATTTTATCGTGGACCATTTTTAATTATTGAATTAGTGTTTTTATGTGGTGTCAATGCTTTTAGTTGGAGATTATATGGTATAAATCATTTATTAATATTTCAAATAAATCGTAAAAATCATTTAACTGAATTTCATATAATGGAACTTGCTACAATATTTGGTATACTTTGGACAATTTCAGCTTTATGTTTTATATATAGTTCAAGATTAAATATACCAAAATATTTACCAATGGTTTTGTTATACATAATAATGATCGCATTTTTATTTAATCCAATTAAAAATTTATATTATAAAACACGATTATGGACACTTCGATATTTATGGCGTATTATTAGTGCACCGTTCGATAAAGTATTATTTGTTGATTTTTGGATGGCTGAGCAATTATTAAGTTTGGTTACTGCTTTCAGTGATATTCAATATTTTATATTACATTTGAATTTAATGTACAAATATGTTGATGCATCATCAGGTAAATTCTTTTTAAAATGATCTAAATATATATATAAATAAGAGTGTTTTATTTTTAGAAATTATGATGGAGAAAAATTGTACTGAATACTTAACTATTAGTCATCTTATTCTTCAAATTACACCATTTTGGTTTCGATTTGCACAATGCATGAGGCGATATTTTGATACGAAGAATGCTTTTCCACACATAGTTGATGCTGGTAAATACGCTTCATCAGTATTAACAAATGTATCAATATATTTGTATTCAATAAAAACGGGTAAGATATTAAATTTTAAATTTGGTAGTTATAGTTTCCAAACATCGACGAAATCAGAAATCTTTTATAGCTTATTTAAAATGGCATGTAATTACTAATTTAATGACATATAAATCATATTTCATTCTTGATTGATCCATTCTCATGCTATTAACCAAAATATGTTTCTACTTTTTTTTATTAACATTGAATTAGCTTTCAAAAAACTTGCAATACAATTTTTTGGTTAGAATGAATCAAAGAATACCGTAGTTTAGCTATTCTCAGGTTTTTCAGATTCGCCCTTTATTCACCTGTGAAATTTCCTTCAGTCGTATAGAGTAAAGCGTTTAGTTAAGATAGTCTATAGACGTATTAAAGTTCAGTTAAGTAATTTTATTACCCATATATTCACAACATTTACTTCTCGATATATTTAAATTGAAATGTTAAATTAAATTAATGTTATTGGTATTAACCGGAAATAATATGTCAATAAATGCTTTTCCATTTTAGGAGAATATTCTAGCGTACAAGAAAATCCTTGGTTTTTTATTATGATATTGATAAGGTTTACTTCGTCAAGTTACTTTTTAGCATGGGATCTTAAAATCGACTGGGGACTTTTTAGTTGGAACGCTGATGGACATAAATGGTTACGCGAAGAAATTATGTATGGTTCAACAGTAAGTTTTTATTTTAAAATTAAATTCGAATATTAAAATTGAATTTTAAGTAGTTTTTTTTGCGTACATATAATTAGTGGTTTTACTATACATCAATGTTTGGAAATTTTATATTACGTTTTGAATGGATAGTAGGAATTACACTTATACATTACGGTTATATTCAGTTTCAAGTAATGTTAACAATTTCAGCAATTTTAGAAGTGTTTCGTCGTTTTATATGGAATTTTTTTCGATTAGAAAATGAACATATAAACAATTGTGGTCAATTCCGTGCTGTTCAAGATATTTCGTTACCCCAAAAAACTATTGAGATGGTAAGAAAATTTAATTTAATAATTTATAAGCTTCATTTATATATTGCGTAATTTAGATGGAAGTATAATCGGTTCCGATTCCTTCTGTAAAATGATATAAAATTATCATGAAATTATATTAACTCGTAGTCGTAAGAAACTATAAATTTGAAAAACCATGTAGATAAATTTTAAATTTAATCGACCCTGCAAAGTTTTAAATTTGAAAATTTAAATTTTATCGACTATACTGATTCCATCTCCTTCCAAATTTATTAATGCTTCATTATTAAAAGTTGTTGATGATCGTCACAATGCTAATGGCATAGTACAATCAATAATAATTTTTTGATTTTGTAGTTTGATTCATAAGAATTAAAATTTTGTAAAATATATTTAAAGATTGAATCAAGTACAATGCTGCGTATTTCACAAGTGGACCATAGTGTTCTCAAAAATGTTACAGATTCTTCCAATTATCTAAGGACGAGTATATTGAAAAGAACACATGAAAATAATAGTAAGAGTTTTACAAAACTAAGAAGAAGTATCGAATATTTAAAAGATGAAGAAGAAGAAAACGAAGAAGAAGCAGAAAAAAAAGATGAAGAAGAAAAATAACTGAAAAAAAAAAATTAAGGAAAATAAGGAAGAATAAAAGCGACATATAATAAAATATATTTATATAATTATAATAAGTGTATACATTAATTGATATTAAATTTAAAACAAAATAGTTTATAAAAATGGTTAAATCAGTTTGTTATCACTAGAATACAAGCAATTAGAAATATGAAACCAAAAAAAAAAAAAATATTTATTTAGTCCTTACCATTTTATTATTAATTTATTTAATTCTTCTTGGATTGCTAAATCTTGTAAGGAGAGGTAGCGTCTCCAGCTCAAGTCTATTAAAAGTGTAATATGATTTTTGTGAAATGGCATGGAATACGACTTTAATTTTCTAATAGTTTATGTAGTTTTATGTGGACAGATGGATTTAAAACACATATGACAAACTTCGCTGAAGGATATGTTACGTATACTTCTATTTACATAAAATATACTGGAAAGCATGAGATAGCCAAGTAAACATCTTAATTGTTTTCAGATTAGTCATTATTTTTAAGAAAATTCCTTTAGATTCCATATATTTTGATTAAATTCCATCCACTTCGAAAACTTACAGTATGTTAATTATATAATTAATCATGGTCCACACCAGTTGATCTACAAAATCAAGGTCCACATTTAATCTAGTATATTTTTTATATATTAAATAATCTATAAAAATATTGACTAGCTACTAGATTAAATTCAGATTCTGATCAAATATTTATTATTGTACAAAATTCTAAAATGACTTTTCGTCTTTCATTAATCATATTATTTATATATAATTAATAATTTAAATAAAAAAATGAAGATAATTGAATTGTAAATATAATATATATAGCAATGCAGTATGACGAATATTTAAGAACAAATTTAACACCAGAATGGAAAGCAAAATATATTAATTATGATGTAATAAAAAGTTTAAATTGTAATTTATAATTAACAATTACAATTAATTACAGGAAATGTATAAAATGATTATAAGTTCAATTGAAGATGTTGAAATGTATAATTTAAATCGAAAATCATATTATGAAGATTTTGAACAATATTTTTTTAATTATTGTGAAATTGAATTAATGAAAATTAATGAATTTTATAAAAAGAAAAAACATGAAGGTAATAAAATATTTACACAACTTTGTAAAGATTTTGATAAACAAAAATCATATGGTGATTCAACAATATTAAGGAATACATTAACTAAATATCGAGGATATTTTAGTGAATTATATTTAAGTTTAATACTATTAGCACAATATCAGGATTTAAATTATATTGGATTTCGGAAAATTTTAAAAATATTTGATAAAGGATTACATACAAGAAGTGGATTAAATTGGTTTGAAAATAATGTACAACATGCATATTTTCATACAAGTAAAGAAATTGAAGATTTAATTATATATATTGAAAATTTTTATACGGATACATTAATGGGTGGTAATCGACAAATGGCAATGGAAAGGTTAAGAGTACCACCAATACATAGTCTAAAAAATATTACAATTTTAACATTTCGATTTGGTTTAGTTTTTGGTACTTTTATAACACTATTAATAATATTATTTGCATCGATATATTATGATAGTGGAATAGTGGTGGGCACTTGTGATCTAATATTTTATCGTGGACCATTTTTAATTATTGAATTAGTGTTTTTATGTGGTGTTAATGGTTTTGGTTGGCGATTATATGGTATAAATCATTTATTAATATTTCAAATAGATCGTAGAAATCATTTAACTGAATATCATATAATGGAACTTGCATCAATATTTGGTATAATTTGGACTATTTCAGCTATGGGTTTTATATATAGTTCAATAATAGGTATACCAAAATATTTACCAATATTTTTGTTATACCTTATAATATTCCTATTCCTAATTAATCCAATTAAAATTTTATATTATGGAACACGATTATGGACATTTCGATATTTATGGCGCATTTTTAGTGCACCATTTTATAAAGTAGTATTTGTTGATTTCTGGATGGCTGATCAATTAACAAGTTTGGTTGTTGCATTCGCTGATATTCAATATTTTATATTACATTTACAATTAATATACACATCTTTTGATGCATCATCAGGTAAGATTTTCAACTTATCTAAAAAATATTATAATAGAGTTTTTTTTTTTGTTTGTTGTAGAAGTCATAGTTGGAAATTGTAATGATTATTTACCTATTACTAACCTTATTGCTAATATTATACCATTTTGGTTTCGATTTGCTCAGTGCGTGAGACGATATATTGATAGCAGAGATGCTTTACATTTGGTGAACGCTAGTAAATACGCGGCATCACTTATAACAAATATAGTAATGTATGTCTTTTCAATAAAAAAGGGTAAGATATTAAACGAGCTAATAAGAAATAAGATATTATTAAGAAAATTTGAATTATGTAGATACTTTGACAATGAGTTATCCGTTTTTTTACTTCCTTTTATTTTAAATGGGAATTTTATAAGCGCTTTGAAAAAAATCGATAATGTATCAACTTATATATTCGGAAAAACAGATTATGATGGAAATGGATAACGTCTTTGAATATCGATAAAGTATAACGTCGTGAATGGAAGCATAATTTAAAATTAAAATTTTTCGGTTTAAACAATAGCGTAATCACATCTTGTACTTGTTGTTTATCTGTTGTAATCATCTTGATTGTTTGTTGTACATGAAGCTGCTCTACAGCCAAGTGTTAACTTCTTCTTTGTATGTCTGGCCCTACCTATTGATTTATTTTCAGTTTATTGTTTTGACATTTTCATTGAAAATTGAAATTAAATTAGTGTTTCTGGTATCATCTGTAAATAAAAAAGTAATATAGCGATAATTTCTTTTTCATTTTAGGAGAATATTCTAGTCTAAAAGAAAATCCTTGGTTTTTTCTTATGTTATTGACAAAATTTATATCGTCATTTTATTCTTTAACATGGGATATTAAAATGGACTGGGGACTTTTAAGTTGGAATACTAATGGAAATAAATGGTTACGCGAAGAACTTGTTTATCGTTCACCAGTAAGTTTTTATTCTAAAATAAAATTGAATATTAAATTGAATTTTAAGTAGATTTTTTTTTTTGCGTACATATAATTAGTGGTTTTATTATATATCAATGATTGGAAATACTATAATACGTTTCGATTGGCTAATAACAACTCTACTTCCACAATATGGTTATATTGATAATCAAGTAATGTCAACGATTGCAGCAGTTTTAGAAGTGTTCCGACGTTTTATATGGAATTTTTTTCGATTAGAAAATGAACATATAAGTAATTGTGGTCAATTTCGTGCTGTTCAAGATATTCCGGTAACCAGCAGGAAGTTTACTGAAAGGGTAAGATAAAATTGCATTTAATAATTTAATAGTACAACTTCCACTTAATTAATCTTTTAGTATCTTTTGGTTGTCCAAAAGAATTTTACCCTGATGATAAGCTTTGTCAATGACGGCGATATTCATGTTGTCGTCAACGGCCTTGCTAATAAGATCAACTTGTCACCTTTGACCTTACCTTTTTTAGTTAGCGAACTGCCATCATCCTCTAATCATATTATGTGGTCGAAAATACTCTTATTTCTTATTTAGATGGGCGTAAGCTTCATCTTTAGTCTTCTATTCTTTGATTAACATACACAACCATTTTCTGACAATACTGTTTAAAAACTGACGCATGTCTGTATACTATATTGGGATACAGAATTTACTCTCCTTCTCGTTTGTATCCCTCTAACCATGCGAGTTTCCAGGAGGCATAATTAGAAGGTGATCTTGCAGATAAATTTAAATTTAATCGACCGTACGTAACTACCGCTTCACCTTACATTACTTCCCAAATATTTTAATGCTTTATTATTAAAGGTTGTTGATCCTTGATCGTCACAATCTCACAATGCTATTGGCATATAATAAAATTTAATATATCAAATTGATTCATTTGAATTAGAATTTTGAAAAATATATTTAAAGATTGAATCAACTACATTGCTGCCTCACTTAGATTATGCTGTTAATGAAAATATAAATATAGCTGGTTCTGTCGATAGAAAAAGTATAGTGGGAGAAATTGATAAAAATAAAAGTAAGAATTTTTCAAAAATAAAAAGCAGTATTATAAATTTACTTGATGATGAAAACGAAGAAGCAGAAGATGGAAAAGAGGAAGAAAAAGAAAAAGAAAAAGAAAAAGAAGAAGAAGAAGGGGATAAAAAAGGAGAAAAAAATGAAGCAAATAAAGAGGACGTATAATAATATATGTATATAAATAAATATTAGTCTAATAATTTAATTATAGTAAGTGTACATTAACTGGTATTAAATAAAAAACCAAACATTTTGTAAAAAATAGTTTATAAATATTTAAATTAGTTTGTTATTATATTAATATGATACTGACACTGAAATCTGGAATCCATACAAATAAAAAAAAAAACTAAAAGCTAATAAATGAAAATCCAAATCAGCAATTAAAATTAATAAAATAAGTCCCTCTCGATTTTCATGGTAAGTCAACCAAACGTACCGCCGTAACATAAAGTACATATGTAAAGCTTAAAGCTAGTGATAACCTTAGACTTTAGACATTGAATACAGGAGCAGAAATAGTATAGTTTTGTTCCTACAAGCTATGGTAGATTTTTTTTAGCTTTAGAATTCGCAGATGCTGTTAATTTGTTTGTTTTATAACCCTGGAATTACAGTTTTCCTTAGCGAATATTTTTATTTATAGACGCTGGTAGTACTTGTAATACTTTGAGAACTACTTTAGTTCAAAAACTTAGTTGTTCAATTTCTAATAGGTTAAATAATCGTTAGCGTACGTAGGCAGTAGCATTCCTTTCAGAACTGGGAATCCTTGAGTAGGTAGTGGTCTGTTAGTTCAAGCTTTAACGTTTTGTTTTTTTAATCATTATATTTTAATTTTTATTTAACTGCTTGTATGAAGCAGTTATTGTCTAATTAACATTTGTTTGTGATCGTTAATGGTAGCATCAGAGCTTAATCCATTGGGGATAGTAAAATTATTTCTCAGCATGTGAGAAAGTCCAAGAAATCAAGCTTAAGTATAACAGATTTTTTCCTTATATGTGCCTTTTAACTTTAACATAGCCTTAATAACAATATTTTTACAAATACTTTATTTCGCTGATCCAAACAAATGATCTATCTCTATCCCAGGTACTTATTTTCTTGGTAACGGGAGGATGGAACTTGTGGTCTAGATTGATGAGGATTAGATACTCGATTACTAATTAATATGAGTATACTTCTCTTTATTCAAACATCGATAAAAAGTTTGGTGTAGTTATTGATGATTAACTTCATATTTTTTCTTATTATTTTCTTTACTATATTTCATTTCCGTGTCCTGTTCATTTGATCTTATATTTATCTTTAATCACCGCAATCTTTTAAGTATTTGTTTTCACATTCGTTATCATACCATTCAGCATTTCTTCTTCAAACAGTTTTTCCTATCATTTCAGTAGCAGTAGGGTTAATGGTTGCTTTATATCAAATCAAATTGTGTATCCCTGTACTGTCGAATGTTTCTTATTTTGACCCAGAAACTCATACCCGAAATCGTGGCACTTACGTAGATCAGAAGCTGAAGCAATGTATAGAATAGGCGATAACAGTTCACTTTGTATCAGTTTTGATCAGTTTAACAATTTTCTATATCGGAAATCGGAAGCTCTATTTATATAATCTGAACTTTTGACATGTAAATGAATTTTTATGAATTGTAATTTTGACAGTTTAAAAATAATTTTTAGTGTCTAAATATATAACTTATATTTTTCTATCATGTTTACTATTATATTTATTGCATGACACTTTTCTAAATCAAAAAATAATAAAATTTTGTATTTTGTATTTTTTTTCTAAATTAAATATTTTAATGAAATTTACTGAACATTTATCTGCACATATAACACCAGAATGGCGTACTCGATATATGAATTATGAGGTAAATTTTAAATCATTTTTTTGAAATTGTATTTTTTTGTTCTTTTTTGGTAACATTATAATTATAAATCTTATATTTTTTAATTATAGAGTTTAATATTATTAATTATATATTTTAATATAGGAAATAAAAAATATGATTAAAGAATGTACTATAAAAAATGATGATAATAACATGAAAAGTTCTTATTATTGTGAAAAGAAAATAATTCAATATTGTAGTGCCGAATTAAATAAAGTTGATACATTTTTTATTGAAAAAATATCAGAAGCAAAAAGAAAATATGTCGATATTAAAAGAGAATTAATGACAAATAAAAAATTAAATAATGGTATATTAACAAAAAAATTAAAAGAAAATTTTCGTTTTACATTAAGTGAATTTTATTTAAGTTTAATATTAATACAAAATTATCAAAAACTTAATTATACTGGATTTCGTAATATTTTACGATATTTTGATAATGCATTTAAATGTAATGATGGTACAAATTGGTTAAATAATGTACATAAATCAAATTTATTTTTAAATAATGATATAAATACATTAATTAAAGATGTTGAAAATATATATATAAATGATATTGAAAATGGTGATCGTAAACAGGCATTAGATCGTTTACGTGTACCAGCATTTAAAGAAAAATATAATACATGGTCGATATTTCGTATTGGTTTCTTTTTTGGTGCATTTTGTTTTTTAATAATATGTGAAATTGTAATATATATTGAATATGAATTTCAATTTAATTGGTATTATGTATTACCATTATATCGTGGTTCATTTACAATAATATTATTAATATTATTATGGAGTATTAATATGCTAGTTTATCGGAAATATGGTATTAATCAAGTATTAATATTTGAAATAGATCCAAGAAATCATATACCAATAAATGATATAATGGAATTAGGTGCTGTATTTGCATTTTTATGGGCAATATCAATATTAGCATTTTTTTATCATAATTATTTACATATACCAATGTATATGCCACCGTTAATGTTATATCTAATATTTGTTGTATTTTTATTTAATCCAACAAAAACAATATTATATTCATCACGAATATGGGTATTAGATAAACTTAAACGTTTATGTTTGGCACCATCATATTTTGTTATGTTTCCAGAATTTTGGATTGGAGATCAGTTTAATTCAACACGACCAATGTTATTGGATTTCAAATTTACGTATTGTTTTGTATTAGAAAATCCACATATGATTGAAATAGAATGTAATATTTTAAATTATAAAAAAATGTATTTATATTTATTTCAATATTTTGTACTTTATATCTAATATGTATATTAGATGAGGAAACTTCTTGTCATAATGAAACATCATATGTTAATATGCTAATTGAAATATTACCACCATGGTTTCGATTGGCACAAGTTGTAAGACGTTATAGAGATTCAGGTGCTGTAAATCCACATTTGTATAATGCTGCCAAATTTTTAGTAATGATTATTACAACTATTGTAACGAATAAATGTCGTAGAACAAATAGTAAGTTATTGTTGTTGTAACAGCGCTACAAATATCAATTACTACAATTATTCTTAAACTAAATTTTTCTTAAATTAGGCTTTTTTTGGGTTTTTTACACTTGAAAAGGTGTTGTGTATCGTGTCCAGGATTTTTTTCAATTCCGGCTTTTATTAATAAAATCCGGAGCAGTACAGCCGCTAGTGTCTGCTCCTTTAGTGAAAAAACAATTGTAATAATTTAGTTTGTAGTGCTGAGTTTCTTTTTGATGGTCTTTGATCGCATTTTGTTGTAACTCTGGAAACGTAGATCCAACCATCTTGACTCTTGAGAGCCACAAATATTTTCAAATATATATTTGTATTTTATAATTTATTTATTATGCAAACTATCATGTAAGAGCCTATACGAATTGATAGGACAAATGAAAATATCGAATTAGAATGCTCTTTTATGTTTGACAATCCTGAACATTCAAAATCCCGATAAGATTTTGAATTTATATAGCAATTTTGAACGGATTTCACATGTGAATATGCATAGATCCCATGCTCATACTACAGTAATATCGATTTCATACAAAAACTAACGTTGAGAATTTAAATTTATTAAATCCGTCATTCGTGAGGTAGTACATAATTTTTAGCTTGACTTTTGTGGATAGGGTAAAACAGCTATGCATTATTGTGGAATAGGTCATCGTAATACGCATTATTGCTTTGAATAATAAATAAATGTTTTACACTATACTGAAATTTATGTTAAATTAGTTGGAAATATACGAAAGACAATTTTGTTACAGTCTCGACAGTAATTGATTAAATTTACATCAACTGTGATCCATATTTCTCTTACCTTCTTTGCCGCTCGTCAATCTGTTCGTATGTATATATATTCGTAGAGGTGAGAACAGACTGATCAGCTAATTAAATATAATAGGTCTGTCATATTGACTAAATGCTACCCGCAACATAATTTAACTATTGCAGAGCGTCTAAAACACTTTACTTACAACTTCTTACAACTTCTTACCAACTTACCAACTAACATTGAGTCAAGCGCGTTCATGGCAGCCACACTGTCAACATAAATATGAACTTGTATATAATATGCGGCGGTTCCCTCGGGACATTAATATACTAAACTTCGATTCAAGATTGATCCAATTCGCTACTTATCCTGTTGGATCTCCTGCAGCTCTTCCGAAAGTCTTCAGCTTCTTGAATAATCTAGTAAATGTTATACATATGAAAATGAATTTTGAATTTCTTTTTAGATGATTACTTAAACAAATTTTTAAATCCTTGGTATTTTATTATGGTGATATTTTTGATAATAAATGCAACATTCAATTCATATTGGGATTTAAAAGTGGATTTTGGTGTATTCCAAATATGGAAAGGAAAAAAAAGATTTTTACGTGATCAACTTGCATATCCTCAATCAGTATGTTCATATATTTTAATCGATATCAATTATAAAATTTATATTTTTATTGCATATTATCTACAGCTTTACTACGTTTCTATAATTGAAAATATTGTAATAAGATTCCAATTTATTATACTACTATTTACTAATAATATGATTATTCATCATAATTCAATACTATCAACAATTATGCATATTAATGAAATATTACGACGATTTATATGGAATTTTTTCCGTTTGGAAAACGAACATTTTAATAATTGTGGTGAGTATCGTGTTCATCGGGATATTTCAGTACGAGCCAGAGTAGCTGCATTATTTGGTGATGAAAAATTGAATGAGGAATTTATAAGAGAAAATTTAATTGATGAATTAATAGAACTTGTGATTAAAGATGAAGTTCAATCAAAACTACCTAATCGTATGTCTATATACCAGTCAGCTTTAAGTATAGGAAAGTATGTATAAATAATAGAATGATGAATAGATTTTGTTCTTTTCATTATTTTTCAATATTTTTTTTAGTTTCCAAAAAAGAGAAAAGGATACTTCATCGAAATATTTGGCTGGAATGCATAAAAAAACTGTAGTCCATATTGTAGATGAATTGAGCAAGACTAAAAAGTAAAAAAAAAAAAAAAAAATTGAGATTTTTGAAATTTAAAATAATTTAATTTTTTTTTTAGGGATTCACTTACACGTAATAAAAGAGCTGATGATCTTTTACTATTGGAATATGATTCGGATGATGACTATTAAATTTAACTAAAGTTAGAATTTGCAAAATTAAAAGTCATGTCTATATTTATCTATCACATATTTTTTTCCGATTATTAGTCGTGTTTTTATTAAATTTACTATTTTTAACTTTATTATAAATCGTAATTTTAATAAAAATATTAATAATAAAAAAGAAATAAAATAAATATTTTCATTTTTTGGACTTATTATCATTGCTTAGGTTTAATGGTTTAATTAAACTACAAAATTATATTAAATTATTTTCAAAAATATTTTTTGAAAATTTATTGGACTTTTTTTTCATAATAATCAGTTCATTGCTAACGAATGTCATAGTAGAATTTGCTTTTATTAGAAGGATTGGCCAACAAAAAATATTTAGCTTAAGTCTTGGAAGGCACAAAAAAGAAAAGCTGATCAAATTAATTCAATGTGTAGTTCAAATAAATTGGAGTGATTGTAAATGTCACGAGTGTGCGGTTCTTAAGAACCATGCAATGAGAATTGGACTTACTTCATTTTCCACTTGTCGTGGATGTTTGGAGGAGGTGGAGAGTGGAGACAATGGAACATTTGTTTTGCCATTTTATCTTATAAAAAACATTGACGATGCGGGAAAGTGAATCAGAATAAAGTGATGGCATTTATTAAATAAGTAGCATATAGGTCGACATGCTGTAATAATGACTACTAGAGGGTATAATGAGCTCACTAATATGTGGACTACGTGCGTTGGAGTTTCGAAATGCCCACCCTTTAAACAAACCCAACCCAATTCAATAGAAAATTGCAACAAAAAGAAATATTGCAGTATAAAAACTTACAGTCAGTTGACTGTAAGCAATAATCAAATCAAGTTTTTGTTACTTTAATTTTTAACTATTTTTTAATATGGTGAAAACCCAAAAATATTCATCACCGTATTAAATATGAAATGAAACGGAATGGAATGCATAGGAATGAATATGACATTTTAAATTAAATATTTTATTTCCCGGGCTTTATTTATATGAAATTTCGAAAAATTGATAGTAATATGTTGAATTTATTAGTGTATTATATACTTTCACCTTTCACCAGATCAGGTTCATGTCTGTACTAAAAAATAATTTTTGATTTTTATTTTATTAAGCGCTAAAAGCTTTAGTTTAGTTTTCTAACAATGTTTTTTATAAGTGGATGGCATTTTTATTTACACAGAAGAAATGTTATTATTTAATATTATAAAGTGAATATTGATAACGTTAATTATAAAAATGAAATTCGCTGAACATTTATCTGCACATATAACACCAGAATGGAGAAAACAGTACATTAATTATGAGGTTAAATGAAATTTATAAATTTGTGATAATTAATTTTTTCATTTTCTTAATTTGTTATTTATAGTAACATATGATTTTTATAATACAACTGTCAAAATTATTTATAAAAAATAAGCTTTTTTAATATTATTATATAGCTTAAAAAATATATAATCAAAGAGCTTTTCAATTTTCTAATCTTATACGCATGTCCGTGTATAAAGAAGTTTTTAAATTGGAATTTGCAATGACATTCAGTAATTATTTATAGCACGTGGGATGATTTTTGTTTGTAAACAAAAGCCATATTGTATAAATTACACATCCCAGGCAGAAATGACGAATCGTTTTAATAAATTGAATTGAATTCTTAATTTCAATTACTATCCGATGGTTTGAAGTACGAAGTCAGCTTTAAGGCTGGGGTACATAGTTTCTATCAGTTCTGTTCAGATCAGTTCAGTTTCTATTTAATTCGATTCGACTGGTTAAGTAGATTGAACACAGTTATCGATTGCAATTTGCAAATCACATTATTTTTTTTTAAACTATCAAATTTCATTCCTCTTGAGATTTTCTTCAGATTCGCAAAATTCTAATCGTTCTAAACTCTAAATTCGATTCGTTCCGATTCAACTTATGTGTCCACTCAATCGATTTCCCATACAAAATATATAAAGACGTCAAATTTGAACTATACTAAACGAATCGAAACTGAACCGATCGAAAGTATGTAGCCCCCATGTATGTAGCCCCACTTATGTAGCCCCAAATATTATTCAAGATTTATTCAATACATTTGTAGAAAACAATAATGTCCTAAGAGCCTAAAAGAGGGGCAAATATGTCAGGGATACCCTTGCAAATGTATTTAAGTTAAGTAAAACAATTAAAACTGGTATTTAGAAAAGTTGTCCCTAATACTTTTACATTGACATTGGCAATATTAAAATTAAGAATATAAAAAAGCCGTTAAATATTTTGGCTAATGGTGTACCATAATTTAATATGGGAAAGCGATGCACGTCATATGGCTTTACAAAATATAGAGCAATCAAAATAATATTAATAATGTCTTTTACACCTACAGTTGAGTTATATAAAGAAAAACTACTTACTACCAGTAGAAATTTTATGTAATTGATTCGTATTGAACTTTAAGTTCTTTCTGTTTTAGAATTATTAAAGGTATTTCGAATCATAACGTAGAATCGTAGAATTGAGAAGAAATTGTAATCTACATGTGCATAATTCTAGGCGCAATTCACTTTTTTATGGGTTATAAATTATTATAACTTATAATTAAAACCCTGGTTCAAACTATACTATTATATAATAAGGCCTTAATTTGATATAATATCGTTATCCTCTCGCAGCATTTAAAAGTAGTACTGTATTACAGAATTTAAAATAAAATTAGAATTATATTTCCATTTCCTTGGTTTGAGTAATGAGTAATCTATATTTTGCATATTATTTTTATGAATTATATTTAAATTATAAATTATATTTTATAATTATACGAAAATTATATTATTTTGCACTTCGTATTACATTGGAGTAAGGTTTTATTGATGTTTGCTGAAGTTGTTTTGAAGTATAATGATATGATTATTATTTATATGAAATATGTTTTTTTTTTTCATTTCATAAAATACCATAATATTATGTAATATTACATAATATTATATAAATATATTTACACATTACGTAATTATGCTTTCATTAATTTAATAATAATAACGTAATGAATTAAAGAATTTATTTTTGTAATTTATGTCAGCTATAATGTTTCAATTTCAATGAATTAATTGAAATGGATTTATTAAAATAAATTTAATAAAATGTATAAATTAATATTAAAATCACATGAATATCTACAGTGGGTAAGCATATTATCCATTTTGTATGTAAATCTTGTTAAGTTATTTTTTTAAAAATATATATAGAATTTTATTTAAAAAAATCTATTTAAATATACAATTGAAAGTCAAATTTAAAATTTTATAAAATGTATTGTTACGTACTCTCACATCACAGTAATTCGCTTCCTCTTCCTTAAACAACTTTATTCTAACTTTATTACCGGAACAGTTTAAAGTAAATTTATTTATTTTAAATTTAACTTTATATAAAGGTAGGTCAATTGTAAGGTGTCCTACGAAATCTTTTCAAGAAAAATTATAAGGATTTACTTATAGAGAAGAAAATGTTGTAACTACTGAATAAAAATTGTTTGTGTAAAAGGATATCATAACTTATAGATAATGTCAGAATTTATTTTATACAGTTTAGTTAAGCATTTTCTTTTCTATTGAAAATCCTTAACTTGCTTTTAGATTTCGCAGTTCGCCTGTATTATTAAACTATCTATAATTATAATGTAGATGATTTTTGCATACAGATTATGTTAATACTTTATGTTGGTAAAACTTAATTATATTTAGACGGTATAACATAATAACTAATTAGTAATTACATACATTTTTCATATATAATTTAATAAATTTTAACTAAAATTTCCATAATAGACCTCGGCATTGTCTAAAAAGTAAATTAGATACTGCCAGAATATAATGGTTAACATTACTCTTTCGGTCCACGATTGGCATCTACTTATTTACTAATTATCGTTCAAGTATTTAGGATGTTAATTTAATTTGCTGCTCAATGTAGCAGCCCATACTTACAATATAATTTAAGTTTATGAGCTGTCGTGTTTAAATAAACTCTGATATTAAAGGTAGATTAAAATTAAACATTCAGTATTTAAAAGAAAATTTAAAAGGAGTTCTTTTTTTTAAATCTGGACTGGATGTATTTACTCTTGAATCTTTTATTGCATGTTGTAAACGTAAACCAATACTGTCCATAAAATAATATAAAAAACACTAATCGTTTATAATAATGTCTATATATATACAATAGGAAATGAAGGCAATGCTTTATGCAGCTGTTGAACAAGCACCATCTGCAGAACTTGTCGATCCAGAAATGTTGACCCGATATTTTGCTAAATTTGATGAACAATTTTTTAGTTTCTGTGATAAAGAGCTAGCAAAAATTAATACATTTTATTCGGAAAAAATGGCAGAAGCAACAAGAAAATATGGTAATTTACATAGTGAACTTAATGAAACCTTAGAAGATGGTTTTGTTAATAAGAAACAATCACAATGGCGTACAAAAAGTCTTTTAATTAAAAAAAATGTACCAGCTAGAAAATTACAAGATTTAAAATTAGCATTTAGTGAATTTTATTTGGGTTTAATATTATTACAAAATTATCAAAATTTAAATTTTACGGGATTTCGTAAAATATTAAAAAAACATGATAAATTATTATCAGTTGATATTGGTGTCAAATGGCGTAAAGATCAAGTAGAATTAGCACATTTTTATACAAATAAAGATATTGATCGTTTAATACAAGAAACTGAAGCTGTTTTTACACAAGATATTGAAGGTGGTGATCGGCAAAAAGCTATGAAACGATTACGTGTACCACCATTAGGTGAACAACAAAGTCCATGGACAACATTTAAAGTTGGTTTATTTTCGGGTGCATTTGTTGTTTTAATTGTTGCTGTAATTTTATCATCTTTATTTCATAATTTTGGTATTGAATGGCGTACAGCTTTTCGTTTATTCCGTGGACCATTATTAATAATTGAATTTTTATTTTTGTGGGGTGTTAATGTTTATGGTTGGAGATCATCTGGTGTTAATCATGTATTAATTTTTGAATTAGATCCAAGAAATCATTTATCCGAACAGAATATTATGGAATTAGCATCAATATTTGGTGTAATTTGGACTATTTGTGTTTTATGTTTTATTTATCATGTTGATTTGGGTATACCACAATATTCAGGACCAATTTTCTTATATACAGCTATGGCAATATTTCTATTTAATCCAACGAAAACATTTCGACATGAAGCACGTTACTGGACAATACGTTGTATTGGCCGAATTATATTAGCACCATTTTTTTATGTTACATTTGCTGATTTCTGGCTTGCCGATCAATTAAATAGTATTGTGCCAGCTTTTCTTGATATACAATATTTTTTATGTTTTTTTAGTCAAAATCCAAGTTGGGATACACCAGCTGGTAAGATTTTGAAGAGAATATTTTTTATAAAATATATAATTTTAAATTTTTTTTTATGTGCAGATAGTAGAATTTGTCTTGAGGATATTTCTATTAGCCGGCCAATTGTTGCTATGTTACCAGCATGGTTTCGATTTGCTCAATGTTTAAGACGATATCGTGATACTCGAGAAGCATTTCCACATTTAGTAAATGCTACAAAATATTCAACATCATTTTTTGTGGTTATCTTTTCGTATTTATTTCAAAGAACATCAGGTAAAAAAAATATGATTTTATGTAATTATCAGTTATTTTAAATATATGTAGTTCAAAATTGAACAAACAAAATATGAAATAATAATAATCTTGGGTGGTAAGAAAGATTTGTTAAAGCTATTAAGGTAAATCGGCAAAAGATGAATTGTCCCAAACGCTTCCTTCGAAAGGATATTAAAAGTCATATTAGCTTATATGAAAAGATGTTCATTTTGGGTTTCAGTTCTGAGCTTCTGACAGTTGATTATATTGTATTTTACAAAAAAATTGTCGATATTACATGCTTCTCCTTGAAATACAATAATTTTTTATATATTTATTTATAATATTTTCTATTTTTATTTAGGTACGTACTCATCATCAACAGAAAATCCTTGGTTTTATTGTTGGATAATATCATCTATAGTTTCATCATGTTATGCTTATACATGGGATATTAAAATGGATTGGGGACTATTTGATTCAAAACCAGGCGATAATAAATTTTTACGTGAAGAAATTGTTTACTCTTCTACAGTAAGTTTTATTATAGTTATTTATATTATCAATTCATACCAACCAAAATTTACATATTTGTTAGAAATTTGTTTCCAAATATACAAAAATCGATTTTTATATTTTTTTTCTGTTATCTTATCTTTTAGTGGTTTTATTATGTTTCAATAGTAGAAGATTTGATATTACGTTTTGGATGGACATTATCAATGAGCCTAATACAGGCTGGTTATATCGATGGTGATGTTATGATAACAATATTAAGTCCTTTAGAAGTATTTCGTCGATTTATATGGAATTTTTTTCGTTTAGAGAATGAACATTTAAATAATTGTGGTAAATTTCGTGCTGTTCGTGATATATCTGTAGCACCAATGGACTGTTCAGATCAGGTATAAAGATAAATAAAATTATATGACATTATATAATATTTGTTTATATATTATAGACAACAATTTTACGAATGATGGATGATGAAAATGGTGTTATAAATCGTAGAAATAATAAATTAAAAATATCTAATAATAATAAAAGTAAATCGAAAATTGAAAATCGTTTGCTTGAAGCAGATTCATGTGAAGATTTTGATTCTTTACATCGAATAATGGATAATTAAAAATGGAAATTTAAATTTGAGCTTAAAATTAAGTTCAGAAACAGAATGATGAATAATGGAAGAACCAACATTGTATGAATGGGGGCTTACAATCATACATGATGGAGGGATAGTCATTATATATTTAAAGTTAAAATTAAAGTTATTAATTTGTTTAAATATTATATTAATATTTTTTGTTGGACATTATTATTATTATAATTAAATAAAATATGAAATATAATTTTCTTGTAATTTTAGTATTTTTCTAATGATGTTAATCATTTTTCAATATTTCTTTTATGTATTTAATAATTGCTTTCATTCTAATACGTTTTCTATGTATAAATTAATTATAATTTTTATGTTTTATGATAAACTATTTATGTACTTATTAAGTTAATTTTGATTTATAGATTAAAATTATTTTACTAACACAATAAAAAATGACAAATTTTAAAATGTAGCTTCAGCGTATTTTATTTAATAAATTGGTGTACAACAAAACTAACAAAGTACCAAAATTTGAATTAAATTGTAAATTTATTTCTTTTTCAAGCATAACCATATTCTCAGGCAGGGTTAAAAGCCATATCAAAGTCAAATAAAAACTGGTATGTGATTGTCTGCAAGCTAGGAAGAGTAAATAGGGAAACATTATCCTAGTTTCCAGCTTTGAAGGCAATGAAGAGGTAGACATGTTGGAGAAAAACAGGCAACCTTGTTGGGCCAGAACTAATATGTGGTGTCTCAAGTAAGTATTTCAAGGCGCTGTAAAGGAAAAAAAATGGTCCAAACTCAGGTATTTAACTGAACAGACTTGAAGGGCTTAAACACTCGAAGCTATTCGTCACGGGATCAGAGCTCCTTCAAACGAATAGGAAAGAAAGGCAAAATAATGGCAGTGATTAGGTATCTGTTTTAGCCCACTATAAATCTAAACATATCCTAAGCTCGTTTAAATTACTAACTTTTATAAGCTTGTAAATTAATCGTAATTTAGACAAATGTAGCTGCAGAAAATCTTTTTTATATTTTTCTATGGTCTGATTAACTTTAACATATTTTGGAAATTGATTGTTAAAATGTAAAACTTACGAAGATTTTTCATATTTTCCCAATGGTAAGAATGGCGTTAATGGGTGCTTCTTAAATTACGTTTGTAGATTAGGTTAAGGGTGATTTAAACGGAGTATTAGATTAAGTAGTAGATCGTTTAATTAAAAGCATCAACCAAATACATTATTAATCCATTATATTTTAAATCAGAGCCAGTGAATTTATCAGATGATGAGAGCATTTAAGGATATTATTAGAAGTAGGAGAGAGTACGAGTCCATTATAGTTTCAAAACTTGATGAAAATTAAACAAATGAAAAAATAATATTGATTTAAAAAAAAACTTTATTTACTATGAAAATATTATTTTATATATTTATAATTATTGAAAAAGTTATGATGAACATATAAAATTTACATTGAAAAATATTTCTAATTAATATAAATATTTAAATATGACTCACTTAAACCACGACTATTTTAAAGATTGTTTTATATATAATTACTGGCCATTGAAACTACAGATTTTGTGGAGCCTTTGTAGTGGTTAATTAAATTAATAATTATTTAATAATATTTAATGACTTTGAATGATAATATCAATATAATTTTAATGTTAAACATTGTATAGCAACAGTTTTCGTAGTGTAGTTGACCATAGCTAAATCGTTGATGGCAATCTCTTTTATTAATATAATTAGTCGGAGAATTTCCATCTCGAGTCTAATTTCCATCGAAAATTTTTAAAATATTTGTTTACATCTAATGTTTACTGATTCAAAATTCGATGATATCTCGAAATATATGAACGTTTTCGATACAAAATATCAACGTCTCGGGTCTCGGCAGCTTGACCAATTTCTCATGAATCAACACTGTCATAATAATGATTTTAATAAAAAAATATAAGTTTTTTATTAATATATTTATAGATTTATACTGGGACATTTAGCGTAACTTCGAAAGTTCACCGTATAAAAAATGAAATCGTCACAAACTTTTGGCATATCTTCAAAATTATGAGCATCGGTTTTCTAAAACTATTTGGTCATTTTTGAATTTGAAATTCAGTTTTGTATTAATTGACTATTTCTATATTAATTGAATTTATTGTGAAATGCTTCCAGTTCTTCTTAATTTATGAAATTTCAATTAATTTCTTATTGTATTTGATATTCTCAAGAATTTTTCTCATTTTCCAACAGCCTATAAACTTTATAAAACCGATCTTTCATCAATATTTTTCGTTGTACATGGCAAAACTGTTTTATTTATGGAAATTTTCAATCTTTTTTCATCTTCAGGAAATTTAACTTGTTTCTTTTTAACATTAACATTATGATTATTTTGTAGTTTTTTCTGGAAGGTTGTTGAATTTTCATTGGTGTTGTCTGAAATATAAATTTTAAATGACTTAATCTTATTAAATTAATGAAATTAACAGATTTTATATCAATTTTTAATGAAGAAGTTCTATATGTATTCGGAATTGTTACATGACACAGAGCAGACAACCTACTTCTTAAACTTTTCCGAAGATACATAGTCAATTGACAAACCTAGACTAGGCATCTAATTGAATCAATCATGGCGCAATTGCGGAGAACTGAATGATAAAGAAACTATAACTCAATTCACCTGCAAGTCCCCAGCTGTGGGTCTGGTCATCATAACCAGAAAAAATACAAATGGTGCGTATGAATTCAACAACTTTAGCTGCTAAGGGACCTGCAGATATAGTACGGTTTCTGAATACCACCAGGCGGATCTAAAAGCCTAGCTAGGCTACGCGGTGGAAAGAGCTAGTTTAGATCCACCACGTGCTAATCAAGAAGCGTACCGTGTCTCTAGGTTGCTTCCTAGACCAGTGAGTTCGCTAAGGTATAGGCTGCCGAAAGAGTTATGCAGGGCACTTGCAAATGAAGTGCACTACACAGTTTTTGGTTATGCTTTTAAAAAAATAAATCATTCTTACCCTGATGCTGTTCAGCTTGTGTTACTTCTTCAGGTATCACTGTGAAATTTGTATGGCCATATATTAAAGGATTCCTAGTTTTCTGATTTTGTTTAAATGATGTATTTAAACACAATTTCGTTGTTGGTGGATGCTTATATTTTGTATTTATTTCGGTCTGTTGAAAAACACATCAATAATTAATTTACCTTCGAAATCGATTGAATTGAATAATTTATAGCGACCACACTTACTTTAGAAATAGATCGTTTCCTTGAATGTATTTCTCCAATTCGATATTCTTGATATTGTGACACCACACAGAGCAGACAATAAATCTTTTTTTCCATCCAATAAAATAGAAATGTATAATAATAATTAAATAAAAAAAAATTATGGTAACATTTTCTTACATTGAGACACAAAATGAAAAAATCAATTGTAAAAAGTATTGCTGTAATTGGTTCGAATTCTAATGTTTTTATAATTAATAAATAAATAAAATGTGCTAATGCTAAAAATATATCAATTAAGAGTACAATTATCCATGGTAATAAAAGTTGCCTTTGGTCCTGAATAAAAATTGAAGATTTTTGTAATTCAGTTTGATGTCATATATAAATATTTGTATACTTACGGTTTTAAGACCAATAATTACAAGGATTGACGATACAACACCAAAAGAAGATGAAATCAATAATAAAATATTAAATATCACAGTAGCTAAAATGAAAATTTATAATTGTTGTAATTAAAAAAATATATAATTATTTAATTTACTTGGAGAAATTGCTTCTTTTTCTAAAAAACTTTCACCTCTAGGCTTATCTACTTCACCTCTTATATATTTTTGTTCATCGTAGATATTTATTGCTGTAATTAAACAGGAACCTCCAAAATAAATCTGAAATATAAAATATAATTTAAATGAAAATATAAAATGGAAAAATTGTTGAATGAAAACGGAAAGAAAAACGTTTTTTAAATCTGAAAAAGGACAGTGGTAATTTAAAAAAATGTCTTCAAATACCAAAGTGTAATGATTGCCATATTCAGAGGCGGATTAATGATTAAACCATTAAACCACAACATAAGAAAGGTTGATTCTATCACCCACTATATATTTGGTTATTAATATCCTTCCTTGATTATGTCTCGAAGGGATAATTAAGGAAGGATATTAAAAATATCTTTATTATTAATAATGTTACAAGAAAATATTGACCCTTTACAAATAAAATTCATCAAAATAAATTTCTAATTAAGAATTTCTACATAAATCGTTAATCCAGTCCTGTTCTTATATTCATTTATTTGTCATTTAATTAAATATTTAAATTTAGTGAAGGAATTAAAAACAAAATTAAATTCAAATTAAATTAATTAAAATTCTATTTAAAAATAAGTTAAATTTATTTATAAATCTATTATAGATTAAAATTTATGAGTTTGTTTTAAATACATTTTCATTACTGACCTAAATACGGAGTAAATGTAAATATTAAATTTACTATTTCCTAAAAATCATTTGAAGCCATATTGTTAAAATAGTTTCAATTACTTAAATATCTTTATAATATTTGCGTATCATCTCCAGTAAACAATGAAAGAACCAAGAACTTCAAGGAACCATGGCAAACTGAACCTATTTGGTGTTGAACCAGACGAAGAAAGTGGATAATGTCTTCAATTCGGGAGGTTTCGATATACAGTTTGAGAATCTTTTTTAGTTTCCTGGGGAATACAAGATTTATCGAATTGATTACCTCAATACCAACTTAAATTGGATCATATCCATTAATTTGTTTGTGAGTTGTCTACATTTAATTAACATTTTTTGAATATTTTTACAAAAAAGTCTTGACTTTGTTTCGTATCTGAATAGAAAGTTAATTAAGTTAAGATAAATGAATTCTTTAATTAGATCCTGAATTTAATTTAATAAAATGGATCATAAATATTTGTTTTTGATTGAATGAGCTAATCATAATTAATTTTTTATATAATATAATACTAAGATAATTGAAATTGCTCTGATGTCTTTGTTGCCATAAAAATTAGCACTAAACCCTTCAAAAGGAAATTTAATTTTGAAATCCTAACATAACAAGTTGAAGATTCTCATGTATAATTACATCCTTTTAATGATATTATTGTGTATTTATGATAAATAGACGAAAATATTTAATCAAATCTGAATACACAAATCGATATAATGTAAAATACTTGAGGTTCACAAAAGAATCAAAGCAAACATTTATATTGAAAATGTGAAGAAGGTGGTACGGTACGTTATACCTTTTCTATATTATTATTCAATATTTAGCAAAACTTTATTTAACAATTTTTTTTTCAGTAAATCTATAAAAACATTGTTGGGATATAGTAAAACTTTTTTATTGGATCCTAAAAATTTTATATTTTCGATTAATTATATCCTAAAATTGTATCCTAAATAGAATTTTTCTTTAAGTCAGTTTTTAGAGGATTGGGGATCATATTAATTTATTAACTCAAAGATCTAATTCTTTGTTGGGATTTGTTAAACGTGATGATTTATTTGTTATTAAACTTCTTTATATTATATTCGTCCATCCTATAGTAGAGTATCCATGCCAAGTCAATTTTAGCCTGTGGTATTAAAAAATATACAAAAGTGATCTTGATCTTGAAGGTATGCAAACAATATTACTTCGATTCACTAATAGAAGTTTGAAATAGAGGAATCTCTTAATTTTCCATCTTACATGGAAACTTATCTTTTTGTTTTAAACATAAATTGATAATTGGCGAATTGATAGGAATCACATCAATACCAACTCATGCACTGCGGATAGTGATAACTCTTTCCATTGTTTACATACTAACATTAACTTTATTACTGGTTTCACTGAATTCCAAACAAATAATTGGTTCCTTTCTCAAGTCCTTATAACTGGAATGTCGGTCTTGAATTAGGTATTGAATAGAATTTAGGATTATATACTCAATTACTATATTAAATATTTTGTTAAATGTGTTATCGAAAATAACTAAATGAACATTTTATATCGAAAAATTTAATTACATTAAATAATCATTCATTACAAAATAAATTTTGGATTTAGAAGACAAATGTTCCTGAAAACTATAAAGGAAGTATTGGCATTAAGACAATAATAATTCTCAGGAGTTTCATTATTATATTTCCTTTAGGGACGACATTTTATTAGATAGGTTTTCATTAATCAATGGAAAATTTTACAAGGAAACGTAAAGAATCAAGTAAATCAAAATATTTTCTTTGATACTTTTTATATCTATATATATATATTTTAAAATTGTTTATATTTTGAAAGTCATAGATCATTAATTACTTCAAAATTTTATTATATAACTCGATACGAATGGTAATTAAGAGTAAATTATTATTTGTATAATTTATTATGAGAAATAACTAGTTAAAAACTCAAAAATTGAAATTTATTAGACTTAATTTAAATGAATACGAGAACCATTCGGAGTATGTCTCACCCTGCTAGCTTCAAGACACTGAAAGGAGAAAACTGTCCGT
Organism: Rhamphomyia laevipes; assembly: GCA_963920725.1. Taxonomy (NCBI): domain Eukaryota; kingdom Metazoa; phylum Arthropoda; class Insecta; order Diptera; family Empididae; genus Rhamphomyia; species Rhamphomyia laevipes. The sequence goes on along the minus strand of OY987255.1, from coordinate 3,768,837 downwards.
TCTAAAAATTACACTGAAATATGCGTGAAGGAAAGTTGGGATTTGTTCATTCGAAACTATTTAAAAAACGGACCAACAAGGCTCCTTCATATGAACAGGAAAAAACCAGAAGAATGGTAGACTCCAGGACAATGCAACTATCTACATACAATTGGACTATCAGCGAACAAAGTGTGTTGGTTCTGCGAGACATGAAGACAATACAGCAATATTAATAACTCGGTTCTGTCACTGAAGCAGCTGTACTGCACAATCAGCAGTACGAGCTTAATGACGTATATAGGTGCAGTCATGAGAGCTATATGATCTAAAATGTTAGAATAATTATCAATTAATGAATAATTTTTTGATTATTAGATCAAAATTTTAAAATGAATATTATAAATTTAATATATACTCATTTCTTATTCATTTTATACTAATTAAATTAAGTAAAACAGATATTAAATAATGGCAATTAAATATTATAATAAATTATTTATAAATGCTATAAATTTTCTAAATTTATATTGTCTTAAACCATATAATAAATTTGTACGAAGGATAAATGTATTTTGATATTAAATTTTTTGCGTATCATCAGATTACATAAAATTCCTTTTAAAAATTCTTACTTTTAATATGCTAAAATAATATATAAATCTATATAACTTTTCCCCCAAAATTAACGCCTAATCCTCATTATAATACCATTTAGTCCTCTCTTCATAATATACAAAAAAAGCCACTAATTACATTTAAATTTCGCACTATTACCAAAAAAAAAAAAGATAAAGCATGTTTCACTCGTAAATATTTTAAATTCCGAATTGAACAAGGAATAATAATTCATAAAGGATATTCACGCACAAATCCCTATATAATTAGATGATATAACGAGTAGGTATAATAAAAAATTTGTATTAAATTTATGATTGTGAATTTAATATAATAAAGTTGACGAGAAAACATGTAATTTGAGTAATGTACAAATTCAAACTCATCACAAATAGCGAAATTATATTAAATTCATCTGCAATTGCAAGACATTATTCAAACCGTAACGCAATACGTAATGAAATATTGTTATTAACGAAATTATGTTATACATAACGTTTTATAAATTAAATTATTTTAAAATAATATGAAAAACATAACGATAACGTAAATAATTTGTTTCGTTTTTTGTTACACAATTAACTAATTCAGCTAAAATCTAACATTTTGTACAAAAAATATTGACCTAACGTTACGTAGTGTAACTTTATATTATGTTTTTTACAACTCTGATATAAATATATGTAATATTTACACTTGGAAATTTTTATTTTTATAGACATTGTGATATTTTGATGATTAAAATTAATAAATAAAATAGAAAATAATTTTTATAATAAATTTTTTTATTATTATTTTATTTAATATGAAATTTTATTTGTCCTGTACACATTTGAAAAATCATTGAAAATTAAATTCGTTATCTTTGAATAAATAAAGCAAAATTATACGAGAGTTGTTTCAAAAATCTTTTAATATTTTTAACTTTCATAAGAATATAAAATAAGTTTCATTAAAATCTGTAAATTCATTTTTTGTTATCCTAATTTTTAAAGTTAACATGTAATTATTGATATCGAGCTGTGATGTTCTTTGTTTTAAAAGGTTTATGAACAACACAAATTCATGCGAAGATGGAAAAGTATTAAAGGAAACTGTTCCTTCATTTCCAACTGTTCACAGATGTGCTTTAGAGTACAAGTATTTGCTATTCCCACGATCTAAAACACCACCACTACACACTCAAACGAACAATCAAAAGAATGGTTAGAAGCTTGGTTCAAGTGTACCAAAGAAGGCAAAGATGATTCCATCAGGAGGAAAGGTTGTGTCATTAGTTTTTTGGGTTTCAAAAGGAATTTTGTTGATCAATTATCTTCAGAAAGGTAAAATAATTAACAGAATAGATACAAGTAATTGATGCCGTGTTGTTATTTTGCAAGTATTGATACAAATCATTATAAACATTAGCAATTTTAGAAAAACGATGAACTAAGTGTATTAAGCACAAAATTCGTTCTTTTTTATCGCTTTCAAAAATTACCATACAGCCATCGTAAATATCCTTAACAGTTGTAGGCAATATTTCCAAGTGCAAATCTTGGGTTAGGAATACGAAATATTTTTGAAATTTAAAAAAATTTATATGAATAAATTCTAAGCTTTGTGTACTTAATTTTATGAATATTTATTGCTAACATTAATCTTCACTAAAGAAACAAAATAATGAATTAAAATAATTTTACTTATACTAAATAGGTTTTAAAACTTAAAGGACTAAAGGTTCAAAAAAACAATATGATTTTATCTGTTTATATATTTAATTTACATTGTTAGTTTTATTTTTTTTTACGAATCCTTTTTGTTACCAACAGCGTAATAGAGCCATGAATTTCAAAAATATAAAATTTAAGAAATGTCTCATAATTGTTAAACAAGGACACGAATTCTATTATTATTTTTAAAGGACCTATTTAAAGAACACTTAAATATTTGTTTAAAAATTTAAAGAAGTTAGCAAATTTAAATATAATTTTCATTAATTTGAATTATACTATAATTAATCACAATATTTTGTATAATTTATTAAGGTAAATTTGTCCAGTTGATTTTAATAAAGGACTAGATTTTTATTTCCAGCCTTTCCTCAATTCTTTCATGACTGTTTACTGTGGAGGCTTTTTTGTTGTTTATTAATAGCAAAAGTCACATTAAATTAATTATTCCCATCTGAATTTTTTTCGTTAATGAATTGAGTGAAATCCTTTTTTTTTTTAATTTACTTTTGATAGATTTAATCTGAAATTTAAATCTGAATAATTTTATAAATCGCATTTTTATACGTTTTTCATTTTACGTATTATTATTTTAAATCAATTAAAAATAAAGTACATTATAATAAAAATTCAGTTCAAAAAGAATATTTAATTTTGAATTTATTGTCGTATTATAAAGTATGGAAAAAATCGTGCGTAAAAATCGTTATTTTGATGATTTTGCACGTTTTCATATTTCACAATCTAAAAATTAAATTTTCCCAATATTTTTATTGTTCGAATTATGTGCGTGTCCCTGAAAGGAAACATCACAAAGATTTTTATGAAAATGCGTATTTTATGCTGGATAATGAAAATATTACTAATCAAATCAAAATCATTTTAATAAATAATTCAAAGAATATCCGATAACCACAACAATTTTTTCTATTAAATAATGATATAAAGAAGAATTTGAAAATAAAATATAAAATATTATTTATTGTGGAAAATGGAAAGTTCATTTTAATTTATGTAATTTCTAAAATAAAATAAAATATTTAAATAAAATTGTTACTGTGATACGCAGGAAATTAAAAACCAATTTTCCTATAATTCTGTCATTAAATTGATTCTGAAAATTATTTTTAATTTGATGCTACAAGTTTAATTAATCAATTAAGTTTAATTTCATGATCTTATTAAAATATTTTATTGAAAGCGGAGGAATTTAGGTTAATTATCAGAACCCAAAAATTCTGGGAACACAATAAAATTGTTTTTATACAACAAATTACATATAATTACTAGATATTTATTTTACTCTTAATAACAATTGGTACAAAAGGATAAAAACAGAAAATAAATATTTTCAGTAGTATCACAAAGGCTTCAATTCACTACCTACTTTATACACAAGACATACCATAAGGTAATAATGTAATGATAGCTATTTTTACTGATGACACAGCTATTATTTAAATTGATAAAGACAAAGAAAATTCGACAATTTAATTATTTTCATAAAGAAAGTAAATGACTGGACTAAAATAAAGTCAACGTACACCAACTTTAAGAGGAACTTAATTTTATATATTGTCCATTAGGATGGAATTCCGAATTGTCTACCTGTTTAGACATCTGTACTATACAAAAAGAACAAATGAAGAAATGATTTAAACATTTCGAAATAAAAGTATTGCTTGGTAATATTTTGAACTCACAATTGTACATACGAAATGCTGATGAACATCGTTAATTCGATTAGCGAAGAAACTGAAAGATTTGCAGAAAAACAGGAAGCATAAATCTATCGAGAAATGGGCGCAGTAATAAATGTTCCCGGCAACATGATAAAACTTCTTATGAGGACCAAACCTCACGAGCTTATCGTCTACGAAAATTCAGTATGAATTGTTTGAGTTGTATTTAAAGCTATCTCATCCAATACATGGATGAGTTAGCTTTTTCATCTCCCTAGACTTCAAAATATATTGATAAAAACGCGAATTATACAAACTTTAGTTACATCTATTTTTCGGAATATGCTGAATAGTTTAATAGAAATATTGGATACACGGAAAGGGTTAAATTTTTTAATATATTTTTTTAATTAAATATATTTTTGAATGTTGAATCGTTGTTTACTTACTCCCCCAATAAAAGTTGGTCTCTTATTCCTAGTAGTTCCGCTGTATTATTTATGAGGTAGCATAAAGAAATTGGTATCGATATTAAATTAAATATTTTATTTATTGTTATCCCACAAATATTTTTAAAACTTGTAAAAAAATTTTTGTATCTTAGAATTTTTTTACACTTGATTAGTTTTTTTTTCCTTTAATATAAAATTATACTTAATATTTTATTAAATATTAAATATTATTGGTTATCAGTTATCACTAAATTGATTGATTGATTTTCTTTGTAAATCATAAATCAAAAATTTTACGGTTTTATAGATAAGTATATTGTTTAAAATGGCCTCTAAACATTTTGTTTATGATAATAAATGATCATAAGTGGTTATACACTTTCAAACAATATAAGTATTCTAAAATATATCTAACAATTTCTAATATTGAGGCCAATTTATTTGATATAATTTACTATTTTCAAATTGTTAATAATATTTTACAAACATCGAATAAACAATGATTGATTGATTGATTGTCTTTATATACAGTCTGCATCCATAAAGATTTAGAGATTAAGTGATTTAGAAGAGAATCGTAAAAATAACGTATAAATGTAAGAGCAGCTTAAGTCAAAAATAAAAAATATTCAGGACTGAATTTACAATATGTAAAAATGATTCAGTGAAATAAGTATAAATGCAATATCATAATATCAACCAAATTGCGTATATACGTGATGGAAAATATGCCGAATTTAACTACAGTACTTAAAGTTATTAAATTCGTAAAAAGAACATTTAAGACTTATAACATAAATATTTGGAACTTGTTATTATAGCTATTACAAAATCTTAAATTTAAATTTTAAAATTGTATTTATAGTATAAAAGTAGCTTAATGTTGAATTATGATTGTGAAATTTTAATTTGCATATCAGAAATAATATCTTATGTTGAATTAAGTTATTTTTTAAAACCATAACCAGTAATTCTATGTGCACTTAACTACCATGAATTTTGAAATTAACTACTTTTACAGAAAAAAATAAACAATTTTCAACCAATTATGATCTGAGAATGTACTTAGATCAAAGGTGTTTACTTCAAATGCTTTTAATCATAACTTTAACCAAAAATACAGCCAATATTAATAATGTGGAATAACACAAAAAATAGGTTGGAAAGATAAATGAATAATAATACGAAAAAATATTAATTTTCATTAAAATCGACTTAAGCGACTCTTACATATTGCCAATGTCACTATAGCGTTTAATATCGCGTAACTCGTAACATAACCAATACAAGTTAAATTTTAATTACATAATTTTCCAGTGTGTTAATACTGATTAATGTGAAAATAACTTCATTAAAATTTATGTAAAAATTTTACTAAAATATTCTTACTTATGTTACTAAAAGTAAATTTTATTAACCATCAACAACCAATTCACCACTAAGTATTGTCCTTATATTACAATTATATAGTGTAATTTTTGGTAATGGAGAAATAAATTATACTAAATTGAAATATTTCAAATACAAACTAAATATCTAACAATTTTTTATTAATGTAAACATGATTTAAAAATATTTCTATTCATTTTCTAAATTGTTTTGCGAAATTGTAAACATCTATAAAAACAAATTTACAAGTTTTTTTATGTAAAAATGGAATTACATAGAAATAATTTCACTATTTTGTAATAATCATTAAACCTTCCTTAAAATCTTAATTTAATTAATTTAATAAAACTTACCATTGTATAAATTGCACTAGCAAAACTTCCTTTCCATACGGATTTCCAAAAACAACATGAATTTAATATTGTCATATTTTGTGATTGAATTATGTAGCTTACATGTGGATTACAGATTTCCTTTTTATTATTCCTAAATATTTAACAATAATATGAAAATTATTTGGTGTGGTGGACTGTGGACATATATAGTTTCTAAAAGGATTTTGACATGGACAATGCAATAAATTATAAAACCTGAAGCAAAATTATTTAGGAAAGCATGAAAAGGATTTAATAAAATTTTATTGTAATTAAAGAATATTATTTTCGGTATATAATTTAATCCTTTTAAATCTTTCAAGAAAATTGTATGAATGGAAAATAATATAAATAAGGAAATGCCAATTTAATTTTAAAATAGCATACCATTTATTATTAGGCAAATTTTGTCCTTTTGATTTAATATGAAACAATTTATAAAATTTTGATTAAATTTAAAGAATAAATGTATCAATAATGAAACCATATTTAATGGTGTCATGACTGTAATATATTACAGAAGCCAAATGACTTTAAAATGTAAATTTATTTAAACGTTTATTTGAATATAAAGTTAAATTGAAAAATTTATTTTTTCTCTGTTTTTCCTAATTTTATATATTCATTTTCAATAGTTACCTAAAATTTGAATATTGTATAAATTAACTAAGAGACAATTAATTAATGGTTTGGCTTCATTGATTCAATGACGGTTTCGTGTTTATTTTAAAAAGAAGTATTATTTTTCCTTATCCACTCCACTTGGGAGCATTAGGGGCTCAATGAGGTTTCGTTGTTATATTTTCGTGACATTATTTCAATAAAATAATTGCTAGTAATAATTTATTATTTTATTTTGATGTAAAAATGTTTTATATTGATTTTTGTCTTGAAACTGAATTTATTTTAAAAGTTAACTTTTATAAATTTTATGAAAAATTTAAAAACATTCACTTTAATAAATTGTTCTTAAAACATTATAGAAAAAATATTAATAAAGTTTTATTTCCAACCAATTTTCATAAAACTTAAATTATTATAAATAGTATTGTAAAATTTTATACGATTTTCACGTATATTACGAAATTCACTTTTAGTTTGAATTTTTTTATAAAGTTTTTCACAAATTTTCCGGTCTTATGACAAGAATATCTCACGTTGAACTATTGAAATTAATGTAACGAAATTTGTTTTTTATATTAAATTTAATTTCGAAAATAAAGAATTATCATTTTTTTTAGATCTGCGCAAAATCTATCTCAAAACAGCTTTTAAAAACATTTTGCAAATTATTAAAAAAGTTGCAACAGAGTGTAAACAATTTCCGAAATCATTACTTATTTAGTTCCGGATAAGAATCTAATTCCTGAGGTAATAATATATAAATTCAAAAGTAAATCGGTATTTATTATTAAGAATTTTACTAATATTTTCAATACACGATTTGAATTTATAAATATTTTTATGTTTTTTATCATAAAAAAAAAATGATGTAGTAGTAAAAGTTTAGTAGTAATATTAAATTTTATATAAAAAAAAACTTATTAACAGCATTCACTAAGCTATATTATAGCTTAGTGAATCCAGTAAAAAATGTTTACACATAATTTAACCATAATTTCTGATTAAATATTTGAAACATTCTGTAAAAATAGAGTTATAAAAGTTAACTTTTTTTCACTACTATGGACTAGTTAGTTTAAATATAGTTCAAATAGTTACAGGGAAAACATAAATGAACATTTAAATTAGTGAGACAACTACAGTAGATTTGAATTAATTGGGAAAAATTAAATTGAATAACGTTGTAATAAATTAGCTTTTTTTAATGTAAAATGTTCAAGTTTTTATATCAATAATTTGCATTTTATTCTATCACTAAAATCATAAATAAAATTTCAATATATTATCACACGTACGTAGCCAATAAAGAAACAAAAAAAAATCGTTTTTTTTTTATTCAAATCTTAATATATATTCAAGTCACATATTATTTTTTATTTATTCACCAAAATTCTCAATATTTTTTTTTAGGTAAATTACAATTTTTGTATTGACAGCACATTTTTGTTAAAAGTTAAAACCTAATCAGCACTTTCGGAAATTGTAACCGTATTTTGCAAAAAAATTTTTAATATTTTAAAAATAACAAAGTTTTGTTGGAAGTGGACTTTCGTTATTATAAATTAGTTGAGTTTTAGTTGTCTAGATTCTTTCATTTCACGAATATTTACAATGAAGATTGATTTTGTTTCTAATACGGAATAGAAATAACTAGATTAAATTAATTTGCATACCTTTAGGCTGATTAAATTTATCTCGTTTTGATAATTATTGACAAAAAAAGTTAATCCAAATTTATTTAGGTTATTTATTAAAAAAATTGATTTATGAGGATATTTCAAAAATTTTAAAATTTTGCAGAAAAAAGTTAAGATTTTAGAAATGTATTTAAATTGCTCATAAAAGTTTTAAATTTTTTTTCCAGTGACATAAAACTTATTTTATAGTTACTGCGTATCAAACATTAGTTCACTAGGATGGCTATTAATATTTTCATTACAACTTACTCCAAACATGTACAAATCAGTAAAAACAATTGTCAAAAAAATCTCGAATACCAAACGTCTTTAACCATTTCAAATATTTATTTGAATTGACTTCTTTTTCACGAGTTCAAGCTATATCTGAATTCAGCGGGACATATTATGACCCAACTTATATCGAAGTTACTTACATAAATGTTTATATGCATTTTTTTTATTAGAATTATAAGTATAACGCTGAATTTTGGATTTGTGATAGACTCCCATAATATTTTGTTTGTCAACTAACACCAGAATCTTAAAATTGTAAGGACCATAGATAAATTTTGTCATCTTATAGCTTTGTCCTTTCAACAAGTAATTAATTCTATATTAAATTTACAAATAAAAAACAAATTTCAATAATAAACTAATTTTTGTATTTGTTAAAATTTTTGTAATAAGAAAAATATTTTTATTTATATTTTATTAAAAATAAAAAAAAAATCGTTTTTTGTATATAGATGTGTTATGTGTAATGCAAGAAGCTTAAATTCTAATTATATCACTGATAAAATGCAGAACAATATAATATTTTATATAAAAAAAATGGAAAAATATTTATATAAAAAAAAAATTATTAAAAAAATTTATACTATTTTCTATATGTATTACAAAAAGGCATTGAATTGAGAAGAAGTGTAAAATTGTGTATATTTTGTTCTTAAAAGCTTTTTTCTTAAAGAAAATAAAAATACAACAGAATTTTCCTTTCTAAAAAAAGTCTATAAATGTTCCCTGTGTGAATTAGTGTATAATATATTAAATAATTTTCTAATAATTTTCCAGTAGTTTGCTCCAAAAATAGCAACTACAGGTTTATACAAATTAATTATATCTCATAACAGGATTCCGTAGAACTAATTGAGTTTCTTCAGATATAATTGGTAATGAATTTGTCCAATGATATTTTATTAAATGACTTATACTATCAAAAACTCGATCTTTGGTCCTAACAATACCATGTGGATCAACAAGTAATAAATGTTTTGGATTAGTTCCCTCTAAACCTGTTAATACATATTGTCCGGGTTTACCTTGAGATTCACGAACCAAAAAATCACCATCATTTTTTAATAAAGCTTCAGCAACTGGTCGACTAATTGCAGAATGAAACCAAGATTCAGTTAAAAGTTGTGATCTACTAACTTCAGCGCATAATGAAAACGCTTCTAAAATAAATAAAATTTAAATTGTTTTATATTTTGTTTTAATATTAAATTTATTATTTACGAATATCGAAGACATCACGTGAGGTTCCACTATTCACTATTGCAGCTGTATTACTATTTGCGTCTAAATTAATATTGCAATGTTGTTTTATATTCGAATCCGGTGGTGGACTATTTAAATCAATTAAATTACTGTTTAATCTTTCACGTGGTTTCTTTATATTTAATTTTGTTATTAATTTTTTTGATAAATTATTTTCACATAAAAGATCTGGTGGTAATTTACCAGGTAAATCGTTGTAATAATCTTTTTCGTAATCTTTTTCGATGTTGAAATTATTAACGCATGGACTGAAAATATTTTAAATTTCAATATATTGTGTTGAACTAATTAATTGTATATTTATATAGAATTTCCAAACTTACTGAGTTTTATTAATTGCATTAAATCTTAGCATAAATGCTTTACCAATTGTTAAAATTAAATCTTGTGTTTGATCACCTCCACATTCAAGAACATAACAAGCACGCCATCCTTCTTCATTTTTCGCTACATAAGCTAGAAAATCAAGTGTATCCTAAAATTAAATTAAAATGTATATAGAAAAATAATTTTGTTTAATATTTTTTATTCTCGTTTACATTGTCACCGCCTGAAGCAAATGAGATTCTTGGCATATCATGATTAACAATTAATTCACCAGTTTCACTATTTACCAAATGTAATGATCGGCTTGAAACATTTATAATAACATTTGTACCAGCATTTGTCATGCATGGTCGATCTGAAATGTATTGAAGAATTTTTTTATCCAATCTTCGTTTCCTTTGGCTTTTTAAACCAGCAGTTTCACAAACAATATTTATACATTCCCTTGAATAGAATAATAATTATTCGACATTAATATTTATAAAAAAAAAGTGTATGTAGAATTTACCTTGCGACTAATGATCTAGTACCAAAATCCAAAGTTTTCATAGATGTTTTTACTTCCAAACAACCAATATACTTTAAAAGAATAGAAATTATTAATTTAAAAATTGATTATTCGCAATTATAAAATAATTTTACATACCCGAACAGTGAATGTTACTCCATTTTTCATAATTAATTCATCTGGATACGATGAACTTCCACCGGTTGCACCCGCACTGCTATTTTTATAAGATTTTTCTTCAAATTCACTCAAGGCATTTCGTGACATTTTATCGTTTTTTCTTGTTTACCTAATTAAATTAAAATTAATTAACAAATATATTTTTTTAATTAATTCTTTGAACACTTTATTATATCATTTTATGTTATTACATTAATTGTTATTGGTGGAGTGGGGAAATGTTATCTGATTCATAAAACCAATTCTTAGAAACTCGGAAAATCACATAATTTTTGAAGGATATCTTGAATAAATATTTCTTATTTATTTAAACACTTTAAAATAATATGGTAAAATATAATGATAAATAAATGATTCTCGATTTTGTGTATAGAAATTAATGAATTATTATTGAATTCGCGATATGCTATGCTTCAGTCAAATTTCTTTCTTATTTCTTTATGTAGTTGTTTGTAGTAGAGTAGAATTTCTTATTTTTCTAATGAAATGAATGAACTGAAATGTGGTTGAACATAGCATATATTTCTTTCTACAATATCGCAAGCTACAAACTATTTGTGTTGTTGTTCCAATTCCAAAATGAACTTAGAAAAATTAAACTAGTAGTTTAGTTACATATTTTTTATTGTTTAATTTTGAACTACAAAGTTTTTAATTTCATTTATATGAAAATTGCAGATACATTTTCTATCAGAAGATAATGGCTTTTATTCTATTTTAACCTATCAAAATAAAATAAGATACAATGATCTCAGGCACTGTTATGCTTCCAACTTCCAAGTGAAGGCAACTATCTGAAAAAAGTGATTAGAATATACGGTTTTTTAGGGAAACATTTTCACTAAATATATTATTTCATCAGTAAGGATATGTATGTACCATTGCAGAATACCATAATGGCTTCGCTTTTAACTCGAAACTCACTTTAAATAAAGCCAACCATAGCTGTCCAATCCTGCGTCACTTTTTCTATATGCATGAAAAATACAAAACATGAAAAATAATAAAATTAAATTTAATATACAAATACGAACGAATTCATACGAAGAATAAATTGAACGAATAATATCAAATCGAACGAGAAATTATTAGTTCAACAATTAATGAAAATATATGGCCTGGCATCACCATTTATATTAAATTTCCCTCCAAAATTTAAAAATGTTAGAAGGAATTCGTTAGTTTTTTATACTTATATACTTTTAGAAAATCTGAAATAGAATTCATAATTTACATTTTTCAGAAAATCAACTTAAAGACATAATGCTGGGCTTAGTAACAAATTAAGTAAATCAATTGAAAATTTGTGAATTTATGAGAAAAGTATTACTGTTAATCAACACTTATAAATTAAAAATTTGAATAAAACAGAACAAATAATAAAATAAATATTGTAACTAATTTGATTTAAAATATTTTTAAATTACTTTTTACTACATTAAATTCAGAAAAAGAAGACAAAAATTGGAAATTTAAACGAAAAATGTGAAATTTGAATACGACGTAATAAAAATATTGAAGACAGTAAATTAATAAATTTAACTATTGAGCAAATACTAAAAAAATACAATAAAATGATATCGTAATTTGATAAGTTGCTACGAAAATAATGAAATTAAAAATCAACAATTTTAATTTGCAAAATATTTTTAATAAATAAAAATTAAATTTACCTTTTCTAAATCCTTTGTACGGACTTGTTCTTAATTACCGCATTTTACCTTTGCTCTTAATACTTAGGAAAATTATTCCAGGTAGTCGGCAATTATGTTTTACCTTTTTTTCATGTTACGGAAGCTTAGTCCTAAAAATTACCTGTTTAAAATTGATTTGCATTATATAAACTGCAAAGTAATTGATTTAGCAGTTCAGTTTGAATTTAAACAGAGTAATTTATACATCGCTAAATTTTAATTTAATTAAAGTAATTTTTTTAATCGAGTATTTTATATAAAATTATTATAATGTCAGGAATCGAAATAGTCAAAGAATTATTTACATATTGTCGTATACCAGGTTGCCGATGGTATGGTAATTGTAACGATATAAAACATCATTTCAACATATTTCATCCACATCAACAAATTAGTATGAATAAGAATGGTTCATACTTCGAGATGAGTTTTGATGATCTACAATGCAAAAAACCATTTCTTCTAACAACAAAAGATAATGGAATTTATTGGTTTGCTCCGAACGAGAATGAACAACGACCAAATCAATTTTCAAAAGGAATATTTGCGATTGGTGAATCTGAACGTATTCAATATTACATCAAGTTGGGAACTTTAAAAACAAGGATAATGGAGATATTAGGTCCTTATCAAGCTAAAGAAGAGCAATCAAATCAATATGATTTTGATATGCAACTGGACTATATGAAACATTTAAGATTAACAATGATTCCAAAAGTAGTAATTTATTTTGGTGATTTTGAAGAGGAAGACGACGAAAGCGATGAAATAGCACAACCTTTGCTAGCAAAACTTCAGGAACACCTTCAATACAATTGCAAATATTCAACATTTATTTGTACTGCTTGTGTTAAACATATATCAGGTGAACCTAAGTCTTGGCGAGATCGTCATTATTTATGTAATAAATGCCACCAACTTGTTTTGTTATGTTCACAGAATCCAGAGATGATCCCGAGTTAAATATGTAAAATTTTATATGTAATTTAATTTTAAAATGTAAAAAATAAAATAAAAAATAATTATTATAAATCCAAAATCAAAATATTTTTTACTTTTCTTAACTAAGAAATATTAACTCTGTTAATATTAGAATTTAAGGATATTTATAACTAAACATTTAAATATGTATATCAAAATAATCAACATTAATAAACTACAAACTCAACAAAGATTATTATGTAATTTTAAAGATCTTTTAAATTGATTTGTTGAAATTAAAACTAAACAATTTAAATTATTAGTTGCCAACCAAGCACAACGGATGAAATTTCATATATCAAATTTAGTTATAATATTTATATTAAAATTTTCTGTGAAATAGAAATTAATTTTGTTTTGCATTTCCAAGTAAAAGGTGAGAAATTTTTTAAAAGTTTTCCTAATTTTTATGCTGTAATTTAAGTTGCTCCAATTCAAATCCAATTTTTCCTGATAAACTATTTCGCAGGCAAAAGTTACTTAGTCTAATTCTTTTATTAGAACTTTAACATGTTAAACAAAATTATTTTTAATTTAACATGATAAAACCCATCCATGAAAATTCTATATAAATAAATAGATTATGATTTAATGTTAAAATATTTGAAATTTTATCACAACAATATTGTATCGATATTTTCTTAACACCCTCTAAGGACTCATTTTAAATTAATTATCTTCCCTTATTTTAAACAAGCAATTTTTTATTCTTAACAAACTCTAATAAGGAACGTTCTGCATTTACAATATTGCATCTATAGAAAATGATATAGTCTTGTCTAGACAGTTTTCAATTTCGGTCTTCTCAAAAACATCGCCGTGTCAAAAGTAAGTAATTATTTTTAAAATGCAAAAATATTTGAAATAATGTTGTAGTAATTGACAATAATTGTCAGGATCCATTTACACAAATTAATTACGGAATCCTTGGAGATACTCTCAGCTATCCTTATGAACTTTGTATGTAATTAATATTTGTTATTTTTCATGTTCCTCTTATTAGAGGAAAAATATTTTATGAATTATGAAGCATTAATTGTAAACTTCGAAGCAATTTGTGCTTAGTAAATTGGTGGTCACTGCAAATATACATACATTAAATATCCGCAGATGTGCGTTGTAAAAAGGAATATTGATTTCTTTGATAGGCACAACCGAGAGGCATGTTTTTCAACAGAATGTATCATGTTCCAATTTCTGTGAAAAGTCTAATCGATGGTTTGGTTAGAAAGAATTTTATTCGTTTTCTTAGAATTAGGGTTTCTCCAGAATAGTTTGGTGTGTGTTCACCCTACCGAGTTTTGCCATCTAAGATAATGTGTTTCTTGTGCCCAGGTTGCAATTAACTAAATACTTAGTTAAGAACTGGTTCATCCGAATTAGTTATAAATCAATATTGATTTTGCATCAATCTAACACAAAATTCTCATATACATAATTTTTATTTCATATTCAGTTATGTGCCATGGAAAATTACCAGGACATTTGTTAATTTGTTATACATAATTATAAGGTAATTATTATTTACCTTTGTATTCTAATTAATTTAATTAATTAAATTTACCATGATTTAATTAAATAAATTTACCAATACTTTGGACGGACCTGTTCATAAGTACCGTATTTTATCCTGTTCTGAATTCTTAGGAAAATTATTACAGGTAGTCGTCACATATGGTCTGTAATTATGTTTTTACACATTTATTCAAGTTCCGGAAACTTAGTTCTAAAAAATTACCTGTTTAAAATTCATTTGCATTATATAAACTCCAAATTAATTGATTTTTCAGTTCAGTTTAATTTTAAATAAAGTAATTTATTCATAACTACAAACTAATTTTGTTTAAACCGAATAATTTATAAAAATAATTGCAATAATGTCAACATTTAAACAGGTCCAACAATTGTATACATATTGCCGTATACCATGTTGCCGATGGTATGGTAATTGTAAGGATATAGAACATCATTTCAACATATTTCATCCATATCAAAAACTAAGTATTAAAACTATGGATGAATCATATTTCGAGATGACTTTTGATGATCTAGAAAGCAGAATGCCATTCCTGTTATCAACAGAAACTGGAGTTTATTGGTTTGCTTTCAACGAGTTTGAACAACGAGCAAATCAATTTTCA
Organism: Rhamphomyia laevipes; assembly: GCA_963920725.1. NCBI lineage: Eukaryota > Metazoa > Arthropoda > Insecta > Diptera > Empididae > Rhamphomyia > Rhamphomyia laevipes. The sequence continues at coordinate 3,752,937 of OY987255.1, read as the reverse complement.
AAGGGAATATTTGCGATTGGCGGATCTGAACAAATTATGTATCACATTAAGTTAGGAACTTTACAAACAAGGCTAATGGAGATACACGGTCCTTTTTATGCACGGCAAGAGAAATCATATCAATATGATTTTGAAATTCAGTTTGACTACATGGACTATTTAAGATTAACAATGACACCAAAAGTAGTCATTTATTTTGGTGATTTTGATGAAGAAGCTGATGAATATGATGAAATGGAAAAATCATTATTAGCAGAAATTGCAGAAAGCCATCATGATATTTGTACAAATTCAAGATTTGTTAAAGAAGAAGCTGAAGAATATGATGAAATGGAAAAATCATTATTGGCAGAAATTGCAGAAAGCCATCATGATATTTGTACAAATTTACATCCAGAGATGATTACTAATTAAATATTTAAAGATTACATAATTGTAAATTTAATTTTAAATGTTTAAAAAATAATTATTGTAAATACAAAATCAAAATATTTTTTACTTTTCTGGACTAAGAAATAGTTTTAATCATGATTAAAAATTATAAAGAATCAACAAAAATGATTTGATTATATAATTAGGACCGGAATATTTATATTGAATAATTGGAGTGAAAATTAGATTATCATTCGTTTGAAAATCTACCTATATTATAAATTTAATAATGAAACTTCATATTGTAAATAAAGGTATATTAATATTAACTACCTTTATATGGGAAAAAATTAATTTAATATATTTCGCATAACATTTTTTAATCAGAATATACTAATATCTAGAAGATTATCTGAAAATACATAGTCAAACTAAAGTATATTTAGTTGAACAAACCATAAATCATTCAGCAGATTAATATCAACATAGAGACAGCTCTAGTATAATAAAGAAATCGTTGATTAGATAAATTGACAGGCTGTTTTTATTGGTACATAAATAAAATTTATTAAAGAGAATAAATTATATTAAAGTTTTTTATTTTAATTTTTACTTAAAGTATTTCAAGAATAAAATTAAACTGATTTCGAAAACTAAAGATTCATAAAAATTATATAAATCGTAATACTAAATACTCACAAGTAAATTGTGAGTAGCTTTACCGATCATTAAATTGAATAACATTACGAATAGAAGAAGAAAATTATTGCAATCGAAATGACAAATTGATTTAAATTAATTTTCTGAAATTGTAATCATCTAATAATATCATATTTTAGTTACTTACACTTCTATGTAATAAGGAGTTTATAAGATTGAAAATTCTAAATGAATGGTGAATTAGAAAATGATGGACTAAATATAAATTTATAAGTTGCAAAAGTAAAATGACTCCTTTGTCAGTTATTATATATAGAAAGAGATCAAAACTTATACAAAAGTTTGTATGGATGCAAATTTATAGATTAAATCCTCTAAAAAAGTTCAACCCTTATAAAATGTACGGCAGTGTAGATAAACTTTCCCATTATGTGAACAGCAAATTTTTTAATAAAATTTTTTTTTTTTATTTTTAATAAAATAAAATAATGATTTTAAAATTTTTACTAATAATGATTTTTCATATATATACGCTACATACGTCATACGTATATTATATGAATTTTTTTACAGCTTAGCTTCCAGCACCGCTCATAGCGTCACTCTGTTCGTGCACTTAGAGTTGTCATAAAACATTCATAGAACATCGCATGCGATTAGTTTTTATAGCTTCACACTGTACAATTTACATCACGTGATTTATGAAATGTCCGATAATGTAAATTGCACTTTAATAATTTCACATACCTTGAAAAATATTTGAAGTAAGACGACGGTGATACATTTTTTCTAATATCTTTAGAGTTGGGTTTTTAGTATTTTTTTTAGATACCTTGGAAAACTGTTAAACTCACGGATACTCGTAATTTTTTTCATACATTTATATTTGGCAGGTTTTAAATACCTTATAAATACTTATGTTTAATTAAACTGTTTAAACATTTTTACAATCAATATAACAAGATACTTTGAAGACTACCCACAAACTATACTAAAAAAAATCATTTTTCATTCTATTTTGATTTCGAAAGTCCCTACCATGTCAACAATTACATGAACCCACAGAAATTTTATTGAAATGTTTGTACTTATTTTAATCTTATTTTGTCTGGAAAACTATGATAATAAAATAACATTTTACATATTCAAATATAGTTTAAAAAAAATGTTAAAAATTCTTTAACATTTTTATATAGTATATAAATTTAAAATATGTTATCAGATATTCGCTTCTTATACATAATTAATAAGTTGAATTTTCATAAAATTTCATCTTTGAAAATAAAGTAATGATTCTTTTAATTTGCAAAAGTTTGGGTAATAAAATTGATTTTATTATACATTCAAAACTAATATAATTTTATTAGTCGCGAAAGTGCAATTTAGCAGATAGGAATAATAAATGTTATGATACGTAAAGATATGAAGAGAAACGACCTCAATGGAAATAAAAAGATTTTTAATTTTTCAATCGTTTAAAATAGAAAAAAATCCAATTTAAACTTAAATTTATTAGAATTGAAAAATTGATTATTGTACAGTCCACCAAATTAATAATGAAATATGGTTTTATTTTATAGATTAACATTTAAGTTTCTTGACATAATATTTAGCACCTATTAAAATTTTCAGACGAAAACAATTTGAATTTTGAATAACTAATCGGAAAATATAATTATAATTATTATTATAATATTTATTTTAAATAGTTATGTTGCCCATAGACTATCCAAATTACGACTATGGTTATCCAAATGTTGGAATTGGAAAACCATGCGCCACACATAACACAAACAACTTTTTTTTCAACCTCGAACTTGTTTTTGTCAACACTGTCAAAAAAGAATTTTAATAAATGTTTTTTTTGAAAAATAATTTTAATTTAATATATTAAATTACTTATAGAATATTGTACATCAAGAAACGTCATTTTGCCACAAAAATAAACATTGACAACCAAAATGGTTGTAAAACCACCCTACACATCACTATACAACTTGGCATATTTTTCAACTCTTTTGATGGTTAGACAGATCGTTTGGCGACCAATTTAGATAGTTTTTGGCATTAGAAATATTATCTAAATTTGAATATCATTAAAATATAAGAGTACGTTAGTTCATGTTTTTTGCCATATTCGGTGCCCCGGCCTTAAATCCATCCAAGCATTTCTAAACTTTACTAAAAGTTTACTAAAAGTTCCCATCGCGTTGTGTTTTTTGTTGATTCTTTGTGTCGACAATCTATGATTAATCTTACTACATGTGACCAGCCCAATTTCATTTTTGTATTTTCGCTATACTCCTATATCTGGTAATTGTTTGTTGTACGGCTTCTTCTAGAAATATTTAGTAAACACTTTTCCGTTGTTCTTTCTATTTTTCTCGATTTTCGTTTTTTGACATTTTGTAAGGTTTCCTTACATATTTACGATCCTTTAACAGTGTATTATAATTATTAAGAGAATCCTGACTTGAATATTAACCCTTGCCCTTTCTCTTTATATTTTGAATAGAATATTAACCCTTGCCCTTACTCTTTAAATGTTCAAAATTATTTTTCCTTTATAAATAAAATTCATGTAATAAAATTTAACAAATTTTTAATCATTGAATAATTTTCGTATAAATTAGAAAATTTTAATTTTTCTTTGACATTAATTCTTTGTAGAAATTTAACCTTCGTAGGTGGAAATGATAATTTCCATGATAACTTAATGACTCACATATATTTCGTTTACCTTTCGCGTAACAAACAAAATTTGTATTATTTATATATTTTATGGCATCAACAAATAAAATAGCATGTTAAATGATACATTTTTCAATTGAATAATTAAATGGAGAATCAATAAAAACTTATGATATTTGTCAATGTCCTTTACGAAAATGTTAATAAAAACTTGGAAATTTATAAGTATATAAAAATCATGATTTTGTTTTGTCAATTACATTTTTATATTTGACTTCATTAGTTTTAACAAAATATGTTGAATTCAGTAGTGAATAAAACTATATTAAAAAAGATTGAATTAAAATGAATACCCTTTTAAATTAAATTACTTTAATAAATTGGAATTATGATCATAAAAATTGTAAAAATTATATTCAATAATTATAAAAATTACTCCCTAAAAGGACGACAATGAATTATTAGGGATACTATTAATTCTGTGACCTCGAACATGCATTTTACTTTAATATTTATAAAAATTTCTTTGTTTGAAATCATTTCATTTTATTTATTATTATGATTATACAGAGAGAACATATGAAAGTGTTAAATCCATAACAACATCCTTGGAAATGTAACACAAAAAAGGATATTCTTTCATTTTCATTTTTATGTTGATAACATAATTTTTTGTTTGTTGTGTGGGATACTTGAAGCAATAACAATCAAGGTTATATAGTAGCGTTATCCTGGATGTATTAAAATAATATTTTATGAAAAATCATATTTTTCTAAAATCTACAAAATGAAATAATATTCTTTATAACATAAATTTAAATTTTGATTTTACTTTATTTCATATTTAACATGAAATTTATCAAGGATTAAACATAAAATTCTTCAAAGATTTATGAATTAATTTGCTAAATATTGCTGATAAGTTAACTTTAAGAAATATTATTTAAATGTCGTATCTAAAGCCGGTACGTAGTCATAAATTTCGTAAAGAATTATTCAAAAATTATTGTTTATCAAATATTGGAATTGTACTTTTCAAAAGATTTGAAAGTGGTTATTGCGGGCAGAGCATCGGGTATGATATACAAAATTTGGTAAACATTTTGCCACCGGACTGTTTACAAATAATTAGCTTATAATTGATAATGAACTTCACTAAAATTATTTAAGTTAAATCAATTTATCAAACATAAAACTTTGTAATTTAAATTACCAAAAATAAATAAATAAAATAAATTAGTTTCAATTACATTAAATTTTCTGTTCTGCATCCGTAGGGCGGAATATTGTTTACCTATGACCTTGTATTTAGCAAAATATTACCTTTAGCAAAAAATATTAAAGGTAAGACGTCAAAATATTTTATCGGAATTACGTTTTTACCTCTTTTTCAAATACATTTTCAATTACCTGTTCAAAATTTATTTGCATTATATAAACTCCAAAGTAATTGAATTATTAGTTCAGTTTGAATTTAAACCGTGTGATTTATACATCGCTAAATTTTAATTTATATTAAACTAATTTTTATTAACCGAGTAATTTAAATAAATTAATTATAATGACAGTAATCGATCTTGTTCAACAATTATTTACATATTGCCGTATACCAGGTTGCCGATGGTATGGTAATTGTAAGGACATAGAACATCATTTCAACATATATCATCCATATCAAAAACTTTGTGCTAATTCGAATGGATTATATTTCGAGATGAGTTTTGATGAACTACAATGTAAAAAACCATTTCTTCTAACAACAAAAGATAATGGAATTTATTGGTTTGCTCCGAACGAGAATGAACAACGGCCAAATCAATTTTCAAAAGGAATATTTGCAATTGGTGAATCTGAACGTATTCAATATTACATCAAATTGGGAACTTTACAAACAAGAAGAATGGAAATATTAGGTCCATTTCAAGCTCATGAAGATAAATCAAATCAATATGATTTTAATATACAGCTGGATTACATGGAACGATTAGAATCAACAATGACACCAAAAGTAGTTATTTATTTTGGTGATTTTGAAGAGGAAGCCGATGAATACGACGAAATGGCACAATTAACACCAATAAAAAAAACAAAAGGAAGCATTCAAGATAATAGTTGTATATATTCGACATTTGTTTGTTCGGCTTGTGAAAAACTAACACCAGGTGAACCTAATTTGTGGAGAGAACGGCATTTTTTATGTAATGATTGTCATCAATTTGTATTGGCATGTATAAATAATCCAGAGTCGATTATTCATTAAATATTATAAATTAAATATTATATAATTATAAATTAAATTTTAAGTATGGAAAAATATAAAAATAATCAAAATATAAATCATACTTTTACTTAATTTTTTCTTTACATAAAATTTTGTAGTACCAAAATTAAAGTTAAATTTGCTGAGCTTGCATTCAAAATACATCAATTAAAAATGCAGTGAAATCACATTTTAACTAATTATTCCGAATGGATTCTAAAATGAAGTCTAATATATATGGGCGACGTCATTTTGGAATCCTATTTTCTAATTCCTTTTAGAAGTTATTAGGAATACTTTCATGGTCCTAAATTATAAAAAAAATCTGAAGTTCATTCGAAATGAACTCGAAATGAAGTTAAACTGAATCCAGAATGAAATCATTATGAAACAAAAAAGCATTCAAAGTAAATTCATAACGAACTCAAACTGAGGAGAAACTGAACCCAAAATTAATTGAAAATGAAAACAATATGAAGACAAAATGAATTCCAAAAGAACTCAATCTGAACCCTTAACGATATCATTATGAAGCAAAAATTAATTCATAATGAACCCAAAATGAAGAGAAACTGAACACTGAGGTTGCATTTAAAATACATCAAATAAAAATACAGTGAAATCACATTTTAACTAAGTAATGTTGAATTATGTTGAAGATGAAGCCAAAAATACAATTTCTATGAAATCTGAATTTAAATATTTGAAATCTTGATCCTTTTTGGGATAGTATATTATAAAAATAAGGATCTTTTTAAATTAATATTTTTTCACATTAAATGTCAGAAAATTATTTTTTTAAATAGGTATTAGCAATAAAATCAAATTTCTTTTTTGGGTTAAATTGATTTGGGTAAAATTATTATTCAGACATTTTTGCTGTGAAATATGTTAATAAAAATTGATAGCTTTATGAAAATATCCAAATAATTTCGGTTAAGGTTTCGTCACAATCACATAATTTAAACAATTTATTAAATATATATTTTTAATGAATTTAATTTAATATAATTAAATAAACATTAGATTTCATTAAAAGTTTTAATTTAGTAAAAATTAACTACGCTCTTATCTTAACTGAATCAATTTAAATAAAAAAAGGATTTATCATACAATAATTGTAATAAACAAAGGACTAAGGGACGGAAATATTAACAAAGGATATAAACTAAATGGAAATCTGAATTTCGAATATTTATTTATTAAAGTTTCTCCCCATTCATTACAGCGCATAATCATAAACTCTCCAATAAAGCTTTTATGTTTTGACTAAAATTTGTGAGATTGTTGTTACCGGCTTTTTTTAATAATTAATAGATGATTTTCTTGGGTTCAAGATGTTGCCTTAGGTTAGTGAAATTTGACTAAATATGGGTAGAAATATTTTAAAGCTAAATAATATTTTTATTGAACTGTTTAGTCTACATTCAAGAAATCGTCGTAATTTAATTTAAATAATGGAATCGTCGATCTGATTACTTCTAATACGAGGATAATTGCAAATCAGTGCTTCATATTACCTTCAAATGATGAAGCCAAATGAAAAAAATGTAAATTGGTCATCTATTTATATATTATTGACACTCTTTTATTGTTCCACATTAAATGTAACCGTGACCTAATAAGCTACAAAATTTCACTTTGTTTATTTAAGATACAAATTATTTATAGTTATATAGAAATATAAAAACTAAACAAAGAAAAATTCATCAACATAAAATTAACAATATAAATTTACTGGTTCTACGAGGACGAGGATTGAAATCTAACCTTAATTTTAAATTTTTTAACCTTTAATCATTTATTTATAATTCAATTTTAGTTTAAAAATGAATGGAAAATGTTCTTAATGCAAACTAATTTAATTAAATTGATGCTAAAGTAGCATATAATTTATTTTTAATTGGAAATAATCTTTAATCTACTTCCAACTAAATTGTATCATGTACCAAGGATAAACTGTCCCTTTTTAAAGAAGATTTCTTTGTTTGTGTTGTTATTACTATTAGTTTATAATATTTAACTTTGAAAAATAACATATTAACATTGATTCATGCAATTATGCTGGGAAAAGGATATCAAATTTCAAATATTTCTGTAACATTTTATAACGTTCAAAGAAAATATAATAATTTATTAGAAAGTGAAGTATTTATAATATTAAAAATAAATAAACTAATTATAAGTTGCGTAATAACATATAAAATATTTTTAGATGTTGAATTTTATGTATTTATCTTTTAATGTATAACTGAAAATGGTTCTACTCTAAGGACTTAATCAATGACGACAACAAACAAAATACGTGACCCAGCTTCGCTACATGTGTTTAAGTAATAAATGCAATTTTTAGTATAAATAAAAAAAACTTTACTGAGAACTTAATTGTGACAGTAACTATAAAATCCTCTGAGGAATTATTATAACATTGGATATAATAATTAAGTTGACTTTCATAAAAAGTTCAGTAAATTATGAATTAACTTTTAATTATTTTTAAAAACTTGAAATATTTTATATTTTACGTTTTATAAGGATTTTTAAATGTGTATAAGGATTTTTATATAAATTATTATGTTAAACAGTTTCTATTAATTTTATATATTAAATTATTTTGAATACTTACGTGTAGTAATGTCATCTATATCATGTCGTAGTTGCGAAACAAATCATGTCACACCTCACCTGTAAGAGAAACTCTAGGGAGTCACACATTCAACAACCCTGAAATCTAGCAGCTTAGCGACTTACCTTACGAGCATGGTACTCTGTTAATTAGTGGTAACACATGATTGATAGCAAACCGGTCTTCATCATGGACTATACTATACTTAAACCAACAAACCAAATGTATTGAAGAACTGGTAGGTAATTTTAGCTCCCAATTGTTTAAATATTTACTTATAAGTTTAATCTATCAATATATATGTCCTCTAGCACAATATCAATATTTCTACCACCAGAAAAAGACAGAATTTACAACTTCATCATAGAATATACTATAAAAATATGATTTTAACAATTAGCTCGCTCATATTAAGCGTACAGAAATTTGTAAGCTTGTAGCATGAAATTATTTATATGTAAGTTGTTAGTTTTTTTTTCACTTTTCTAATTACGTAAATGTAATGCAGTATCCTTTTTCGATTCAATTTAACAATTACATGTCTTTTTATATTTTGAATAGCATTAATATTTTAACATTTGATCCCAAAACACTTTCAAAAAAATGTGCTCATTATTATTATTGAAATTTTTATAGGGGGTAGAGGTTGGATCAGTAGAGTACAACTGTGAAGGACATCAAGATATTTTATAGTTTGTTCGTTTGTAAAATCCAGGGAAGTTGTCGTCCTCAATTAAATAAATACTACATTTTATATTATTTAATTTTGTTTCAATAGAAAATTGCACGCTTGTATATTTATTTTCGTACGTAAACAATAATTTTTTGATAATTCTCTTTTTATAATAATAAAATTTCCAAGAAAAACATTAAAATATCATTTATTTATTTAAGATTTATAATATCTGGACTGGAAAATATTCAACCAACTATAATGAAAATATAAAATATTCTGATTGTCTATATCTAAATCAGAATAATTTATAAAAATATCGTTTTAAGTATATAAAAAAAAATCACTTTAAATTCCTACAATACTTAAAAAAAAAAATGGTAACATATTAAAATAATAAAATATTTGTTAGTTTTCTTTGGCGTAAAATATTTCTGCACCACTTTGTGGATATGTTGCAAAGATAATATCGTCCATATTGGAACCTTTTGCTTGTGGCAAATTTTTATAATAATTCTCCTTTAATTCGGCAATAAATTTATCAGATGAATCTACAGAATCACAAAGAGCAACGATACATCCACCCCAACTGAAAATATATGAAATATATATAGAAAATATTTATACAAATTTTGTTTGAGACGATGACCTTTCCGTCTGTAGAAAAAGGATTTTTTTGTAAAAATCTTTACTACGAGAAAATAAAGCTTTACAGAACTAACACTAACAAAACAACAATAATTTAATAAACAACATACCCAGCTCCAGTAAGACGGGCACCAATTCCCATTGATTTTGATAATTCCACCAAACGATCTAAACTTGGATGTGAACATTCATAGAGACGACGCAGACTGTCATGGGATTCTTCCATTAATTTCGATAAATCATCAAGTTTAGCATTATTTTTTTCACAAATTTCTTGGAATTTTCGTACTCGTATGGACTCTAATAACCCATAAAGAATAATATTTTGATATTAAGTTTTCTTTTATAATTATGTCTTTACCTTGTATTACATGCAGTGCTCTTTGACGTAACATGAATTTATTCATTTTCATAGTATTTGATGTTAAAAATTTCTTCATTAATTCTTCTTCACTTATATTCAATTTGGATAGAATATCAATTCGACTGTATTCGTCCTTGGTAAGAATTTCTTTGGTAAATTTTTCCAATTCAATTAGGTCACAATCCAATGCTGATTGTAAAACAGCAAATTGTTTTATATCTTGCCAATTTTTTAAATTCATTACTTTAGCAAGAATACTACATGCTAAACGGCATTCAACAACACGTTCATTAAAATCTGATGTAGCCGCTTTATTTATTTCAGCTAAACTGTTTGCTATAACGAAACAAGCATTTGCTGGTAGTTGAACAGAATTAGCATTAAGTTCTGGATAAAATTCAATAAATTGTGCGCATCCTTTTTTTGCTAAATATGCAATAGCTTGATCCATACCACCACCTTGAGTACCAATATATCGTTCACATGTTGCTGATATCGATGCCAAACTACGTCGATTCAATGGTATTTCAGACAGATATGCTGTAACTAATACTGCTGCACTGACTAATGCACTTGAACTAGATAGACCAGATGCTGGCGGTACATTACCACTTATAGCAACAGTAATTCCAGTTTTTGGTAAAACATTATTTAAATGATCAATGACACCTTTAACACCACAGAGAAAATAATTGTACCAAGGTGGACTGCCGAAAGCTGGTAAGTTAATACTATTATGGAAAGATATTTTGGAATTGTAGATAAATGTGTTAGTTTATGACGTCAACGGAATAACTACCTTAACGATTTCAAATCACACTTGTAATTTTCATATTTACGATTTAGATTTCGTAAATATAAAAGGTTTTCGGAATTTGTTGACACCGCTAATAAGAAACATTGCTGAATTGCCATTGGTAAGACTGGATATCCACAGTAGTCCACATGTTCTCCAATTATATTAACTCTGTAATGAGGAGATTTAATACTGAATTTAGTATCCTAAAAAAATTGCCAGCACTCAGAACCTGAGTTCATGATAGAACAAATTATAGAAAAATTCAAGAAAAATTTCATGACAGATGGAATTACCCTAGAAACTAGATGGTTGTTTGCCATTAAAATACCATTTGGATCAGTAATTAAGAATGGGATCTGAATTAAGAATGGGATCTGTATCACGATAACGATCATTACCTTTCAAATGGCTTCGCAGTTTTGTACCACGATGCCGTCATTAGTAATAATAAATCAAATGTCAAAGTTAAGCTTTAGCTTTTCCCATCTGCGGTTTCTGTTAAAGGTTCAGTTTTCACATAAAGGAAGACTTATCTTTAAGCTTGCACTTAGAAGCCAGAAAATATGTTAAACCGAAAGTTATGCTCTCGGAAAGGCTTCAACTTCCACTGTGAAATCGGCCATTAATATGTTAAATTTATCTTAACTGTGTTTCCATTATTTCATTAAACTAATTTTGAATTCGAATATTGTTTATAATCCGATATAACAATAATATGGATTCATTCACAATAGTATCGTACAAAGCTGTGTAGCTTGATTTGCATTTTATTATTTATTAAAATGTAAGTTTTTTAATTTAAAATTTCTAATTATGTATACAAACCTTCCTGGAACTTTAACGAAAAATTCCGGTTCATGTCCAAACTCTTCACGAAAGAAATTTTTTAATTCCTTCAATCGTATTTGTAATCCTTCTTCAGCATTCCGAATTGAAGTTACTTTTACATAGGTGTCACTATTATTTATATTCATTTTTATATTACCAAAAGTTCACTTTTATTACCAAATTTGTTTTATATTTACAATAAATTATATATTTTATGTTATATGTTAAACAATTTACTCACGAACTGAGCATAAAAACTCTGAATTATATAAACAAGTTGGAGGGGACCGGGGACTTGACTTATAAAACCACAAGCAGAGATAAATAAACAAGCACACAATCTGCAAAAAATAATGAACCGCAAAACACAAAAAAATCTATATGAAAAAACTCACGAGAACTGTCAAATATTTTATTATAAATACTATTGGATTCGATTAATTTATCTCAGATATTTTTTGAATTTGATAAAGCAAAGGTATGAGTTTCATTTGAATTTATTCAGAATTTATTATAAGTATGAATACGTGTGCACAATTTTTATATATACAATTTATTAAATGATGAAAACACTGTAACAGCTGTTCACTGTCGACACTATGAAATTGACTATATAGTAGATAGACTTATGGGTTAAAAGCTCTTAAATGTCATTATCAAATGTAATACGAATCAGAGAATAGCTTTTAGCTCTTGAATTTTTTATGAATGTCGAATATAACAACACAACAAAAAACAAAACAAATAATTTTAATTATTACAATACAATTTACAATAATTGTCCAAAACTAACTCATCCGAACCGAGACTTCATTAACACTACAATTACAAGCTCAACTTGTAAATTGATAATCCGAAAAAAAATAGAAATTTTTTATATTTTTCTCAAGTGTTTAACATTTTCTTATCGAAATTTTGTTATTATTAAAATTATAATTTTGTTTTCATTTTAAAATTTTTATTTCGATGATAATAGTAGATAAAATTTGACCCACAAAAATTATTTTATCATTTTTCTGAAGGTTTATATTGTCATAATTTTATATTTTTTTAAAAACAAATTTTATTTAATATTTAACACGTTCGCGACTCAACGTATTTGGTTTTTTCGCTGAGTCTCACGTTTTACATTTAGGTCACATTTTACTGGAAATGTAATTTGCTACTCTGAAGAAGTTTCTGATTAGTAATTTTGTTGTACTTTTTGTCTCATGATGGGATGAAACATGAAACATATAAATGTGCATAGGTCTGGCGATAAGCCAAGTAGTTTTATATTTATTTAGGTTCTTTTGGAGTACTGCTTATAAAGCAAACTGACATATAATAATTATAAATTTATAATAAATTTATTAAAAATAATTAATTTTGATATTTCTATTTTAGTTGAAGAAATATTAAACTATTTTATGTCATATATATGACACAAATGATATAAGTGACATAAAAGTGACTCATATATGTGACATAATATTTTATATTCCACAGGAAACGTGAGTTAATATACTAAGTTAAAAAAAGAAATTCATTTTAACCAACTATGTGAGTTTTTTTAACAGTGAACTAATGTAATTGAAATTGTAAAATGTAATTGTAAAATGTAATTGAAATCTTGGGATATAGTTACTATTTTTATGAAAATTTTATGAAAAATCGTATCAAAATAGCAACAATTATTGGATTATTTATTAGATTCAACTGTCAATTTTAACTTTCACACAAAACACACGAATTTTCGACATTCGCCAACAGATCGAATGGAAATTTGTATAACCGCGATTGATAATTGTGAAAGATTATGAGGTTTAATGTATTTTGATGTTAATTTAATGACTAGTCGATAGATAAATCATAATGTTAACTAATGACTAATAATTTTTATTATTTAAAAGTGTAGGAAATTAATTGACGAGATAATGGAAAATTCTGGTAATATTTAATTTATGGTAATTGAGCACATATTTGTTCTGGTTCAGTTGTCTGTCTAAAATTGTAAAAATGTTATTGCCTAATTTTACTCTTTTTTCATTTTATTTGAAAAACCATTGATTATTGGTAGTAACACTTAAATAAACAAACATAAAATTATGTTATCTATTATAAATAATTGTGACTTGATTAGAATTGCTATCTTTTTTTGCTGTTATCGCGAATTTTATGTTTACACTTAATGTTTTATTTAGAAAATTTGAAATTATCGTGGCGAAATACATACTTATTTTATGATGTTAAAAAAATGTTGTTTACGATAATAAAATATGGCAGAATATAAAATATTTAAAATGTAGTTCGATATTTCACAGCCTAACAATAATGGGTTGACAGAATGTTCTGAAAAATATTGGAAAATTTTATAATTAATAATTATTTCTTTTTATTTATTATATTACTCCTGTTTGGTCCAGCCAACGAAATTTAATAATTTTAAAAGATTTATTACAAAATCAGAATCTGAAATTTAATTATTAATTTATTAACATTTTTCTCTAGAATGAATGTTTTTCAAAATCTAGTAATATTTAAATTAAAATAATTTTTTTTCTTGTTTTATAAAAAAAACTGTTCGAAGCGAAAAGAAAAAAGAATCTCTTTACCGATATGTGCTGCCATCTTCAGGAATCATAACAACCAACTATAATAAGTTTAGGTTTTTGCCTTAGCTAAATATTAGTTCAAGAATTTGTTTAATTAATGGTTTGTCTTTGTCGTTGAATACCAAAGTTATGCCACAAACCGCATGTCGCTATAAAATAGGGAATTAAGAAATTTGAATAATGGTCGCTATAAAATATAGAATTAAGCAATTTGTATAATGGGCCATCATAACATAACTAACTCATCATAAAATTTATAAATTTAATAACTAAGAATGAAAAATAATGTCATCTAAAAATAACCTTCAAAATCTGAAGCTAATTTTCAGTTAAATGGTTTTGTTAACAAGCAGAACTCGAGGTTTTGAAATACTGAAAATCGGTTAGATGATGAGGCTGGTGTAGCATTACATCCGAGAGGATTATTGGGCAGCACTTCTACTAAAATGAAGATGGAAATGTAGTAATGCAAAGCAGTAACCATAATGATTAAACATTTTTTATGTCCTGCTGTTAATTATACATGGTTTCAGCAGTATGGAGTCACCGATCATACTGCCATATATTTGGAAATTAATTATCCACGCAAGATTTGATGACACTCGACTTTTTTATTTGGCTTAAAAAAGTATGTAAACGAAAAAGTTATTCAATTTTTAAACCCAATGCTGAGTTAGCGTCCACCCTGTTTAACCGAAGCAGGAGTAAAAAATAAAGACCAGTAGAATAGTTTCGCTCAAAAGTTCATAATATTTTAGTAAAACTAGTGAGCAAAAAAATGTTTTGCTCTTATTAAATACGAGTATAATTAGTTAAATTAATTTCTTAATTAATTTCTAAAAATATATTGATTAATTACATTTATGTATATATCGAAAGTCAATCATATTAAAAACTTGATAAGAATTGGAAATAAATTACCGACTATTCCGCTTGTTTTAATTAAAATATTTTCAATTGCATTTCAGAGCATAACTAATATGACTAACAAATTTATATGACAAAAATATTTTTATATTTTTAAATAAAAAATGGCTCAATATCTTAATTGTAGTGAAAAAGTATATAACCAACCAGCCTTAGTATTAAAACCATCCAAATGGTTTAAATAATTTTTGTATTTTGTCTTTTTACAAGAACATTTAACCTAAACATTTTTATCTATATCTGTACACACTAAAAACCAAAGCAGATTTTATGTAATTTTAATTTTCTATGTTTTGAGTAAATGTGTACAAAATATGTTTGAACTGATGTTTCTGTGGTGTTTAAGAACACCTTGTTAACAAACTTTACATTATTATTATCATAGACCTCCTATTTGTACTTCACCAATAATAATGTTTTCATTTGGTTTAATTGCAGATTTTCAATTTTTCACTTGTTTATAGTAACAAGATGAAAAAGAAAAACCTGAATTTAGTTTATTTGAAAAATTTCCACATTTTTTCATTAATTTGGACTATAATTAGTTAAAAACATGTTTTAGATTTTATGTTTTCTTATTATAAGAAAAGATTGAAATCAACTATTGATATTTCTATCAAAATTTTTAACTTGTTTGATTTAATTTTGTATTTATCATATACCATAAAGATAATTTTAGTTTAGGTAATTTCAAGATTAAGTTTTTAAATTGATATAAAATTATGTTGTATAACTTCGGTATAAAAAAATTAGTTCACACGGCATCAAATGTGCAAGATCTGTTGTAAATTTTTGTACATTTTGGAATATACTTATTTAATTTGATTAACTTGAAATAAATTCATTGTAAAAACTAACTAAAATAGTAATATAAATCTGCTCAGAGTTGTAAATAGTTTCGACAAAGAAAATTGCTAATATAATTACTCTGACTCTAGCAGATGCCGCGTGATATTAAGTTACTAATTGACCCATAAGAATCAATATACTTCCTTTTATTCTAACCATTTAGTTTTCCTCACGAATATAAGAATATTTATTATGGAATTTACATTTCCTCCAAGCTATCAAATTTATGCTACACAAGCTTTGTTTAGTCTGCTTCTGTTAAAAATTGTGCTGGGCAGTGGCATAAAATTTGAGTTATGTAATGTTTCTTCTTTGTAATGGTGTTACAGTCCAAATAGTGCTTTGATTTCATAGAGGTTTTGTGAGATTTTATTGTAATTTGTACCCACTAATTTTTATATGGATTCCGAACCATAAGTTTCTGTATAGTGAAAAAATAGTTCATTGAAACAAGCTTTTGATAGTAATAATTTTGTTGTTAGCAAATTGTCTCAACTGTTAGCACTTTTATTACTTTTATTACTGATACAGATCTTAGTTAAAGCTATGAGTTAAGTTAGAGCATCACAGCGTAGTGTTACTGTTTGTTATGCATCACAGCAACACTTTATCACCGCCACATATGTTTTGTATCGAGTCATAATACAGTCTCTGGCCAACTTCCCCACATCGATCATGATCCTTATGTTATTTCTGTTGAGAGGTAGCAACATTGTATTTTACTGAGTAGTCCAGAGGTTTAATTTACTTAACGTTTTGTCACCTCATCAATTTTATTATAAATTTAACATAATTATAGGCTGATGCTATAAATGCTAAGTTGCTGGCTTGTTCATTACCTTTTTTATATCAGAATGTCAGTTAATTGAAAATCTTGAGGTCAATTATATTTAAAAATTTATTTTATAGTAAATATAATGACATTATTTATGTAGAAAATTTAAATTAAATTACGTCTAGTTTATTGACAACATAATAGACCACCAATTTAAAAATATTAATGCTAAAAGATATCCTGTTTTATATAATGTAATCCTCTATTAAGAAAAATCATGTTCATTCATTTAAATAGTATCTAAGAATTTATATAAAGAATTTGGATGTAAAACCACATAGTTACATACATTAGACATCGATAAAATCTTTACTTTTAAATGTTATTAGAAAATAAATTTTCATATTTTCATTAAACACTGACTATAAATATATTTATATAAAAAGGATAAATTTTCCATTAAAAACTATATATTACTGGAATTTTTTGTCGATTTTCTAAAACTGACGAAAAAAAGGATTTTCTTTTTTTTTTAATTTTGATTAATGAACCACAAATCGTTTAACCAAACGAAACCTGTAAAAGACATCAAACTCGAATGCTTTTTCGTACTATCAATTAGTTTCATAATGCAGAGAGAGATGCAAGGATTTTTTTTTGTTTTATATAAATATATTTTTACGTAATCAATGAGAAGGGTTTAATTAGATTCAAAAAAAGGATGATTCTGACGCCTGTCAAAGATTTTTTTTTTGTGCCTATATTGCCTGATAAATATTGTATATATATATAAAAAAAATATCTTTAAATTAATTTAAATTAGAAATGGACAGCCAATTGAAAAGGACGAACCTTCAATCAAAGTTTTTTTTTTATTAATAATATTAGAAAAACCTTTTAATTAAGGATGTAACATTGAAAACGATATAATTATATTAATGGTTATATAAGGAAAATGGTTTAAAATGGTAAAAAAAAATTGGTTTGTTGGGTCATTTAGAGTGGAAAAAGGAATTTGAAAATTTATTTGGTTGTTTAAAATAATAAAAAAAATCAATAATTTATTGGTTGTCAGTTTTAGTTTAGTTAAATTTTATTTGAATTATGCATTAGTCACAAAATTTTGCAAAGTAATTGTGAAAACTCTTAAAATTGCATTGCTTTATAAGTGTTCAAATAGATAAAGTTTGATTGTCGTCATGGAAATTTGAAAGATATGTTTAATTTTTAACAATTTTCATATTGAAAATTCTTGTTGACATTTTTAATACAAAATTTTTGAAAGAACTTAGTTAAATACTCTGCAATCATTTAATATAAAATATTGCATCGTACAGCAATTTTGGTAACAAATTAATATAAGATTTATAAAATAATAAATTGTGAATTAAAAATTAATTTTTATATTTTAATAATTACATTTCCTTGGAGCTTGGAGCACAATAAAAACTCAGGAAAAATATATTTTTCTTGGACCTGTTTGATTTCTAAGAAATTAAATTTACAAACCGAAAATATCATATTACCAAAATTAACATTTCTAACAAAACGTCTAACAAAACTTTAAAATGAACCAGTTGCTTTTGTGTCTATTCCACCGCGTTATTAGTATTTGGTTAATGAAATGACGTATCAAGTTTCGACAGCTTATTTATGTCTATTTAAAAACCATAAAAAAATGCTAGACTCGTACATTTGTTATCAACTTGTTAGTCTGATTTCTCGCTGGCACATTCATCCTTAATATGTACCAATACGTCAGCTTTACATAACTGAATCTGTCCTATGTAATGATCATAGATGCTTTGAGGTTTGCGTGACGTTGACAGGTTGGTAGCCAAGTCGTGCCGTCGTGGTATCAAATTCAATCGCTAGGAACCGTTTTTGATCAAATATCGAAAAAAACTTTCATAATTCATTAGTTTATATATAAATATATGTATATATAATAACAGATTTTTTTTTATCATAATATTAATAATCAATCAATTTGATTAAAAAAATCCATAAATCTAAAATTTGTTTATAAATCTCATAAATAATTAATATTGTTTTTAAAAATTATGTTTCAGTGACTTGCAACATTGTTGTTAATATAATAATAAACAACAATTTCAACAAAATGTTATTTCTACTGTTTTTTATAGCTTTCTAAGTAAATAAATAGAATTTTATAATTTTCAATATTTATTAACAAAATTAATCAATTTTAAAAATATATACAAACATTTTATTAAAAAATAAAAATCAACAATATTTTAATATCAAAACCATATCATAATAAATAATTTTATGTTTTCAAATTAGCAAATTGATTAATCAGAAAAATAATAATTTAATATCGTTCAAAAAATTATGCTGCATTTGTCAGCTTAAAAGAAATGAAATCATGACTTCCTCTGTTGGTAGGTCTTAGAATAAACAAAATATAAAGTGTTGAATGGAAGGCGTGATAAAACATCAATTAAAATTCCAATGGTGATAATTTTGTCAACATAAATTCCTAAAACCAAAGTCCACATTTTGTTTTTTTTTTTGTTTCTGTAATAATTATTAAATATTCCAGTAATGTTTATTTGTCCAGTTAATAATTTTGCATAATTCATAATTCGTATTTATTATTGATGTAGAGATAAGAATTTTGTATATTAATTATAATTATTTTACTTTGTTACAAAAGTTACGAACTTTCCGCATAAATTTGATTACTGACCGGTAGAAAATTAATATTGAATTAAAAGTTACTGTCATATTAGCAGAACTGTCCACTAGAAATCTAATTTCGAAAGTCAATTAAAATGATTACATTGTTTTAAAAACTGATAAATCCATTTAGCTAGAGCTGTCAAAGTAATAAGCCAATTTAAATGTCAATTATTATACTCTCTCTGCCTTGATAGCATCATACATAAATACATATTAATTTAATTTTCGTAAAGATTTGTGTAATTATTGTTGCAAATATTAAACTACATTTTTCGTAAATTTACGAAATCTTTGTATATTTGTAAAAAATATTAAACTACATTTGTAAATTTACTAAATTTTTAAATACATATAATGACTAAAACTACGAATATTTTCGTATTTAAAAAAAATTTCATAATGTAAGTGTTATTTTCGTAAATTTACGATTCGTATTTGTTTTACTAGACGTCAAAATGTTTGTTAATGTTGTCTGGCATTGGAAACTTGGTTAGTTTTGAAAAAATCTTGCATATATGAAGTATAGTAGTATCTTTTAAAAAAATAACAACAATTTATAGCCGTTGACGTTAATAAGCTGTGAAAACTGGCTGTCAAAAATACGAAAAATAAATATACGATACGTAAATTTACGCAAAAACAAAAAATGAACTGACATTAAAATTGGATCTTATAAAAAATAATGATTTATTTGTTACACGTAGAAAATGTAGTCAAAGTACTTATTGACCGTAAATACAAAAATGTCGTTAATCATCAATAATTTAAAAAAGAATTTGGTTTTGCAGCTAATAAATACTTTCTTTTCCAAAATGACAATCTTTATGCTTTTATGTATACAAATAAAATTACTTACATATTAGTTTACATTATCATAAATATGCATAATCGTGTTTTTGTTTGGGGGGTCTCATTCTTATCGTAAATAATTCGTAAAGAAAATATCTTATAAATTACAAATATACACACAATTTTTTTGTAATTTTTATAGTTAGTTTTGTTTGTTATTTATAAGATCGCGACTCTAATAATGCATTCAGATTTTTCTTTTCTTCTATGGCAAATATACATAAATAAATTGCCTTGATATTGAAATTGCAATGCTATTGTGCATTAATTGCATATAGCTCTTCGTGAGTATGTTTTTTTTATTATTATATATTTGAAATTAAACGAAATGTGGGTGGTCAATATTACGCGGCGGTTAACTAGCCAATGCGATTAAATAAAGGAATTTAATATAAAAATAAATTTTAAAAATTATAAAAAAAAAAAATTATTTGTCGGTTCAAATGTTGAAAAATATATTTATATTATTATGAAATAACATAGAAATATAAGGTATAACAAAAAATGAATAGTTGCGGATATGACCGGTAATGTGATAAGTGTAATTTAACATATTTTTGAAAAAAATAAATTTTATATAGTTTTTTTTTTGTAATTTGTTAAATAAAATGATTATCATCCAAAATGACAATTTAAAATAAATGAATTGTGGGTGGCATCCTCAAAAAGAAACATGATGAAAAAGTAAATTTGATGAAGCTGTAATAACATTTATTTAGGTTAGTGATTATCATATTAATTACATTTTATTACCATTCAAATTTAGAAGAGACAATAATTTTTAAGTTAAATTTTGCGTATAAACTTACAAATTTGGAAATTTTGGAGTTATAAATATTTGCTGCCAATTTACTAATAAATTTGAAATAAAAAATGCATAATAGTATAAGATCAAATTATTCCAAACGTTTTGTACAGGTACAATTGATACATATTCACTGTGGTAGTTAAAGAGTTAGAAGTAAATGCCCAGCAATTATATTAGCAGCTAATTGAACAGTTAATGTTCTAGGACGAATAATATTTCTAATAGTTTCAATACATATTATAATAAATGGTATTAAAACTGCAGGAGCTCCTTAAGTACTAGATTCAAATCAAAACTCTTGATATATAAATTAAGATTAAATGTGGTATTTTTTAACTATGCTTCCCTAATTTCAATTTTGATATGAAAAAATTCATTTTATACTTTCTTAATTAGCCTTTAATATTTATGGGCTATGAGATAATAACTAGAAACTGCTTGTAGACTAAGGAACTGCTTGTATTAATAGACAACTTTGTTCAATTACTATGCAGACTGATTTTGTATTAAATTTCCGACAAGATTCGTGGAAGATAATGAATTTCATACACGTTAGCCCATTAACAGTAGCCCATAAACTGTGGGCTTTTTAAATTTAGAACCAATAACCAAGGCAAAGAAGTACATAGTAAGTTTTTGATGAAATATATTCAGCCAATTCCTCTTCTTATTCGTACATTCCAATAACATTGTTTGAAACTAGTCCAATTTTATGTCGAAATTACTCCAGGTGATTAAACCCATAATTGTTCGTACTCTAAATCTGTTCATATCAATGATGTCAGTTATTTAGCAAGCCTGTTACTTATCAGTATTAAGTAAGAAGGAAATAACAATATGCAGTATGTCTGCAATGATCAGGATAATGAAGAAGAATGCTTAAATTTTAATTCAATTTTAATACATTACTTTATATAATTCATTAGCTATATAACTTATAGACAATAAAGCTGAATAATATTATATGGAATTTGCAATTCACTTGTTTAACTTGAATATAGATAGCTAATTTTCATTAACTTAATTTAAATATAAATTATAATTTGCATGTTATTTATTTTTTGTTCTTATTCAAAAATTTCCATTTTAAAATTAACAAAGTTTCAAAATTTATTTATAAGTTTAATATTTTACAAAAAAAAAATATGAAAATGAAAATTATATCATTATAAAATATGACTTCTTATCTACCCTACAAAACTGTTTCAAGTCTATATATTATAAAAATGTCTTTATTAAAATTAAATTCATTTTTCCATATTAAAATGAAAAAATAAAAATCACGTAATAAAAAATTCTATGTAAATCCTAAAGTCCATTCAATTTTCATTTCGACCCCATAGATTTTTTTTTTCCAGGACATAAAAATTTAATATCTACCTATCTAAAGCATTAAAAATTTTTAAATTATACATATATATACTTTTCTGTGTAAAAATGTAAATCCTTAATGATTAATTATATCGCGAACGTAACACTGGTACTATAAGGATATTCACAAGAAAACCAACAAAATCCCAGTAAACGAACATAAAAATACATCAAAAATTATGATCGTTCATCCTAAAACAATATTTTTTTTTTTATTTTTAAAATTTATCGCATTCCTTAAATCCTTGTAGGTAAATTCATTCAACCTCATCCTTCCCGCAATAGCATAATAAGGTTTCTGTATACTGTATATAAATATTTTTATTATTGGGACATAATATTTTCTACCCCGTCAATCTTTTTTTTATTTTTTTTTATTATTATTTTAATGGTGACTTTTCTGACTTCTTTCCTTAATTACTCGTGCGTGTCCTGAGAGCATAATTCAATTCTTAACAGAAAATAAGCAGAAAATAAAAAATGTTTTAACAAACTTTTCCGGATATTTTTCTTCTTTATTTAACTAATTATTGTGAGTTTTTTTTTTTATATTTTATGTAATAAATTTGTTTTAAATAAAAAAAAAATGGTGGATAAGTCAGCCATGACAGAAATTAATTTTTTTTTTAGTTTTTTTGTTGTTTATGAATTGATTGTTAGTAAAAGTCTTTTAGAATTTCTTTATTTTATATAAATTGACATTAGTAATTGTTATGAATGTCATCGAGTTTAATGGATTGGTCAATAAATAATTATTACTGAGTAAGTAACCAGATGACAAAATGCATAATTTTAATCACACTATTATTAATTTTTCGAGTCTAGAACTCATTTTTAAATGTAAATAGTGGAGTGGTGTCACTAAGTAGTTCGAAATAATTCATTAAATTTGCATTACAAATCAATTATATTAAATTTACCATAAAATAAAACTGATTGAAAGAAGAATATTAAGAAAATATTGTTTTCGAAGTTATTAGAAAGATGGAAAAAAATATTGAGAGACTGAAACAAAGTCCACCACTTCGTATTCGAAATGTTAAAGTATATAATTTCTATAAATTTTCATATTATACAGAAAGGGATGAAAGGACATAAATATGATTTTTCATTTCAACTAATTTTCTCGAGTTTCTTCCATTCTCTACGAGTTTTCGATTTTCAGAATATTATAATTTAAAATATTCAGACTATTATTCAATATTTTCCAGTTTCAACTCTGTCAGACTCAGACAGAGCTTAAATTTGTTGTGATATTGAAAGACTATCTCCAATCTATGTTATATATAATGTTCAAGTTATGATGTCCAATCATAAAAGTGATTTAATTCGATTTCTATTTCAAATATAAAACCTTAAGCATTTTGCATAATACACAATTTTATAAATATAACCGCCATTTTGTAATTTAACTATTCATAATTTTATTTAAAAGAATATTACCTTGATCTAAATTTAAATCAATTTCACAGTGGCTTCTTCTGTTAAAGTTCATATTCTATTTAACTTTATATAATTTAAATTTTTCTAGGCATTCTCTTTATATATCATATTAAAGTATACCGAAATATTTACAAATTCACCAGTAAATCCATATCTTATTTTAATACTCTACCTGTTAAAGATTACAGACTAAATAATCAGACAACCGATGACAAATATAATAAAATATATTATATAAGAAAAAATTAAATAAAACAAAATAAAGTTAAAAAAAAAGAAGAATAAAATGATTGATTGAAATTTATGGAACCATGAAATTGCTATCAGAAAACTGAAATATTACTACGAGATATTTGAAGAAAAAAGAATTACAAAACATCGACTTTAATGTTGTATAATATTTCGAAATAAAATTAATGTTAAAGTTAGTAGATTTTATTATTGTCGTTGTTTATAAATATTTGACACTTGAAAATTGTGTTCTAAAAATATAAATATTTTAAATTTAATAATCAATTCGAAAAATGAAATTATTAATATTAAAACATTTAAAAAATCTGTCGTGTTTCTGAATGTACATTAAAAATTCAATTTTGTAATCCTGCATTACAATTACAGAATTTTGAAATATTCAATGTTTTGTTACTATCAAATTTAAGGTATCACCTAAACAAAATCAGAAACTCTGATTATACTGACTGTCGGTTCTGTTCAGATGATGAAGAATCTGCGGAGCACATTCTCTACGATTGCGAGGCTGTTGCCCGAAAAAGGCTGATACACCTGGGTAAGAGATTTCTAAGCCCTCTGGCCGTCAGAAAAACTCTATGCTGCTACAGAAGCCTGGGTATTAACTGACCAAATAGTGTAGTCACAACACAATAGATCTCTTTAGGTCGCAGTGTAGGGAGGCGAAGGTTCGTACTTCTGCCTTAACAATCCCTTTATAATCTAATCTACTATCAACTTTTATACTCAAATCTAAATTGACAGTAGTTCACAATTCAAGACTAATTTTATAATATCAAAATTTCAATTTTGTATTTTACTAAACATCAAGACTTTTTGACATCTTTTTCGACACATCTGTAAAATATATAATTAACTTTCCTATAAAAAATATAAAAATCATTTTTATTTTAAATTTTTTATAAACATTTTGCCTCATATAATTATGTATAAATTATGCTTTTGAATGAAGCTTCAAAACCACAATCTATGAAAATTACTGAAATGAAAATTTATTATGAAAACTTTTATTTTCTATATATATATTTAAATAATGTTTCCTCATTTATACATTTTTCAAAACCCAAATCTGAACGTCCTTAATTTTACAAAAAAAAATTATTATTATCTGCATGAACTTATGTTGCATAAATGTTGTGTGCTGAGCTCGTATATTTAACGTAAAACAAATATGTAATCACAAAAATTATTTTAATAATTTATAAAAGATTTTTTTTGAATATATCAAATAATAAAAATATAATTTTTTTTGGTAGCATTGGGTAATCTAAGTATTTTTCTATACAGGATATATTATCCTTTTATATCCGCTGTTGCGTATATTATTATGTCTATATATTCATAATTATTTATTAATAATAATAGAAAAAGTATTTATACAAAAAAAGAAAATGTAATAATAAAAATATTACGAATATTTTCAAAATGAAAAGTTTATTCGTTATAAAAGGATAAAAAAACTCCTTATTTTTTCGTAAACAATGAATTACGGAATTTCTATGGAAAAGCGCTCCTATAAACAGAATTTAATGAAAACTGCATTTATTTTATTGTCACTAATACAATTGAGACTTTCTCTAGGATTTCATTTGTCTATTTTTTTTTTAGTCCTTCAGTCTACATAATTCCATTTGTTTTTAAAGGATTTTGTTGTTGTTGTTGTGTTATTTTTACTCTCGTTTTGTTTATTGTCAAGTCGGATGTCATTGCAGCCGGTATTTTTTTTTTGTATTTTCACCAACTTTCTAATATAATTTTACCACTGAATAGAATTCGGAATGATATAAAATAGTCAATTTGATTGGGTCACATTTGTCGGTAATGTAAGTAATTATTGCCGACAGATATATTGACATCATTTATGAATAACTGATATTAGTTGCCTTTTAATTTTCATCGAATTGACATAGATGACAGAGAAATGAAATAGTGCAACACTTTTTATAATTGCGATTCCTAAAGCTTGTGATAACATGTTAGCTTGTTTTTTAAATTAATTTTTTAATGGTTTGAATTACCAGGTGACGACGTGCGTAGGAAGTAACGTTCCTTTGAAAACTATGAAACCTTCTATATGTTAGAGGTAGTCTGTTAATTCAAGGTTTAATGTTTCGTTTCTTGAAGTAATTATATATTTATTTTATTTACCTGCTTTTATTAAACATTTGTTTGTTGTCGATGATGGAAATATCAGAGCTTAATCCAATTTCATTTCTGCATGTGGAAAAAGTGCATGAATCCAAGCTTAAAGTTTAAAGATTTTATCTTCTTTTTATTGTGTTCATCTTGTATTTTGTTATTGAACCTATACTAACTAATGACTCTCTTTAAGCTTGTTTTGGCTGATCCAAACATATAATTATTTGCATTCTTAAGCCAAATTTTCTTGGAAACGTTTTATGTCTGAGACAGATTAGATTAGATTAGATTATAAAGGGGTCGTTAAGATAGAAGTACGAACCTTCAACTACTTACACTGCGGCCTATAAAGAGATCTATTGTGCTTACCGAATCAATATTTGGTCCGTTAATACCCAGGCTTCTGTACAAGCGTAGAGTTTTCTGACGGCCAGACTCCTGATTTAGAAAGAGCTCAGAAATCCTTTACTCAGGTGTGTCAGCCTTTTTCGGGCAACAGCCTCGCAATCGCATAGGATGTGTTCCGCACTGATATGGCAAGTTTGATATAGACAGTATTAAGTACTTTTATGTATATTGACAAGTGTGTGAGTTAAGAAGACTTATTAAAACTATGAATTCCTATAACTATTAACACTTAATTTTTGATCAATATCTCAGGTCACTGACGAAATAAATATTTACTAATTACGAAAATGGTACCAAATTATTGAAGATATCTCAGAATTATAATGATTTAATTGTTATTTGATGTATTGATTCATTTTTGACACATACAAATTACCACCAACCACCAAGTATAAAATAAAATGTAGTTAATTATGTTGGTAAATGCTGTTTTAATAAAAATGTCGGTAATTTTTTCGTTCCATTCAATTTTTCCCATCGTTGGCCACAAACAAAATGAAAATTTTTGTTTGAAAAAGTTGTAAAAAATATTGTAAGTTTATAATGAAATAATATTGTCCTTTATATATTTATTTTTCTGTTGAATGTACTGTATGGCATCAGGCAAAAAGAAAGGATATTCTGGGATGAGGGCAACCATTAATTAAGTAGTAATCAGATATAGAATCTTTTGTTTTATGTAATTTCATTTTTTTTTTGGTGCAAAATGCTTATGCGCCTTACATCTAGAATTTTTTAAAATTTGTTTTTTTGGTGGGTGTTATGTTGTGCAAGGGCGGATGCTGTGAAATAAATCTTTTGAGCAAATATTAAAATTTGTAAAATATTTTTGGTATTATATATAATTAAAATATACTTTTCATTGGGTGCAGAGTTCAATGTTATGTCAACAAAGAAAATAAATAAAAAAAACGATCTAATTAATTTGTCTATGTTGGATTTTATGAAATTTGTATAAATAAATAAACAAATTTATTCAATTTTAAAGTTTAATTACTGATTTTTTATAGTTTTGTTATTATTATAGTAATTGTCCTGCCAATCTTATTGGAATTAATCGATTGTTTTTCAATTAGGATATTAATTGAGTTAGTTTTTCTTTAAAATTTTTATTTATTAATAATTTTCCGATTTTTATATTTACAAAATTACATACATTTTGACATCATTTTCAATTCCTATATACATAAATCTATTAAAACTTACTAAAACAATTATCAATATATAAAAAAAATTACCACAAAAATAATTTCCATTAAAATGTTAAACATTTATACAACTAACGTTCAACATTGCAATAACAGATGAAAACTAACATTAATGTATTTTTCATGTAAGCATTTTCAAAATGACAGAATATGAAAAATGTATCTATAAATAATAAAGTTAAATCTTTTTATAATCAATATTAACAATTTTTCAAAACTGTGCGGTATTAAAAGGAAACAAATTTGTTACTTTGAATTCATTCATTTTTATATTTCCTTGTTATAAATATTTCGAAAATCTAAAAATTTTTTTGGTCATAAATTGATAAATTTATAATAAAATTTGATTCTCCCCGATTTATTTTGTAAGGAGATAAAGGAATTTTTCTTACAATTCTTATTGTCTGTTGTTGAAGATTTATATTTCAAGTTTTGATAAAACACTCTGGGGATATAGAAAATTTTCAGTATAAGATTTAGCTTGTATCGCTGTCAGACTGTTTGTGATAACGTGTATAAAGGTTAATACTACAAAACTGATTACTAAAACATATCTTTGACATTAATACCAAGCATGTAATACGGGCAAAGTTTATTTTGTAATGTTAGTTTATAAAACGCTTAAATTATTCCATTTACTAAAAAAAAAGTGGAAGAATATTTACTAAAAATTAAATTTGCTATATAAAAAATTAGATTTTTGATATGATCTTTTGAAAAACTTTGCTAATTGTTATTAGTGATTTATTTTAATCATTCGAAATTTGTAGTTCATATAAACCGGAGTAACCAGAGAGATCATAAATGACTTATGCTGTTGTAAAGATATAAGTATTAATTACCGAAAAATCGACTATAGAAATGGAATAGTCAACACTGAATTTTGAAATTAACAATTCTAAGATACTAGAGTACAAATACAGATAGTGCGAGTTCTAAGTTTCGTACAGTAATACATTCAGTTATACAATATTGGATTGAACCTTTCATTGAACCCTGGAGGCTTATTCACTTAGGCCAGAATTAGGCCCATTGTACTCCTCGTATCCTTCACGTTACAATGCCGTGGTGAATGGTTGAGCCAAAAACTCATTTGACTGAATTTTACAATTAATTTTAAACCCAGAACTCCTGCTTCATGATTTTCCTTCATATAGAAAGAATCAAAGCATTTTTGTCGCAGGTTCATGAGACGGGTGCAGTGACACAACAAGTGTCTACATACTTTACATATATTTAACTCGGATTGCCGTCGGCTACCGGACTGTTAAATGCTAATATGGTCGCCATGTTTACTTAATTTTTAGCTATTTTGCATGTATTTCTTAGTGACAACTTCGCTCGGCATTCCTTACTTTCTCCTTATTGGCAGCTTGCCAGACTATCATCGGTCTATTTTTTAAATGTCCGTTTTTAGGGATTGCAATGCGACCCAAGTAATACAATATTAGTTTGATCTCAGATTTGTTTAAGTACCGGATTAGATTCAAATTAAAAAGGCCAACGTCTTGTTGATTAATCGTAGTAATTAACAGTCTTTCTACTAAATGTATTTTTAGTTATTAACATAAACTTCAATCTTCAATCTACATACCCGAAAATAAAATTCAAGATTAACTGTCTGGCTATTGAAAATTCGTTAGTATCTTTTGAATCGATATGACAAAATGTTATTAATTTAATATCTGATACATCAAATACATTGTAATTTTTCTGTTATATGCTAATATGTTACATATTCTTAACATTATCTACTAACAAAGGAAATTTTTTCTCCTTCTAATGCCCGTACTTTCTTTTTGCCATATTCCCCAAAATAAGTGTGAAAACTAAGTGACTACAAATATAATATATAAAAACCTTTATTTCTATCACACAAAAAACAACATGTTTATATAAAAAAATTCATTTTCTAAACTATCTATACATACATATATACGTAATATCCTGCCAAGTATATAAAAAAGTCCTTGTTAAGTATTCTGATCACGAAAATATGTATGGCGGCGGTGAAAATTGAGCTATGAAAACTAAATTTATATGTCCTTGTCTAGATATATTTTGTGTGTTTTGGTGTTGGGTGGGTGAATGGGAAATATTGGAGGCGACAATACGACGGAGTGGCTGTTAGTATTTGGAAAAGGTTTTAATAGTATGGATTTGTACAATGTCACCCTCTTAACATTTAGTGGTATATTTTATACTCCAGGGGATTTTCATATTTTTTGTTACAAATGCCCTGCTCTGTTTATATTAGATACAATTTCAATTGTCGTACAATGTTTTGGTTTTTTTTATATGTGGAATACAAAAATTTGCATTTTAACTTTACCACTTTATATTGTAATCGATCGATGTTATATATTGTTAAAATAAATATAATAACAAAAAATAATAAAAATGAAAATTTAAAATTGTGTAAAAAGAAATTTTCAATTTGTTTTTCCATATTTATTAACAATTTATAGCTCAATAGCATCGTACAAAATATTTGAATGAAAACTGTATTCTTTATCAATATAATTTTGAATAAGATATCTTTTTTTTGATGATTTGATGTGTAGTTTTATTAACACTATATTTTTTGTAATTGAATTTGGAAATAGATGGAACTGGTAAGATAATTTACACGTAACAAATTATCCTTATAGTATTAGGAAGTGAAAAAGTCAACTGATGGTACATTAAACCAGTTGTATTCAACTTTTCGCGGCAGTTAGAACCTTTCTAGCTAATGGTATAATTGGAAAAATTTCAAAAAATTGGATATATAAAAAAATTTATATTAAAAATCGATGGTTGTTATAATTTGAAGCTGTGTGTTATACTCTGCATCTAATCTCTAAATGATTACTAAATGATTATGTGAAAATATAGATAGAGAACTCTTACAAATATAAGTCCTAACAATTGCAGTACATGTCCAATTCCAATAGCTTGTTACTGTTTTGTAAGCGCGGGTTAGGTTATAGTGGCGGCAGAGCCTCGCATAGACTACACTGAGTCCATAGCGGTCAGAATCTCAGTTTAAATATTTTTTTTTTTTGGTTTTCAATGGATTTTGAGAGATTCATATCCTATGCATTCAGAAAAATCTGTTTCGGATTTTTTAAATATTTGATTTTCATAAAAATTTACTCTCAAAATTTTTAAATCTTTTTGTGGAACCCAAGGATTCCGCGGAAAACATATTAAAAAAAGGTTAAAAACACTGCATTAGACTACAGAAATTATATACCAAATAATCTGATCAATTCAATTAGTAACTGAGTATCACTAATAAACTCATCAATCTGGGACACAAGCTTTTATATCTTCACGTTACCAAGAAAATAGGGACCTCAGAAAAATACTGATTTTTTGTTTGCATCAGCGACAAAAAGCATAATGGAAGAAATTGTTAGTATCAAATTTAGTACAAAGGGCAAGAAAAAATTATAATTGAAGAGAACTCTTATAAGGCCGAGTCTTATGTATACATTAATAGAATAGACTACAGTGCTTTAAATAGTTAAAAGTGTATTCCCAAGCAGATTTAGAATGGTAATTGTATCAAAGGTTATTTATACAACCTTAATTATTGAACTTACATAATTTAAATTTATAAATTAATTCAGTAATGACTATTTACTATCCAATAGAAAATAGTTCGTTATTTTAAGTCTTTATATTTCTATCATTGTAATAACAATTTCAAAATAATCTCAGTCTATAAAATATATTGTCCTACTCAAAATTACTTTAATTTTAATTATTTAACCTTAAGAAACAGATAAGTTAAATGTAAATTTCTCATCACCTAATTTAATAAAATCCTTTAAAGGTTTATAGTAATCCATCGAAAGTGTTAACGATCATTAAAAAAAAATATTTTAAACCATAAAAAAAACATTCCTGCAACACTAAACATTAAAATCATTAAAATTCTCGATCAAATCAATAAATTATCAATTAAGTTTAAAACAGAAACACATGCTTTCCACTCTCAGTATCAGCAGGTATCATCGCTTCTTAAAAAATTTTTATTTGTTTTTTTTTTTTATATTAACGATGACGATGACTATACAAATGCATGGTAACCTGGCGATTACTCTAAGTTGAATTTACTTCAATGTATTATGCGTTCCAGAGCCAACAC
Source organism: Rhamphomyia laevipes (assembly GCA_963920725.1). Taxonomy (NCBI): domain Eukaryota; kingdom Metazoa; phylum Arthropoda; class Insecta; order Diptera; family Empididae; genus Rhamphomyia; species Rhamphomyia laevipes. Next base: position 3,720,552 of record OY987255.1, on the reverse strand, counting down.
TAAACACATTGTACGCTCTCCACTTTTTATGGATTTGTAAACATAAAATAAAGAAAATATTAAAGGTCAATAATAAAAAAAAAAAAATTGTCACCTGGGGGCAGTTGTTTTGTGTTGAACGTCAAATTAAATTTGGTCCTTGCGGGAAATTTTATGGTTTTCATATGAATAATTTTTTCTATGTAAAAAACAATATCAACGCCCGAAGATTTTGGATGATTACAAAATTAATGTGTAGATTACCGATTATTTTTGTGATACACGCAGTTTTATTGAAGCCACATTATTGAATTAACAAATTTTTCATGAATACTGATTGAAATATTTCGGTTCGATGGTTTTTTTTTGTTGTTGTTGGGTGTAACATCAAGACCAGACCAGATGGTGAAAAGAACTTTCAATATTTCCTTTAAACAATTTTCAAGAATTTTAAGAACATTTAAAAGTTTTGTAAATTGCTTGAATTTTTTTTTTTTTTTTGCATATTTCTTTGGTAATATTCTTTGCTGTAAATAGTAGAACCTTACAAGTTCGCGTTTATTGAGAATGTTCTTATATTTTACAGACCGAAGTACTACTATTATCTAAATTAGGGGAAGTAATAAATCTATCAAAAATTGAATGAAAACGGTGCTTTTATCTTTGCAAATTAATAACGTTAAAATTCTTGTTAACACTTCTCATCAAGCAGGTGTTTTTTATATATGTAGCTATATTCTAAAAATGTATATATAAATCATTAGTGAATAAAAGAATTTTTCCTATACTCTTCTAAAACATGATGTCGTTTTTTTGTGTTGCTAATAATATTAATAGCAGTGCAGAAAATTAGGTTAAAATTTCAAACATTGAAAATTGAAAAAAAAAAAAGATAAAATTAATTTCAAACGAGACTGGAATTCTTATCATTGTCAAGATCTAGAATGAATGACCGATATACACAAGGGAGTGCTTACAAGATTTAAGAAGAAGAATTTTGAACAAGAGTGAAGCCATACGATGACAATGTCTTTTTTTGTTATAATATTACAGAATTTTTTCTCTTTACTCACATGAAATAAAATCTATATAAAGAATGAAAAATGTGAATAGAAATTGCAAAATTTCTTTAGCATAATCAGAGAGAGAATCAAGACAAACCGAAAAAAAATAAATAAATAAATACAGAATGACTTTTGACGTATAGCGTTAATGTGCCCGTGGGGATATGTATTTGTTATCGGGGTAAATAAATTGTTATAATGGGGGTGATTTGGTCTAATGAAGGTTAAATAATTCTTTAAAATGAAATTCTTTAAAATAAATTAAAATAAATTAAATTTTTGTTTACATTTTTCTTAATTTAATCAACTGCAGTTAGAAATTTATTTTATAAACGTCAAACTAATACAATGTATGATAAAACTGACTTACAAGTCCCGCTTAGAATGAAGACTTATAGAAAATTGTATGTAAAAAAACGAATTTTTAATCATTAAAACTTTTTTGGATTTAATTGAATTGGATTAGAGAGGATAACCGCTTAGTATTCTTGTAGTTATGCCAGAATTAGGCCAATTCTATACGATTCTATCTCTCGTATTTTTTAAGTTATATATTCTATCCCTCGTATTCTTTACGTCAGAGTCTGACCCAACAACTCATTAGACCGAATTTTAGAATTGGTTTCGAGCTGCTTCATTCAGTTCGTTCATGTATTAAGAACCAATTTAATAATAAATAATTACTAAAATCAAATTCGTCAATATTAAAACAGTCGTTATTTAAAATACTTGAGTCTCTCAGCATTACGGCTTAAAAGAACTATTCAGCATAATTCTACTAATTCAAAGTCGGTCCATGTCAAAGTTAATATTTTATTTATTAGTAATTTTCATTAATATTTGAATAAAAAAACATTTTTTTTTAATAAAATGGTTTTAAATGCTTCAATGTTTTTGAGATATATAAACCAATATCATAAATAGATAAAACAAAATTAATATTATAACAAAAATATAATTAACATGAATTAATGGGAAATAATAATTTCAAAACCATTAAATTATTTACCAAGGAAAAATAATAACAAAATAAATTATTTAATCTAAATTATTTATTTAATCAAATAAATGTTGAAATTTTATAGGGTAAATAGATTTCATAACAAACATTTGGAGTAAGAATTACTAATAAAATATATTAGAAAATTTAAAAATAAAGTAATGGCTTCGACATCTTTGAAATAGTTAATTAATACACTGAATAATATCGTTTATTCGGACTCGTGGCGATTATCACTGAAGCAGATGTACTATTTAATCAACGTTATTAACTTTTTCACAATAAAAATGTCAGGAAACTTCGATCATTGAGGTCCTATGTTGTTAACTAGAAACGATCACAATAAATCGTTTAACGGTTGTAGTGATTAGAAACTGTTCTGTGGCCTTTCTTTCTTTTCAGAACTGAGAAGCCCGAAGCAAATGGTAATCTACTGATCCAGTAATTGTAAAATAATTAATGCATATTTTTTTTGACGCGTAAATTACTAGTTCAAGTTCTTAACAATACCAATTGTTAATTAGTTATAAATTTGTATTAACTCTTCTTGCTTGGACATCTATTTAATGCCTTTGCTTATATTAACAATTTAGTTTTGTTTCTGAAGTTGTCTACTGTTTGTACTAAGCAGGCGCTTGCGAATCATTAATTCATCTGTAATATGTCTATGTGTATTGATCTTAAACCATTGCGGATAGTAAAAAAAAATCATATCATTGTAGATGTAGAGAAAATGTGTTGAGGGCGAGCTTAAAATATTCGTGTTCATTAAAATATTAAAATGTTCATCAGGAACTATAATTTTAAATGATGAGCAGAAGGCTTACTAATTCTTTTACATATAATAGAATTTGAAGTAAAATTAGTAAGTAATGTAAGTTAATACATCATCGCAAGAAGTGTCGCAAGCAGATGATAACGTGAAGTAATTATTATTATTATTAGTTTTTAAGCTGCCGCTCAACAGTCAACTTAAGATATTTTTGAAGTTAATGTTAATAACTACTAATGACACCGTGAGTATTAGAGTTCTGTCTTGAAGATGATAGCTCACTCATTAAGTTGTTATCGACAGAATTTCTAGAAATAACATTATGCAATGTGTAAATTAGAATTTGATTAGTAAATTGTCGACTAGATAGATAATAGTTAATTTTAGAGCTGACTATTAGCCTACCAATATTGTTATAAGTTACCTTATTCAAGTTAATTTTTTTTTATTTTATTATAATTACTCTTATTTACGTTTATAACAACTTTTAATCGAATTATATTTATTATAGATTTGAAATAACTTAATTAGCTTAAACATATGGTGAATAAAAATAAATAATTTGTGATATCTGATTATCATGTCAATATAATGTCGCAGCATTAATAATTTTCATAATCATATATTTTATGTTCAATAATATTTTTATTTTGTTAAATTTATTAATATAATATTCAAATAAATAAAACACCCCCGCAACAAAACATATTCTAATCCTTTCGATTTATGTGGTTTGTCAATGAAAATGTTTACTTATTTACCACATTTTATGTAATTTGTGATCATATAATTTTATATTTTAATAATAATTTTTGTTTTTTTGTTTATTTCCAGGTACATAATAAAATTATATTATATTATTTATGAAATAAAATTGCCCCGCCTTGGTTTTCTACCCGCAAATTACAATTTTGTATACAATCTGCCATATTGGAAAATATATTTCTACCCTTACAACAAAAAAAGGAAGAAGAAAATTACACATTGAAAAAATTCTAGAATAAAAATAATGAAAACTCGTACAAAATAAAAATGTTAAATATATAAATTGTATAAGAATGATAAACTACAAGTTCTGTAAAAATGTACGAATTTTGCTATAAATGCTACCATATTTGATGTTTCGTATATAGAAATAACCGGAAGTGGGTAGTTTTGGTCACGTAAATTTGTACATGTCAGAAAGTTAAATTCTTCTTCGTTATATAGTTTTATAATAATATAAAACTAGGTAAAATGAATTGTTTGCCTGGGGGTAACAAGAAATGATACTGTGTATTTGTGTTTCATGGAAATTTACATTAGTATTATAGTAAAAGGAATTATGAGGTGAACTATAGAACCAAGTAAGAAACCATAGCTAAAAAAATGTCTGCAATTCATTAGAAAATAAATATAAATATTTTCGTTTTTTTTTATTTGTTTATAATGTAAATTCGTTTTTTTTTTGTTGAAATTATCAAATAATTTTCATTTTGTAGGGAGGTTAGTTAGTTAGCTAAGTTTCATCACATAATAATATTTAAAAGATTTGATTAAAACAGGGTGATTTGAAGTTAAGTAAATGAATATTAATAAAATAAACATAAAAAAATTTGAGTGAAGATTTAAATTAATGTTTTTAAAATATGGTGAACCAGAGGTAAAGAAGTGTAGAGCAGGCAAGAGCGAAAGCGAGACAACTGAACACTTTTTGTGTAATTTTCCTCTGCGAAATGATTTCGTTCTTGCTACATGAACGAACGTTGAAAACTAATTCTAAAATTAGGTCGAATGAAACCAAGTCAGAGTTTAACGTGAAGGATATACGATGGGTTACAAGAGGTCTAATTTTGACTAGTGAATGAACCTCCAGCGGTTCCCTCTCCAATCCAATCCAAATAATTAAATTGATTCACTTATAAGTTAAATCAATTTGAAAATATTTCGTGATTAATAAATGAATATTTCCTGAGCTGCAACATTCAACGAAATAAACAAATCAAGACACTTTGTGATGCTGTCAAGTAACGATTTACTGAATCAAAATCAATTAAGTTACCAATGAAATAATCTATTTAATTAAGAGATTAAATATCGAACTTCATGTATAAGTTCATTTTAAAGGGCGACATTACTCCACATCAGAATTTATTCTCCTAGATTTCATTTAAAGAGGAGTTAGATCGTAAATAGTTGCATTATTTTTCACTCAAATAGTGTAAATTCCTATGAGAAATTATTTCCCTTAGGATATACAATATTTTTTTCTTAATTTTCTAAGTAACTATATTTACAAATTTCAAAAATTAACATTTAATTAAAGCTGACTAATTAAGTTCATTATGAAACTGTAATTATAGTTGATAAATATTCGGTTTTGTGAAGAGCTTGTTTAGGAGTGAGTTTTGTTGAAATTTCGTAGCTTAGCTTTTTAACTTATATAATATTATTTCTCAACCAACAAAAAACACTGTTCTAAACTGTCTAACCACGAATATTGAACAAGATTTCTTTCAAATTTTCACTATTTCACTATTTATTTGAAAATTTCTTTTACAATAATTATAGTGTAATGTAAATTCGAAAATAAAAAGTTAATTTCAATTATAACTATACATAAATATATCAGGGTTTTTATAGATTACCTCAAATACGTTATGTATTTTCTGATAATATATGTAAATTACATGAAAATATTATGAATATCCTTTTCTTTTTTTATTATACTTTAAAATAAAACACGGAAGACTAAATAAATGTAAAAAAATATTTATATAAAAACAACCCTTATTGAAATATATTTTTATGGTGGAAAATTTAATGGCTGACATAAAGATATTCATGATATAAGTAAGGATAAATATTAAAGTACTAACTAAATTTCGACCTGGGCAAAAAAAAAAAAAAAACAGATTCAAGTGTGCATGTGGCCACCTATTTAAAATTATATCATAATTCTTATAGTAAACTTGGAAATTGTTAGAGTTTAGAGTATTATGGGCCTCAGAAACATATCAAACATATAATAATAAAATGTTCGCGGTATTACGGGTGTTTCTTAGAATGTTTTACAACAAAATTAAAATTTATTATTACCGGTGGTTTAAAAAACAACAAAAACAACAACAACATATAATATCGGACTAAAGGAAAATTTCGAAAATAAGTTTCGTTGTTATAATATTTAATGGTTGTCGGAAGTGGTAGTATATTCTTAGCGTGTTTTTCTTTATGATATTTCATCACGATATTAGATTTCTTTATTTTGTTATATATTACATGTAACGATTACATAAAATATTGTTAAGGAAAATAATTTTAATCACAGATAAATTAAATTAAAATATAAAAAAATTGTTATTTTAAGAAAATATAAGAAATATTTAGTTAACTTTTCTATATTGGATAATCTTGATGATTAAGAAGATATTTATGAATTATGTTAATTGATAATATTCATAGTCTTTAATTTAGTTTCAATGAAATCCTAATAAAGATTAGGAATTTAACAAATAAATTAGAATATTACATAATTCAACAGAATATAAATCTTTCTTAAAAGTAGTAATGACTTTGGTCGCAAGACAACATTCAATATACTTAAAATTCGTATTTGCGATAGAGTGATATGAACCAATTTTAGAGTTTAGAAAGAGTTTTATTTTAGTTTTCGAGTATGTATACTTGGATTCGAAAAAGTAGTAGACGTCAATAGATGATATGATAGCCATAAACATTTTTGTGGTTGTTAACATATTTTTTATAGTAAAAATTTATATTAAAACTACTTAACTTATGATAGGACCAATTCTGTAAAAATATATTGTTAATAATATGAGATTAAAAATAAAAAATCTAGTAAAGCCAAATATTGTAATGATAATTAAATAATCAATACATAAGTAATCAATATCAATACAATCAATTGTCTTGTAAAACACAACTTCCAAGTTGGTAATCACTTAAAATATTTAGGAGTTGGATATAATAATATAGCTAGTAGCAAATACATGGCTCAAGAAAGAATTCAGCTATCAAACAAATGTCTTCATGCGTATAAACACCTGGGAATCATCACGAATAACTAATTATTGATAAAATAATAATGAGAACTCAGTGCTGACGTATGGGTGTGAAATATGGTGCTGAATAGCGGTAGAAATGAACAACTTAGCTGCATTTGAATATAAAATTCTACATAACATATTTGGACTTACTAGAAGTTTTAATCATGACCTAGAAGTGCTCATAAATAAAGAAAATTAAAGCACAAAGAACGATGGACAAAGAACATGCAGCTCGTATCCCAGATAGTAGAATGCAGAAAAATATAATGAATAACAACAAGGTACAGAAATAGACAAAAATATGCTTTTGACGTATTTACAAAATCAGGGCATAAACTGGTGACATACAGTTCAGGACCGTGTAAAATGGATCGTGTAATATATTGACGATGCAAAAACTCACTTATAGGGTTGTGAAGCCACGAAGAAAATAATCAATATTATCGACAATATTTTATTATATTATATTTATCAATTTTCAAAACTTGAGAATAGTTCATTGTCGGTTAAAAATGTATGAACTTTTTATAATTACCAAATCTTCGAATATTTTTGATGCATTTTTATTGAATTTTTACTCTTAAAAACATGATAAATTTACAAATTTATCATTGAATTATAAATAAATATTGGTCAATATTTACTCCATAGTCATAATTAGAGTCAATTGATTATTGACTAGACTCTTACAATGAACATTGAGGGCTGCGGTGAGGAGGGACACAATCGCAAATCCATTTAAATTAAATTTTCCAAATCTTTATAATCATTCGCCTTTCTAATTGATAATCCATATTTTTATATATTTCTTTTTACTAATTTTAATTGTCACGTGTCTGTAAAATTTTTCCGGCGGCAAAAGGTAATGTAAATTGTATTTAACCCCTTAAAAAAGTTTAAAAATAATATTTTTATTTTTGTATTTTCTGTTTGTCATAAAATCATTAAAAAATTATCGAAGTATAAAAAATATTATATAAAATTAGTGTTAAAACTGACGCCTGACAAAAAAGATATAGTGCGATAATTCCTGTGGGGTTGTAAAGAATTCAGTCAGGATATCCTCCCAAACAGTTAAATACATTTTTTGTTCAATTGTATTTTTGTCCCCCGCATTAGTCGTCGTGTGTCTTAAATATGGTTATATAATATTTAATAAAAGAATTATAATGTCCTAACCTAAGAGAGCAAGTCAACTTGTTTTGAGGGTGTTTGGATGAATTGTAATATATATTGTAAAAAGCAAAAAAAGACAGAATAAGAAAATCTTTTTTAATAAAGCTTCTCAATTTATCAAGATGACACGTGACCGTATTAGCGTAATGAATTGTCGCCACTCGCGTTTTTAATGTGTTAATTCAAGGTTTACTCCCCCACCGATAATAAACAAAAATGAAATAAACAATATTGTGCAATGAGTTTATATGAAATTTAATAATCTTGATGTATTGTCAAATTTTGACAGACTGACAGGATGTTTTTATTTTCATATTTTAACAATAGATTATGTTTAGTTATTTATAATAATTATTTATTAAAATTAAATATCTTTACAATGATATTTAAATTTTTAATATGGAATTATATAAAACTGCATTAACATTCAAAACTATTTCGATAAAAAAGTATTTATTACGATAAGTTATTTATATTTACGAATTACTAATTGTTCAGATGTTCACACTTGGAAAACCTTCAAATCCAAAATTAATTTTAATTATGATTTGCGTTTTCTTTTCAGAAAGGTCCAACAGCGAGTTTGTTGCTGGCTGGAAAACGTTGATGTTTTATGAGTTACTTCATACCTAGATAGATCATTTATTGTTATATTAATAATTTTTACGGCTTCAGTAGTCAAAGAACAGAATTAAAATATTTTACGATATTAAATTATCGATATTTTACGAGTTACGAGAAGTTGGTTCAGATTTGAGATTTAAATACTTAGAAATCCTTCAAATGTAAATCCTTTACGAATATAACCAAAAAAATTTTTTTTTTTATCTTGATTTGTGTTTCTTTTCAGAAAGGTCCAACCAGCGCCGTAACTAGCTCTTCCAGTGCTCTGTGCAATATTTTTTTTAGGGTCACTATATTTTTTGGGAAAAAAGTAAATTATAGTACAAATATAATATAAAAAAATTCAATAACTTTTTTAAAAAACATTAAGACAGTTGATCTTAAATAATTTTAATATTTGCAATATTAATATTTAGATAAGACTCTATTAATCCAAAGTCATGTAGACCTGGTTCCAACATCGAGTTCCATGAAATGAATAGAAATTGTCTACCAACATTTTTACTAACAACTTTCAATATGAAGATTAAAAACTTTGTTGCTGGCATAAAAACTGTGTTGCTGGTTGCAAAATGTTGATGTTTTATGACTTACAAGCAAATTACAAATTAATAGTACAATAATTCTTACGGCTACAGTGGCCGGAGAACAAATTATGATCGTTCTACAATTCTAAATCTAATCTAAATTTAAAAATCTTATATAAATTATCTGTAAATAAGTTTCAAAATATATTTTATAGAAAAATGTAAAAATTCTTTGAATAAAAATAACGAAATGTAACAATTTATGATCAAGAGTAATTAAATGTCTTATAAATATCTTTACTTAAATTACATAATTACCAGTTTTTTTCCTATATATTAAATAATTTTTAATTAAAATATATTTTTATTATTTCTGTATACGAAAAATAACATCATTTATCTAAAATAAATGATTAAAATATAAAATGGACTGACCACATGTTAATTTTTTTTATATTAAATCCCTTAGCTGATTACAAAATATTATGTTTTAATTTCAATTTATTTCATTTTTAATATAATATATAATGAAAAATAAAATTAAACTATACAACATTTTTATATACATAGATCTATAAATATATCAGTTAACATTTTATGTTTAAATTATGTATTATTATTATTAACATGACTGTAAAATTTGACAACACACGTCGTCATGCAATCACAATATAAACATAAACTCAGCCGCACCTCCAAAAAAAAAAATTAATTACTTTTTATTATTAAATTTTACACTCTATTTCTATATATACAATTATTATTATAGGCCTGTTAATTACAATTTATAATTAGTCTATATTTAATTATCCAACATCCAAAACAAACAAAAAAGGAAACTTTCCTTCCGCAAATTGCACCAAATAAAATTACAAATAAAAAAAATTGCATTATAAATGTTTGGTACATAACTCATAATAGTGTAACGTATGAAATTATGCAATATCATAAATGTATGAGATCCTATATAGAACGGATACGTAAATGTTAAAATATCGATTTTTTTGTTTTTTTAGAGCTTAGCCGCTTTACCAATGAAAATTTAATTAAAATCAACAATTATTGTAGTTGAACATGATAAATAGATGTAACACGGTGTTTTGCCAGTGCCATCATCTCTCACATAAATAACTATTGTATAAATATTTTATTATGTTTTGAATATTTTGTTAATAATTATTATTAATATTATACAAGGCAAAAATTGTATGAAAATTTTAACTAAAATTTTATTATTTACACCTAATAATAATCAATTTTCTATATACACCCGAACAAATTCGGTAACATGGAAATAGAAAATAATTTGTGGACTTTGAAATATGTTTTAATAATTTGCAAAAAATTATTAGATAAATTATTTTATTTTGGAAAATTAATTTACACTATGATAAATACATAAATATATGTTAATAATTACATTTATTTTGACTACATAAAATTTAGAGGTTAGCTGAAATGGAGTGATAGCAGTTGTGACTCGAAATAAATTTTATTGAAGCTAACCTTTCGTTGATAAAGTTATACGGAAAAGTTTTATTATTAAAATAACAAGTACACCGCTTTCCATTATCTTAACGAACTTAACGATCTATAGCCAGTAAACAGCTTACGGAAACTGCATATTTCCTTAATGTAACGAGATGGATCTAAAATAAGCTTAACCAGGCTAGGGTTCACGAGAATACATTGTAGCAAAACAGTACTAAAACTCAACATGAAGTCGTGCACAGTCTCTGTCTATGTTTTAATATGATTTCCATTTCCTATTAGTTACAGAAACTTTATACAGTAACTGTTATACTAGTATAACAAGTACCATATAACAGTTTCTGTAACTGTTATACTAGTATAAAAACAAGTTTACCTTAAATATAAATAATTTCAAACTGGGTTAAAGAAATAAATATTGCTATGAAATGGAAGGTATTCCATACAGTTTCAGCATTCACCTAACATATCCTTTGAAAATCAAATGGTTTATATGCTAAAACTGTTCTCAAAACTGTGGACAATTATGTTAATTTCATAAAATTTAAAAAAAAATATTTAACTTCCTATTTTTTTCAATCGAAAAAATTAACATAAATTATAAATTTGCAGCACAAAGTGCAGAATATTATTTGTTAATTCAAAATTATAAAAAAAACCTATGCTAACTAAAAAACTATCTAAAAACAGCAAATATGTTGGAAGTATTTATGTAAAATAATTATATAAAAAAAAAAAAATACTTGTAAATAATTTACATTATCAATTTCACAGTTTTCAATGTTACACAAAATATTCATTTTCAATGTTTTCTATATAAATTTTTTTTTTACTATATTTTAAATATTTCTACTAATAAATTTACAATTTTCTCTAATAATTTTAACATATATTTTATTAGAACATAGAAAATAATGTTGAGTTTTTGTTATGATATCATTTTTAGTATATTTTACATGTTTCGCATATATTTTTTTTTACATATATCTCATTTTTGTATTTTGTATTTATGAATTTGTTATTTTACAAATAATACAAATAACTTAACATATAGTAGCATAAAATTTAGTTATCTTTCGGGAATAGACCAAATCTAACTAAATAAATTTATTATTATAATATTTACTGTTTTCCTATACATATTTAATTTAAACTTGTGTAACAAAACTTTATGAAATTTTATGTAGTGTTTTGTTATGTTTATGTTTTAAAGATTATCTGGGTAAATAAAAATTAACCCACCCTAGAAAATTTGTATTTTTGTATTATGTATAACAAAATGGACTCTCTACATTGTAATTATAATAAACAAATGTGAGAGATGATAAAATGTGGCTAAATTTTTGTTAATGGCATGGTCTTGTATGTTAGCATATTTTAAATGTTCATTTAAGTATGTGTAAAACTTTTAAATTAAGTTTTGAAATTTACTATTATTATTATCAGTTTTATATAGTTTTTTATATAAACAACTAATGTCATATGAAAAAACCAAATAATTTGGAATATTATTGGGACATGAATGTAACCAAAATATTTAGCTAAATCTGATTTTTGTACAATGTAATGAAAAATGTAATACACATTGTTTAAAAATTGCATATTTCAGAATAATGGAATATTTAATAAAAATTGTAAATATAAGAAAGTGAGCTACAAGCTTAGATATAATTAAAACAAAATTTAGTTTTTAGTACAATTCAGTTCTTTCATAAGCAATATATGAAAACTACATATGCTATTTAATATTTGATTAATATGTACTTGAGTATCCTTCAAGTAAATTTCAGGAAATTTAAAGTAATGGTTGAAGAAAATTGAAAAAAGTGATAAATTCTAGACTAAAAAGAAACTTAGTTTGGAATCAATTAAAAATTTGTAATACAATTTAATATAATAAAATTAATTACGATTTTGAATTACATATTAATTTTTATTAAAGAACATAATTTTATGGAATTTATAGGGTATTGATTTAGAGTATTCTATCAAGAGTGAAAGTACAAATAAATAATAAGTTATATTCTTGAAAATACAGATAAAAAATCTAAAACTAACGTACCAGAGTTGTTAAATAATGCATTCTTTTTGTAATACATTTTGAATTACACTAGCATTATTTTAATAATTCAATTTGAATTAAAATAATGCATTACTTGTTTTATTAATACATTATTGTTAAATTAATTAATTAAAATAATGCATTAAAAATAATGCATTACTTAAAATAATTCGAATTATATGAATTAAATAAGAATTTTTTGATTTATTTTTGAATTAACAAAAATAATTCAAGTAATTCAATAAATAATTTTTATTAATTCAAAAATAATTCAAATAATTCTAATTTAATTCATATAATTCGAATTATTTTACATAATGCATTATTTTTAATGCATTATTTTAATTAATTAATAAAAAATAATTTTGAATTACATAAAAATTAATGCATTATTTAGAATTATTAATTATTAAAAATAATGCATTATTTAACAACTCTGCAATATACATAACTATTGATGGTGCTGATGCTGACGATATGCTATGACTGGTAACATATAAAAAATTGGTGGCTGATAGTGTTATTCTGTAAGATTTGATAAGTTTACAAGGTAAGTCGAATCATGGGCTCAAAAAATTATTAATTTGTTATAACAAGTTTCGTTTCATAGTTTACGCCAGGCTCAATTAACACTCGACATAAGTCGACATAAATTATATCTATATAAAATTTTATATTAGTGGAAATTATTGAATGTAATTTAATGTTTTCTTACTTATTTCTCATCAGTTATTTTTATTACAATTTAATGTTTTAAATTTTGTTAAAATTCATTTTTTTTTATAAAATTTTCTTTACATTTTGATTGTTTGTTAATACAAAAATACATAAAAGTCACTTGAAACATTCCACATGAAGAAAATTGATCAAAAATATTCTAAACAAAAAATTTCCCTAGGAAATTTCTTTTTTTTCTATAATACAATAAAAACAAATTTTATGACTTTTTTTCTGTTGTTTTGTTACATAAATTTTACATATATTTGATATGAAAAACATATTAAAATGTCAGTAGTTTTTGTTTTAAATTTTTTTTTATTAGTATATTTATGTTATATGTTTTTATAGTGTTTTATTGTAACGCATAATTATTTCATTTATATAAATAAAACATAATAATTTAATAGTAAAACATAATTTTAAATTTTACATAGAAATTTTACATTGGTTTTTTTTCTAGAATTTTTAATTAACAGATCATTAAAAATATTCATTTTTTTAATATTATTGAATTATTTTATAATAAGAATATAATTTTTATGTTTTATGACTTTTTAAAAGAAATTAATTTACATAAAAATTGTATTGTATTTTTTTTAATACTTTTTTTAATATGGCAAAATTCTTTCTGATTTTAATAGTTTATATTTTAAAATAATAGAATTTTATGTTAATTTTATTTCATCTTTAAAGGTAGTTAAATATTAATGTAAATATTATAATTAGAATGTAAAGTTTTAAAATTAGATTATTTTGACTTAGGGTGATTTGTGCAAGTCGAACTTTATAACTCCAAGATTACAATGTGAAACAGTCAAGAATGAAATTAATCTAAATTTGTAAAAGTTCACAGGAAAGTTCGGTTTTTAATTATACGATTCACGGATAAAATATTTCAAATCCTGTAGGATTATAAACAACGAAAGGTCACCATTGAAACAAAATAAAATAAAATGTCTGTACGAGATTTAAACCTTGTCTCTGATGCAAACGTTGGTGAGGGGGGGATTATATTCCCAACACTAGGCCACTAGTTGGCCCATAGGCTACCACGCATTCTTAACAAACTTTAGCAGATCCCTGACAGGGTTCTCTACCAATTCCTCAAGTCCATCGAACTGGTAGTTACCTAAAATACGATACCTACTCCTGCTTAATACAGGAGAGTAACACAGCATGTGACGGATATCTTCCGCTACACTCAAGGCGTGACACCCTCTACATGATTCCACCATGGTGAGCCCTAATCTCTTGGCTAACTTCGTTAAGAAACAGGTTGCTCCTATTCTGCGATAATAGCATATTTGTTCTAATATGATTCATCTCCGACCAAAGTCCTTTGGTTACTTGACAGGTGTTTATAATTTTTATAAGTAAATGTCAGAATTATTTACAAATTATAGAAATTCAATTACATTACTAAACTCTACTTTTAGCTTGTGTTACAATATTATTTATAGCTGTTTACTTTTTCAAAAAAGACACAATTTAATATCTTTCATCCTTAATCCAATTTCTATAGGATAATACCCGGACTATTTTCAGTATTTTCAAGATTTATCTATTTCTATTTTCTACTTATATCTACTTTTTTGTTTATATATATTCAAACACTACACATTATTTACCTATGCAATATTTAATTTCCAATAAATAAACTCAATCAAATTCACCCCTCTGCAAAAATTATATCAGTAGTCTTCAGTAAATCCACCCCTAAAATCATTATAAGTCAAATATATATTCAAAAAGTCAGAGACAAATACGCTAAAGGACTATTTCCACAATTCTTGTGGACACAAAAAAAACAAAAAATCAACCTAAAATCTAAACATTTTGAACAAGATGACTCTAAGGACTAAAGTAAAATTCCTATATAAATTTTATATACTGTTTTTTTTTTTGAAGTATATTATATAAATTAAACCAGGGGGTAACCATTAAAAGGTATCGCTTTATTGACATTATACAAAAGCCCCCCTAAGGTTTATCATGGGAGCAATAACAGCAGGACTAAAAGTAGTGCAATAGAACTCAGGTTATATTAATGTATCGTATCAGTTACTGAAATATCAGCAAAAAAAATATTTTGAGATTTCTATACGGAGTAGAGAGTAAATAAAAAAAAAAAAAACGAATCACAAAATCGCGACGTATGTTTTTTTTTTATGGGAGTTTTATGAAGTCGTACAAGGAAAACTGATATACGATATTTTACTGATGATACCAAAAAATATAATAACAACAACATAGAAAATGTCTATTCGATGATGTTGATTCTTAGATTGAATCTATTTCTGTTTACACATGTCCGAATCCCCCAATGTATTTTATTTGTATGTGCTCCAAGTTAAAAGTTGATACATACTTGGGTTAAGCAGAATTTTTTTTTTTGATTTTTTTTTTTGTAAACTCCCGGATAGAAGGGATAGGATCACATATAAAGGATCGAATATATATAAATTATATACCTAAAATAGTGATTCGAAAATTGGTATAATATGGGGCCAAGAAAAACAAGGATATTTTTAGAAGATAAAAAAATACAGTACGGATAATATTAATGTGAAATAAATCATATTATTTCTATGATTCTTGATATTTATTATTGGTATATTGAAACGCCATAGGGAATTTTTTTATATTCAATTTTTATCGATGAAAATGACGTAATGAAACAGAAAAGAAAAAATTGATTTTAATGTGGGTTTAATGTTAAATCCAATCTTCGACCACATATTATTGTTTTTTTGAATATGTTTATTAGATAAATTCAATGATTTTTTATGTTTTTGTATTTTTTTTTATATTATTGGTAAATTCAATAAATTTCACGTCACATAACATAAATAGATGATTTTTTAATGGAAAGGGTCGTAAGAAAGTTAGATGTAGAGGAGAAACACTTGCTAACAGTGAGAAATATTTATTTATTATATATTTTTTTAATAACTTATTTGCTAGTGATAATATTTATATAAAGTAAAAAATGATTTAGTGGAAATTTGTTGGAATCTTATTTAATTTGTTTTTAATAAATAAAAATATTCTTAATATTATTTCTATATTTATATTTCAAAATTATTGGATTTCATAATATAAGTAATCAGAATTGGGATTCTATAGCGTAGGTTTTCATTTCGCAATTGTCGGTATAAAAACCTAGTTCTAATCTAATCTATAAGATTGATTATGAGAAATTAATCTATTTAAAAATGAAACTTATTAAAAATATGCTAAATAAATTAATTAATAATAAGAATTCAATTTATTTTTCACATATTTGTAGCAGTGTTTCTTTTCAATTAGTACTGTTGCAAGATTGTATCAATATATTTATGAATTGTTTATGACAGAAAACCATATTAACTAACTACATCGTGTAGAGATTATTTAGTGAAAATCAACGAGGCTATAGAAACAAACGAGTTAGGTATGACAGTGAACGAAAATGACTAACGCCCTCCGTATCGTGTAGGACAAAACATAACGATTGAGGAATACAACTTAGAGACGGAGAAAGATTTTGTATACCTCGGTTGTATGGTTACTTCAGAAGGTAGTAACAGCAGCCTATACATCAAACGTAAAATTGTGCTTGCCAAACGGTGCTATTATGCGATAAAAACACTTCGAAGACCAAGGTTATAATATACAGAACTCTCATCGTGCCAGTACTCGTTTATATGTTGCAGAATCCTGGACCATGTCGAATCACGATGAGATGTTGTTGGGATCTTACGAAAAGAAAATTATACGCAGGATTTATGGCCCAATTAACATACAAAAATTTAAGTAAAAGCATCGACAATGACATAATCGCGCACTGTATGAGCTATACAACGGCGCTGATCTGGTCAAAAAAATAAAACTCGAACGACTTAAAAGGTTGTCAGGTCAAGTCGTCAGGATTAATGAGGTTGCTCTAGCAAACGCGGTTTTTGAATCGAACCAAGAATACAGACGCAGAAGAGGTAGACCGTGTCTGAGATGGAAGGATGGTGCTCAGCCTGACGTAGGGACTAAGTTGTAGGCAAACTGTGTTGAACAGAAGATAATAGAGGAGAGCCTTGGACTCGGATATAAAATAATATTTTGTTATGCCGAGAAAGAAGAAGATCAACGAGGCTGTTCTTTTCTTAAGACGCGTTGATATTTACATTTTAAGGTAATTTATTATTCCAATTTCAAGATAATATATAAATGTATAATAAAAATATTTTAATAAATTCATAAAATATTTTCTTTCGTTAATTTATTTCAATTATGCCAAAAATGAACATTTTTTTATTGTAAATTAACATTTTTTTTTGTTATCACAAAAGTGATAAAAATATATGACCCGAAGATGTAATAATAAACTTTGCTTTGTAATACTTTGTTGATTTGTACATCGCTACTTTAATTGCTCTGGCATATCAAAAATATTTCACTCGTCAAATTGTATTGTTCAACTATGAATAATATAAAAAAACCAACTAATAAAACATAAAAATAATTGAAAAACCTATAAAAGTGGAAAAGATAATAGAAAATCATAAAACAAAAAAAGGTGTTATTTTATACATAATTATATCTAAAGAATAGATATTTCTTATGTAATTAAAGGTTTTTATTTCACATATGTTCAGAGATTATCTTAATGGAAAATTTAATGGTATTGCTACTTCTTAATTGTTCCGTAAATAGCAAACAGTTATTAATGTAAAAAAAATACAACGTATACGACATCACATTTGAGTTTCATCAATTTGCATAAATAAATTTAAGGTGTTTCGTCCGAGTTAAAATAATTTTGAAAATAATTGAAATTTTCTTTTACTTATGATGATAAAATTTCAGAAAACTCAACTGTGTCGTAATATATTGATATCTATAAAGGCTGGGCTACATAGTTTCTATCAGTTCAGTTCAGTTTCGATTCGATTCGACTGGTTAAGTAGACTGAGCACTAGTTATCGATTGCAACCGATAAAATCACATATTATTATTTTTCAAAAATGTCAAATTTTATTTCTTTTGACATTTGCTTCAGTTTGGCTCCGCAAAATTCCAAGCGTTCCAAACTTTTTAGATTCGATTCAATTCGATTCGTTCTGATTCGCCCTATGTGTCCACTCAATCGATTTCCCATACAAAATAGATAAAGACGTCAAATTGGATCTTTACTGAATGAATCGAAACTAAACCGATCGAAATTTTGTAGCCCACACTTAAGTTTTGATTACCGAAATGACATTTAGTAATTTATTAAAATGATTTAAGTTACAGCTTTTTAGTTTTTTTTTATAATTATGATTTCAAATTTCAATTCACTACAAAATTTATAATTAGAAATATGTGATCATTTTAAAGCGTTATCAAAATGAAATCCATATTTAAAGATTTAAAGGATATAGGAGTAAGAAGTTTAGCACTAATAACAATAAATGTCTGGAAAATTTAATTTTGTGAAGCAGCTAAACATTCAGTAATGTTTTACCGGCAGTGGCGATATCATTCTGCTTTTACATCAATTTTGTTTACTCAGTAATTAGTTAACAGGAAGGAGTTTTCCATTGGCTATTACTAAGTATAACTCGAAGGGAGTTCTATGAAAGAACCCATTTCGAAGAAAATGTTTACATTTTTATCTATAGTGTTAGTCATAGATACCCAGACGTCAAAACATAGATTGTCGTTTAAGAGTCTCGAAATTGGAAATTCGTATATTTTAGAATTGCGAAGATGTGATAAAAATCATCCAAATAATACTATTTTAATCGGTGTTTGGTAATGTGAAATTTATTTTCGTAATTCCATGAAAATTCATTATAATATTTCTGAAACCAACATCACATAACATAAAATAAGGAATTAAATTGAACATATTATCATTTTAATTTCAGTTTTAGGGTTATCTTGACAACCTTTGGCATATTTCTTGTTACGTGGCTGGTATATGGACCAAAAATATTTGAATATTATGAAAAAATGTAATTTAATTGAAACATTTATTATATTTTATTATCTTGTTAAATTTTTGTTTTCATAATTTTGTGGTAAAACAACCTGAAATATTTTTTTTTTTTTTTGTTTTTATAATTCATTTTTTTTTCTCATAACATTAACATAATTTTAAATTTATTTTTCTATTATTATTTTATGGCTCTTTTAACCCTTAACTTTATTTGTTTTATTATCTCGTTGTTTCTATATATTTAAGCAAGATGAAAATGATTTTTTTTTTGCCTTACAAGCAACAAATTTTCTTTCCATACGAAAGAGGCTAATGAAGATATAATGTTGATTGTAAGGACTATGTGTCCTGCCATAACTAAAGTATAATATCATCGTCCCTTTTACCTTTTTCTTTATGCAAAAAAATTATATTTTTACAAGAAAATGGAAAACATGAAAAAGAATATTTACGAAAAAAAAAAAAAAAAAAAACATTACCATCACATTAAAAATTATTATGCGTAGACATAGATAACGAGGTGGTGAACTAACAGGATCATATTTTATGTTTTTTAAAAATATTTTTTTTTATCTCCATATTTTACTAATGAAATAAATATTTATAAATGTTTTTAGGGAGTTAAAATACTATCAAAAAATTCAAAGTAAAAGGTTTACCACTGAAATTATGGGATATTATCCCAATTTTTTTGTAGCCGTTAAAAGAATGGTTATTGTTTTAATAATATTACCTGACCCCAACACAAAATATAACTATGAGAAATTTACATTTTCTATCTAATAGCTTGTTTTTAATTTAATTACCTTCTTTTTTTTACATTATTTTCTATATATACTTTTTATGTATGGTTTTATCTAAAAAATATTGTTTGTAAAAAAAATTTATGTTTTACTTTCTTTGTTTTGAAGGAAATCATTTTTTTTTAACGAAAACTATTGATAATTTAAAAAATGGTTTTTTATTATATTTTACATTTGCAGATGTTCTTTGAACCAAAATACCGAACTTATCTAAATATGATTTCTGTAAATACTTTCACTAATGTCATTTTCATCTTTATTACAAGACTTTAAAACCGGTGGTAAAAAGAAAATATTATTATTAGAGAAATTTAGGGGTTTGTTTATAAGATCTACATGAAAATAATTTGTAATTATTGTAAATATTGATCTTTTAAAATGTAAATTTAAATTTAATGTCTTTGTGAACCAATGACCTTAGTAAAATCTAGTTAATTGTACAGTGTCATCAATATTTATAAAAATGTAATAGTTTTCCTTACAAAATTCATACTCCCGAATGTTTAGATTATATCCGGAGTCCTGGACAACCGTGGACTCTGGTATAAAAAATGTGGTTGTAGAGATCATTAATTGACCCAGTTTTCATCTATTTCATTTTCAGAATGCTTATTTATATTAAACATAAATATTCGTTCTGATTGCTGATACATATGAAGAAAATTTTACAAGATTATCTAAAAAGTAGACTCTTTCGAACCTAAGAAAAGAGGCATCGCATGTATGTAAGTACTATTTTAGAAACAATTAGTCAACTGTCATTAATCTTTGATGAATTTCATCAATCTTTCCATTACATTAAAACCAAATCCAGAGAGTTTTTATTTAAATATTAAAAAAAATTTCCACCAAAAAAAAAATCCTCGATAACATTCCCAAAAAAAAAAAAAATGACAATTTAAAAACTGAAAATACGGCATGCTACACGCAATATTACTATAGTGCATACCTAATTCAAATAATTACTATAGTGCATACCTAATTCATTTTTTTTTTTTTTCATCATTGTGTTGAAAATATGTCCTTGTTTTAATGGTCCGAACATTTTTTGTCCATTAGCACAAACAAAATAAAAAAAAAAAAAACAAAGCAAGATGAATTTAAAAATAAAATTTAATTGAAATACATCCATCTCTGCAAACAAGGATATATAAAAAAAATAAAAAAAAAATAAAATAAAAAATAAAATTAAAAATAAAATTTGGTGTAAAAATTAACATCACATATTATTTTCGACGCAGAGTTGACAGGTAATCAGCAGGTGTCCTAACACCGTATGGAATTTTTTTATCCAATTTTTTATAATTTTTTATTCTTTTGGTTTTGATCCATTCAAGTGGATAGAGATATAAAAATATATATAAATATATTTTTTTTTTGTGGGGATTCATTTTATAATTTCAAATTGCTTTTTTAGAAATATAAATATAGAATTGAAATTGAGGCTTTATAGTTTTCGTTTTACTTTAAGGTAGCTTAAATTCGGTGTTAAATTCTAAACTAATTGGCAAAAAAACAATAACAAAACCAAAAAAATGATTTATGACATTGATATCGAGAATTAATTGTTTCGGGACGGGACTATATTTTCAAAATTGCGGCGCCAATTAAATATAATATAATTTATTTGTTTCAGTTATTGATTTGGAACAAAAAAAAAATAGATTTGATATTAAGTATTGAGTTATTGATATTTTGACTTGATTTATTGAAAGCATTTTTGTGAAATTCAGTTACAGATATTGATTGCAATGTGTAATAAATATAATATAGAAAAATTCAGCTAGATAAATGAAGTTGGTTTTTTGGTTTAAACATACACCTTGGTTGGTTGGTTGGTTTGAGAACTACACATATTCTCGTTTGTTTAGCGTTGGAGTTACTCCAGAACAGTTTTGTATGGATACAACTGTTCAGCGCGATCCATTCTAACCTAATTTGTTCTACACGCCATAGTTTAAATTAAAAAGTCTATTAATCGAATTGACTGGGTAATCTATCTGGCAAATTGGGAGGCTGATACCCATCGCGCCGTTTCTAGCCAATTCATCAGCTTTCTCATTACCCATTCTATTTCTATGACCAGGATATAAAATAATAAACAAATTATCATTATAAGCATACACCTTAAGTTGATTTGGTTTCTATATCATATTTATTATAATCGTAATAAGTTTAAGGTCTTTTTGTTGAAATCATAGATACATGCCAACAAACTATGACATAATTACTTTATATCCCGATACGAGTTTTTACCTCTTCAAAATGTTTTCTGATGCTTTTCCAGATTTAATAGATCTGCATCAAGAGCATCTTTCTCTATATTTGTTGGTGTTCCTCTATGTATTGTTGCTATTAATGAACCATTCATTAATTCATTATATTTTTTCAGCATTCTGCTATCTGGAATACGAGTTACATGTCATGTCCATGGCATTTTTTGTACTTATTTTACATTATTTCGTATATCCTTCTAATAGCGCGGCATTTTTGTCCTAATTTACTTCCAAAATTTAATTCTGAAACTTTTAACTTATAAGATTCATTGAAAATTCGGAATTACTAATGTTATGTATGATAACCAGCCACTGCAGAACCGTTGCGAAATTCCAACGTTTTAAACTATAAAATTACTTCTAGTATATTTTAGTACAGATACACTTATATTTTGGTTATGAGGCCATTCTATAATTATTTAATATTGTTGATTTATATGAAAAATTTCCACAAAACTAGATAGAAGCTGGACTAGAATATATTAAATATAATGCGGAATCGTAAGTTTATTTTGTAGAGTGGTATGACAAATTGGAACTAAGTAATTTGAATAATAAAATTTAGAAGACAAACTATCGCGTTCATTTATGTAAATCAGATAATATTACATTTTTTATACTAAAACTCATTATATTATGTTTTTGCAACTTTACAAATTACTTTATATTAAAAAAACATAACTTAACTTTTTAATAATTAATATTCTTAACATATACAAACAAAAATCCATAAAAAAATATGTAAAAAAAAAAAAAATGAATTCTTAAAAGTCATGCATAAATCTGATTGATCAATCTCGGTCTTGTCAAAAATCATTCAAAATTTGCCAACTCACATAATTCAACAAAATAACAAAATATAATGAGAATAATAATTGTACAAAAATTTTCATAGCCTGAATTCTAGCGATAACTTTTGAAATATGATATTATTTAAGGGTGCAAAATCATTGTAATTAAACTACTATAGTTATTTAACAAGAAAAACCTTATTGTTGTTACCAATCATGTTTAAACAATAAATTATAAATAAATATATTATTAATCTTATGCCATTATTTTGAATAATATATTTCAGTATAGTTTTTATGTAAATAAAGGACGTGTTTAATACTATGCTTAATAACAAAAAAAAAACTTTATGTAATAATGTAAACAAAATCATTAATAAATGTCACAAATCACGACCACCAATTAACATAATATCAAATTTATATAAACAGGGTTGGATTATTTTACATTACAAAAAATTTGGAGTTAAATTTTGTCCAGTCATTTTTATTAATGGAGTTCACTTCTATCGAAATTTACTAGGATCAATTTCGTAAATCAAATATTATTCATTATAGTTAAATATTGTAACAAAAAATAAATTTTATTTTAAGGATGTTTCAAATCACTTTTAAAAATTATTTGTTAATTAGGAACTTCTTTGCTAATAATTTTCATTTGAATGCATCTAATAATCATAAATTATTCCTTTTTGGTATTAAATATTGAAATAAGGAGAGTGACGATTGCCTGGCCGACGAAGCGTGTTCTAATAAATTTTTGTGCGTGTTTTTATTTTTTTCGATGAACTTGTAATTCTATACAACCTCGTTTTTTTTTTTGAACAAAATTATTTTCTATTGGCCTAAATATTAAAAAAAATTGTATTTATTAGGTGAGGTCAACCAATAAAAATGGGAAGTTTATGTTTTCATGTTAGTTTAGGTTAAAAGAATATTAAAATATTTATTAGAAAGATAAAAATCGGTTTGTTAAGCATACATTCTTTGAAGCTATGTAGAGTAGTTAGTTTTTATTTGATATTTAGAAAATTTACATAAGTTTTTTAGACCATAACAAATTTTTTAACATTTTTAAATATAATTTTATACTTTGGAAAATCAACAAATTTTTGGTGACATTAAATACTTTTGATTTTGAATGATTAATTGACATAATTAAAATGACAGAATTTATTTTTATTATTATTTATGACTAAAATTTAATATTTATTTTAATAATTAATAATTGTTATTTGCTTAGTAATTATACTGTGACAAATCTATGGAAAACCAATAATTTTAATTAAATTTTTATTTAAGCTTTATCCATGAACAATAAATGTTAATAAAACTTTGCAAACTGTTGGATGTAAGATCAGCTTGTTTTCTAAAGTTATTATTTTCTATACTAAACTGTGAAAGTATAGAAGTTTTTGTGGGTCTACGTAGGGTAAACAATCACTTTTTCAATCGCCAAAATAAAGAAGTAAACAAATGATCGACAAATGCGTGGAAACAGTTTTAGTCCATCGAAAAACTATTGAAGAAATTCATATCAGCTGAAAATCTAATTTTCTTTTTCGATATTACCGTTCTACTAGTACTAACTTACGACGGTAACACATGATCCGATCCCTCACAGCTTTAGAAACATGATAAAATTACAAATATGTCCAAGGTCGATGGAAAAACCAATGAACCAACAGCCCAAGAACAAGTAAATCTACGATTAAGCAAAGATTACAATTTACAAATATAATTTAATGTTCCAAAAAACGGAAATGGCATAGAGCAGGCGCCATGTAGCTGGGTTGCAGGATTTGAGATGGACAACTATAAGTTCAAATAGGAAAGATAATAATTTGTAGGCTGTGAAATAGATGAAATGCTGATGAAATTAGCTTTTACCCAAATTAATTAATCAATTTAAATGAATCATTAATTATTTAAATACATATTTAATTATTCATTAATTAAATATTTTCACATTTCATTATAAACAATTAGCAATTGAATTAATGAATATTATACTACAATTTTAAGTACGTTGTCATAGTAAGTTCTTGGTACTTATCAGCTTTAATTTTCTGAACCATTTTTATTGAACGTTGTATACGAATGGAAATAGAGATTTAGTGATAGTAACATTATTATAATTATTTTCAGATATTAATTTCAATGATGAAGTTTTCGGTAATCTCAATTCTCTACTCATTGACATTTTGTAAGAAAGAAATGAATATTAACGAAATTAATAAAACTCTATCAAAGCCAATTAAGCTACAATTAAGTACATTGCTGAATAAAATTCCAATTATATAACCATTAATATTAAGTTATATCTCATAATATTAAGAAATGTCTCATATTGGACTTCATTAAATTATGACTATAATTAACATCGTGGGACAGAATTATTTCAACAGATTTTTGTGACATTGTAAAAAAAATTATTGGTATTCAAAGACATTATGACTTAATAATTGAATTTTATCAAAACACTATTTTTATTAATATGATGTGTAATATTCGAGTCCTGAAATTGGAATATCTTCTGGTATATCTTCCGGTGATATAAATTAGAATCACCACAAAAATATAAATTCGAAATTTACCTTATATCCAAAAACGATGTCATTAATAATTTCTTATATATTTGTGATAAAATCTTCCATTGGTTAATTAGTTTAGTTCCATTTCAATTTTCCATTCCACAGACACAAAATATTAAATTGTTTAATTACTTATTAAAAAAAGCAAAGTTAACAATTTAAATTATTTATTTTATTATATTACACTTGCAATTTTCAATATCTCACAACAAATTTCTCACTGTTCTATTTATTATATATTCTTTTGCTATCAACATTTCATATACTAAACAAAATCCGACGGATATTTTTTTTTACAAATTTTACACTTCTACATCGCTAAGGATCAACAAATCAACTGATTTTTTTCTTCTTCAATTTTTTTAGAACTTTCTTTTAATTCTTGTCCAACAACGCATCCTTTCTAAAACCACAAAATACAAAAAATTCAAACCAACACACAAAATTCCTTAACTTAAAAAAAAAAAAAACTTGATCAGACCAAAAACCCAACATATTTGTAACCATATCCATAGTGAACCGGTGGTAAATTTCTTATTTTTTATAAATAAAACAATTTTTTTTTTAACATAAAATTAATTCCTCCGCGCATAATCTTGCATATATCTAAGCAACAGATGTGCCTGTATCTTTTCAATAGTCGTCAATATAGAACCAAAATATCTCGCTCTTGCAAACGGGCAAAGACGATAACATGAAACACCAAAACTTTTACATATTAAATCCCTTATATTTTAAGTAAGAAGTCCACGCAGGCTAATTACAGGTGACTATGTTTTTTATTTCTTTGTATTACAAGTCAAGGTTTTTTATTTTTTACACATCAGAGCAACATTAAAGTGAATCGCGCGTGGTTAGTGCAACGGATAAAAAATAACGAAATTATCACATTTTTCAAACTAAAATTATTTATTTTGTTTCATTAGCAAAGCCGAATTTTTTTAGATTCATTTTTTTACTATGCTTTTTGTATATTTATAAACTAACGAACGATGGACGAATTTTCTGAATGATCATCATCATTCAGAATTGTATAAGTGGGTTAACAACATAGTGAAAAATATAACAAATTTTCAAAGATGAAATAAAAAATTGTTAAGTGCTACCTGTCAAAGTCTTTTAAATAAAGTAAACGATCAAAAACGGACCAAATGGAATAATAATATATGTTCAAAATATAATTACATGTATACAAAAGTAACAAAGATAAAAACATAGCAGATAATTGTGGATTATAAAGATATCTTGATATCATTATTAGAGTTTTTTTTTAATATTTTTTATTTAAGGGTGAATAAAAAACGTTTATTTTGTTTAATCGGGGGTTGATCATAGGATCTGCAGTCATTATTATTAAATAATTATTTCGAATTTACAAAGTTTACGTAATAGTTGGAAATATTTTATATCAACTGAGAATCATCTTTTTACAATTGAAGAGTTAAATATAATTTTTGAGATGTATTGAAATTGAAGATTACAGATAAGCTGTAGAAAATATAGCTCTCTCAATCTCAATCGTGTTGTTGGGATTGAAAAAGTTTGAATTATTCTTGATAAAGATGAAGTAAATGCAACATTTAAATCCAGTTGAATGTTTAATTGAATTCTTACCGAAGGTATTAACATTATTATTAATATCCTGGGTAATGAACTTTCAACAAAACCTTTGCTCAAAAAGTGTATTGAGCTTGCCTTGAAACAGATTTAAGTTTTGGAATAGAACTATATTCAGAATGGAACTTTATGATCATTTAAGAGAAGATAGAGAACTCCAAAAATTGCAAAATAATTTTTTTTAACGAAAATGTAAAAAATAAACCCTAAATTACTTGAGAGCTCAGACATTAGTGATGATAATTCAGCTTGGTTTAAGAAGATATCTATAAGATGTATGTTCTTTCATATGTAATTGTGTTTTTTGAGGTACAATTTTTTGAATTTGCTGAAATGGAAATGGTTTGATTTAGGCGGTAGACATTATTACTCTTTTCATTGTTCACTCCACTTTGAAGTATGTATGTATAGGGCCTCAATGATAGATATGCTATTTAGATCTACTAATTTTATATGGATTCCGAACCATAGGTTTCTTTATATAGTAGACATTTTTTTAATTACAACAACCTAATGGCTTTAATTGTCATAATAATTTAATTATATTACGTAGCATGATACAAAGGAAAATGAAGCAAAATTCGAAATAGCAATAGAAAGAAGTTTAATTGGTGGCTTTCTATATGGTTATTAAGATAGTGCTAGTTATACGCCACTTTTTCACCTGTGATCAACTAAGTTTAAAACGAGTATAACGATTTGAGAGTAGTTAGAAGTGTTTACTCTAAAATAATGGATTTCGATCAAACTTTTATTTTAGACGTTTTTCTAGGTCAGAAAATCAACAAATACAATAAAAAAACCTCTGCATAATTCGCTTGTGCGCAGCAACATCTCATAGACCTAGAGTACTCGTCAGACTTTAATGAAATTTGGTACACATATTTCATATGTTCAATATTCTACACTACTTAGAAATAGTTACTGAATATGGATAGTAATAGATTTGAATGACACAGTTTGGTTTTATTATCTAGTTGGGATCAACCGCTTTATTGAGTTCATTGTTAGTGGTAAACTAATATAATGAGCAGTTTAGTTTCCGAAATATATTTCATTTATGTTCTAGCTAGAATCCGATTTTAATGAAATTAGCTAAACATGTTATTTTTGTAATCTAAAGTTTTCAGTAGATTCCTATCAAACTTTTCAATTACAAAAAAAATGTTATTGGTTCCTGAAAGGATGTGAAATTTTTAACAAAGCACTGTTTTTTTTAAAAAAAATCGGTAGCTATTATTAATTACAATTCGCAGTAATATGGTAAGTACTATTAAGGCATGAATCACAGCTGACCCTAAGTATGAGTTATCTAATCCCCCTGGAAAAGATTCGTTCTTTGGATAGAAAGATTTCCTTTTGTGTGGAAAACTAAATGAATATTGACATTATTATTTCTACACTACTTTTATTTAATAAATGTCTTTTATAGTCAAATAATATTCTAATTTTTATTCTTCCTATATAAATGTACATAGCATTAATTTTATTAATTATGAAATACGAGTTCAACTATGAAATGGTTCTAACTTCTATCCAGCTGTCAAAAGAAACGTTAAAAACAATATTAAAGTAATTTTATTCCATTCAATTTTAATTTATGAATATACCAGATAGAGATGAGTAAATTTGCATGTTTCAATTAAAATTTATAATTCAAACATTTATAAATATTCCATTTATTTTAAATAAATTCAAAACAAATTAACATATTTATGTAATTTAATGAACTTTCCATATAATATTTTTACTTTATTACCATAAAAAGTACTTTGACATATTGTAAAGTCAACGACAATGTAATATAATTTTATAAATATTATTATTAAATTTAATTTTATAATTAATTCTGTCCAGAGTCCACTGACCAGTATTCATCATAATAAATTGAATTCTATATGGATTGGGAAATGATAAAAAAAAATTGTGAGAACATATCTTTAAAAAAATTCCCTGTGATCAATGAGAAAATTACTATTAAATAATGTTACCATACATAAAAAAATCTCGACTTATATAATAAATTTTTTAAGCATATTAAGCTGTGTTTGCTTAGCAATTTCATCAATTTACTAATTAGTTGGTATTTCCTTTTGACATTATATTTGACATGTTTTTGCAACAATTTTTTTTTTTTATAATCTTGTAATGCATTTTTTTATACCAAATACAGACCACAGGCATTTCATGAAATTTTTGTTTGTTTGTTAACATCAGCACCTTTAGTGGCTCTTTTTTTGGTTATTGTTAATTAGAGCTGCAAAGTAGAATCAGTTTACTTTGAAAATTTACTGAAGAAAGATTGAAATTTTTGTTTTCTTGGTCTAAAACTGAAGCTAACTTAGAGGAACTTTTGTGTAAGTTAGAAACAAGTTTATATCCGAAAATAGTTTCAACTGTTAGCATCTTCACTACTCTTCACTGATACTACCGACTATACAGAATTTCATTAATAACTAATATATGGTCTACATACAAGACATATGCCAAGCGAAGCAATTCCTAGAATTCATCACTAAAGAAAAGGGCTAAAGAATTCATCACACTTAACAAAACCAAGCAACGTACAATAACTGGCCTGTTTATGGGTCACTGCGCGCTGAGGTATCACCTTAACAAAATCGGAAAGTCTGATTATATTGACCCTCGGTTCTGTTCGGATGATGCAGAATCTGTGAAACACATTCTCTGCTTTTGCTTTTGTGAGGCTATTTTCCGAAAAAGGCTGACATATCTGCGTAAGGGATTTCTGAGCCTTCTCGATATCCGGGGTCTGGTCGTCAGAAAAACGTTCTAAAGAAGCTTGGGTATTAACTGACCAAATATTAGTAAGGTACGTACAATAGATCTCTTTAGGTCACAGTGTATAGAGGCGAAGGTTCGTAATTCTGCCAGAACGACCTCTTTATCATCTTCTAATATAACTAAATTTCACATAAACTAGAGTTTGCCAAGGAGCTATTGAAGCTACCGAAAATAAATTTCAGGATTACCAAATATATTTCTATAACTCTAAATGTTCAAGTAACAATTTTCTGAATTACCGACGTGTTCGTAACTCAACATGGAATCGTAGTGTTGTACGATTAGTAGATTGTACAATCAAATATGACATAAAATAATTAACTTAAATTAATATTTAATGTTTTTATTTTCTCTATAATTAATTAATAAATCTATATCTAAAATTTATTCGAATTTTTCAACATCTTAACAATTTAAACGGTCTCGTTCGATACGCTTTTTATTTACAATCTTCACAATGTTTTTAATACGAAAATTAAAAATTATTATTATTATTGAACTAATTTTAATGTTTCCGCACTATTTTTTTTCTATTTTGCCTGTTACTCGTTTCAATAATAGGGAAAAACGTGTAACAATTTTTTATTGCATTATGTTTTATGCATGCAATGTTTTTTTTTGTATCTGTACAATTTCAATTCATGGAAAATATTGAAAGTATCTATATGTAATGCATTAAAAATTGATTTGTATTCTAAAACGATCTTATTTCTTCTATATTTCTTCTCCTTGATTTTCAACAATGCAAAACGAAAACAGTAGACGGCGCCCCTCTTAAAACCTTATGTGGAGTAACACGTCTTGTAATTCGTCTTTTTTTTATATTTCAAACCACGAATATTTTCATAAACCTCATAAGATATTTCTTTTTTTTTCTACATAATTTCTTGTAGTAGCTAAAAAATATATAATTACACTATTTTTTTTTTTTTTGATTAATAATTTTATAACTAATGCAACATTTTATAACATGATGTGAATGTCTAAAGATATTTTTTAATGATTGAAAATAAATTCATTTAAAAACATAATTATTAAAAAAAAAAACCACAGAAGGAAAAAATTAAAAAAAAAGATTTTTATCAATTTTATTATTCAGTGTTATTTGACACCTTCAATTTTTATACCTGTTCAAAATGAGTAAAATATAAAATTGAATTGCATTTCCTGAGGGCATAAAATTTTATGTAGGAAAAATATCAATTATGCAAAACAAGAAGATTTTTTTTTTATATTTATGTAGCTAACTAAAAACTTATACATTATTGTATGATAATTAGACTTAGAATGAAGTTGTTAAATTGCGGTTAAGGATTATCATTTGAGGTTTCCTACTGTACTGAGTACATAAATATTATTCAAAATTACATAAATGTGAGAATAATTAATTATTTCATAAAAGAATTGAAATAAAAATTATTATTTAAAAAAAATTATACAAAAAGAATTGTAAATATATAATAAAATTAAATAATTGGTTATTTATTTGTAAATCTATTTTTTATATGATTTTTTTCTTTTGGTTTTAAAGATACTAGAATAAAATCGTATAGAAATCTGAAAAAAATATTTAAATATCAAAAATTACTTAATTTTGATTAATAATTATTAATGACTTCTTTATAGTCTAACCACTAACGCTAAACTAACAGAATCAGTTTCAGAACTGACTTTATATTGACTTATGGGTTTGTAGAACATTCCAAAGCGAATAGTAACCCAGTCCCAAATTATACTGACGTGTTGTTCTACATTAATTAGATATTCTTCATCGGAATAATCATTATTTGATTGAAAAAATCCTTATTATGAAGACAGTTTAATATTTCAATTGAATCAAACATAAAAAAACCATTAGTCAACTTTGTAAATTAAGAAAACTTGATTTTTTTTAAATTACTTCAATGTTCTTTAATTGCAGATAGACCAAAATTTAAGTAATCGTTGTATAATTTAATTAAAAATATCTTCTATCTATATCACTTATAATGTTTGTTATAATAATCACGTTATCAGTACCCCATAGAAAATAATACTAACATAGATAAGTGTCAATGAACAGGTGACATACTTGGATTCGATTCTGCAAATTTTATATCAATAAATCATTAATAAAACTATGGAAAAGATTATATAGAAATTACTCCTTTTGCTGTACAACTGATAATATTTACCCAGTTTTTGTGGGAGATCATTAAATAAAATTCTTTTATTTAAATAATATTTTTCAGCACTTTTATTAGCAGTGTAATTTTATACGAAGAGCTCCATAAATAAGTGACGATTATGTCAAATGCATTGAGGAAATTTTTAATTATTAGTTAACAGGAGAGCGTAGAGGAAAAATGGGTTCTAATGTACCTGAAAGGTTCCGATTGGAGATCACAATTAAAAATTTATAAAAAATATTAGAAAAACTTAAA
The DNA here is from genome assembly GCA_963920725.1 of Rhamphomyia laevipes. Classification (NCBI taxonomy): domain Eukaryota; kingdom Metazoa; phylum Arthropoda; class Insecta; order Diptera; family Empididae; genus Rhamphomyia; species Rhamphomyia laevipes. The sequence goes on along the minus strand of OY987255.1, from coordinate 3,687,820 downwards.
AAAAATATGAAAAAATCATAAGCAAACGTAAAGAAAATATTGAAAAATGTGAAATATTTAATGTAATTTACCTGTTAAGTTGATTCAAAATGGCTGAATATATAAAAAAATATCTTGAAATAAAGTTAACACAACCGAACCGCACTTTTTTTTATTTTCACTTCATATAAAATTATAGTTTTATAATTTTCAATATTTTAATTAATAATAATTTAGAAATATTTTTTTTTTATATAATTAACACAATTTAATTTCATTTTAAATTTTAAATTTCATTAACACACGAAAAAACCACCATATAAAAATTTTCCATTTCACTAATCTTTTTTTTAGACGATTATAAATGCGCGAAAAACTCGGAATATTTAAGACTTTTTATCATTTTTTTGATTAATAATTAATTTAAAACATTTATTTTATAATATTTTGACGTTTAGCGACGTAAATAGTTAATTTTATTAATTTATTATTAATTTTTTATCACTAGCAAGTACTAACACGTCCTTTCACATCCGCAATTATATTTTAACTATGATAAAAAGGGCGTGACTAATTAAATCGATAAATAAATTCGCGCAAAAATTGACATTGTAATTTAGCCCGCGAAATTTGAATTTTAAAATATAAAATACTAATTTAAATTGTATGTAATTTAAATTTGTAATGGAATTCCTGTTTTTTAGAGATCATAAAGTAAGGATTTTAACCAAAAATTTAAATTGTTGATAGTTAGTTTAAATAATTGAAGTATTTTATTCGTTCGTATACGTATTGTGCATGGTTTATGGCAAGTTCTAATAGAATACAATTGGACAATTCCTTAGTACAAAAGACTGCTACAGAAGTACTACTACTTTTTGTTAATTACCTATGATCTCTAATACTAAAAAGGATCAACAACGAGTAACCCTACATCAGGAAATGCTCTCCTTCGATTGGCATGGATTGGAATTGCTGGGCGTTCATGCACTTAGGTAAGAATTAGACCTTTTGTACCCCTCATATTCTTTACGTTGCATATGCTCCAGTGACTAGCTGCACAGCAACTCAATCTACTGAATCTCAGAATTGGTTTCCAACCAAGAATACCTGCTTCATTCAGATCATAGATGTTTTTTCTATTTTCTTAATTTATCTAAAAAGGAACATGAAAAAAAGAAATAAACACTGGTCCATATCAATCACAGTACTTTACTATCTGTAATAATATGTAGGTTAAATGTGTTATGGTGACAGATATAAATGCTAAAAGTATTTTTATCAACAATTATATAAAATCATTGAAATTCTTTGAGTTTAATTGGTTTAATTCAAATAAAATACATAGTAATCCCATATAAGAACTAGTCTGTTGGTCATATCCTTTTTTCATATTCCAAATGTTCCTTTTTATATAAAATTGAAGAATCCCCAGCAGTTCTCCTCTCAATCTAATTCAATCGAAGGAGAGCATTTCCTGTTGGGTTAATCGTTCATGATCCTTTTTAGTATTACACATTACTTATATGTAAATAAATATTAATACTTCAAATATTTTATTTATCACTATCAACAATTTCAATTTTTGGCTAAAATCCTTACTTTATGTGAGCTTATGATCTCTAAAAACAGGAATTCCATTACAAATTTTAATTATACAAAATTTAAATTAATATTTGATATTTCAAAATTCAAATTTCGCGGGTTAAATTACAATGTCAATTTTTGCGCGAATTTATTTATCAATTTAATTAGTCACGCCCATTTCAACTTAGTTTCAATATAATTGCGGATGTGAAATGACGTGTTCTTACTTGGTAGTAATAAAAATTGAATAATATATTATTAAAATTAACTATTTAGGTCGCTAAATGTCAAAATATTATAAAATAAATGTTTTAAATTAATAATTAATCAAAAAACTGATAAAAAGTCTTAAATATTACGAGTTTTTCGCGCATTTATAATCGGTTAAAAAAAAGTTTAGTGAAATGGAAAATTTTTATATGGTGGTTTTTTCGTGTGTTAATCAAATTGAAAATTTAAAATGAAATTAAATAGTGTTAATTAAAAAAAAGTAAATTATTTCTAAATTATTATTAATTAAAATATTGAAAATTATTTTATATGAAGTGAAAATAAAAAAAAGTGCGGTTCGGTTGTGTTAAATTTATTTCAAGACTTTTTTTTATTATTCAGCCATTTTGAATCAACTTAACAGGTAAATTTTATTAAATATTTTATATTTTTAAATATTTTCTTTACGTTTGCTTATGATTTTTTCATATTTTTTTTAAGTTTTTCTAATATTTTTTATAAATTTTTAATTGTGATCTCCAATCGGAACGTTTCAGATACATTAGAACCCATTTTTCCTATACGCTCTCCTGATAACTAATAATTAAAAATTTCCTCAATGCATTTGACATAATCGTCACTTATTTATTGAGCTCTTCGTATAAAATTACACTGCTAATAAAAGTGCTGAAAAATATTATTTAAATAAAAGAATTTTATTTAATGATCTGTCACAAAAACTGGGTAAATATTATCAGTTCTACAGCAAAAGGATTACATATTATTCAGTATATTATCATCTGGATTTTAATGAAATTTAGTTGGTGTCCGAGAAAGATCAAATTTTTTGTAAAAATTTCATATATATTTACAAAGCAGTGTTTCAACAAACTCCGAGTTTTAGACTATTTACAGGCCAGTAGTTTTATTTGAATGGTGATATTTTCTCAAAAATTAAATTATTTCAAATAATTTGAATAGTAACTTTTCAGTGTACAGGAATTTCCAAATAATTATTCTATCATTTTTAACAACTTTTTGTCCTTTCCAGTCTTTCTATAAAAATTAAATCAAATAAAACTGAGATTTTTTTCTGCTAAAAAAATGGCGTGACAACATTTGTTATTAAAAATTTGTATGCTACAAAACATAAGTACATAATTTTTCATCGTTCATTCACTTTATTCTACCATAATTAACAAAAAAAAAAGGACATCCGATGAAATGTTCAGTCATATAATCTCACGAAAAAATTATAGCTTGATGAGTTAAAATGAGTCCATGACGTTGATAGACAGAACAAAAAAAGAATTCATGTTTCACAATTTTGTCAGAGCAAGTTTTTGTCTCATCTAGTATTTAAGGACATTATGTTTTGAACATCCTTCCATACAAATAATTTAAAATGTTTTCAACTCACATTTAATATATAAAAAATACACACAAAATGGAAAGTTTCTCTAGTCCTGTCCATTTTTAATTCAGATTTTTGTCAATAAAATTGCCCGAGTTTTTGTTCCTTTTTTTGTTTGGAAGGATAATTTTTTTATTTTCTGATTTTTTATATTTTGGTAACACAAAATATGTAAAATTTAATTGAAAATGACATAAATATAATATAAAAAAAATAATTTTCCAGTTGAAAAACAATTATTTTATTTCTGTTTTTTTTTTTAGTTTTGTCAATATTTTCATCATTGGTTCTGTGTGATGACATGAAATTTCATCAATTCGCAGAAACGGATTTGTTTTATTAAATTTGATGAAACATTGACAAAAAAATATAAAAATAAAAAACGGAATCGGTAATAAAATTATTGATGTTCTAGCAGAATATTTCATATAGATATAATTTTTCTAAAAAAATCGAAATATTTTGGACTATATTTATGAAAGTGTAATTCCCCAGTAATTTTACTGAACTTTCCGAGTAATTTTACGGTCAGCAACGGTTCAACGCATAACCAATTATTACAATTATTACAAATTCGGTATTAGAATAACATTAAGATAAATTATTTAATTAAAAAATTTGACAAAAATTATATACCAAAATTAAATAAACTTTTAAAATAAGGACAACTTGCTACCATTACGTTTTTATGGACCTCATATGAAGACTTATCCAGTAAAATGATTGTAAAATTACAAAACTAAATAGGAAATTCAGAAATTAGATTCATAAAAATTTACCTATTTTACGAAATTAATTTAATTCGTCCCTCATACTTCAAACTTAATTTGATGTATTTCTTTTTTGGCTAAGCGTTTTACTCTTGGTAATTTCCATTTTTATACTTTTGAAGTTTTAAAAATATGAATAATTAAAATTAGTGCATTTCAATTTTAATTAGCATTGAATGGAATTAACGGAATGTTTACTTATAAGTAAGAAAGGAATTTTAACCATAAATTAAGAATATTTAAAATAATTCAAAATTGGTTTAAAATTTCGTCCTGTTTGTTGTTTTTGGTTGTTGTGTTGTTAAAGAATTTCATAATAATATAATTAATAATGCGATACGGCGACATGGAAGATGTAATTTGTAATGCTGCCCATACATTAAGCAACATGTTGCGTAACTGGTTGCTTAATGGGCACCATAAAACATCTAACAAGAGGACCAATATATATTGGCGCTTGCAATAAAAGAGAGTTAACAAAATAGCGCGAAATGTCGTCCCAATTAGTAAATTGTTTAATTTAGCTTGCTTCCTTCTAAATGTATTAAAAATTAAAAATTTATTTTTACATATGTACTTAATTACGGAACAATATTTTAATTATTGAAAAATGTGTGGACGAAAATTGATTTAGTTCGTGACGAATATTAAAACTTTTATAATAATTTAATTTATTTTGCATCACTAGCTCTAAATAACCTGAATTATAGAATTTAAAAGTTATGTTTTTTTTTGTAAACATAATTATTGATTTCAGAATCATTGAATTTATGTTGTTCTTAAAATTTCATTGTGATGGACTATGGAAATTTTATTTTCTATTGTTTTTACTATATAATTTTTATAGATGCTTTTAGAATTAAGATAATCGTGTTCTATATATCACACCTAAAAATAAATGTTATAATATTTTTTCAAATGGAAACATTTTATGCAAATTTATATATTTTAAAGAATTTGCAAAAAAATTAAATAAAAATATTGATTATAAATTTAATAAACTAAATATTCTGAACTAAACACCACCCTTTATATTTTCTAAATATTTACCTTACATTAACTTTACAAAAACATTATCTTTTCGCACCCCTTCTCCACTTACAATCTAAATTAAATTCTCATATGAATAAATTATTACTTTCTCACAATTCAGTTAAGTCAACATTTAAACAAAATAATCAACAAAAAAAAAAAAAAATTTAGAATTGTTTGCTCATCTTTAAAGCCTAATAATGTGCATCAGTGGTTTCAAAGTGGCTTCTTTACACAAACAAGTTAAATACACACACATAAAATTGTCCTTTGCAACACAACCCTTAATTTAAACTCAATCATATCAAACGGCCGCATGTCATATAATTCTTTCAAACCCTTCTTGTGATATGTAATTTATAGTTCCAATTTAATCTATGTTCATTTTAAATATTATGGTAACTGGCAAACCAACGTTTAATGTTTACTTTATTAGTGCGTGCAATTGGTATATGACTTCTAAAATAATTCTAAATATTATGCGAATAAAGTATGGAGAGAAATAATATTGTTAACATAATAATTCTATAGTGTTTTGGAAAAAATGAAATAAAAATGGTTCAAATAATGTTTGCCTACTGATAAGAGTTAATGGGAGATGTAGGTATGATAATGCATTTTAAATCAAGCAAATTTCTTGGGATTCGCAAAGCGTGAAAGTTGACGTTTATCAATTAGTCATAGTTATTGTAACACATAATTCACGCTTAGTAACAAAAAGTCTATATAGAAAGTAATTACATTCAGAATTAAAGTATTTAGCAAAGTAATTAGTAATTAAATAAAGATGTAATTTTACTTTTTATTAATAATTATACTTTTTAATGTAAAACTTTTAAAATACTTACAAAAAAGTTATCTTTTATATAAGATATTCGAGCTGTTTCTTACAGTTTTGTCATACCGACTAATTTTTTGGGAATTGAACCAATCAAAAATAAGAGCTGAGTGGATTTTCGTCGCTGTCAAAAGAGATAAATCAACTTCAACTTATTCAGGACGGAGGCACACGCATTTATTTTGAATTTGACAGTTAAATTATCAATTATATTTTGTAGCGGCTGTGTAAATAGCTGAAGCAGGCTGTAGCAGGCTGTAGCTTAAAGTGGCGTAAATGCATATCGGTGTGCGATGAGGTATGTTATAAAGGATATGCGGAAAAATGAGTTTTTGGCGAACAAATTTTGTCTGACGGCCTGACGGAGACAAAAATCGACGGATATATAAAACAAGCTATAAATTTTGAATAGCGTCAGTCATAGCGTTTATAAAATAAGTTAGCAAAAAACTTTATGTTAAGCTCTATATAAATAAATTAAGTAAATCAAAGCCGAAATTAGTATTTTTAACACCAAAATTACTTTTTATAAGACAATTAACTATCAAATAGTGTTTAGAAGTCGTACCATAATTTAAGAATGCATTCTTTTCATCTACCAGTAATTCAAGAGTTAATACATCAGAAATAAAACATTTTATTATAATACTTTAAATAATCTACAAATCATAAATCTCCTAAATAAATTGTCACAAATAAATTATGACTAAGGTAAAAATGACTGCACAACTTAAAGCTAGGGGGAGATGATAATAATATGACGGCAAATTCAAGATATATTTACAAAATAATAATTTTTTTTTTTCCAAATACATATTACAAGTTCTTGAAAGAAATTACAATAATAATGTTTCGGTATATACCATAAAATGTAACTTATTTTTTGTTATTAGTTGGAAGTGTACACAAATCCATCAATCATGTCACGTGTTAAGACTTAGAATTGTTTTCCTAAATTTTTATATCACGACTTTCATCAAAAAAAATTGTATTTATAGTATAAATAAAATTATATGTATGTAACTATCAAATCCATTAGAAATATAAAATTTTGTGATATAATTTCGATTTCGACAATATAAATATTAATTAAATAATAGGGGGTGAGATCAAAAGCGAGACATACAAGAGAGCAAATTTTGCAATGTTGTGTAATAACAAAAATTGTATATATAATTATAATTTAAGGGGTAGATAATCTTGTGCAAACTAGGACATTGGGTGCTTTTAGAAATTTTATGATTTTCCATTTTTATTATCATTTACTATTGTTTACAATTCTCACGCGGGTGACTTTTAAATGACAGATTAAAGGAGATTATTATTTGTTTATGACATTGTTAAATTCACAAGAAATTGTATTTTTTTTAAATAAATATTTGAATAAAGTTTGTAAATAAAATATTATATAAATGAGGTTATAAATATGGTAACAAGTTGAAAAATTTATGTTTTGTTTTAACCTTCTGGTTTATTCTGTTTTAGGCCATAATTATTACAAAGTTCATTAAAATCGCGTCAAAACACAACTTGTAATTCGTAACATTAGTTTTAATACATACTAAAACTACTGCATTTTAGTACAGTACGACAAAACTTTTTAAAATCTTGAATCAGAACCTCAACCTACTTATTGTGTATGTATAGATTGCCGTCTTACCCAGCGGTTAGTCTCCGCTTTGCCGCCCTTTCCGCGGCAACAGCGGCATGACTGCGGTGAGTTTGCCTACATCGATATATTTTCTAACATTTCAACTTTGTAGCGGCGCGGCACGACCGGTTAGAGTAACTATAACATTAATTGCAGCCACTGTTGTTCTATTATAACCCCCATCCCAAAACACAATACTTTCAAAGAAGTACAGTAAATCTTTGAGTTTGAGCCAGACGACGAAGAATGGATCAGCCAATTTTGCTTCGTATTCTTACATTCTACATGCCATAGTTTGGAGCTGGTGCTATTTTATGTAGATGATGTTTCTTTAAGATACAGTGTCCAGTAAGTAGCCCAATTATTGTTCGTTACCTTAGCAATAGCTGACTGAGTCCGCCATTCACAGTAAATATTAAATTATTGTGTAACATTTCTTTCATTAAATTACTAACCATTCATCTTGAAAGCTTCTTTGACTAAATACAGTCTCGGAAATGCAGGAGAATTATTCTTTTAAAGAAAGTAATTTGCCAATAAATTTCAAAATTAATTTAGTACCAAATTCCAGTTTACTATAATTTTTTAGTAAATTTAAAAAATAATATTATATTGATGAAATTTTAAGTGATTGTTTATCTAACACAAATAAATATAATATTTATCACTCACTTTGATCCACTCCCTTAAAATAATACTTTTTCTTATCAATTTTAAATATATAAAATGAAATAGTCACAAAAACAAAAATTGTATATAATATATTAAAAATATACAAGTGAACCACATTCGATTTGTTTGACAAGTGTCAACGCCACGTGACCTAACGAATTGACTTATTCATTTGATTTTCTCACAATATTATTGTATAATTTTTCCAAATTTTTATTACATTTTTCCTCTGTTTTGACAAAATAAGTACAAAATCAGATCATCCCTTATTTTATATACAGTTGACAAACTAAAATGTTAGAGTATAGTTGTTTTTCCTTAAACAGGATTTATTTAAACATTTATATATGAATTCTATGTTTACAATTATAGACAATCCTTTTTAACATTCATTTTGCATAATTCAAATAATTAAATTTTTCCTCCAACCTTGTATATAACAAAGCTTATCGCTGTATGTATTAATGCTGATATATGTATTTATTATATTACAGAATTAAAATGTCCTTATCGTTTGAACAGTCAACACAGAGATTGAATTGAAAGGACATTAATAGAGCTATATGAATAATTTTGGGAATATTAATTTACCCTTTATGTAATATCCAGATAGACCCAATCGCGTTTTACTACACATATTTAAGTAGCAATTTGAATTTGAATTGATATTGTGTTTGATGTTCGGTGTATACTAAATTGAAAAACTTGTAATTATAAAAATACGAAAGTTCTAATATTGATTTGGTTAAATTCTAGTTAATAGTAACTATAAAATTTGGGTTCATTTGATTAAAGTTTGTTTAATTCAATACAATATAGAACTGAATTTTACTCTATTTTGCAAATGTATCACTATTAGTGCTAACAAGATATTGGGAGCAATATAACGACATCAAAAGGCTTATACTTATTCTATTGTCCTCGTTGGACCGCAAGCTTACATTTTTCATACATCATATTAAATACCTGAAGACTCTTAAGCGAAACCAGGGTTATCTACAGAAAAAGGAAATGTGTTGTTTTATTATGAATAAATTATGGGTCCAAACAATTTCCTAAATGTGTTAAAATGTTATTTCGTACAGGTTCACCTCCCTTATCAATAAACTTTCATTTTAATCATGTTTTAGGATGAAAATTACAATGTATGGCAACCTTTTAGCATAATTTATAATGAAATTATAATCAACTCGCGTAAAGTCATTTTTTGTTGCTTCATTGGTCTTTTATTTTATATTTATATACAGAAAACGTATGCGTCTATCATTATTCCATATTTGAATATGTATCATTTACATACAAATATGGTAATTAATATACGTATACAATAAGTCAAAATGACGAAAACTATACTTAAAGTTTAGTGTATATAGTTGACAGTTTGCGGTTAAACTTATTTTGAATGTATGTTCATAGTCTGGTATAGTTTTTCCATATATACAGGATTAGTTAATACACTTTTGCTGATGTTTGACTACATATATTTTAATTTATTCCCGCGACAAGTATTGCAAATAATACAGAATGAAAGCAAGGCACTGGTAATTTTTGTGATAAAAATATTGGAATAATTCATTTTATACGGAACGGTTTCCATATTCCCACTACAAAAGTTGTGGGATAGAGTTTTTTTTTTATAGTAAATGTTTTTAACTTCATCCGTCAATTTTTTTCAAAATTTGTTGGTGTTGAATAGACCTTCATATAAAAAAACATTGGATATAAAAATTAAATTTATACTTTGGTAAATTGGAACACAAAATTATACCTCATACCTGCGAGCATAAATAAGCTTTATTGGGAAATTAATTAAAATATTGGATCTTAATTTCGGGGATCAAATAAGTAAGAACTGATGAAAGTATTGATTAAATAAGTTTATAGTTATTGTTATTATAAACTACTGAACCTTATATATCATCATGGCACTAATATCTCACCGGTGTCCCATTTCTAGTTCTAAAGAAAATCCCACAATATTTTATAAATTCAAACTACAAATTTGGAAAGCTTAACATTTCATTCGCTATGACTAACAAGTTTTTTAATTCGCAAATATTTCTTCCTTATCGCTAGTTAGTAATGTAAATTATAAATGCATATTTTTTTATAAGTCTAATGCTGGAGTTAACCTCAACTCAACGTACTACAACGCAACATTTACAATGGCATTATAACAATTCTCAATGTTGTGTTAATGCGGTAATGGCTGATTTCAATCAACTATTTTATATTATCAAAAAAATTGTAAATAATTATTTTATCAATTATTTGTAATCGTAGAATGGATTTTAGTTGCAAATGTCAAACTTGAAGACATTATATAATTTAAGAAAATTATAAAAACTTCTGCGTTATGAATATTTGCGTTAAATTTTTCAATTTCTCGATCCTTTTAGTGTTGTAAATGTTTGCGTTGAGTTTATCTACTCTCAAATATTTTATATGTAATGAATTTGTTTTTTGACATTGCGTTATAGCGCATTGCCGTTGTGTATGTTGAGAGTAACTGGCTGGTAATGAAAAACAAATACTAATTTATGAAAAGTTTGAGAAAAATACAAAGAACACCCACAAAAACATAGCCCAAAATTCTGCTTTACCACCTTTCAAAATGAAACAATCAAATTCATGGGGGTAAACATTATTAATTTTACCCAATCTACGATAAAGTTCTAATGTATTCCTAACTATACATTATATAATTCCAAAATATTTTAATTTCCTTCTTGTTATCCTTATCTCACACCCTTAAAAGGACAAAAATTTCAACCCCATCTCTTAGAACAATGAAAAACTTTTGGTTTTTTAAAAGATTTTTGGTTTTTAAAAATACAACAAAATGTTTTCCGTTTACAAATTTCCAAAATGACATTTTCTTTGTCAAAAATTTCAACGCAAATTTTTTTCATAACATTAAGGATAATATACAAGGGGATGAAATGGGGTTGAATTTTTTAAAGCAAATATGTATATGATAATACGGAATACGATACTGCCGCGTTTGAATTTTTTTTTTGATGATGTACAGATCGTTGACATCCAAATAATAAAAAAAAAGATGAAAAGTTTCAAAATTATTCTAAAAATGATTTTCACCAGATTAACTTAATAATTTTATGAAAAATAAAACCAAAAATAAAGAAAAATTAGTGAGTTTTTCCCAAAAAAAAAATTTTTGTTTTACAATATTTTGTTGAAGAAATTAAAATAATATAAAAGTTTGAGAGAAAAATTTGTTTTTCTTGGGGTTTGTTTTTGAGGGGGGGGGGGGGGGCTTGTAGAATTGTTAATGATATATTAAAAATTTTCTTGTGTTCCAGCAGCCTGGATAGGGTGTGTCGTGAAAATATGTTAAAAAATAAAGGAAAATGTATAATTTTTTTTCTTGGTTGTTCTTTGAAAAAAACATAATGAATTTTTGTAACTTGGATAAATAACAAGGCGTCATTTGGAATGTTTTTATTTTATTGTCATTTTTTTTTTGTTTTTGTTTTGATGAAATTGTGACAGATTTTAAAATAATATTTAACAAATTTTTATTTTTTTTTATTAAAATTAAATTAATTTTTGTTTTCCAAAACAAAAATATACAAGAATTTTATAATGGCTACAAATATAAAATAAATATTTATAATTTTCATTAATTTTCGTAATGTAAATGATAAGAAAAATGATAGAATTTTAAATCGAAATTTTGAAAGTGTTGATGTAACTTTTGTAAAGGAAGAAAATAATTTCAACTATACTTTAATCTTTAATGCCAGGGGCGAAAATTCCAATAGTGATATGCAATTGCAATATTCTTGATAATTTTTTAGCTGTATAACTCTCGAATAAGTAAATTTACATAAAAGAAGTTACAATGTACCGATCAGTTCAGTTACGATTTGATAGTAGCCAATCAACTAATTAACTAGACTGAATACTTAGTTAATGATTGCAATCAATTAAATCGTTAAATTTCATTTCTCTTGATATTTACTTTAGTTCAATCATTCAAAACTCTTTCGATTCAATTCATTCCGAATCGATTTTCAATCGCACCTATGTAACCACTCAATCAATTTATCAAACAAAATATATGAAAACGTCAAACTTGAATGAATCGTTGTTTGTAACCCAAGCCTAACTAACTGAAAGTCATTGTAACTTAAAAGAATTGAGTAAATTTGTTTCGTCAATAGAATATCTGCAGATATTGTGAGAAAGCTGTTAATTGTGCTGAGTTGTGCCTACATTAAAGTGAAATGTTAGTCACGTACATAACTAAGAAATATAACTAAGTTAAATTTATATGACAATAAATTTTGATTTCTTAATTTTTATATTTTTCTTGTTGAATCCTTGATTTTTAACGAATTTCATATATTAATTTATATATATTGAAATGATCCTATATTTACTAATAATACAATTTAGTTTCATCAACATAAAACTTGAGTCCCAATCAAATTTCCAAATTTTATAAAAGAATTCGTTTCTCTAAACATTATATTTAAATTCATTTTCTAATATTGTTTTCATTTAATTAATGACCGTTTAAAATTACATTAAATTTCGTAAATTTAAATAAACTATTTATTATCCTAAATTAATATTAAATTTTAGTTTCAAAACGTTTTGTAGTTTTTTATTAAATTTTGTCAAACTTTAAATTTCACGAATATTTTCTCTTGATGTTTGCTTCAGCTCAATGATTGACATTAATCATTTCAAATAATACATGATTATTTATCTAAATTATAATGACATAAATCTTTTGAAAACCATTTCAAAAACACTTTTATCTTTTACATAATTAGTTCTGAATTATTTATTGCACTCGACCACAATATGGCTGCCAACAAAACTATCTCTAAAATCACTAAAATGAAATATTTTAATTTTAATTTTTATTGCTTTAAATTATTACGCATTTATTATCAAAATTTATATTTCCCCACAAAAAAAAAGGTCCTTTTTTCATCCTAAATAATATGCTATCTTTTAATGATTTATAAATGTACAACCAAAAAATAATAATAATAAAATATAACAAAGTCGACTTCCAAATACTATATATTAAATTTAAGTGTAGTAAATCAAATTCATATTAAATGGTTTTTGCGTGACCGGTTGTGACCAAAGTGCCGGAAATTGGCAACATAAAACCAATTAGCCATTCAGATAACCCCTAAATCTGAGGACCACAATAATAATTCGCATATAATCAGCATATTTTTTCTTAGACAAAAAAAAAAAGGATATAAATATAGAATATTATATGAAAATTTCTGTTTTTGGTTTTGTGGATATTAATTTGTTGTATTAGTTATAGTTTTGCAATTAAATATGTTTTTTGGGGGAGATTATTAAAATAAAATCCTTTTAGAATAAAGCAAAAATAATAGGAATAAATAAAAGTTAAATAACAAAATGATTATCTTTTTTACTTAGACATTTGTCTCAGTATTGAATATTTTTACCCATCACGAAGGGATTTCTTATATAGTTCAATTTATTCGATTCTGTCAAAAATGTCAAGGATCAATAATTTTCTTAATATGTTTTTGTTTGTTTTGGCATTTATATTAATACAGATTTTTTTTTTGTTCATTTTACGAAGGATATTATTGGTAGTGCGTAAATTGCTGTCAATTGAAAACATTATAAAAACAGGATATGTCAACAGATGTTCTAGATTTGTTGAATATCCGATATAGAAATTATTTCTAAATGGTTTAATATAAAGAAGATTTATTTTTCAATACATAAAAAGCACAAACTTTATTAAAATATAATTAGAAATGTACAAATTTATTGGAATTTTTAGTATAAAAGGACTTTTTTTCCAGTCGTCTTAGTAGAATTAGAATACTATTTACTATAATAATTTAATTTTTCAATGATTTTCACTGAATTTTACTGAATATTGCAAATTAGAAGGAATCGAAAGAAGGGAATAATTCAACATCTACCAAACATTGCTGACATTAGGAAGAACGTCAGCATAAGCTAGTCAACATATAAAGATGGTAAACAATACTATCAACAACTACAAACCGAAAAGAGTTTTAGGTATTCAACCTCCAGCAATCTCAAACTCGGAACAACAACTCCCACGGAATGTAAGAACAACCATGGTACAACTTCGCTCAGGCTGGAGTAATATTCTAAATAATTACCTCAACAGAATCGATCTTACAATACCAGACACTTGACCAAATTTCAATAATAGCTCACACAATCTATTAGATTGCCCGACCAACTTAAAATTAATGAACCTATGGATTAACTCCATGAACATGGCTTCGTTTTTGGAGCTGAATTAACGAATGAAACGTCAAATTATTGTAGTGCTGCTATTTCGACCATGTAATGAGAGGTCCTAAGTACGAGCCGTAACTACTTATTGTGCATGGAAAAATTTAAGGTAGGCGTAGAATGTAAAAAGCTTTTGACTGAGAAATATAAGGATCACTATTGCAAGCAATTGCAAGTCGCAAGAAGTTGTGAATTACACTCACAATCGCCAACAGCCAGAAGTTGTTAGACAGCAGGTGAAGAAGAACATTTAAAATGAAATTACAATCTTAAATCCTTAAATTTTCTAATATAATACAAACAAAAATATCAAAATGATCACATAAACAATATTAATTTAATTAAAATTAGTCAATAATTGTAACAGAAATCATAAACATATGTTACATCTATAATAATAAATATGAATATCCTTCAATTTTCATATACAAATCAAACACAACCACTAAAAAATATTTATAATTTTTTTTTTTTTGTAGGCGTTAAATTTGTCTGTTATTATAATTTTGTTTCATTTAAATTTTATATATTTTTGTATAAATCCGACTGTTGAGATGAATGTGACAGCTAAACATTTCATATTTTAACTCAACTTTGACAGATTTTATCACCCCATCTAAAATATACATAAGTTTTTTTTTTCTATAATCCTTTACAGTTAATAAATAGGAATGAAAGTTAAATGGGGTTGTACATTTTAGATCTTATATCAATGCCATACAAAATAATTTACTTAAAAATTCATATATAAATTGTCACCATATAAAACAAAAAATTATTCCCAATTGTCTTTTTTTCCTTCATTATTGACAGATGAAAAAATGCCTTTTAAATTTTTTTTTTTCTTGTTAGAAGTCATATTTTTTAGAGTCCTTTGGACAAAAATATCCTGAAATTCTGAATTATATATAATTTTTTTTTTTGTTTGTGTTCAAAATTTACAAAATTATATTACATGTAAAGGACTACTTAATATTATTGTGTTTAACAGTTGTTTTGCGTGCTTAAAAGGATTAACTACTTAAATATTAATATTAAAATTGAATTGATATATAATATTAAAATATATTTGTATATTTATAATAAAACATGTGAGGTTATAAAACTTTTTACAGTTAATAAGATCCATTCAAGGATTTATCGTTTTTGATGTAAATTATATAAATAGGGCAAGGTTTCGTATAATATTAAAATGTCATTTATATAATTGCATTTTAAAAAGGACTAAGAAAATGTTATGTAAATGGTTTTTTTTTGTTAAGGTAATAAAATTTAATTTTTGCTTGTTGTTTTAATATCACAATTTCAAATTCATAAATAATATTTTAAGGATAATGGATTTTTTTATGATTAATATGAATTAATGTAATGTTAATTTGGTTATTTTATTAGTTGAGTACAGAAACGATTACAAGTTATGTAAAATTTGAATTGTAGAAATAAAAAAAAAAAAAGCGAGGGAAATGGTGTTAAAATTGAATATAAATTTAAGAAAATATTATTTAATTTTATATTAATTATAAAACTGTTTCTGTTATTTAAAAAAAATGTAATCACAAAATTATATTCTTTAATCAGTAATTAACAGAATTGTTAAATAATGCATTAATAAAGTAATTATTACTTAGTAATTCAAAATTTGAATGCATTACTTTTTTATAAGTAATTTTTACTGAAAAATTACAAAATAAAATTTGAGTTTTTTTTTCTTAAAAAAAAGTTTGACTTGCTTTACTGCAACTATTTTATATTCCTCTTTATAACAGTATGAATTAGTTCATTATAATTACAAAGTAATTATAGGTAGTTCTTTGAATTACTAATTATTGTGTTAGTACTTTAAAGTACTTCATTGAAGTACAGAGTAATGCAAAAAAATACTTCAAATTAATTACAGAATTTAAATAATTACTAAAATGCAGTAAAGTAATGCATTACTTTTAATGTAGTTGAAATAATGCATTACTGCAGTATTAGATGATAATTTTTGTAATTAAATTTTTTCAGTATTTCTTTACCGGACTGCATTAAAGTAATTCAAATGAAGTAATTAGTTATGGAGTAATAACGTTGATATACATTACCGAAATAATGCATTATTTAACAATTCTCGTAATTAGTTTAGACTGGAAAGAAATTCAACTGATAATTTTAGGCTATTGCTAGAATTATATTATAAAAATTTGCTGTGTATTCAAAATTTTCGGAGTGAGATAGTTTTATGAATAATGTAATACGTGTGACAAGACGACCATAATTTATCATATTTTTTTTTTAAATACCTGGTTTAAATTGTAACCATAGTCACAGTAGTGTTTGTCTTATTTGATGAAAGATATTTTGAAATCTGACATATTTTACTATATTGCAGCCTAAATATTTTACCCGAGGTCCCAATATACGGGCTCCACTTCCACTTCAATAATGGAAAATAAAGATAAATAAAGTACTGTGTATAAAAGCGAGTCTTATGTCCCCCAAAAAGTGGAAAGTTCATTTTTGAAAGACTATTTTATTAATAATGAATCATTTAATATTTAAATTATATCAAGGTTAGAATATTTATTATTATTTGTTGAGGAATTAAATATAATATAAACTCAAAAATATTTTAATTAAATTTTTTTGTTTGGTGTATAAAATTTTATAAATTTAGCTTATTAACAAAATTATTCTTCTTGGAAAATATTAAATAATTTTCATTATTAAGTACATTGCACAACATAAAAAATAAATAAAACATTCTTTTAGCTCTTACACTATTTACAAACTACTTAAAATGTCATCTTGAAAAAATATAATTTTCATCTTTGAAGAGAAAAAGCAAGCAAAAATCCAGAAAAAAATGTTCAGAATGGTATCAAAAAGTATGTACATATATGCAGTATATTAACAATTTTAACTCAATCAAAGTGGAAATAGCATTCGTAATACTACAGAAAATTTTGTAATTAAACAAATGAAAAACAAATAGAAAGAGTTAAAAAAAAATTATATATAAACAAGAAGTTTACAAATATTGCAATTTATTAAACAGTTTTTCATTAAGTTGAAAGTTGAGTTAACATATAAATAAATCCAGGAGTGGTTCATGAAAATGTATTAGCATTGATGATATTAGTAAATTTTTTATCAAACAATGTTTCATTAAAATTAATTACTTACTTATTATAATAATCATAAATATTGAATAAAAGTTTCAGAAATTATTAGTCTTATGGTGATATTAACATTCGGAAGTAAAGGATACTTTGGCTCTCCTGTTTCACCTCTGTTCTTTTTATTGTAATTTTTTAAAGGAAGACTCAGAATAGAATAAAAATATTAAGTTTGTCCAAACCAGATTTTTATCTTAAATTCCAGGAAATTATGTAATATTTAGGTTTAGGTTTTGAGTAAGGGTGGGCTTCAGACAGTCCTAATCACTGTAGCCATTCAGTTATTCCTTCTAATTAGTTCGTACTGTTAATAAAACAATACAGTTACTATAGGCACCATGTTTCCGATGAAACGAAAACATAAGCTTCTAGGTCTAGGTGTCAAAGTTGTCTAGACATCAACGGCTTACAGTCAAAAAGTATGTATATTGTGTTCTTGTGTATATAGAACCCACAACGTTGACTGCTGATTGTTCAATTGTGTGTATAGATGCTTTTTGACGTTACAGTGACCTGTAAGAAAACCTATTATTGTTCTGGCTTTCTTCAATTTTATTTGAAGGAGCTATGTTACAGGTCCAATTAACAGAGCAGTGTTGTAGGTCTTTGGTAGTTATTTATATAACTAACATTCACTAATTACATATTATACCAATCGGTTAATTAAAGTTTTACCTTTTATAAATGATAACTTAATTTAGCAAAACTGTCAAAAAGCAATGGAATTGTAATAATTTCGGTACTGATCAAAAGTTAAGGTATAAAATCAAATGAAATTTGGAAAGTTTTCCCAGCTAAGATTAAGATTTTCTATTTAAAACATTACTGCACAACTAAAATTTGACACAATAATTTGTCGAAACTTAAATAAATCTGATAATTTTCAAATCCTAACTAATAATCTTCTATGTATATAAAAATACTCTTAGAAAATTCTTTTTAAGTGTTTGCATAAAAAAATGATTAATTTTTATAATTTCCACCCTGATTATGTCTTTTCACATAAAATATCTAATATCATATCCGCAAGTTAAACAAATAATCAATTTTCCCTTTTACAACAAATTATTTCCATCATCAAAAACATTGATATTCCCAAGGCGAGGATTCCTATATTATTTGTGGAAGGACTAAAATACAAGTTATCATGATGGCATATTCAATTTTAATTACAAAATTTTTGCAAGTACTTAACTAAAAAACTTCGTTCACTTTTGTTATTTTTTTTTAACGATTATTATAAATGTGTTTGTTAATTGAAATTCATTTAATTTATACTCCCACCCTTTTAAATATAGATTTTCTGGCCATTTTTATATCCTTTTAAAATCTTTGTTTTAAAAACAGCAAAAAATAGAAAGCATCAATATCATTTTTTTAACGCATTAAGTAAAAGTGTTGGGTATAAGCATTTCATATAAAATATTTGAATTACATTTTAAAATACTTTATTTTGTTGTAAATTATAATCGGTAAATTAAATTAGGCTATTGTCTGAAAAGCTTAAATTTTTCAGCTGCATTAATATTTAGTTCGTCCTTTAGTTTGAGTTTGAGTACTGGTAAGTGAAATTCGAATAACAGTCGGACTAGAAGGTTAGGTGGTTAGGTTATAGTAGCGGCAGAGCCTCGCATAGACCACACTGGGTCCGCAGCGGTACCACTTTTATGGATAACTAACTCTGAGTAAGTGTCGAGGGATTATCTAAGGCGAAAGATTTCGTAATTGCAGCGAAATTGAAGAGTTTCCTGGTGCTGCAATTCGAGACGTCTTTCAGGGACGTAGTAGGCCTTTCCCAGAATATCAACTCTACGTCTAGCGTGTGCAGTGCCGTGAAGGTGCTCTAGGGTTTTAACTTGCCCTGGATCGCCGCAGTTTCTGCATAGATGACTTATGATTAGTCGCTGCCTCCGCGCAGGCTTGCTAATCAAGCAGTCTGATTAGAAAATTACGAAGTATTAATTAATCGATGTATCCGTAAATTGTTAGAATTTCAAATGAAGAATAATTTCTGAAGTAATGAAAGTATAGGCAAAAGTCATTAGTAGACAAAAGTGGATATGGAAAGTTCACATGATCCGGAATGTAATTAAATATAATTCTTTCAAGAAGGAGGAAGAAAAGTTATGACATTGTAGATAAATTTTGTAATTGTGCGTAGGAAAGTTGGAGGCATTGTGGTTATCAATTGGTTAAGTTAAATCAGATTAAATAAGTGAAGCTAACGTATATTTAGTATTGTTTTTAAGAAACAGTTCTTCAATTCTGAAATATATTTATTAGTAAAATTGTAAAGTACTTCAGAACTTTTTCAAAAGCATACATTTTTTCGTGGCATCCAAATACATTCAACTCTTTCCCAATTCTATAAAAATCAACGGAGTGAAAAAATACAATTTTAAGAATCTTTAAATATTTTTTTTTTTCATAAATATAATTTCCCTTCCATTCATTTTTTTTTATATTATATAAATAAACTTTTACATTTATTATTAACAAAAATATAAAAAAATTTAGATTCCATTTTTTGTTGTTGTTGTTGATAATTTTATTAAATGGATGAAGGAAAAAAAAAATACAAGGATTTTCTGTTATGCCCTTTTTTATTAATGTTTTAATCATGGCGCGCGGTAATCCTTTTTTTACTCTGTTCTTATATAATTTAATTTTTTTTTCGTTATATATAATAAAATGAATTTGGTTAAAATGTGTAAAAATTATGTTTCCCATCCAGCTTCCAAAATCAAGGAGGAAAGTATTTCTTAAGAAAAAAAAAATATTTAACCCTTTTTTTTTGTTAATTCTTCCGGTATCCTTTTTAATTTCTTGTCCAGCCTTTCGTAATTTCTGCATAGTATAAAAGTATATAATAATCACTTATTTTAAATTGTAACTTTTGTGCTTTTTTAAAAGTCTAATTTTCGGTTAAATAAAGGATCAGATTTAATTTTTTTATAAATATATATAAACATTACTGGGCGAATTTAGTTTAAAAGGATTTTAATTTTTTGATTAATTTATTATAATATACAAAAATGTGAGTCCTTTTTTATATTTAATATAACTATGGATATGTAAATGTAAATTTTGTGTTACATTTATTTAAAAACTTACCACGTTAAACTTAATATTTTACGTATCTTTTTTAATTGGCTGTAACGTTTAAAAATTAGATATAAATAATAATGAAAATTTATTAATAATTAGAAAATTTTATAAAACAAATTCATAAATCTGAAATTCTAGAGTTTGCCAATAATGAAATGTAAAAAATTATTTTACGTATCCTTTTTAATTTTCTGCTATGTTAAGTTATAGCAAATTTATCTATAAATAGTATTACAAATTACAATATTTTTGTAAAAGTTCATTGCGATATTAGTAAATAGTTTAACATTTTCATAGTAAATTGTCATATTTTCTCGTATTTTAATAACAAATTATAGTAGAAATTATAAATAAATTCTTCAAATTATATTTTATTTAAAAAATAATGAAGTTTGTCTTATTCTGTGACATCTGTCACATCACACTATAACTTATTCCATTAAATATTTCTTAATCAAAAAATTTATTTTAGCAATTTCTATTTAAAAACATTGTCAAGTAGTTACATTTAAATTAACCCTTCTAAATTTAACAATCACTGAAATTATCAATAAATTAACACGTTCTAGTTAACCGTGAAAAAATGAAATGTTACAATGCCACTGATTTCTTAATTAATAATTAACTATTTCCAGATTTTCATATAACCATTTTTTGTAGTCAATTCCTTTTCATATATTCCCCCCTAAATATATTTTTGTATATGGAACTACAAAGTTATTTAGATTTAGACAGTAAGTACATAGAAGTAAATAACATTTTATTAAAAATGTTAAACATTTAAAAAAAAATATAATAATTTATGTTTAACATTTTCACAAGATTTACACTGAATAATATTGAAAAAAGGGTTGTAATTTTAACTGATTTCTTATATACAGAAAAAAATATATTGTAAAAGTAAAATTTTCAAATGTTCAAAGGGTTGTAAAAATATTGTAAGATGGAAAATCTAATATTTAAGAAAATGTTATATAAATTTTAGGGGTGTTACAATGCAGAATCAAAAATCATTTTCTTATCATTAATAACTTATCAAATATTTTTAATAATACATGGCATCATAATCGTATAAGACAAATTATACTAATTGAATATGTGATACATCATTATCATACTTGACATAATGTGATATGTCCAATGGTTTATTACCATTTAATAATCCTTCAAACATTTAACAACCGAAACATTTAATAACCTTAAGTACGAGCCTTTGAGTACGAGGTTTAAATTGATAACTACTAAAAAAGTTTAATATCAACTATTATTTTGTAGTAGCTTTTAAATCTCTTTTTAAAACTCTTCCATTTATTACAAGTTAACAGCAGTGACTCAATACTGTAAATTGAGCTGTTTTACCCCTTGATATTTAAAAATACTTGTTTTTTTTTGTTTTTGTTGTTTGAATGATTTGTTTGGCGACATACCCTACAAAATCTAACAACATAAAATATGTTAAGATGTTTAACAGAAATTCTTTTGAGCAAATGATGCTTAACACTTTTGTATCTTGTTTCTAATTTTTATGTAAAATATTGTTTATATACAACTTGATAATTTGTACCAGTTGTTTTATAAGTTTTTATGGATTTGTTATATAGAAATAGTAAAATTAATTAAATATTTTGTATGTAAAGCAAAATTTCTTAAACATCTTTTAATAAAAAAATAACCAGAAATTTTAGTAAGCACAAAAGCCAAGTCTAAAATAACAAAAACTCATAGTTCAAAGTTAACATTGTTTATTTCTTATGCTGCCCATACATTTTACAAATATGTTTATCAACGTGTTGACAATTTGGTTAAGCTGACAACTATTTTGGACGGTTGACAAATTTTTTGAAGAAATATTAAATTATTTTTAATTTATGCGGGCATTGGTTAATGGTTGTCAACTTAACGTTTCTTAAGGTTTCATGCAAAAATAACACATGTTTTTTTAATATTATGTTATCAACATTTTTTATTGATTGAAATAATATTAAATTATCCAATTTTTATTAGTTATACAATTTTTATTAACGACATGTTTGTTTGACATTTTTCACTATCCTGTCTCAAGTAAATCAAAAATTTGAGATATGTGTATTGAAAATTTATAACTTGATTCACAACACGTTGAAAACTAGTTTGTACAATGTATGGACAGCATTTAATATTTATTTATAGGTTTTGTTGTTTGGACCATAATTGACGCCCAGTTGTGTAATACATGAACATATTTCCATAATAATCGAGACATCGATATCGCTCTAATACGATTCAGCTTTAAAACGAGTACCAGTAATAAAATTTGCAATATATAATTGTGATTTTAAGACTGGAAAAAATGTTAACTGTTCAGATCATTGACTGACAACAAAATAGCTCACTATTCAAAGCTTATTTATTTTAGCTTTTCCTAATTAAAATGTCTCTTCGCTATGGTTTGGAATCCATATAAAATTAATAAGAGTCCAAATTTGCAATAAAATGTTACGAAATCTTTTTGAGGAGACCTAAGCTCGATTTGGGCTGTAGCGTCGTTAATTAAACCTAACTGGCCCCAAATTAAATTGTATTTAGTTTACTGATAATTAAAGATAATATCAGCAGAAAGGCTTATTGTTGCCCAGTCCCCCCCTTTGACCTAACCTATTCAAATATCATTAAGTCATGTAATAAATTTGTAAATTTATCTTAAATCTTTATAGAAATTCTAAAAAAATTAAATTTCAAACTTTATATATTAAACATAAATATCTTCTCTCTCTCTATTTCATAAATAATCTTAGCAATTCATAAATAGAATAAATTCAAACATCACAAAAACAACGCTAAAATATGGAACAAGATAAATTACCCCCAAAAACATAAATACTGTCAGGCAATGTTAAAATATCGTATCTCTATATACATAAAAAAAACCAGCTCAGAGAAATTATTATGTATGGATAATAAAAATCAAAATGGTATAAGCCGGTAAACAAAAATCCTTGTACGTATATATATAAAAAAAAGAAGAAAAATACAATTTTCCTATTTAATATTTGGCAATACATGAACATATTCCCATAAGCCAATATAATTTTTCACGAAAAAAAAAAACTGAAATAAAATATGGGAGGCTACCCACTAATCTAAACGCAATCATCCATTAAATCACAATTTCCTTCCTATATATAGAGAGTCTCCAGGATACGATATAAACAGAAAAATATTATTTTGTATGTATTTGGTTAACAACCACTTAAATAAAAAACAATCATCCTCACAAAAATTATTATATACATAAAAAATAAAAATAAAAATAGAAAAATAAAAACCGCGCGTCTATTTTTCCATGTTCCCATCATCACTCATACAAACATTTTATGTGTAGTATTAAAACAAATTGCTTACGTATATAGAAAAAAACTTGTCCCAACAAATATAAAAAAAAAGGATGATAATCACGTGTACCGTATATATTTTCCTGATGCTAGGATACAATTTTATATTTTGATTGCAAAAACAACAAAATTATGATCCTTATTTATATCCTAGAGACCTACAGAGAAGGTAATAACAAAAAACTCCTAAATAGTGTGAGTAATATAATCAAAAAAATAAAAAAATATATGAAACTTTATATGAGCCGCAGAGCCAGAAATTGTGAAAAGAAGAAAATTGAAAATGATTATTATAAACCAAACAGAATTTTCCTGTACGAATTTTGTTGTTGTTACCCCAGGATCAGGAAAACACAGAACGCGATAGTCATAAATTATAAAAGGATTTCTATTTTCGGTACATGATAACTACCATCCAGTGGTGCAGAGAAATATTTATATAGATTTTTTTTTTTGGTGCTTGCTGTTCGTTCATCTCCGATTGTTAGGTAAAACTACATGCAATACAAAAATGCATGTAGGTATTTAGGATATTCATTTTTTTTTAGTGAAATTGTTATATATCCTTGCAGAAAATATGCTAAGGTAAATGAAAAAAAAAATGGTATCCTTGATTGGAACTGTTTTATATAATACAGTGATTTATAAATCGGAAAAATATAGTTTTTTTTTTTGAAAAAAAAAAAATACTTTTAAATGTTCCGATGTGCACACTGAAAAATATAATGTTTTATTTCTGTGTTTCACTAAAATCCCGATCAATTTTAGTTCATGTTTTTACCTATCCCCCTTGTCTCCTGGTACATTTTCAATGTTTTTTTTCATTTAGTATTGAGGGTAATAAAAATACGATTTTTTATTTTGCGCAATTTTTATCTTAAAAAATGATATACAAGGTGAGTCAAATGGAAATTTAAATTATAAACTATTTGTTCTGTCGTTAATTGCGTGACAACCTATGCTTCATTTAAATTTTGCGTAGCAATTTTGAAAGTTCAATTTCGTAAAAAGCGAAAAAATGTTGAAAGTTTAACAACTGCGGCACTGCGAATAGAGTGTAATGCATACAGTAATACATACAGTAATGCATACAGTAATGCATACAGTAATGCATACAGTAATGCATACAGTAATGCATTCAGTAATGCATTCAGTAATGCATTCAGTAATGCATACAGTATGTGTAAATACTTTCATACAACTCCATACATTTCAACTTGATTTTGACAATTGGTACGCGTAAAATGCCTTCATTATAATCGCGGTATTACTTATAGACAGAAGGTTTCAAAAATAAAATGGTTATAGAACTTGGAAGTATGTCATTATAGTTACAATTTATAGGTTTCTATATGGTAAATTAATTAGTAGTAAGACTTGGATTTGAAAATTTTCCCTTAGACTTAATTAGTAATCGAGTATATAATCCTCATCAATCTCAGACACAAGCTCTATCATGGAAATGGGGACCCGAGAAATAGACCGATTAATTGTTTGCTGTTTGGGTCATCGAAAACAAGTAAAGGAGAGATATTGTTAGTATGTTATGTTAAAGAGAAACATTTATAAAGAAAGAAATTATATTTTTATCTTTAAGCTTGCTTTCTTGCACTTTCTGACATGCTAAGAAATTTTAAGTGTAAATTCTCATTTAAATATTAAGTATCTTATACAAATCGCATCTCTGAATTGCAATTAAATTATTTAATTTCGTTTTTTTCTGCATTTCTATTTGTTCACAAATTTTATAGATAATTTACGTCAATTTTTGTACTGATGTTGGCCTTCAAAAAAGCCTTTTGTATAAATTAATTTATATTTTTTTTTTGTTTCATTACAAAACAAGAATTACAATTAATAATGGCACAACAACAGTATTAGACCTTACAAAATTACAAAAAATTGATGTATCTGTAAAGACTTTTATACCTTTCTACATAATAATTAAATCAAATAGTGGAAGTTTTTATATAATTGGTCTAAAATTAATTATAATCAGATTGATCTAAATTTGGTTTTGTCTGTTCAAATTGATAATTTCTCATAAAAAATCTAAAAAATACAATTTAGCTCCTTACATCACCCAGTATTCAATGAAAACTAGCAATGTTTCTTATATGAACATGAATATTTGAAGCTTAAAGGATAAAAAATATATGTAAAAAAAAAATTATATGAAATATATTACAGTCACCAATTGAATATTGGGGATTTTTATATACAAAATATTCTGTTTTTCTTTTTTGCTGATATCATTTTAAAAAGGACATAAAAAAAGAAATACAAATATGCAATCCTTTAATTTAGTGTATCCTCTATTTCATTTTTTTATCTGTATATAACTAGGAAATTAATGTTCAATATTTACAAATATTTTTTATTTTGACTATTCTGCATTTTCTTTTTTACATCCTATTTCCTTTTTGGCAAATATTTCCTATTATATTTATCAATTTTTAACAATGTCAGCGATTTTTTTTGGTTTTTGGAAAATGGAAAAATCTAGAAAAATTATTTTAATTAAATGAAATTTAAAATAATAATTTACAAAAAAAAAAAAAAATTGATTAATATTAAAAAGGACTTGGTATATAAAAAATTTATTCATAAATATTATTATCCTTTCTTGATTAAATTTTTGTTTTGTTTTGATGTATATTTTTTTTTTTTTTAGTTCCAATAAAATTTAATCCACTCCCCTTTATTAAAAGTCCTTATTTATATATATATTTACTAACACTAATGCAATATGATAATATAATTGAAGTTTTCTATTATTTTTTTTTACTTACTTAATTTTGTCTTTATTTATATAATTTTTTTTTTGTTTGTAAAACTTGTCATCCCATCATAAGTTCGAAATTTCGTCCTTATTCGTTTAAGGACAGAAAAAAAAATAATTCTTGTATATAATTTGCATATATTTTACCGATCCCTAAATCCATTTTGGTAATATTTACTATATCCACCCGCGCTATAAGTAAAACCAAAAAAAAAAACAACAGTTTGTTTATAACTAAATAACGGAGGGGTAAGGACATAAAATTAATATTTTTTGTGGTACAATAAACGATATATTGTTGCTTTTATATTAAACACTTTGTATTTATATTCTACCTTTTATATACTTTTTTTTTTATTTTCTTCTATATATGTCCTTTGATCCTTGTGCGTACTGTTTTTTTTTTCGTTATTGGCTCTTCTTCTAAAATATTTTCATTGAGTGTTGTTCATTTGCAATTCGTAATAACCACAAGAAAACATAAATTCTTTTATACCATTTTTTTTTATTCGTTTTGCTCTGTCACGTTTTAAGTATATATTAGAGTCCTGTATTTTTTTTTTGATATAGAAGAAGGACTTGACTTTTAATATATAAATGGAGAGTTTTTTTTATTTAAGACATAAATATATTTTTTTTTGAATATAAAATGTGTTCTAAAGTAAATAATAATAAATAATTTTTGGTTATATCTAAAATAAAATAGCAGTTTTTTAAGGACTCTTTCTCAGAAAAGTCATAAAAGCAGCAGGACATTATTATATTTTTTTGTTTTTTGGAATTTGTTTAAATATAAAACGTTAAATGACGACTAAATCCACTGTATTTGAATAAATTTACTGATGGAAATCAAGAATATTTTTTTTTTGGTTTTATGTTCTTGACTAGCTCAATTGTCCTTTTTATATTTTGGTACGCGTTTGTCTCTTTTAATTTGAAAATGTATATCTAAAATTTTTTTTTATGTAATAAATTCATTTTCTTAAGTTTTAGCTTTTTATGTATAGTGTATAAATATATTTCAAGTTTCAATAGTATAAGAGTTTTTGTGGAAATTGTCTTAAAGAAAATATAAATTCTTTTTTATGTTGTTGTTGGGGGGTCTATGGGAAATACTCGGTAACAAAATGTCAGCAGCAAATTTTTTTTTTTACAAAAACAAAATTAAAACAATCTTGACAACAAGAAAATAATAAAGAATTTGACATTTCAAGAATGGAATTTATGTATATTAAAATGATAATAATGTTTTTTATTTTGGAGTTGGAGGTTTTGTAAATTTGTGAAATGTAGAAATGAAATGGTAAAAGAAAAACTGAAAAAGAAATTTTGGGCTACAAAATGGATGCAGTTGTCAAATACTTTGTTCGACACAACAATTAATGTGCACTAATTCTGTGCATCTATGGTGGCCTCATCTTGTTCCACTCAATCCGGCTATTTAAATTTCGGGCGGCATTGTCTTCTTGTTCTTGATGGTTTTATATCGAGAATATGTTTTGACTGCTTATCAGAGCCTGCTCATTTTAATCGTAGTTACAACATTTGACTCTTTATACAAATCATACAATTTTTGATTAAATCTATTTCTCCAATTATTATTTTCAAATACAAGTCCATCGATTTTCTACAAAATTTTCCTTTCAAATAGATCAAGCAATTTTTAATCAGCTCTATTTAGTACATACTTTTCTTATGCATACTGGCAGAATTAAGGTTTTGTGAGACTATTGACGAGATTACAGATGCTTGTGAAGACTTTAACTATACAGAATATATTCAGTATAAATTTGAATGAATTAATATAGAACAAAGTTTCAATTTATTGCTCATAATTGAATTTAATAATGTTTTGCAGTGCAGAATAATCTGAATTCAATTAAAATTAGGTTCAAGGTTTAAAATCCAAAATTTGAATAAATTGAATAATTTTTCGCTTTCAATAAATCCGAAAAACCTGTAATTTAAGTTTGTAGAGGTTTAAGAAAAAGTAAATGCTATAAATTTTCTGTGACACTATGTCTTTTTGCTATTGAAATGTATTAAAAATAATTGTTATAATTGACCACAATAAAATATGCTGAACAAAATATTTAATAAAATTATTGTGTTGTGTCCTGTGCGTATCCTTATATGTTTCTGGTAACAATTTTTTTTTTGAATAATGACTGGAAACTACAAAAATGTGTCTATAAATATAGTTCATAAAAATTCCTTCTTTACACCCCCTACTACAAATTACACTACATTCACTCAATATCACTTGTACTTCACAAATGTCCTTATAAAAAAATATAAAAATGAAGAAAATTTAATTGAAAACTCACAATTCTACTCATATTTTTGAGTAACATTTTTATATTAATTTATCTTACAAAAAAAAGCGGCGAATTCAATTTTAACTCACTCAGTTATCTACTCAATTATATACTTTGTCATTTGCTCTACATTTAGAGTGGATTAGTATGAGTGATAAAACTTATATACAAACTCAATCATTTTTATTTTTTTACTTAACTTGATTGAGACAAAAGGCGGAGTTTACTAAAAAATTTAACGAATCGTATTATTTTATTTAGAATTTCGTTATTTTCCCCTCGTTTTTTTTGTTACAGTGTTTCTAAAACGTTTTATTTCATTCGAAAAATAAAAAAACTCATTCATAATTCAAATTTTTACAAGTATTTTAAACTAAATTTAAAACATAATTAAATTCTTCCTTGATTAATTTAATTAATTCATTTAAAATTTTATCATTATTTTATGTAATTCAATATTTTAATTTAACTTTATGCAATTATTACAAAGAATTTTCCTTTTATAATTCAATTTTTGTTCCTATAAAATCTTACAAATTTTCCATTTAGATTTATTTATATATGAATTATAAATAAAAATTATACCCCTTCGAAAAAAGGATGTGCATTCAAAT
Source organism: Rhamphomyia laevipes (assembly GCA_963920725.1). NCBI lineage: Eukaryota > Metazoa > Arthropoda > Insecta > Diptera > Empididae > Rhamphomyia > Rhamphomyia laevipes. The sequence goes on along the minus strand of OY987255.1, from coordinate 3,658,010 downwards.
TTGAAATGAATATTTAAATAGAATAAAATTACGATTCCAATCAGAAAATTTGTATGAATTTAAAATGAAAAATGAAATTTTTTTTTTTCAAAATTTTTCAACTAGCTATTTTGTTGTTGTTTTTATAATTTTCTTTCGTTTAGTAGATTTTCGAAATTAGGTTTTTCTTATAATAAAAACTTTCCAATTGCACAAAAGCAAATCCTTTTAAACACACACTAGCACACACAATAAAATACAAATACATTTTTAAAGAAATTTGTATATGAAAATGTTTTGTATGAAAAACTTCTTTTATTATAAAAAAAAAAAGAAATGAAAATTTTTCTTTGAGTTTGTCTGCATTTTGTGTTCTATGTAAAAAATTTTCTATTTTCGTTTTTTTTTTTTAATATACTTTTAGCTTTTCCGTTCTTTTCGTTATCAGGATTTCTTTTTTTGCTGTTGTGTTTGAATAATGCACAAATCTTAACAATAAAACCAAAAGGAAATTTTTTTTTGTATTTCGAATGAAAATTCTTATGTATATATAGAAAAATATTAATTTTCCTGTATTATTGTTGGATATTTTTTTGTATTGTACGAAAGTTTTTTTTTGTATGGGAAAGGGAGAAAGGAAAATGTGAAAATGAAAAGAAATAAAAGAAATTTTTGTATTTGACTAAGCTAGTATGTATTTTTGTTATATATATGTTTTAGAGGTTTGACAAGGAGAAGAAGTGGAAATGGGGAATATGAGAACGATGTACTTATAAGTTTCTTGTTAGACACAATTGTCGAACAGGAATCCTTTACGGAGTTTATATACATTTTTTTTTCTGTGTTAAATGTACAAATGAGTTCGTTTGCCATCTATCAAAAAATTTTTTTTTTTTTTTTATTAGATAGTAACTTAGAATTGTTGCTTTTTTTGGTGCTGGTTTTATTTATTCGAATTTAGTTTAGTTAAAAGTTAAAGGATCGAAACTTAAAATTAACTAATCAAAATAGTTGAGTGAATTAATTCTTCTAGTTATTAGCTAATTGAAGAATTGTAATTAAATGATTTATAGAAATACTTAAATTTATAATTCGTTTGTCATACTATCCGTCGGCATAAATTTATCATTGTCAATTGAGCTTTTTCCTAATTGAAGAGCGGTCTAGAATTTAGATAAATTAATATTTATAGCAATTGAATATTAAGTTAATAATAAAAGCAAAGAAATATCGAATTAAGATTAGAAAATTGGACTTAGATGAAGTTCTAAAGAATAACTCACATTTAAATCTGGCAAAGCTAAAATTTGTTTATTTCTAAACTTGCAATTTACTTAATAATTTTTTTTCAGGGAAATTGTATTTTTTAAATTCTTAAATTCTTAATTTTTATATATTATTTCATTTGATTTGTTAGCTGGTTATAAAGGATAGCGAGATAATTTCTCCAATGCACTGAAGCCTTATTTAATTGCCCATTGTGCTTACTCTCTTGTTGAGCATCTTCTTTCACTTTGTAGCGTGTCGAACCACCCAACTTCTCTAATGAACTTAATCACTTTAGCTGGACTTATCCTGCTTCCTGCACTTTTCCTCCAAGTAATCTAAAAGTAATTCTAAAATTGTCAACTTCTTTGTTGTACCGAGGGACAGTGACACAGTACATGCTTAACTAATTGCTTCTCCTTTTCACACCCTGTGCATTAATTGTTGATGTAGTGCATTACTACTGGGTTCCTAAGGATTGAATATTCCGTAGCAACACCAATGAATAATTTCGACTTGTTGTTTTTTTTTTAAAAAAAAATCCTTGTTTTTCTAAGATTCGGGGTCCCCTAGAACAGTTTTGTACGACGATAGCTGTGCTTGCGATACACATCTCAGAAGTTTACATTATTTAGCTCAAATGCTTAATTTCATAAAGTTTCCTATTTGATGAGTTTCTAAAGTATCATTCGTAGTCCTTTCCTCTAAAGTATTATTTCTAGCCTCTTTTTATACTAATTCTTCTAATTAAAATCTTGAATTTCAGATATAGAAGGTTATGTTAGGGTAATCTGTTATTACAGATATTACGAAATTAGTTTTATTTATAATATTTCGATTAAATGATTTTACACACTATTTTCCAGATCCTTTCAAGTTTCTCAATATGTTTTTTTCTTCTACATATACAATGAGTTAACCTCCATATTTACTCAAATCTTTTTCGTGTCTCACATCTATTCTAGATCTAGAATATTATTATTACATTCTGTCATCCCTACCTACATCCACCCTCACTACAAATTTGGTTTTGTGGTTTTTCATTTTTTTTTTTTCAGTGTTTCTTCTGGGCATAAAATGAATCCTTGTTACTCCTTTTACTCTTAGCAATCCTAGTTATGATTATGTTCTTCCTAATATGAACATTGTATGATTGAGGGTGGTTTGTTTTCAGTTTTTTTTTCGCCTGGAATTGCTGTTTTTTTCATCATTCCTGCATTTTTATATTTAATTCAGCATTTTTTCTTTTTTAAAGAATTTTTTCATTTTTATTTAACCACAGTTTTTTTTTTTTGCGTTAATAATTTTTTTTTTGTTCCCGTATAGGAAAATGTCTGCAAACATGAAAAATATAAAAATCTGAAAAATTCATATTGGAAAATATTTAGAAGGAAATTTTTTTTTTTCCATTGTTTAATTTTTTTTGTAGTCAGGGTGGGAAATTGAAAAAAAAAGAAAAGTAAATTTGAGTGCATAACCAAACTGAAAATTGATGTTTGTAATCTTGTATATATAGAATTTAGATGAAGAAGGGTGTAAGTTGTGAAAATGATGTTTAAAGTTCTTTCAACGCTGGTAAAAATGTCATCTTTTTTGTCTGATTATTTTCAGAAGTTTTCTTTTAACTTGTTTCGCTATCGCTGTCTTTTTGCTTTCTTGCCATGTTTAACGAAAATTCAATGTGTAAGAGAAAAAATGTAAAAATAAAACGGAAAACTTGTTATTATATATAGAAAAATTATGTTGTAGTATAGAAAATGGTGGAAAAATCAATAATTTTGTTATGTTTTATGAATTTTATTTAAAGATCAGGTAATTTTTTAATAATATTAATAGAATTGAATTAAACAGAAAGATTTGATATAGGTAAAATTGAAAATTTATTGTTATTTTAACGTAAGACAAGGGGCAGAGCTTGGTGAGGAGCATTTCCTTTTGGATTTTATACTGAAATTTCAATATTAAACTTTGAAATTTTTGTTATATTTTGTAGAAAATTTTAATACAACCTTGAAATTATTGCAAAAATGACATGATTCGATAATCATATCGAATCATGCCATATGCCGTCGATACTTTAGTAAACGATACAATTAACAACGTTAAATCAGTTGTGTTTTTAATAATGTTTGAACCTTAAAAAATTATAGAATTTCATAAATTTTCAGTAATTTATTAAATATTGGGTCAGTTATGTTTAATATATCAAAGATTACACCAAATTAAAACAAATAAACTACAATGCAAACTATCTTAAATAAACTACTTCTTAATATAAATTTAATAAATTGCTGCATAATCTTCATTTCATGCCTGTACCTATAGCATAGCTAAACTTAATAGTTTCGTTTTCCAAAATTTAATTAATATTAAGAAGAATTTAAGAGTTTATGAAGTTTTTAATAGAATTAAGAATTAAAGTTAGAATTAAAGTTCTACAAAATTATATAGGAAAATAGGTAAATTGTATTGATGCTGTGTAAGATATCAGGAAAATTATAACAATCATTTTAAATTAGTAATTGAGTTTCTAATCCAAAACAGAATGTTTATCCAAAGCGGAAGGTTTATTCTCGTCGAAAACAATCAAATAAGAGTTTTTGAGTGAACTTAATTATCTGTATGAATTAGTGAGAACAATCCAGAAAGCTAGCTTTGATATTCCATTTCTTTAAGTTCGCCCTCAACAAACTTTCTATATAATGATATGCATTTTTTTTACTATCCGCAATGATTTAAGCTCAATACACATAGACATACTGATTAATAAATGATTAGCAATCACTTGCTACTAAATTTTTTAATATAATAATAGCAAGGCACTAAGTAAATGTTCAAGCAAAAGCAGGTTAATACAAATTTTTAACATTATTAACAATTGAAACATAAGATTGGAAAGAACTCAAAGTGAGTAATTTCAATATCAATAAAATATTCATTAATTATTGTACTATTACTGGACAGTAGATTACCACTTATTTCGGGCTTCACAGTTCAGAAAAGAACGATACTACTTCCTTCAGCGTCATTTGTTGAGTTGACTATCTCAATAAAAATAACTTTGAGAGTAATTATACAGTCGATTAATTTGGCTACATTTCATACCAATATATTTATAAAATTTTCATCAGTCCATGTAATTCTAAAATGGAACGAACTCATAATTTATTTTAATTCGAAATTTGAATGAACTAAATTGATTTTATTAGATCTATTTTACTGCCAAAATTACATAATTCAAAAAACGCATAAAATTTGCTTAATATAAATTAATTTAAAGCATTTTAAACCAAAATTTTTATAATTTGCGTCCACAATTTAAAAAAGTTATTAAGTTTTATATACAAAGATTTTGTAACTATTCCCAGTATTTCAATTTTTCTAATTGTTTAACATTATTTTTCTTTTTGATTATCCTTTTACGTATATAAATAAAAACAAAATTTTAAAATAAAAATTTCAAAAACAACCTATAAATATATATTTAAAAATATTTGTATTTAGATATACATTTTATATGTGTAATGCCCAACAAGTTAATTCATTCAATTAAACCAATTAAACATCACATAAATTATCCATCAAATTGGTTTTGGTGTGTAGAGCCAGATAACAGAAAAAAATGAAATAAAAAAAAAAAATTAAATCATGGTCGTTGCATATTTGCGCGCACACATAAATTTATTACATTATGTTTATATGTTACCAAAAAATACAAAACTCTGGACAAATAAAGATACACACAAGCGATTTGAATATTCTGGTGTACTCGGGTTCTTGTTGTTGTTATGATGATGCTGATATTATGTAAAATAAATGTTAAAAATAACCTTTAGTGCATAGTAGTGCAGTTATTTTATTTGATTTGTACTTATGGTTACAAGGTAAAATTTACGTTTATTTTTTACGTTTACGTTTTTTATGTGTTTTTGTTAATTTGCGATTACGCATTGTAAAAAAGATGGTTTAAAAAACAGAAATGTTAGTTATAATAGAAACATAGATTCTTGCGTATCTTATAGAAATTATACAAAATGTAAATTTATTTTATTTATTTTTTGTTCAAATTAAATCTACAAAATGAATTTATTGTATGAACGCATTTTTTTTTTTATTTTTAATGATCTAACATAAATTTTTTACATAAGTCAGTAGCTAAAAACGACTTACAACAATATCTCGTGACTAAAATCAATTTTTTATCCTGCGTTTTTTAGGTATTCTAAGTAAAGATATTTTAATATAAAATTTAAATGAGGTTAAAAATTTCAAAATAATGTTTTATAAAAATAATATTAAGAAATAATAAATAAATAAGAATTTTTCAAATTTTATGAATGAATGATAATGAAATGAGGTACAATCACAGCGATAGACATAATGCCATTACAGAAACTCACAGTGTTTAATGAATATAGTTTTTTAGTTACATTTGTTCCACCTCGAGATGATTTTACTACTGAAAGTATTCAGTGTCAAAAATATGAGTTAAAAATTAAAATTTTAATAGTAAACTAGATTTGTAGAGCATCTGATGCTGGACATTCGTATAGCATCTTTTAACAGTTGTATAATCATATTTCAAATTAATAACTAAACGTAGAAGTATATAAAAAACGTTAAGAAGGTAAAGATGGTAAGAAATGTTGATAGAAATTTAAAACTAATGTAAGAAACGTAAGAAAAGTTAATGATAATTGAACTTCTTATCTAATTACAGACATTTTACTAAAGTCTATATCTAAATATAACATTTTTCTCAGTAATAAACGCAATTACATAAAAAACTAAATTTAAATAATATAAGTATTTGAAGAAAAATTTAATATCAGTCATTATTTCTGTAGTTTTACTAATAATACGTCCGATAATTAATAAATTCATTAAATTTTCTACTGATTGAGCCTATCACAAGCTCATTATTAGCCGTAGGTTGCGGCAGTTTGTATGTTTATTCTAATCTTCTGTTTTAGCTTGCAACATTCAATTTTATTATTGATTAAATCAAATGCGAAAACTGCATCCGTCATGTTTCTACGATAATCCAGTGTGTGTAGATTTCATAATTTTAACTTGTTTTCATAACCAGGTAGCTCATATTTCTGCTCCAATTCAGACTTCTCAAATTAAATAATTATTTCTGAATTGGCTCAATTATTTTGATATCTTTGATCAAGTGTGGTCTTCATATAACGCTGATAGATTGCAGAATTAGACGAACTAAGGAACAATATTATGTTTTAAGTTTAATAAGGATCATAAAATTATGATACCCCACATTTTTCGACCTATTGACGGAGTTTTAGTAATATGTAAGCTGAAATTAAGTTATAAATGTTCTTACGATTGTTAAAAATCTTCCACTACAATTTCATTTTAACTTTACCAATACTTTTGGTTACAAGGTAAAATTTACATCGTAATTTTTATAGACTGGCTTGAAATAATGTATAAAGATATAAAGTATCCTGGATAGCGTTTAAATTAATATAGTAATAAAAAAATCAATAAAATTAATATTAAAGATAAAGAAAATTCTTATAATAACCAATTAGGCCAATAATGAAGGAAACCTGACATTGGTTAATTTCAATTGACATTAATATTTACAAAAAGAAAATTATAGTTTTATAATGTATGGCAGCTAAAAATAATAGGTCTTTTAATTGTTAGAGAATGGAAACACCAGAAGATTATATTAATTGGAGTATTCCGAAGCTCATTTTTCAGATACATTCTATTTAAAAAATAAGAAATACGTAATCAAAAATACAAGCCAATAAAATATTAAAATTCTGGGAACGCTCTGCTGCTTAATTTTTCTATTAAATCAAGCTATACATGGGTATCTCAAAATATAGGTAATTACTAAGAGGAAACTCCTTCGTCAAATAGTATTTCTGTTAAGAGGTTGTCCCCTGGTGTTAAGTTTGAAACGGACAGTCTTCGATTCTTCTATTCATCAATGATTAAATTTGCTCCTGTTATTGTACATTCTTAGTAAGTTAGTTAGTAATATCCCCAATACTAGGCCACTAGTTGGCCCATAGGTATCCCCTTGAATAACAACAATTTTACCCTCTACTGCTCTTCAAGCCACCCCGTATTCTTAACAAACAGATCCCTGACCGAGATCCCTACCAAAAAATTGTACATTCTTAAAAATAAATCTAAATATTATTTCAATAATTAATATCATTTTGAATAATAATTTTATTAAAATTCATTGAATATTTAAATTGGCGCCCTGGCATCAACCCACATAATTATTTAAAAAATTAAAATATTTTTTACATTTATGGCTTATTAATTCTGAATATAGGAAACAATTAGATAATAATCATTTTTACAATTATTATGGCATAGTAAAAATGAAATCATTTAATCTAATAATGTTTATGAAAAAAAGTCATCAATCGTTTTAAAAATAACTGGCGTCTAAAATCCGCCATAGTTTTTTATTGTCTTCAACAAAAATTAAACAGCTTTAAAAATTGCAACATTAATAATATACAATAAAAAAAATATTATTTATATTTATATATTTGTAACTATTGGTGCGGCGGGATGAAATGTCATTTGATGAAAATCTCATTATTTTTCATGTTCACATTATTAACTAAAAGGGATGGGTCCATTTCATAAAGGAAGAACGGTCGTTAATATATAAAATATAAAACAACACAAAATTGAATCTGCCCATAAAATAGCATAGATTTTTTTTTCTTCTTTCTTCTGTGTTATATTAAAACATACCGCGGTAACATAAAGCAACATAATATTTATATTTCTTTAAAACATAAAAAACATAAGAAAAAAAAAATGGAATTGCTTGAAAATAAACATGCTAACTTTAAGCAAGAATAAAGTGAGCAGCAAAAACTGACTATCTTTTAAAGATACCAAAAAGGGTTTTTAACTTGTAAAGTTTCGATTGTTTTTTTTTTTTTGTCTTGATGGTATTGAAAATATATAATTTTCTAATCGACAATCCAAAAGATAAAAGATACATGGAAATCACATTCAACAAAATATATTTTTTTATTTTACTTAAATTTTAACATTAAAGCGGACATTTTTGATTCGGTTGTTTTGTTGCTGGGGTTTGATCAGAAATCCAATCACACAATTTAACAATTTAAACATCGAATTTCAGTTTTTTTTTTTAATCTTTTTCGGAAAGTTTTTAGTGATGTTTCCTTTATAGATATTTTGTATCCAGGTAAAATAACTATTTATTTTATATACGTAAATTAATGTTAACTATTAAATGTTAAGATTGCTCCTTATTTATTTGGAAATTGACGCAAATTTGAAAGAAGTTTTAAGAATTTGTTTATGAATTAATGATAATTCTTCTAAACAATCAAAAATTAAAATTTTTTTCAAGGACTTTATTTTACATAACTAATTAATTTTTCTATTTCTCTTGGAAAACTGGAGGCTTTTATAAAAAAAATTGTTCATTTTATTATTAATATGGTAGAGATCAGTTTAAAATCATTGCTTGTAAAAATTATATATATTAATTAATCAAAAATTATTGAAATTATAAAAAAGGACAAATTAATTTAAAATGGAGTAAATAATTGCACTATCACGAAATTTAATATTTTACTATAACGATTTTGATACTGTACCAGTAATTTTCAAAATTAAATTAATTGATTTATTTCGAATTTAAAAGCAAATTGGGAAACATTAAATTATTTTACAACGAATAGCTCTGAAATAAATAGTAGAATCGAACAAGCCAGATCTACTTTTAAGATGTTGAGTAACGTCCTATGCAATAATGAATTAAATCTAAAGTCGAAAACTAAAATTTTCAATTGCTATGTATGACCAACACTTCTGTATGGTGCAGAAACTTGGACGCTAAAGAAAAGCGGATATCCAAACAATAGAAGCTTTTGAACTATGGACGTATCGTAGAATGTTGAAAATTACGCGACAGAGTAACAAACGAAGAAGTACTAAGAAGAATGAATAAAGGCAGAGAGATAATGAATATTATAAAAACTCGAAAGCTGGGATTCCTGGGCCATATAATTCGTGGTGACAGCTATCGTATTCTACAAGTCGTCCTGCAGGGAAAAATAGAAGGTGCCAGAAATAGGGGCAGAAGAAGGAAATCTTGGATGATGAATCTAGAAGAGTGGTTTAATATATCAGCAATCGATATCTTCAGGGCTGTAAGTTCCAGAGAAAAAACCAGAGAGATGATGACCAACCTCCACAGAGAAGAGGCACCATAAGAAGAAGAAGAAATTATTTTAATAATCAGAAATTTAAAATGGCAATAGTTCTATAAATTGATTAGATTTTTGAGGATTTTGGCTGTTAATGGTCAGATTGAAATGATATACAATAGTGAAATCAAAAATGCTGGAGCATTTGTAATATTTGGTATTGTTATTTGTATAAATTAGTAGGTCAATTAAAAGACTTTCTAATATTTATAATTAGAAATTTTACAGTGCCATGTGTGACCTTTAGTTAGGTGATACAAGAAATATTCATATCAAATTTAACAATAATAAATTCCAATAAATCTAATCATTAAGAAGCTTAAATTTAAATATTTTTCCATTTATGCGTACATACGACTTCCTAGCTAATTGAATTATTTTAAAATGTTGTAATAAAAAATTGTATTTTCAGAAATATCGATTTAATTTCAACTTTTATTTTCCAACCATAATTTTAAAAATATTTTCAACTTTTAAGTTGGATTTGTCATAGTAAATGAAGCATTAAACGCTTATAAAAGTTTCTTTTGTTTGTTCGAGTTAGTAACTTGTTTATTACTGTTAACATATTATCCTTAAATTAGAACAAAATTTGTAGATATTAAAAAATTTAATTTTATGAATTCTTTATTTTTTTTACCTTATTTCCTTTAAGATAATTTTATGAATTCTTTTACATTAAAAATCCCACACGTAAAAATGATCATCAAAAGAAAAAAAATATGCTATCAATAAAATATCTCGAAGATAACAAACCAAAAACAAGTCAGAAATAAATTATGTTTATGCAAAAAATAATAAAATAATATAAAATGTTTTAATGTTTGTTACAAAAAACAAAAAAACAGGAAAACGTATAAATTTTTATATGTTTTTTTCTCATTAATTTATGTTTAAACTCAATTAAACATATTTGCCGGTGTTCCTTTTGACATTCAAATCAACCACAAAATCAAAATAATAAATTTTCAGATTTTGAATGTGCAAAATAAAAAAAGCTATCAAGGATTAAAAGGAATTTCATGTCAAATCATTTTTCTTATTTTGTTTATTCATTTATTTATTTTTTAAAGATTTCGTTTTTTTTTATTATTATTCGATCATTTCAATAAGAAACATACAAAAAAACAAAGTAAAATATCAAAAATTGATCTTGTAACAAATTAAAATTTTATTTTTTATCATTTAATTTGAGATAATTTAAATAAAATTTATTTAAAAATATTTGTATAATGATTTGTATAACGAACGATGTATGGCAATTTAGTTTTATTGAGAGAAATTAACATGAATTTAGGCTATATAGAAAATTGACTAAATAGAAATTTTATAAAGAATATATTTAAGAAATAATTAATTAATTAAATATTAATTTGATTTTTTAAATATTTTTTCCGTAATGATTTGTACAAATTACGAAATTAAATTAAAATAAATAAATAATTTTTTCTATGTTTCTGATTGTGGTCATAAGAATTCAATCAATTTTAATTTTAATTGATTACTGAACAATTTAATTGATTTTCTTTCATCTTATATTCTTTTGAACTTTTAAATAAGAAAAAGAATTGTTCAGTACTGTGTCCGAAAATGATATATTCTGCATAATCTTCTATCTTAATTTCAAATCGGTCGATACGATATAGAACAATAGAATCTGGTGAATTTGCTTTCCAACCTTTTGACTTATAGATATCGAGGGTCAAAAATAGAAATTATTTTTCTAAGTAACTTTGAAATTTTTGTTCAGTTGATAACAATTAAGCAGTGATTTCTGGAAATACCAATATCCAGTACATCTGATTTTCTAAAATCAAGTTCCTCTGTAGCTCAAATATAGTTCCAATTGTTCTATTTGTTAGCTTCTTGATATTCTACAGAATTGTTGGCGTCCGAAGGAAGTCAAATTGGCAGTAAATAAATTTTATAAAAAAAAATTAATTCAGCTTGTAATTTTCAAATTCACAACTAAACGATTAGCTTAAATAAGTTATAACAATATTAACAATTGAACTAATCGACTGTAATCAAACCTCGTACTTCGTACAAACGTAAACCTAAATATTTTTAGTTAATGTCTGTTTTTGTTAAATCTCGTATTTTATAATTAAATCAGTCAGTGATAATTTCTAGACTACCATCAACGCAGGCCGCATATTAGTTGTAATCTTCAGTCGTACGGTGCATCTTTATTACAACTTGTCGACCCATCGCATTTCTCTATTGATTGTAATCACTTTAACCGGCTTCAGTTTTCTAGAAAGAAACTACCAAATTTCCTAAATCTTTTATATTGGACTTCCCTAACAATGGAGGAAGGTGTAGGTCCTATAATTTCTTAAGAATTGTGGTTCTGTTGACAAGGCCGTTGCCTTGATCATTTTTAAAAATTATGTTAGAATTTTTATGGTTTGGAATACCCTAGAATGTTACAAACCAGAACATTAATAATAAACAATTCAATAAATTCCTTGATTCGGTTTGTTGAAATTATTGAACGATTTTGAATCGAATCTACAGAAAATAATTATTCACAAATAGAATAAAAACAAATGAGTAAAATGAAAAATGAAGATATATTTTTAGGGGCGATGTCAAACCAATTCAAAAAAAAAAATAATTGGCAAGATTTTGGGAAATTTGTATTATATTCAAAACATTTTGTTTGTTTAACTAGAGACATTAAAGCATTCTTGTTTAAATGTCATGTTAAATTTGGTGTTTTGCAATTGTATAAACAAGTACTAAAAATTTATAAAACATATCAGATTTTATTTAAATGTAAATTATATATTTTAATTAATGCCATTAAGTTGAAAGTTTACATTAAAATTCTTTAATGTTTTTGTTCTACTAAATTTTTTCTTAAATATATTTTTTGAAAAATTCAAATTATCAGAATTGTTTGTGATTGTGCAATTATAATTAAGTAAACAAGATAGAATTAATTTAAAAGATATTCACTGTTTATATTATTACAAATATTTTAAATAGTATTTGTCGACTTATAGTATAAACTGCGATACTTTAGTTAAAACACTAATTTATGTTTAGTTAATTATTCGTTATTTCATAAAATTTTCTTTGCTTTTCTCTAATACAAATTCTTAGATTGAAATTATACTCCAAGGGTGGAGTATAAAAATTTTTTATATTTGTAATATTCCATTTAATAAATATTCTTATATTTCTATTAAATGTGAGCCATTTTGAAAGAGGTTGCTTTAAAATTTATTTATATTTATAAGAACACATAAAAGTGCATAAAATGGGCATGTATTTTGTTGATATTCAGTATAGTAAAATGTCATTAAAGAAGGTGAATACTAAATTAAACCAAATAGAAGCCATACAGAATAAATTGTCAGCAATTTATTAGCGAATGAATAAAAAAGTTCGTAATGAAATAAACTTTCTAAAGGGAAAATGCAGATTTTAAACATAACCTCAAAGATTATTCAGAAATTTTTTCCAATCAGTAATGAATTTTGAATTACATAAAAACTGAAACAATTTTGAGATTATTTGTCATACAAAGAAACTGCAGAATATTTTGTCCCGATTAGAATCTTCATTTATAAAACAGTCCAAAAACGAAGAGCACTCTCTCTCCGCGGTCTTCCAAGCATAAAAATATGAAATAGATTAATGTATACGTGAAAAATCAAAAAGAAAATTCGACAATATATTGGAATCGCTAGAAAAACTCTGGACCAACCTAATCTAAAACATACCAACCTAAGTCAAAATTTGTATGGGACTGTCAGCAGGCGTTCACATCCTTAGAACAGGATAACAAGGTAAGATTATCCTGGATTCTGTCTTATGTAGAATTTAGACCTTTGAGTCAGGTTACCCATTCTGCAGAGTTCTTGGTATTACCTTAAAAGGACCAATTAATGCGATCCTTCAAAATTATTAGAGATGGCGAGTAGGACTGAGACGTAGGTAAAATGGGAAAAACTCAGTTCACTTGTAGGGTTCGTTACAGGACACCGGAAAGTGAAGATGCATCTGCACAGGTTTGGACAAGCGGAAGACTAATTGTAGAGAGGCTGTGAAAGAGAAGATGAGACGGAAGAAAACATACTATGTAAAAGATAGGCGCTACCGATAAAACGGTTATTTACATCAGAATAGTGATCCATGTCACTCAAGCAGCTGAATTGTTTTATCGATAGTACGAGTCTGGTAGGTGCCGCATAATTACAAAAGCAAAATTACAATATGATTGCAGTCATTACGGACTAGTAATTGTCCTCCATGTAAAAGCAAATCTAATCTAATCAGTTCAAATTTAATTAATATTTCATTCAATTTAAACAATCCACCCGAATTAGATTATTATTTGTACAAATATTTAAATATTATATTAAGAAAATGATCTTTTAAAAATAACATGGTAATAAGATGGTCATAAGTTTTGTTTCAATATCATATAACATGAGTTTCTACTTAACATTTTCTTGTCCTCCTTTGTGTGCTTTGATGCGTAATTTTTTACATCTTTTAGCTTCGATAATTTTTCACTTATGTAAATGATTAAAAATTTCGTGTTCAGAACTACAGGCGAATTATTTAATGTGTGTTAAAGTTAAAGCAGTTTTATTTTTTTACTCTTACTATATTTGTAAAGTAAAAGACTAATAACATTTTTATTTTGCTTGACTAAAACTAAATTAAATTATACTGAAAAAATATATGAAATAAATAAGAAAACAAGCGGTAATATTTTAAATTTTGGCTCAAAAGACAAGCGCACACCTTAAATAATTTATGATAATACAGAATTTTCACTAAAATATTTACACTGTTAAAATTATGGTGGAATAACGATTAAGAATTTCAATTCACAGTTGTCCAATAACCTCAGATTGGGAAAAATGAATATTGATTGGTGTTGATTAATTATATGATATTGGCTGAGAAAGAAGATTAAAAGAAAATATATAAGAATATCCAGATCAGCAAGTCGGTGCCGTCAGTAAGTTTTAGAAGTAGAAGGAAACACCTTTCTGAGAGAGTAAATAAGAGCATCAACTTCAAACAATCCAGAAATACTAAATTGAAATGCTACAGTAAAAAGTTGTTTAGGAAATTCTCTAATAAAGACTATTAAAACATAGTGTTGAATTAGGTCGTATCAAAAATAAGTGATCATAAGAAAATCTCTAGCTTAAGGCGGATTCATCGGTGCGGATAAAAACCGACGAACTCAAACGCGCGCACACTTTTTATATGATATTTTGAAATTCTCAATTTTTGAATTTTTTATTTTCGAAAATATTTCTCTCTCTGAAAAAGTTGATTTATATTTTTCTGTGGCTGATTTCAGCCGCAACGATGAACGTTCTATAGGAAGAAATCATTTCGACTTAAATCAGTTCGACTGATTTTATCCGCAACGATGAATCCGCCTTTAACGAGTAAATTGTGAAATTAATTTTCCAATCAGTTTATAAATTTCATTATAATATTTCCATTAATTTTATACAGTGTGGCCCTACAAAAAAATGTTATTAAAATAAATATTCCAGAAGCGAAAAATTAACATCAAAAACCTCTCGGTTGAATTAACCTGCTGCGATACCAAAGACCGCAAACGACACAAAAAATCATCATCAATTGTCACACCTCTACAAGCACATTATTATCAAGTAAAACGTCCCCTCAAAAAATTTCTTGTTTTGCTTCTGTTTAAAAATTACCAGGATTTTTTTTTTGGTTAGTACCTGCCTATAAATAAACGTCATCCATAATACAAATTTAAATATTTATATATGAATATGATTTATGCTTGCTGCACTCTAAATAACAATTCTACCATAATTTATCAAATCACTGAGTATAAAAACTTATTTACTTTAAACTTCACTGCCCATTAATATTTTTTACCATACAATCTAACATAATTTTCAAATTTCATTTTCATGTTTCAAAAATCATGTTAATGGTCCTGTCTATATATAGGACAACCAAATGTTACAAGTTTAACTATACTGAACTGACGAAGATCATTTATCCTTATTGAACTTATATAATGCTTAACATTTTTGTGTTATATATTTGGAATGTTTTGAGCCTCCCTAAGGATGAAATTTTCGTATAGTGTTGAGTTTTATAGAGAGTATAAAAGACGACAAGTAAAGACGACATCAACAGATGCATTAATTTGTCAAGATTTGAATTTTTTTTGGGTTGACCATAATATAATACCAAAAATTGGTAATGGTCAACCAGAAACATTTCTAAATTTTATCTGTTTTACAGGATTCACAAAAAAACTTACATTAAAAGTTTATTTTTTTTTGTTATACGTTTGAAGAAGACTTTCTATTTAATGTATGGCTATATGATGAAAAGGATTGAGAAATTGTAGATAAATATATAAAAAGTTAACTTAATAGTTTTGTTAGATTTAAGCTTACGCTATAGAAAATTCCATTATTTTTCATTAATTTCATTTCTACGATACCATAATAATAAAATTTTCTCCGAAATATTGGGAGGAATGAAAATGAAAGTGACAGGACACAGGTTGTATATATATATGTGAATAGGATTTTTTTTTGACAAATGATAGAGGTATGGTCAAGTATTTAGCAATACGCGTGTTATTACTTTCATCCCCCAAGTGATAGAAAAAAAAGGATATCGTAATTTTGTATGTAATATTCGTATCAAGTAGTGTGACAATGAATGAATTTTATACGTAATTATATCAAATGATGCCTCCTTGTTGTTAAGGAATTTATTTATGATGTGATGATATATAAAAATGTTAGGTATTTTTCTTCGGTAATAATTATATGTTTATTTTTCATGGAATTGTATTATTTTTATATATTTTTTTTTTTGTTTATTTTAGAAATGTTATTAATTTCTCTTGAGAATTCTCTAGAAATTCGAATTCCTACAAATATTTTCAATGAACAAAACAATAAGGAAAACTTATTTTTTTCTATATTATCCTTAATGATTATAAGCCATATTCTAGATGAGTTATGAGCATCGGTAGATGTCAGTATAGTATTTTTTTTTTTTTTGGTTAAAACGTGCCAACCGGACATTTATATATATAAATGTAATTTTTATTGATATAAATTACATTTCTTTTTAGTTAATCGATGAGGTGGTTTTGTAGGCATTTAAAGGATTTTCTATTTAGGTAATATTTAGAGTAAGAAATGATGTATTGAATAATAGAATGGGGTTAATTTTCGTTTTTTTTTAAAGAATGTATGAATTAGGCATAAGGAATAGAAATGCTATAAATTATATATTTTGTGAAGATATTATTTTATAATTGATGTTTTCGGATTTGTACTTTATGATGAATGTTCATTTTCTTATTTAATTATTATTATTTTATATAATAGAAATTTACTTGTTGAATTTGATGTATAATTTAATAAAGGCATTACTCAATAGAAGAGGTCATATTTCATATTTGTTTTGTTTTTTATTAGTATTAAATTAGTTGGTTGGTTGGTTTGAAGTGAAGTAAGATTAACAAAAAACCTTCTACCAATTTAGATGATAGCTTATTATATTCATTCCAATGCAAATCTTTCATCGAAGTAATTAGTCTGGATGGTTTTTAATCTGCCCTCCATCTCACATGTTAATCGAAAAATTACGCTCCAAGTGTTTACATCTTTAATATCTTACCGCAGGACAGTAACAAATGAAATGTTAAAATTAATTTTTGACCAATTTACTTTCTAATTATGTGAGTTTCCTTTGAAAATTTCATTATATTTAAATATTGATTAATAATTTCTTTCAGTTTAAGGATTGATAATTTAAACCTAAATTAGAATTTTTGAAAACAATCTAGTTAAAGGATCAGAACAATAAAATATTAGATCATTTTATCGACAAAATGTATGATTATTTTGACTCATTATACTATAAACACTCGAAATATTTACATGGATAGAAAAGATATAAAATTATGAAAGAGTTTTTTTTGTTACCAAAAATTTTATGATTTTTTTTGTATAATTTTTCCATTAAGAGTTTTGCAATGTTAAATAGAGAAGATATGTTCAATTCCAACCATAAAATATATAACATTTTCCATATACAATTATTAAAATAAATATTTTTATGTTTCTGTTTTATTCTTAACTACATTCATCCTTCTATAATAATTTTATGGTTTTTGGTAAATATATATAACCATCAGGTAATAAATATCTGGAGGGTTGCTGTTGCAAACATTTTCATTTTCACCCCAAAAATGAAATGTGATTCGAATTCTTGATACAGTAAAGAAAAAATTATGATTCTTATAAAGAATTTTATTATAGAATGCATGCGAAATTTTTCATCTTGGAAAATGGTATACAAAAAAATTTCTTTATTAAAAGTGTAATGGTTTTTGGTTTTATTTAAGTGAAATTTTTACGATTCCAATTTTATTTAATAATAATCTTTTATGTTGTATTACTTTTTATATATAGCGAAGTTGTAAAGCTAAATATTTTAAGTATATTTTATTAATTTTAACAATAATAATATTTTATATTATGAAGAAAAATGTTAACATAACATAAACATAGCCAGAATAACTTCTAACAAGGACGTGTTTTTTTTTTGAAAAAGTTGTTCTAAAGAAGCAACTTTGAGATAAATTCAATTAATTTATATAGTAAAGTACAAACTGTATTAAAATATTTGATTGAGTTTCTTCTAAATATTGATTGGGTTGGAAATTCACTATCAACATCGAATTGGAAAGAATAGAAATTTATGACACCAGTGGTCATGCATCGTCAAAATATATTTATTATAAATTATAATATAGACTTTATAATGTTAACTAGACCTACAGTTTAAAAACATATTTAGAAATATATTCTAAAATTTTGTTCCACAAAAATTGTCTATATATTTGCTAAACCTTGCGTCATTTGCTGCAATATGGACCTGGAAGTAAAATATATTGAAAATACACAATCTCAACTATCTTTGTATTCTATATTTTAAACTATAAAACCTTACAAATAGTTTATACTCTGTGATTAAAAACCCAATTACTTAATGTTACTTTACCAAAACTCATATACAAATAGATAGGTCAAACGTAATGACAACTGCGAAATCTCTTGGAGAAAAATAATAAGAAAATAAAATCGAGAATTTACTTATAGAGAACCGCTAAGGACCTTCGGTGGTTTATGTGTAGCCTAAACGCTGCTGTTCTAACCTGATTATTGAGAAGGAAATGCTGAACTACTGTATACAAAAAAATGATTTTTTGATTTTTTTTAAGTTGTTTTTCTCACCAATGTACAATTTTCAGAATATCAGAATTTATTTTCTACAGAGTTGAACATTTTACTCTTAATAGTAAATCCTTAACTTTTTTTTTTTAGGTTTCACTGTTTACCATAAGATTGAATTATCTATATTTAGATGATTTTTGCTATTACTAATGGAAGCTTAATCAGTTTTTTGTATAACCATTATTTTTATTCTAAGTTTATACTGCTAAAAAAATTACAAATTTATATTTTAGTAATCTCTCTAAAGCCTTGGCTAAATAGTTTCGATTCGTTCAGTAAAGTTCAAATTTGACGTCTTCATATATTTTGTGTGGGAAATGAATAGAATTGAATCGAAAGAGTTTGGAACGATTGGAATTTTGCGAATCCAAAATAAAAGAAATTTTAAAAAGAATGAAATGTGACAGTATAAAAAAAAACCTAAACAAAATATTTTGTGATTTAATCGATTACAATCGAAAGCTATGTGTTCAATCTACTTAACGAGTTTCGAAACTGAACTCAACTAATCGGTGCATTGTAGCCCTTTAATTCAAAAATATTTTCTGTTAAATATTCAATTTACAATTATATTAATTATAATTTTAAACAAAAATTCTATTAATTTTAAAATGATTCGCAAATTTATTTTAAGGTAAGTTTAATATTTAATATTTGCTATACCCTCTAACTACTAATTGCTTTTAACTCACCCTCGATATTCAGTGTTTGTTATTATAGTTCATTTAATTATAATGAAAATCTTTTCTGTTTATATCATAATGAAAATTTAAAACATTTTAAAAGTTATTTTAATAAAAACTTTTTATTGTTAAACAAAATAATTTCTTTGCCTATGAATAAAACAATATCGTATAAAATGTTTATATTCAAAATGGACCATTATTATCATGTAAATTTAAATCCTCAAACCGATTTAATAAGTTTAACTATGACAACCAAAAAAAAATGTATATTAGAACATAACAAAATACAGTTTAAACTATTTGGGTAAGAATATAAAACAAGGATTTATTTAATGAATGAATGTCCAAAGTTAGTCCTTGTTGAACAACACCTCATAAATACAAGATTTTCACTATACAAAAACAACTAATGCGTTCTCCTTGAAATATAATAACCCATCATATTCTAATATATATAAATAATGGAAAACTCGTACTCTCTAACAATTTTTGTTGGGGAGGTTCCAATCTGGTTCCAATGCGTATAAATTTTATGTCGACTTAACTTGTTCGGCTATTGTTTAAATGGCATGTTCTTTGGTCGTTTATTTAGCCTATAGCAATGAACTTTAATTATATATACTTTATACGGGCGATATAATTTCAACAAAAAAGGACGAAAATTCTTTTAACAAGGATATTTCTGTTGTTTTGATATAGTTTTATGACAATTTATAATTTAAATAAAATAAATTTACATATATAGAAATATTTAGATATAAAATTAGTTTCAAAAAATAAAGTTATGTTTTTTGAATGGACAAAATTTCTTTGTATAAGCTTTTTTGGGTATTTTCTCTAAGACCCTAATTTCCATTCGAAACAATTAAAATTGTGTACGATTTCTTATGAATGAAGTTTTTATGTATTTCACACTTTGAATCTTTTGAAAATTATATTATTTTAATAGAAATTTTTATAATCATACAAACACTAATTATTTACACAAATTTGATGATAAACATTTGTAACTTGCACAGTCTGAGAATTAATGTAGTAGGTCCATTTTTAGAAAATATAATTTTTAAAATTTAAAATGATTTATTTAAATATATTCTTAGTATTTCCATTAATTCTGTTGTCCAATTGAAATTATTTAGTTTGAAAGAAATAAGACATGATCCATAACAGTCCAGCAACTTTAATTTAGATGTACTTTTGACACTAAAGGTAAAGAAAAACACAATTCTCATATTGACTCTAAGAAAAAATTGTTGAATGTAAATTGTATGAATTTGTCAGTACTAAAATTGAATATTTATTGGGTCGTAATTAACTAAATATAAATGTTTAAAATTTGTAATCCTTAAAATATTTTATTGAAATGTCTTTTGCTAGTGCTGAATTTTTACTAATCATCTTGAACTAAATTTATTTCAATAGTTAAGTAAAATTAATTCAATTATTGAAGATTTAAAAAATATTTACTTCAATTAACATTCACTTAAATATTTTATAATCAACTAAAACTAATCATTATTTTAAAAATGACTTCACATCGCTCAGACTTTAGTTATAATTTAAGAATATTGTCAATTATTTATTAAACTATTAGAAACGCCGACCGACACTTCCATTATTGATAATTGCATTGATTTTTATATTCAATAAATTTTCGAAACTGAAGTAGTTATAAGTCAACGCCAATATTGTAAATCTAAAGCTGAAGTAACAAGTTGGAAATAGCAATTACAATTCGAATTCATAATTAATATAAAAAATTTTAATTTTACTTTCGCAATCATAAAATGTATGATTTAAAATACTGAAAGGTGAATTACAGAAAGAATATCTAAGCGATTTATAAATATAGTTAAATCTCGAAAATTCTCAAATCAAGATGGAATGCATTTTATTTAAACAAAAAAAAAAAAACTTAAAGAAAAAAGATACATTCAAGTTTCTTAAATAGGTTTAACTTTGTTCTGTTCTTGTTAGCTTCAGGCTAACAAGAACACCGAAAAAAAAAAATTAAATAAAAAAAATATATAAAGAAAAATGAAAACTTGCAACAAGAAACTGAAAAAAAAAAAAATTATCAATTTTCCGGAAACAATGATAAAAAATGAAAAGTTTTATGAAATAAAAAAAAAAAATATTTTCATGTCCTTAACAGCTAGAATTTGCAGAAACAGAAAAGAATATTTTTAACAACATGGCGTCAGATGTTTTAGACTTTTTTACTCAGTTTATCTTTGTTTTTTTGTTTTTTTTTTTTTGGAAAAGAATAACTTCTTTTCCGGAGTATTCCGTAAAAATATTGTTAAATTGTGAAAATATTTTTGAAGGTTTTTCCTGTTTTCCTTTCCATTTACATTTTTAAGTTTAATTTCTTTTTTCACGTTTCTTTGATAGACGAGATTATTGTTTTAATTGCGAAAAAATGATAAATTTCATCTTAATTATTAAAAAAAATTCAGTTTTTTAATTGATCTCTAAATTTCAATATTTATTCGACTTTTAATTGCTTCAAGATATTAGAAACTCGATCTGAAAATTGATGATGATTTCAAAAATTCATAATGAATTTAGGTGCAGAACGGAACTCAATTACTACAATAATAAATTTTCTACGAGAGAATTTTCTATTTATATGTAAATTTACGGAATCATTTCATAGCGAATTGCAGTAATGATTTCCAAAGAATTTATCTTTTCTGATTTCAGAGTAATAAATGGCAACACTAATTATTTTAGATGTATAAATAACGCGCTCAGTCTACTCAGTTTACTCTTTCATATGAGCCATACTTCTCTAGTAATTGGTCTGTACTATTTGTACAATGATTTCTTCTATATTTTTAATTATATTTAACATTTTGATCTTTAGTTGTATAATTACATGATAATAAACCCCTGGAGAATAAACTCTTAAACTAAAACCATCCCGTATAGTAAATAACCCAACGAACAATAACCCCCGTATATTAATTGGGCAAACTACACGACAAATTTGATGAAGCCTGCCCTGTGTCCATGATGCCACAAATTAACCACACCGATACCAATATAAAAATAACTTAAATATTTAGCTCAATTATATTCTGTTTGCATTCAGTGTGGCTACATCACATCAAATTCATTTAGTATTTTTTTTACTGAATTTACAACAATTTGACAGCGGAGTTTCGAATTATTTGTTTGTGTTATTTCCATAAGTATTTTAGGAGAATGTTTCGCAAAATAAAAAACAATTTTTAAATTTGTCTAATTTGTGGATAACATTAAGGATTTTTTTTTTAGTTGTATCTGCAAAAATTTAACATATAAAACAGCAAAGTAAAAGAATTTACATATGTTTTAAAGTAGATAAATTGATTCTGGAATGTGTCGCAATTTAATTGAAATTTATCACAAGAATTATTCAAAATGTTTTATTAATGGGTAAATTACTTTTGTATTTTCAACATACGCAATCGAAATATTTACTATACTTTGTTTTATGGGCACAGTTTATACGTTCCGAATGAATTTATGCAATTTAATGATTTTTGTTTGAATAAAATTTAACGAGACTGTAATTATAATTGATGTTTGTAAGTTGCTATATACATCACATAATTGTAGTTGATGTTATGGTTCAATTGAGAACAGCACTAGCAAAACGCGAAAAGCTTAGAAAAGTAAAAAGTGAAAGAACTTAATAAACAAAATATTAACAGAATATCAGGAACATCATCAAACTTCACTGGGATTGTGTGTTGGTGCTCTTTAAAGGTTACAGTGGAATCCAAAATTGTCTAGTAATGGAAAATCAGTTGAAATAAAATTGATTCTAAATTAAAACACAAATTTGATTCAAAATTGAACTCTCCCATATATAACTGAGTTTATTTTTGAATCAATTTGGAATCTATTTGCATAATGTGAGTGCTACCGTTTACTTCTATGTATAGAATACATAGCAATTATAATACCTCAGCAATTATAATGCTCAACGCTGTAGTAGAAAAATTTTAGTTTCTGCACGGAAATACGACATTCACACAAATACTTATATGCAGCGTTGCTAGAAATGTAGTAGAACAATTATTTTAAATTAAAGGCTGGACTACATAGGTTCTATTAGTTCAGTTCAGTTTCGATTCGATTCTACCTATGTTTCGTCTCCATTCAATTGATTTCTCATACAATATATATGAAGACGTCAAATTTGAACTTTACCGAACGAACCACAACTGAAGAGATCGAAACTTTGTGGCCCACACTTTAGAATTAGCATTTAGAGGCATTTAACATTCAAAATGTAAGAAAGCTTAACATTATTTTGGCTTTTCGCTTATACATTCAAAGCATCTCTGTTGTTTACTTCTTTAATGGTCCATGAATGAATTGCTTGCAGTGTCTTAGCGCTTCAAGTGTAATTCTACAGATTAGAGTTATGTAAATACCAAGATCAACGAATCTAGAGAAACAAAAGATGAAAAATGAGAAAAATATCCTCGGAATTAATTTAGAAAATAACAAGAGATGAATGAACTATGAATTTATTTTAAATTCAATTGAATTTTCTTAAGTAAGTTTTGTATTTAACATCAGTTCAGTTAATCTATAACATTTTTAAGGTCATAAGTATCCAACATTGGCGGTATCGTTACAAAATATTTTTGATATCGAATCTTAACGCCAATATTGAAAGTAATTACAATGATTTCAATATCTCAAAACGAATTAACAACAAAAAACAAAATCCATTTATTAAGTCTTTAAATTACATGGTTCTCTGGTTTCGAAAAGTTAAAAAATCAAATTCTATCAGGTAAAAAATAATAAATATTTCCCATAAAATTGTACAAGTTATATAAATGGTTGCCAAATAAATGTCACCAATAATCTGAATATAGTTAGATAAAAGCTTATTTACCAGTCTCATATATTTAAATAAGCCAACAAAAAATAAACAACAACAACAACAACAACAAACATATTATCAACTTATTTTTTCAATTAAACGATCCGTGTTTTAAGAGTTGTTTAAGGTTATGTTAATGTGCACCATGAAAAAAACATCAAATGTTTTTTAGCCGCAATAACGGCTGGCTAGCATTTTAATTTGTGACCATTTGGTTAGTTATTTGTGATGATGGTTGATAAGAATGCACCCATAGACATTCTGGGACCGATCAAACAACGAAAGAACATTAATTTTTATAGTAATATATTTTAGAGAGGTATATTAAAAAAAATTTAATTATTAAGTAGATTTCAAAAATTATGTTTACATATTTGTCTAAAATAAGAGTCACAATGATTTCGATTTCATTACGGCAGGTTCGGAGCGATTCTATCCGTTCATTTCGAAAAGAAATTCTAGTCATTTGAAAACTTATTTGACAATTTCACATAATTTATTTCAAAAAACTTAAAATTTAAAAAATAATAATTCTGGAAATGTTAATAATTATTCGAAATATTTAGATACGTGTAAAATTAAAAGATTTGGATCCAGAATTCGGTTTTGTCATAACCTACCTACCTTAGGAGGTCTTCCTGAAATTAGATGGCTCGAAATACATTGAAAACGATCTTTAAACAGTATCGTTGTATTAAATTGGAGATCAACTGTGTAGCAAGATCGATGGAGAGAAACTGTGAAGGAGGTCAGCTCACACCGAATTGTAACCTTTTTTGAATTGACTGGAATATCCAGGCCTTATTTACGAATAACGAAGATGATCTAAAAAAATATTTCATTAGAACATAAGAAATTCTTCCATTTTTAAGAGATTATGCCAGTAATTTTAATTGAATTTTTTTTTTTACATTCGACCAATCCGATAAAGATAAAACAATTTTAACTCCTTTTCAACGAATTCGTTTCGACACGTTCACTGTAACTTTCAATCCAGAATTGTATCGGGATGGAAAAATTTGATATTTTCGATTCAAACGTGCCGTAACGGATCGAAATCATTATGATTTTCACTTAATAGCAATACAAAATTTCATAGCTTTTTTATTCGGCAGAAAATATGAGATAGGGAAAAACTACATGGAATTCTTTGGAAGTAGTAAATGGAATTAAATTTGATCTAATTTAATAAATCAATTGAAATATTAAAATTTAATATTACAAATGTTAATTAATACCGAATATTCAACAAAATCAAACTAATAAAATACATTTCATTTTCAATGTTGTTAATGGGAAGAGGGAAGCATCAGTCAATAATCATTTTTTGTTTTACAAAAAACTGTTTTACATCAATAATCAAATAATACCGACAAGAAAAATCCATAAATCATTTTTTTTATTTTCTGTAAATTATCCAAAATTATATAGAATTAAAAACAAAATTCTTAAAAAAATACTGAAGATTTACAAACCAACAAATCCATTGGGTTTTTTTGTCATATATACGAGACGTCTGTCAATAAAAATTTACGAATTTCTTTTAAAATGACAAATAAAAATCAATTTCTTTAAATTATATTTTACTATATATAAATATGAAAATATAAATAAATTTATTGAATGGTTGAACGAATTAATTATTCATCTCAAAATAACAAATCTCAAACAAATAGAATTTTTTTTTTTTTTGGTAATAACGAAATTTAAATTATCATCAACCAGACTTGCACAAGTTTTGATATTAACAAACGATTCGTTATTTGATTGAATTTTGAAAATTCGTTGATTACAAACTTTTCATTATTAAAATAAAATCTTTTCATATAATAAATAAATAATAAATAGTGTAAATGTTAAGTGTTGACGCGCGATGAAATCAATTTTTTTGTATATTGATTTTCATTTATATATAAATATTATCATATTATCTATAAAATTCAGACATGTTCTGCAACGTCACCTCCGCTTCGTTTTCGTGGTTATGAGTTGAGAGTATTGTCATTACTGGTTAAATTGTTATCACCAAAAAAAAAAAAAAAATGAAAAAAGAAGGCAAACTAACAAATAGAAATTTTTGATTTGAACACCGAATCAAATTGGCTCTGATTATTATTTATCAATTTAATTCTATAATAAATGATATCAAGATGACAAGTAGTATTTTAAAAGATGATGTCTTGAATTTAAGTTTTCTATACAAAAGACACCAAGGGTTTTGTTTGCCTTCTGGAGTAGGATTTCCAACTGAGATTAATTGTATATATAAAGTACATATACAAAGTAGATGATGTTATTCAGTAAGATTTGTATATTTTTTTAATGAATAAATGAGTAGAAAGTGGTAAAGATGGACAGTGTCAAATAATTTTTTACATATTATTTACATTAAATATGTTTTAATGTCGAATAAAATATTTGAATATAAGTAAGTTTGAAATTTTCGTTTTTGGTTACTGGACCTATTAGTGATAGGTAAGGTTAAGACTTTTTTTTGGATAATTAACTCTGAGTAGGCATTGGGGCAATTTTTAATAAGTCATAGGATTTTGTAATTGCAGAAAAGTTGACGAGTTTTTTTAAAATAATATTAGTGATAAGCATTTAATATTTTATATGGAGTACCATGGGAACACAACATAGAGGTCATCCTAAAATGAGATGGGTAGAAATACATTGAAAAGGATTTTTCAACTGTCGTTGTATTAAATTGGGGATCAACTGTAGCAAGATCGATGCAGAGAAATAATAAAGGAGGTCAGCTCACCCCGAATTGTAACCTTATGATGATAATGATTTAATTATTCTATATTTGTAACAATATCAATGTTGTAAGATTAGAATATTTTCTTGGAGAGTTGACAGATTCATATAGCTTAAGTTAATATTCCAGATGCATTTGATATTTAGACTATTGATTGATATATAGCTACAGTTCACAATTTTGTTGACATTATGTATAAGAAAATGAAAATCATAAACCAATAAAAATTTTCATTATGCTTAGCTTCAATGGTTACGTTGTAACGTTTTAAATGGTTAAATTCATCTTAACCTATAAAATTAGACGTCATTAATTTTTGTTCTTCTAAAAAAGTCACACTTTTAAGTTTTGTTTCTATGCCTCTTATTTATTATGTAAAAATATATTTCTTGAGAAATATAATCAATGAAGTTTCTTATAAATGTTTACTTCTTTAAAGTACAAATTGATTTTGCAGTTAGTTACTTAAGGTTACCGTAATTAGTTTAAATTGTAATTAACGTTTTCATCATTTTGGAAATTCAAACCTAATTCCAATCTTCTGTGTCTACAAAAATTGTTTTAAAAAGTTTTATGAAATTAAATATACAAAATATACAGTAATGTAACTTACTGTAATTAATGTAGACAATAAAAACTTGATTATTCAATATTTTCACTTCAAATTGATTACAGATTATTATGTTTCTTTCGTTTATTATTTATAATACATTTTCTTATTAAAACTTTTACCCGATTAGCTTTTGAAAAGATGCTCAAACAACTTGGATTAAGAGTATACCGCGCATAAGCTGCTGATAGCTTGTTGTAAATTGACGAAACAAAATGCCACTTCAGCAAATAAAAAAAAAAAATGTTTAAGAAAATGTTTTTTAATTGTACATATCTCCCGGTACAACGCTTACAAAATGAAGACTGTTTTATTGAGAAGTACGTGGTCTGTATTTTTTTCAAATAATCAATAATTGATTTACGAAATCATATAAATATAATATTAATAAATTTACGATTTTTGAAGGATTTTTGTGTTATTATTATTATTATTGAGTGACTTAAGAGTGACTTGTCAAAAATTTTACTGATGGATAATATGTTAAATACCATGTTTTATTATTAATTTATTTTCTTTGAAATTAGAGCTGTTTTGAATTAAGTTTTCTGTGAATTAATGACCAACATAATTTATTTGTTATCAATTTTAATTTTTTTTTTGATTTTTTATTATTAACATTTTTTATTTATGGTAATTTG
This sequence comes from Rhamphomyia laevipes, assembly GCA_963920725.1. Lineage (NCBI taxonomy): Eukaryota > Metazoa > Arthropoda > Insecta > Diptera > Empididae > Rhamphomyia > Rhamphomyia laevipes. The sequence goes on along the minus strand of OY987255.1, from coordinate 3,629,628 downwards.
AATCGTTGTCATCAGTTTCAATAGCATTGTATAATTAATATTATATTCACACTAAGAAGGATAAGTTTTTTTTTTATATGTTTTTGATTAAATAATAAACCACGATTTGAAAGATGAAAGTTCATTGGAAAAAGTTGGTGATTATTTGTTTAGAAGTTTCTTTTTTTTAAAAAAATTGTTTTTAATTAACTGAAATTATTTGAATTGAAACTGGATCAAAAATGTAAATATTTTCTTAATGATTAATGATTTATTTATTTATTTTTGACATTTTTGTAATATAGAAATGAATTAGTTTTTATATAAATTATTAAACAAATAATTTAATGATATTGATTTTTAATAGTAAAGAATTAACTGAATTTGTGTCTTAAAGTTTATATAGAAAAAATTACAAAGTTTTAGCGCTAATAAATTAAATTATTTAAAAATCGTTAAGTGATTTTAATAATAATCATTTTCTATGATAAATGTAAAGAATATTATTTATCATTTTCTAAAGAATTAAATGATTTAATTACTACGAGTATTGTTTAATTGCTTCAAGTACAGAAATTAGGTTAGAGCTACTTAATTTGAATTCATTATACAATCACAATTATGGCTCGTCTGTAAACTGTAATTCAAATAATTTAAATTAAGACAGCAAAAACTGTAATGCATTAAGTCTCGTATTTGATTTAACGCCGATATATCCCAGATATAGGTCAGTAGCTTAAAGGAGTACTACGATTAATATTTCATATGTTCTACAGCATGTATAGTAATTATTATCTGAATTTAATTCAATTTGTCAAACATGACAGTTTCCTTATATAGTCCATGTCCGTAAAATTTGAAGTCCGTAGTTTAGTGAGTCTATATTAAAATTATCAATTATAATTAATGGGTTCAATGTTCTATTTACGACAGTAATTGTTATACACGATTTCAATGACATTTCATACACAGGTTAATTTTGGTATCTGGTACTTAAATTTAGTGTCGGTACCTTCAGTGGAAAACTACAGTAGAAGCAGTTTAGTTACCGAAGAATATTTGATGTATGCTCAATCTGGTCATGTAATATTATCCGATTTGAACGAAATTTGGTAGACAAGTTCAGTTTTTGATCTAATTTTGGTGAAAGCATTAATTTTTCATTTGTTTAGAATTATATAAAATACATTATTGGTGTCACATTTTTTTTTGTAATTTGAATTACAGACTTAATTAACTCTACGTAATCCAAGAATTAATTAACTCTATTTTAGCAGAAATTACTACAATGATGATTTTTTTTCACTAATTTTTCAAATGACATATTAAATATATTGTAAACAGGTAAAATCTGACTTCTGGACTTCCTTTAATACGATGCCACAAAAACATATATATATTTTTTTTAAATTAATTATAAATTATACAAAAAAATATAATAATTAAAACTTTGTATTGATAAGATACGAAAATATGAAAACTTTCCAATCTTTTACATAAATTTAATAATTTTTTGGTTCTATAGCATATAAAATTATCTGATCGGACTGATCCGCCAGGTATATAGAACAATTAAAACAAGAAAAAATTAAAAAAACATAACCCAAAAATCTTTCAACATAAAAAATATTCACAAAATAAAAAGGTTGTTTTTGCGGTTGCATCCTATCACAGAAAATGTCTCTTGCCGTACAGTATTTTACCTAATTAAAGAATTCATTAAGAATTAATATTTTTTTTATTTTTAAATTTTATGGTGATATGTAAAACAGAATGGCGTCTTAACTGAACGAAGTAACTGAACCAACACATAAGTAAAAGTGTCATCTTGCATGCTTCATCGTATCTACAAGTTAAGAAGTTTTTCTTCGGTTGCATTTATGGTGTTGATTTTTTTTGTTTGAAAGCATAAATATAAAAACCTTTGACCAGCCACCGATGCTATAACAACGGCCAGTTATGCGTGTAGGTTTTCGAAAAAAAAAATTGTATGTTAATAATTTTTATTTAAGATCGCCGCTTCGTCTCCCAAAATCAACCAAATAAAAAAAAAAACAAAATTTTATAATTTCATTTTTATTAATTTTATTTCACAAAAAAAACAAATTCAAGTCAAAATGGAAGCCATTCTCATATATAAATAAATATTTTGTAGGTTTTTTTATATATAAAATTTTCGTCTCTTTAATTTAACTGATAAGAAAATGAAATGAATTAATGATTTTGAAAAGGGACACATGTTCTTGAGGCATTTCATTTAAATTTTGTTGTTGTTTGTAATAGAAATGGCCAGTTAAATTTTGAATATCTTATAATATTGCTTTAATAGCCAGTACGCCGCCGCCGACGGATTATACTTTGATGTGCGGTTTTAAAGATATTGAAAGTATTATAAATTTGTTGGTTTTTTTTTTTGGATTTTGGGTATCATAAAGAATAGATAAACCAAAAAAACACTAATTTTCTGTTTGATATTCTTCTTTTTTAATTTATTTTTCATAAATTATTGCCACATTTATCGCACTTTATAATTAATCACAATTTGAAATGAAACTGAAATGTTGTATATAGATAAAAATATATAAAATGGCTTCCGCAAAGAATAAATATTATGAAATATCGGTGTAACTGAGATGATTTTTAATGAATTTTATGGTGATACACGGCCTCAAGTTTATTTCTTCACTGATTTTTCAATATTAGTTGCTGTTTGGCTAACATCATATTTCTCTTGTCTAATGTAATATTAACTTCGTACTTGTTTCGCAGTTTGCCTACTAGTACATAACTTTCCGGATTATAATGCACTATTGCGTGCCCGGCATTCTTTGGAAGCGTACTGGCCATCTTTAGGGAAGCATAAAGTTGAACACTAATGGCGATGATGTGCAGGTTGATTACATATGACTATGCTCTCGTAATGGACCGATCATCTTTTGAATAGTTTAAATTTAAATGCATTCTATTTTATCTTCCAGGGTTTACTTCCATATAGCTACATATATGCATGAGAAGTACGCCTTAGCTTCTTGATATTTAATATTAATTCTCGGAAATTACTGATATATTCAACTTCATTACAAAATCACAGTTTAATATTACTAACAACATCCGCTAAAAATTGTAAAAAATATCATCAAAAACATTGCTTAAATGTAAATGGTGTGAATTGGCAAAATATTTGAAGCAAAGGCGCCAGTTATTTTGACTTCAGATACTAAAAATGAAAATAAATTGTCTGACCAAAAAAAAATTTAGTTTCTTTCTTATATGATAATTTTTCATTGTTTCCAAGTTTAACAATTGATTGTTTCTTATAATATGAATATAATTTGAAATGTCCTTTAGATATTATTTTGTACATTGAACCCTATTTGCATATAACGGACATCACTTTGCGGTCTTATAGACTCAGATCAAATTATAAACTATACACTTTCAAAACTAAAATTTTCAAATTAAAAAAATAAAGGTCTCTGACTCTGATCACAGATAATTAAAATTACTGGTGTTAATCAGACTTACTAACTTAGACAAACTCGAAATATAAAATTCATCCAATTCGGAGAGACATTTTAATAGTAACGCTTTGAAAGTTCTAACGCTTTGAAAGCTAACTCAAAGAAAAATCAATAAAATTGTTACTCATAAAATTTAATTTTTATACATAATTTTTCTTTAGTTTTAGCTTTACTAACCACAGAAAACTGATTCAGACAAATTAAGTTTGAATTAAAAGTTATTGCAAGAGGCTACAAAGGATTGAGCTGCATGCAGATTCTCTTTTGATTCAGTACGTCAGTTTAAAGGTAACAATTAAATCATAATAAGTACAAATTATTAGCCATCATAAGTACAAATTTAATGACCTATGAAATTGTTGTATCATATCAAAATTTATTACTGATAATTAAATGTCTTTAATTATTGTAATTATATAAATAATTAAAAATAAAACTTTCAAATTTTTCACCTCATTAATTATCTGATAGATTCAGAAAATAATATTTCAATGCCTCTTAAAAAAAAACATCTGTTAACTTGATGTCTATTTAGTTCTATTTTTTGTTGTTGTTGTTCTGCCTGCTTCATTATAAAATTTCAAAGAAGACCTAAATTTACACAGTAACGACACACTTCCACCAATAATATGTCAAAATACTGAAGTGTCGTCGTTCAGTTCAATAATGTCTTGTATTACTTGCTGCGCATATACAATAAATATACATAAATTTTGTAAAATAAAACGCGATGTTGCATCATTTTTTTTTCTTTCTAGATTGATTAATGTGCGACCTTATGCTCATTCATTATTCTCCTTCTTTAGCTGTTAAATTATTTAAAATTACTGTCTATCTGTTGCGTGTACACTAAACAGAATAAAAAAAAAATGCATTTTTATGTGATCTATGCTTAATTTACTTCCGAATTTACTCCCCTTTTGTATAAAATATTAATGCCAAAATGTTTGTTGACTTACAAAATTCATCAAGATTAACATGTCATGTGCGTTGACACTGGCTCCAGTTCAAGAATATATAAAAAAACATATCCATTACAGTGAAAACATTGATACTTCTATGCACATAGATATGAAAATATAGACAAAGTATAAACCAAAAAAGAATCTTGAATCTTGAAGACAGAAACAATTTTTCTTTTAATGATTTTCACTTGATAAATTACCACCAAAAATAAATTTATCAAAATTTCTAATTGATTTGTTTTCTATACACAAAATATTTTGATTTATTTATAGTTCGGTCACCAAATTATTTGTGAAATTTGAGTTACGAAGCTGAGGTGTTAATTTGTCAAATAATATCTAGAGCAAAGTGATTTTGTGAATATGATTATATAATATGGAAACCTGACAATATTATAGCTAATTAGTAATTTAATCTACCCTATTTTAAATTTAGATATAATATAGTTGAATTTGGCGCCATGAAATTCAAACGTGGCGCCAATTTTCAGTAATTGATTGATAAAATACATGTCGTCACAAGTAATTATTTAATTGATATTTATAATTGAAATTGAAAAAGTAAATAGAATAATTTTCGGTATGGTAAAATATGAAAGCTCTTGTTACACTGTTACACTGAGTCTTACACTGGTCGTAGTAAGGCTTGTTTACCAGATAAAATTTAGGCAATTTAATTATACAAATATTCGCCATTTTTTAAGCATTTCTTATTATAAATAATTTGTTAGATTTTAAGTTTTTTCCATTTTGTCCATATGCTAACAATACTAAACATAATTTCAAAATTCCACAATTTTAACTTTCCAGATTATAGTTACTATGGCTTGGTAAAAAAAAAATTGTTGGCGCCTCCATATTTTATGCTTTAACGCAAGTTTTTTAAAATTTTTTTTTACAATTTTATTGGCTTTATTTAACTGCAAACCATTACGTTCATGTCGAAAACAATTTATACCATCTATTGACAGCTTCCTTTTCAAATTTTTTGTTCAATTCTTGTCGGTACTCTAATACATTTCTGTGAAATGAACAAAAACAACACAAAAATCATCCACCATTTTTCGATTGTTTTACAAAAACCTTAACCAAAATGAAGAAAACAAAAAATTAAATGGCAATTTAAGTTTTTTTTTTTTGGAAAACTTTTTTATATGTTTATGCTCTGGTACAAAGAAAATGATTTTGAAAAATAAAATTGAATTTTGTGTATATTTTATATATAAAAAAGATTACAATAAAGAAACCACAAATTTTTTTTTTTTTAGTTTTTTTCGTCCTTATTAAAATTTGTGCGCCTTAATCGATGCTCACCAGAAGAGCGTGTTTTAGAAAATAAATTGGTGGCGTTTTTAGATTTCGATAAGAATGCCATAATAATCTCTGGTGTTGAGTTGGCCAATTTACAATTTACGATTTTGTTTTTGTTATATATTTTGAAAGTGCAAAGTTAAGTGAAAAACTGATCAACATTTTTGAAATTATTATACGTTTTATATTTGTGCAAATTCCCGGTATACAAAATTCATGTAAAAATATATTCCGTCAAGATTTCTTAAAAGGATAACAGAATAATAATAATAAAAAAAAAATGTTATTTGATTGTACCAGAGACTGAATAATTTAATTTTATATAAGGTTTTTGCAAAAACGAAATTTAGTTAGTAAAAGTTACTTAAAATGAAATTTTAATAAGATATGTAAAAACTCATAGTTGTAATATCGTTATTTCAAATAATATATGAGCGATATTGATTATAAAAGCTAATGGAAAATCAAATAATTTATTTAGAAAGTATAATTTGATGTCAAAAATATCTTTCACAAAATTGGCTACAAATATTAATATGGAAAAACTGCAATTTTCGTAAGCTAAATTGAAATTTTCACTATTATATTTTGTTCCCTATGAATAATTATTTAGGATCTTGTGCAAATTCAGAAAATTTATGTATCACTTAAAGATGATATCAGAAAACGTGATTTTAATAGAATAATACATGTAAGAAAACAATTGTTTACAGTGCTGTGAAGTAGCACTAAGCAAAATAATTACATTTTAAAGCTATATTAGGTCAATCTGTAAATTCATAAGAAAATTATTATTAAGCTTTATATGGCTTCTATGTATAGTAAAGGACTATTTACAAAATAATTGAATTTTATTCTAATTAATCAATTATTTTTGTAGATATTACAAAATAAGTAAAACATTTTCACGAATTTTTATTAATGAATTTTTCGTGATTAACGATAATCTTTCCAGTTTTGTTCGCACTTATTGAATTCGCATAAGAAATATAATTATTTTCATTGCCAGACTCAATTCATTTAAATCATGCTTTGGCTGCCTTACTGACATTTTTGATGGCCCTTTTGCTTAATGAATTTAATTCTATTCAATAATAACTAATTGAAAAATAATTGATATTCTTTATTTTCCAGGGAATCAGTCACACAATGTTTCTTGCTTCAATGAGTCTATGAAACATTCTACTAGAGCCTTAGAGCCTTAAACACTTAAAAAATTGATTTGGTCAAGTCATGAACGGAGGTTTAACCAATTTAACCGAGGGTTAAGCTTCACAAATCTGAAAATAACTAAATTTAAAACTTTAACTTGCTCATTTCCATACATTTTTAATTGTTTTCGACATTACTTAGTAATTCTTAATAAGTGTACGTCAATTAGTTCTAATTAGCAGTGTATTTTTGACGTTATATCTCATTTGAATATTGTTAATTCTATATTAGTTAACGTAGGTTCAATTTTAATATTTTTAACACCTAATACGAGAATTTCCAATTTCCACAGACTTTGTGATTTTCAGAAAAATTGTCGTGCTATCATTTCCGATTATATTATCAAAATATGCCTGTCCAGTTGAAACGACATCTCTTGCTGATCAATGTCATCCATATTTTAAAACAAAAGATCATTGATCCATGGTGCGGTAACGATCTCCATTGACCATAACGCGAACTCCGTCTTCATTTACTTCTTAAAAGTAATATAATTTAATGATTTAAAATATATTTAAATTTATAAGTTTTGTAATTTAATTGATTAAATTTTCGTGTGAACAATAATTAATTCAAATAAATCTAAAAATAATTAATTAATACTAAAATATTGTACAATATCAGATCACAGATTCGGTACACGTCTGCACAGCATAAGTTATAAACGAGTTTTGATTAACGAAATTTTCTGTATAACAAGCTAATAAAATAGCCATTAGTTTATAATATTTAAAATTTTCAAACTAATATAAAATTGCAATAAAAACTTGTATTAATATCGAAAATTTGTTAAGCTTTCATTTTAGTATTAAATTGGTTATTTTTTAAAACATTTCTATATTTCTTGGTCAATAAAAAAAGGCGGCTTCTTATTTTATATTATTATTATTAATTTAGAGCCATGTTATACAAAAATTGTTATGATGGTATGAAGATAGACATGGTTCTTTTCTTAACTTGTTTTCTGAACGAAAAAAAAATATTACCGACTGTGATAATGTCACAAAATGAATTCATAGATTATTAGAGAATTATTTATACCGCTTTTATATGTATCTTTAAAAGGACATATAAATAAAACCTGAATTTGGCGTATCAATTTTTGTATCATCGTTTAAGATTTTTACATGATTAGATTTTTAATGGTTTCATTTTTAATATAAAAACTCTTTAATTTAGTATATAAACATAGAAATATAATTATGAATTTAAGATTTTTAATATCTACTTGCCATATAAGATGAATTAAATCATTGTGTAATAATTGTAAATTTTCAATATGAATCTGGCGCATTCAGATGTGAAGTAGTATTACTTGTATAAGACGCAAAACTGATTAAAAATTAAAAAAAAAAATATTTTATCCTACCATAATGGCTCGAATACTGACATTGCTTCTGTCTACATTTTACTTAGGGCTTATACCATATAAGCTACACACAAAGAGTTGGACGATACTTTAGATTATATTCTGTAGAAGTGTTCTTCCATGAAACTAGCTAGTCTGATTTCCACACTAATCATACCAAACTGAAAAAAGAGGCTATAGAAATGGTTAAACTTTCAGATACCTTTCGATAAAATTATTTGGTAAAAATGCTTTGAATTTAGCAGTTCGTTATTCAATTTTACATACATATGTATTTTGAAAATATCCATATTTTTTTAAATTATCATCTGTAGTAACTAGAGTAATTGTAAAAATGATCATAAAAAATGAACTAAAAATGATAATAAAAAAATATAAATAAAAATTGTTATGTAATGCAGAAATAAATATACTTTTTATTTAATTAAACAATGATATTTACGTCAATATAAAATTACTTTTCTTCTCATATTTCTAACATTAAATTAAACGTAATAAATGTTCATATTTATTGTAATTAAATTAATGATAGCAACAAACTTGAGTGACGAATGGAATTACACACGTGGAAAATCGATGGACAATGCATTCATATAAGTATAGAGAAAATTTGATGTCACAATAATTGAAAAATTATTGATATTTTTAATTTACGGCGTGAACTAATCATTCATTATTGTCTATTCCATTCGATTTTGAAAGAGGCCACGATATAGGAAAAATTGGGTTGGTTGAATAATAAAAAAATCACGACTTGTTACCGGAGTTTAAAACTTCTGTATTAAATTGAAATTTGACATTTCCAATCAATTCATAAATGCGAAAAAAACAATAATGACATTTATATTCATCGAGTAATAGAATTTTTCAAGCAGAAGTAGTCGCGTTTTTAAAGACTTCATAACATGAAATAATGCCACAATGAGTTCACATATTCAAGCAGCTATGATCACCGGTAATTCCCCCCGGTATACCAAGTAAAGGAGTCCCACAAGCAACTGCTAAGACTTGGATCAACATTTTATGAATGACATGGAAAATGTGAGCAGGTTCTGTGCTCTAGACTAGAATAAGCTATTCTATGTTGTGTAGACTGGACCCTGGATGTTTATGTGCGTGGAGGGTTTTGTTACTTCTCCCTCGCTTCGAATCAACCAACCAGTTCAAGTTTGTCGTAAGTTAGCTCAAGAAACCAGTAGAAGTTTGTCTACTGTCTAATTTCAATAGATTTTAAATTGCTAACCGCTCAGTGTACGTTCGGGTACATCCGGTACGTTTCTTCTATTTGAAATGTTAGAATTTATTAGAAGTGGATTTTTGACTTTTGTATCGCATTTGAAAATTTTGAATGTTATAAATTAGTAAAATCAGATTTAGTTTTAATTACATTATTAACACTTAACATGAGAATTAACAATTTGCACTGAATTGTCGATCTGTCATTTCCAATTCACTGGTCTTTCCAGTTTTCTAACAAAAATAAAATTAACCTATGATTTAAGATTACAGAATTTAAAAAACTTATGAAAAATATGCAAAACAATTTTTAATTAATCTTAAATACTTCATTATTTTAACAATTCTAAATCGTATTTTTAATCGTAGTTAAAAATTCCATATTATTTAATAATATTTACTTACATATTTTAATAATAATGATTTATGAAATGTTTCATAATTTTTGCTATAATAATTGAAGATGAAAAAAATAAATATATATGTAAATAAAAATTCTTCCAAAATTTTATCCATTATTTTATTCGAAGAGTTTACCAATATAAATACACTTTTAAGAAGTGTTTTTAAATAAATAATAAACACTGTGACGGACGATACCACTATATTATTTTAGATAAATATTTATATTTATTTCTTAGAAAATTAACATTTAAAAATGCTCTTTCAGACAATAAACTTAACCCCTTCTATCTAAACATAAATACAATTTTTACATTTACAATTTCATTATTTATTATTTATGTTGGTCATGGGAGAAAATAATAGATGAAAACATCTTGTGACCAAATAATAAAATTTTTTATTGTTTATTAAATAAATCAACCCAAAAAATATAAATATTATTATTTTTTTGGTTAAGAGTTTATTTTTAAATCCGAAAACAATTAAGATGTCCAATTTAACTCTGATGAAATTATCTGGAATTTTATAGGATTTTCAAAAAGATATTGTGATTTCAAAGAAAATTGTTTTTTTCATTTTTTTTTTGTGCCAATTAAAAAACTGTCTACATAAATGTTTCATTCAACTAAAATAAAAAAACGTAAAAAAAAAAATCAATTTAGTTTGAATTATCTTCCATTGACATTGTGTCCTTTGCGATATAATTGTAAATTTTCTTTTAGTTTTTTTTAGTTTGGCTCCTTGGCGCTATATAAAGTTAAAATTCGTTTTAATTTTTGTTTTTGTATAGCGAATACTATGTTAAAGGAAGATATAAATCGTTCTTCGGAAGTGACAAGTCACGTTTAAAACAAATAAAAGAGTTGTGAGCTTGATTTTAGTTTTATTTATGGCGACTATTTATTATACAATTCAAAGAAACCGCGATTTTGTACATTAGCATTATAATAATTACAGAAGTGAGATTTGTAATTTTAAGGGAAAATTATAATCAAAATCTGTGGAATGATTAGTTTTTTTGTTGGTTTTTGTATGGATTTGATCTAATCAATTTTGTACTTTCCATGATATAATCAGAGAAAATGTAATCCCAGTTTTTAATGAAAATAAATCAGTGTTTATCTAATGTAGTGATTACGAAAGATAATTTAATTGTTGGTTATAAAAATGCTTTTTGTGAATGGAACTCTTTTATGTAGCTACTTGACACTATCAAGTTGTGTTTTCAGGTAAAAAACCTAAGTAAGTAGTGATTGAGTTCCAAATATACAGCAATTGAATTTAATTGAATTAAGTTGTGAAGACGAATTGTTCAATGTCATGAAAATCGGATACCGAGTTACCTTAATTTTGAATTAAATATATACAAAATGGTTTATTTATATAGTAAATCTAGTAAACAAAAAATCAAATATCTAATTAAGAACTAAAATGTCCTTCAGTCCAACATAAAAGATTTTAGAAAATAACCGGTATTAAATTTATTAAGTTGCTGCTAAAATGTTAACAGTTTACTATCGTTAGAATATCATTTAAAATTCCGGCCTTTGATAATTTATGAACTACAGCCGTGAAGATATAAAAATATTAAATATTTACTTGCAACAATTTCGGTAGCAACATTACAATTGAAGATAATGAACATAACTTTAAAAATAAAATACTCGGTGGCGTAGGGGAAGCGTGCTATGTTGTGCTACATTCGGTATCGGATTAAACTCCAGTCCGAGACATCGAAATCATCGAAATCACTCTACCTCCTATCAGATTTTAATGAGTATATATCACCAGTAATACAATTTGCAATATTTGTGGTTTTAAGACTAGGAACAATACTTACAAGAGGTTGGACCATTTTTGCTGACAACAAATATCTCACTATTAAAAAAGCCCTTAGCTTAAGCAATTAATTTTTATTATCGAAAATCTAAATTAAACTTAAAAATTAATTAAAACAAGTACGAAAAACACGATAACATTTCAATAATTGCCAGTTTCCGTACGTCATTTATCTGTGCACTGTGCATGTTATTTATTACTCATGCGTAAAAAACTATATGCTATGAGCTATGCAGTCAAATAATCTACAAGAAAATTACACAAACTCGCCTGCCTATATACATACATATAAAAAGCGTTACAGCGCCATATTTGCAAAGTTTTGCATTCTATAATTCCAATTATACGCATTATAGTTTATAATTACATACATTATAAATAATTGATATAAGTCATGCAAAAACAATTTTATTTTTATTTTACTGGTATAATGTGTAAAGAAAACAGGGGCTTCAATGTATCAATCTTTTTTTTTTTAATGGCGCTTTGTAAAAACTAAGGCTTCATCATCAGCCATTACAATTTGCACAAACATCGACTTTCAACTTTCATGTTTATTTTTAGTTAATAATTTTTTAAAATATATGGTAAAAGAATTAGGTAAAGAAAATTATATTAAATAAATTAATATTATAGTGAAAGTTATGATTTTAAATGAAATTATTTATATTAGGCTAGTTTAGATTCAATCAGGATTAGGTACATAATTTCAAATAAATTATTAGTCTACTTTCTATTTTAAACATATATTAATAAAAGTTAATATATTTTGGACAGTATTCATAAGAAATTCGGGTTTCATAAAATTTAATCAATCTAAAATCTCGTACACCAAGGACAACCATGTTTTTTACGATGGATGCCGTTCGGTCATTTTATTGACTATAAATATATTAGATACATAAAATTGTTACTGATATCTGTAAATTCTTATATTTTTAGTATTATACAATTAATTAATTTTTATATATATTTTTATTTCTTATTCAAAATAATAAAAAGGTTTAAAGTAAATTACAAATTTCATGATGAACTCACCTAGAAACCTAGGATCTTTCATTAAGTTGAAAGGTCAGTATATATTCGTATATCCGAATTCATGAATTCATCATAAATAATTTATAAGTTTTAGTAAAATATACACAGAACTTCACAATTATAAGTGCTCGATCTATTTGGCAGATATACTTGTCGGCAATACTAGTGTTAATTATTTACTATAGCAAAAATTTATTGTTATAACTAGTTATAATTATTTAACTAGTTTAGATATAATTATAACTATAACAACGCTTAATTATTACAATGCATCATTTTTTTGTATATGAAATCAGCTAGTTAATCAACTAGTTATGCATCTGGAGTACTATTGTTTATTGTAGTATTGTAAATAGTGTTCATATAGTTTAGTAGTTAATTGGTAACTATTTTCCACTTATCAAGAATGTTTAATATATCCCAAATGTAAATAGAATACTATGATAACTGGTTTAACTAGCAAAACCTAGTTTCTATAAAATAACTAGTTTTTAAACTAATTTTTTAAACAAAACTGTTAACACTAATTTTGTACATTCAATTTTTTTTTACATATACTATTTTTTTTTCAATTTAGTTTTAAATAAGATAAAGTTTCGACACTAATATTTCGTGTATTCGGTTGAGTAATATTATAATATTGGACTAGTTAGTTATTCTGAGGATTCCGCAAGTTAATGCGAAAGTTTTCAGGAAGAACAGGGACTGACTACTTCTTCGGACCCTAACCTTTCTGCAGCATCTCAAAAACCCGGATAGGGAAAATAACAAATCCAAAAACTGGAATAACATCTCAGACATGAAAGTTATGAAGCGATTCAATGGAAGCGATTCTTAGAATTCTAAAATACAAAAATTAATTAACTACTGTAATTATTGGGATGTTTAACAAAATCAAGCTACTCGTACGTATACAATAATTGGTCCTGTTTAAGCGTCGCATCGAGCTCAAGTATCACTCATTGAGATTGCCAGGCTGACACATGTGTAAGCTGTTGGTTCATATCTCTGCCTTAACGAATTTTATTTATCTAATCTATCTAATATTGTACTATAATATAAATAAAATATTCTTGATATAAACACTGCATAACTTATAACGTATAGTTTAAAGTATTGAACTTAGACTGCCATTTATATTAACATTAACTGGAACACATCAAATAAATTTTGAAATCAGTTTTATGATAGTACATCAGTGCATAAAATATTCGTATACCACAAATGGATTGTTAAGTTCATTACGGAATTCAAACTTGTGTTATGAAAGGAGGACATTTATTTAACATTTAGTATATGGTAAGTGTTATTTATAAAAGTAATACTTACTTAACAAAACTTTTAAAATTTCATTTAAAAATAAAAACTATTTTTACTATTTGAAGATATTTTTTTATTTATAATAACTTAAATAGCTACCATTTATGGGATATGATAAATTATTATAACCATATAAGTATTTTCATATATATTTTTACTATCTGTATGTTGTATCAAAAATAAAAAAAAAATTACGAAAATTACATACAACAATCATAATATAACATTAAAAACATTAAAAATAACATAATATAGCAAAAATATATAAATGCCACGCCTTCGTTCTTCTGGTTTCGTGTTTTGCAATCGATTTTTTATCATGTCCACCATTTCTGTTATAATATTGTGCATAACAAGAAATCCACCGTACATAAAAACATGTAATATACCTGGATATTACCTGTTATATTGTGATGCTTAAAACCACCATAAGCAATGCCACCACCACCGATAATAGTGATTAAAGGCGTATACAATTCGTGGTTTTTGTGGTTATGCGAATGCATAAACAAAACATAAAAAAGCATAAAAACTCAATACTATAATAATAGCGTGACACTTTTACTATTGTATATATATATAAATATATATATAATATATATATACAGTATACAACAATAAAGTATAATCTTAAATGGAAATAACATGAAATGCTGTGCATTTAATTTAACAGAAACGTGGTTTTTGATATGGTATCTTTTAATGGAATTATTTTATGTTTATTGGAGGATTTCTGTATTGATATTTTAAGTTGTTAATGTAATATAAGAAAAGTTAATGTTTAAAAAAAAACTGCTAAGAAATTTTACTGAGACTAGGTAGTATTAGAAAAATTTGGTCTAATTTCATTTTTCATTAAATATAACTTTTACGTTTCTTGAATAATATTAATTAATTTTATTAAAAAAAGAAATAAAAAATTAGGTCAGAGCCATTTTTTCTTGAGGATGTAGATGTAACAAAATCTTCTACAAGACCACTAGAGTTCGTTTTATTCTCCTCATGATGGCTTATTCTACCAGAGAACTCTATTAGTCTATTAAGACGGTCTAAACTAGCCCACTTTTTCCCATGTTGTTTAAAAAGTGAAGAATTTAAGTCTTTTATATTTTACAGCGGGACAGTACCAGAGGACGTGTTCTAGTATTACTTCTTTTTTCTTTACATATTGAAGTTTCTATTAAACATAATCTCATTGCATACTTCCTGAGTAGAATATGACTAATGATTATCCCGGTAGTAACTATTCCTATAAAACTTAAATGACGTGGTTCAAAATAATAATGTTTCTTGTGTTCTGGTAGTTGGAAAATTATCAATTTGTTCTGAATTTTTGGTACATTATTTCAGTTTTATAAAAAATATATTTAATAAAATTAAATTTTTGAGGTAGACTTTTACGATTTTTAAGCATTATCTTGTAATTAACATAAAGTTTTATTATTTATCAATAATGAATATCATATATTTATTTAAAAAATAAATATTGCAGAATTATTTATTAATATTTTCTCATATTATATATTTAAATTTTTTTATTGTAATATATTTTTTGGTTACAGAATTGGTTTAAATGATATATTATTATCCGAATCCAATTGGTGGCTTACTTAAGACCGATTTAACCATACAGCGCCAATTTTATAATATTCATCTTTTATTTAAATCTTATATCTACATAATTTTATAATTCAATTACTTTTCTCAAATACTTTTCTAATATTATTACGTCCTTACCTTTGGGGAAAGAATTGTTTAGAATAATTGTTCAGAATAGGAGGAAATTCTTTCAGAATGTTTATTTTCTTTACTTTATACTATTTGACTCTTTACCTTGGGTAGTCGGAAGTCAGTCAAAGCAAATGAATTGAATGACAAAAAATCATTGGATTTGCAACGCTATTAAGGGATTTCATTCTTGAAATTCAGCAAAAATAGTCCAATGCCATATAATTTCAATATCGTTATATTGAAATTATAAGGTCTAGAGGTAAAATGCATTGGCTTTAATACAAGTCACTAGTGCAACCTTAATTTTGGAAGCATTTTGAAGATAAATTCAGGCAAGTTTAGACTTTATTAATTAAAGACTTGTTTAGACGCATGCTAAATTAGGATAATGCAGTGTATTTATACACAGCACTCCTTAACTTATTTTAAAAATCTTTTATTATTAATCATACTTTTTAGATTTTTAAAGAAATTTTATACGCTTCCTGCACTTAGCGTGTAAAATTACTAAATAAAATTAGATATCAAAAAATTTATATAAAAAAAACAACAATAAATCCTTTGAATACCAATATTAAGACATTCCCACAAAAGACGGCAAATGCTCTTAAATAAGATTACTTAAAATCTTATAAAAATCAATTTTCATAATATAAGATACTTTACAAAACAACAACAAAAACTTTTATTAAAATCGGAAAGATTAAATTTAAATTACTTAACTAAATAAAAAATTCAAAAAATGAAAAAAAATTATGAAGATTAGTGAAAAAATATGTCGTTAATTCATTCAACGCATCAGCAAATCTGTCCCATTAGGTAATTTTTATCTGTGTAGTACAGATGAATACATGAGATTGTTTTATTTTTATTTAAGCTTAAGAGTTTTTTTTTCGGTATAGATGTTTCACTTACAAGAGCATTGATTGTCCTAATATCGTTTTTTTTTGTTTGTTCGGTTGTTGGGTTAATTCGAACATAAAAACAAAAACAAAACCAACATAAAATAATTTTTTTTTATTATTATTAAATACCTGGCCTAAAAGATTTGAATTTTTGTATGTTTTTCAAAAATTATATATATATACAACACGGATGAATGAACCATGTAACATGTCACACACCCTTTTGGATTGAATCCACCTAAATAATATTAATAAATTTATGATAACAATTTTGTTGTTTTTTTTTTGGTTTTTTTGTCAGTATTATATCATTTTGGGTTCATATATTTATAAAGAGGATAGGTAAAATGTGTGTTTAATAAGATGCAATCCTTTTTAATGTGATGCCGCCAAAGATAATGGACGATAATGGATACGATTTTTATTTTGGTGTATTAAAATTTACTTGTATAAATATTTTAAGCCAAAAAATTTATTTAATAAAAACTAAATTAGAAGTTTTATATTACGAAATAAATTTATAAAAATTATTAAGAATATTTTTTTGGTTGCACTGAGAAAAAATAGTTAAGAATCTGCTATGGAAATGGAAAATTGATAATTATATAATTTTTCCATTCAGATCTTATTCATATTAGTAGGTTATGTTAGGTTTAGAGAAATGGAGATGGAGAGCCAAATACAGTCTTGACATTGTGATGATTCTTGTAATTATACAACCTTGACCAAACTTGTCCTAGCCACATGATAATATGATTGATAGTATTTCGTCTTCATATTCATTTACATTGTGTGTGGGTGCTTTTTGAAGTTACAGTAACCTGTAAGGATAAATAATTTAACTATTTTATTTCGATAAGTTTGTGACAATTTTTGACAATTTATCAGTTTTTGACAATTAATTTTTGTCAATTTTTAAACTTTTGACAATTTATAAGTTGTTTGACAATTCTGCTAATATTTGTCAATTCTGCTAATTTAAATTCTGTTAAATTTGTGAGGTTATGTAATAATTTAGGAATTTGATTTCGACATGTTCTTTGACAATTTGAATATTTCCTTATATAAAAGCTGTATAATAATTCATTCTGACAATACTTGTCAGAAAAATGAGAACCAAAAACAATTTAATATGGCTAATTACCAAATTTGATTAAATTGTTCCAAAAAGTGTTTTGTTTCCTTTTATTTCGTTTATGCCGAGTATAAGAAAAGGACCTAAATTGACAGTCTTAATAAATAGTTTTGATCAAAAACTTATAATATTTTGCCCATGGTTTGTCCACTTTATTATTATTCATATACAATCATTCTCATTCCATATATTTTGCTTCCTCTGAAAGTATTTTTTTATATTTCTTTCAGTGTATTAATTTTTAAGTACATTTTTTAAATGAAATATTCAAAATTATTTGATAACCTGTATTTATTATATACCGTATACATAATTTTCAATGATTTATATAAAAATTATTCTTCTTTAACTCACATTTTTTTTTTTGCATCGTTCTAAAACACCTCATCTCTAAGGTGCAATTTTTTCTGGCAAGTAAAATAATCTCCTCCCCTTCAATGCATTACCCCACAGTTGCGAAAAATTGTCCTTTACAAAAAAAAAACTAATGTAATATGAACTTTTTAATTCGCCCTTTTAGATTACTTCTTTTTTTTTGGCTATGGCGGCGACAACATCGAAAATTAAGAACATTATTACCCGCCAGGATTTCTCTGTTAATAATGTGATAATTATGCTAATATTTTGGTCGGTTTCAGTTATGCCCGTTCTTAATTTCATTTAAGTATAATTCTTCTTTTAATATATAAATATTATAGATGAATTAATAAAGACATACACGAGTGTATTTAATATTTCGCGCGTTAGGGTGCAGCCTTTTACACTGTTTTTTTTTTGTTCGATATTGAACAAAAAAAACAAGAATTAATATTAGAGGTGAATTGAAAATCATAAAAATTATTTATGCAGAATGCATGGACTATTAAACTCCTTACAAAAATCTACTATTACAGATAGAAAGATTTGGTGTTGGAAAGCCCATAGTAAAAATAGTAATCTGTACAATGCCAGAGAAATGGTTAGAAAATTTATTGCATTAAATCGTGGTAAATTGTATTTTGGTAATTATCCTTTTATTATAAAACAGATTTTAATAAAATATATAGAAATATTTTTTTTTTTCAATTTTTTGTAATGGGTGGACAACTCTATGACAAATTTAACTGATAATTTATTTATTTATATGACATATGGATTTTATAATTTAAAATATGGTAAAAAAAATGGTCTTTTTAGGTGTGTACAATTTTTCAATTTAATGTATTTTTTTGTTGCCATCAGGAACGACGCAATTAATTTATTTAAAGTTTATTGTATGGTGGTCATCTGGTTATGAAAGTTTTTCTTTTTAGCTGATTAAGGTAATAAAACTGATTTATGTACAGTTTAAGTACGAAAAATTATGCATTAGACAATTTGTTAACAATAGTTAAACAAAAATTTTAAATTAATGGAAAAATGATTTTTATATTTTAAGTATATTAATTATAAATAAGTGGTAATGGTTACATATAATGATATAATGAACTGTCAAATAAAAATTTGACAGAATGAAAAAAAAATATTATATAGAACAGATAGATCTGTAAGATGTGAGAGAATTAAGTCTTGGCTTACATAGTTTCGATCAGTTCAGTTTCGATGCGTTCAGTAAAGTTCAAATTTGACGTCTTCATATATTTTGTATGGGAAATCAATTAGGTGGGCATCAGAACGAATCAAATCGAATCGAAAGAGTTTGGAATGATTGGAATTTTGCTAATCCAAACTGAAGGAAATGTCAAAAGAAATGAAATGTGTTCTGTGGTTCAGTCTACTAATCCAGTCGAATCAACTTTAATCAAAAAGGAACTGAACTGATCGGTACATTGTAGACCTTACTTTAAAATGTTTATTTTGATTTACGGTGTACTGAATTGAAAAGTACGAAATATGATTTAATAACCAATTTTTTGATAGATTTTCAATTGTTGAGATCGATTGAAATCATTTACATTAATTTATAGAATATTTAAGGTTGAATCACAGTGCCAACGTCACCGTCAACGGCGTGTATTGACTGTGACCTTAAATTTTAATTTAAAAGGAACTTTATTTTAAAGTTAACATAACTTTTATTTTACGAAATTGGTAACTGGTAACCTAAGTAACATCAGACTTAGTAACTTCATAATTAAAAAGGAAAGTTCTAGGACGTGTTTAGCAATGCGGCAAAGTCATGTTTAACTTGTGTCTCAAAGTCATGTTTAAGCGTGGATAATGGAAATTTTTCTAGTACACCGTCATCATTGACCATTTTAATTGCTTATGTACAAAGTTGCGTATTTTATACAGCTGTCAACACAATGGTGACGATGACACTGTAATTTCTAATTCGTTGTTGCCAAGACAGACAGATTGTAATGAGTAACAAACGGCCATAGAGTTATAGCTCAGAATATGTTTGAATTAATTGCTTTTAGACTTATTCACTTTAATTCTGGATTGATGAAGTAATTAATATAATTCTCATGTGACTTTGGTCAAATGAAAGTCTTTCTGATTTTGGAAGTAAAATCATTGTTAGCTCTTAGTCTAAAAATTTTGAAGATGTTATTTATTTAAGATCATTAATTAGTGTATTTTTTGGAACAAATTTTATTATTTTTAAATATTTCCATCTTTATTTGACTTCAAATTAACTAAAAAACCTATAAACTTTGTACAATTGAGAAAATTAACACCGGTCAGTAAACATATTAAATAATATTTTATGTAAAAACTATTTGATCCTCGTAAATTAAATTTTGAGATAAGGACATTTGTTATATAGGAATTTCTAATAATAATAATAACAACATTTTTATTTTAAACAAATAATAATATTAATTTTATTACTAAATATATAATTTTGTTGTTGCTGGTTTGTTTTTGTTAATAAGCAACCATAAAAATTTCTTTATTTTATTAGCTTTCTTTTGCTCGCCTTCACCACACGAAATATAATTTTTTTTTTTTTAATAGATTTTCTCATAAAAATTTTTATGTTATAAAACATTCCAATTGAAATGAACTTGGCATAAAACATTTTTATGATTTTTATTTTTTTTGGTTCGTTTCGTTTCGTTTTTAATGTATAATAAATTTTCCGCGTTATTTTTAGTGGATTTTTATGATGACGAAGGAAAGTCCTTCACAATGTTTTCTTATGTATATATAAAATATTGTGTTGTTGATTAGAATGAAATTAATTATTTTATGTTGGTCACTTTATCTAATTGTCAACAAACAAAATGATATATGACAAACCAATAAATATAAAGTTTTATATCATTTATTATTATATATACAAATATTTTATTATATAAACATATAAAAAACATTTAATGATTTCGTAAAATAGAATAATTTAAAAAAAAAAAAATGTTTTAGTAAGAAATCTAATCAACAAAAGCAATCTAATAAATTTTATTATAGTCGATCATTAGATTCTGTTATAGAACTTATAAGGATGTAGAGTTAGGGTTCAATTTTATATTTAATATTGTTAATTCTTTTATAGATTCTATTTAACTATAGAAGACAAAATTTTATGATTGGAGTGAGAATGTTTACTTATATTCTGAACATCTGTAAAATAAGATTCTAACTTTGAAAACGTGAGTAAAACTGAAGTCGACTAAAGTGATTGTATTCATTAAAGTAGTTTGATGAGGCGATACGTTTTGAGATTGATACAATCTGGAAAATACAACCGGCTCACTAATATGTGGCATATCTGCATCAGGAGTCTCCAAGATACTATTCCTTTAAAACCAAACCAGCAATTACAATTATAACTACAATCTTTGACAATAAGATTTTTCAAATTATAAGGAAAAATAAAAACTGGACCTGAAAAATTAGGAATTATACATTAATTTCAAAAATAGTAATGGCAAATTTGTAATTTTATTTTGGCGGAAGGATGAATTGATATTCGAACAGGTTCTAATGCCATTGCAATTACTAGTGAATAAACTGTATAATAAAACCCTATCGCAATCGCAGTCAAAAAAGTGGTGGAAGGAGTTATCCACGTGTTCAGTAACTAAATCTATGTGGGGTTAATTAGCATACCGCGCTCGCTATGCAAGAAAACAGTCTTCTCTGAAAGAGGTAACGAATTTCTGCACCAGGAAACTCTTCAAGTTTGCTGTAATTACGAAATCCTTTGACTTACTAGAAAATCCCTCGACACATATTCAGAGTTAGTTATCCAAAAAAGTAGTACCGCTATGGACCCAGTGTGGTCTATGCGAGGCTCTGCCGTCACTATAACCTAACTTAATTTATAATGCTAGCATATGTAAGAGTAAGGGACAATAACACTTTTAGCTAGGAAGTGTTTTGCTTCGGAATTCGGAATGTTGTGAAGTGTGATCCCATTAAGAGTGTTTATGATGAAAATGGTATTATAGAAAAATGTAATTTGAAGGATGTGGAAAGATTGACAACTAACAATTGTTTTAAATGTCAAAAATCACAACCCTTGATATGTGTTCAAATGTAGTGGAATGTAAAATATATTTTATGAGTGAAAAGTGTTGAAAACACACATTTTCTTATTTCCTTCAGAACACATTTTGTTTAATTGAAGTTGATGCGTTTTTTTTTTCCTTTAAAATATTGTTGTATTATTTTTAATGGATCATTAAAGTAAAGGACTTGTAACTATACAAAAATGATTGACAACTACAAAAAGTTCATAATGTTTTTTATAAATTTGAAAAATATCTTCGTGTTAAATTTCATCTTGTTTAGTTTATTAGAAGTACTTGAGTCATTGCTTTACATGTTAAGAATAATTAAGACGCATTTCTAATCTTCTATATTCCAAATGGTTTGTAATCAGTTTTAACACTTGAGGAATTTTTAGTTTAGTGTTTTTGTTCAATTGAATGTATTGCTTTAACAGTTTGTACTAATAATTTTCATTATATTTTTATAATTGACTGAAATTCAGATAAAGATTTTATGTAGAATAATTATCTGTATTATTTTCATCAGTGCTAAATTATTATTCAAATTTAACCTATAAAGATTTTCCAATTTCTATCAGAATCGGAGGATTTAAATAATAATATGTAATCACATTTAAATTATTTGTTTTCAGATGAACATTTGAATTTGTATTAAAGAAATCAGTTGTCGTAGTCAAATAATGAATGACCTTTTAATAAAATAACAAAGTGTAATATAAAAAAGGAACGACAATGATAAAATAAGTTCGACACTTCACTTAATATGTTGTAGATCGTGGATGACAGGGTATTTGTTTTTTAATTGTTTATGAACTAATAAGAAAATCAGACTTGAACATTATAGTCAGTTGGATAACGTAAACTGTCGATTCTGTTCTATTGCAGAAGAAATTCTGGGGCATCGACTTTAAGAAATAATTTAACTCCTCAAGAAGTCAGCGAGATTTTAGTTTACCATAGAATCCTGGGCATCCATCAACTTTAAAATAAAATTAGTATGGCTTAAAAAACATGCTCAACCGAAGACTCAGCTTTAAATGAGTATCATTAATAAAATAATCAATATTTAATTGTGGTTTTGAGACTGGGTAAAATGTTAAAAGTTGACAACAAATGCCTTACTATTAAAAGCCATTAGCTTGTTGCAATTAAATGTTTCTTCACTATAAAAAAACTTATGGTTCGGAATTCATATGAAATTAGTAGGTCCAAAAATTACAATAAAATTTCATGAAAACAATAAATGTCAAGAAATCGGGCGAAGTTTCGATTTACGCTATTTTAGGTAACATTACTGTACCAACTATTTTATAATGCAATCTAAGTTCTTCCATTTACATTTCTCATAGTTTAATGCCATAATTAATAATTTAAATTAAATTCAAGGATTTCTGAGCGTTTTAGATATATAGGGCCTAGTTAGGTACCATATGTTCCGAATCATTGCGACTACTATGGACCTATTGTGAAATACCCCTAATTTAGAACTCTCCACAAGACTAATAATTTCGAAGAAGTATATAAAATGCTTTTGAGTGAGTTCGACGACAGTTTCAAATATGCCAAAGAATGGTATGAGGTTCGTTAATGTTTGCTCTGATCCTTTATAAATTTATAGAATTTTATCAATCTTTTTAAATCCCTTTAAATAAAATTTTGAGCTTCTCTCTATACGTCATCACAAAGGGACGACAAAAAGCTTAAACAAAATATGAAAAAAACAAAACGAAATGAAAAATAATTTTAACGCAAATTTAATTTCAATGATAAAATAAACTAAAAACAAATAAATTTACATAAAATATAATAATAAAAATTCACAATTTGTTAAAAACCCACGAGTAAATCGTGAAAATTATTCGGTTTTCTTTATTTTGTAAGAGTGGGTGTGGTGTAAAATGTTTAGCCTGGCTGCATTAAATTTTGTGGTATCGTCCTTAAAAAATGTAATTTTAAGGTTAAATTTGAATTGGGGTGTCCAGATTATTTCTTAAGCGGTTGGTTTTTTTTTTTTGTATTTAAAGAATATTATAATATATTTTGTAATATTATAATATTTAGGAAGGTCAGAATAAAGAAAATATGTAAATCTCTTTTGAATATTAAAGTAATCACTTGGCGCTTTTATTATAATCAAAATAATTTGATTTCATTTTAGTTATTTTTATTTCAGTAAAATATAAATAAAAATGTTTTTATCATTATTATTATTATTTTTTTTCTTCTATTTTGGTTACTTAATGGAAATTTTAGGGATTTGTGGTTTAAATTACGTTGTGATGGTTAAATATAATAATAAAATAAAATCAAATTTATTTTTGGATTTAAATATACTAAGTAGTAATGTTAATGAAATGCAATTACATATAATGAGAAATCGAGAATATATTTAATATGATTTTGAAATTAGGATTATAATAATTGATATTTATGGTTTATTTTGTGGATGACAATAGAAATAATTGAATTTTGTTGAACAATTTTAATTTATTAAGATCTTAGCAGTAACAAATTCTAAAAAAAACAAAATGGCAGGAGAAATACTGTACAAAAGAGAGTTCTTAAATCGCAAATATTATTTTTAAATTAACTCCTAAAAACAATGCTATTTAATTACTTCATTACTTCGCCTAATGGCCATACAGACGGTCCAAATCAGTTCAAGTCATATAGTTAGTCACTGACTAAAACAGTAGTATTGATAGTGGTTACGAAGCCTGAAGGGGTAATAGTAGGTTTGATAGTGGTTACGAGCCTGTGTTCAAATATTTGTTCTGCCATTTAATGCTTGAGGCTTCCCGAATTATACATAACTAGATCCATCGTCAAGTTATATATAATCCGAGAAGAAAATGGAAGGTGGAGACTACATTACAATAATGAATTATACGAAATTTACAAGGAACCAGAGGCTGTAACTTTTATGAAATTAAATTGACTTCGATAAGCGGGACATATCGAGCGAATTAAGGATACTGGTATCCCAAAAAAGTGCTACCGAGTAAAGCAGAATGAAAAGTAGGAAAGCCAAGAAAAAATGGAAAGATGCCCATGTTATACTGAACGAAATGAACTGGGAATCAACTGCATCAAAAAGAGTTCTTTGGAGGAAGAAACTTGACGATGCCAAGGCTCGAGCAGGGCTGTATCGCAATTCGAATGAATAGATCCATCGTTTAATTATGTGTAGGTGAATTTTCAGTTTACTTTTTATCCTATACATTTACAAACATTTAAACATATACAAAAACCGATTTTCAACATTTTTTAAAAATTTATTATGTAATTTTGTCCCACGCTAAAAAAAACATTTCTTTAAAATCCAAATAATTAATTAAAATAAGTGTACATAAGAATCAAAAAAATCTTTTATACTTTTTTTTTATAATTAAAATATCTGTTCAATTTAAACGCATCAACTAACCAGAAAACATTATATCTTAATTAACCCTTAAAACGTTGGTCTGGAAAAAAAATCATTTATAAGAAAACTCCTTAAATTTAACGACCCATAAAAAAAATATTAAGATCTCAATATTATAAAAAAAGCGGTTTATTTGTTAAATAATGTTTTTAATAGCATTTTTTTCACCCCCTTCTTTTAATATTATGTATAGTTCCCAAAATTTTACCTATACAAAAAAATGTTTTTCCTTTTTGTTTTCGTCATTTTCTTTTTTACCCGGGGAAAACATAAAAAGAATAAAAAAAAAATGGCGAAAATTTTCTTTTTCTTATTTGTATAAGAGAGTCAAAAAATGGTACTAATAAATTAAAACCACACATTTTAATTAATTGTGTAAAAATAGCCAAAAGCTTTGAAACAATAAAAAAATAAGATTTAGAAGAATTAATGGCGGTGTGTATATAGTCAAAATGAAAAAAGGATATTTTCCTGTTGGGTGGTAAAACTATGGTCCTTAGGAAAAATTGTTGGAAAACGACACAAATGCAATGAAAATAAAATAAACAATTTTTTAAATACAAGATTTATTTTTATTTTTAATTCATTTATTTTTATAGCCTGTTTTCTGGGTTTACTTTTTGGTTATTTATATATAAAAAATGTCGGTATATTTTAATGGAAGGATATTTATATTAACGAAAAATAAATAAAAAATATTTAGAGATACAATTTTAAGTTATTGGAAAAATACGTTTTGGGCCAACAATTATTTATAAAGTTTAATTAAACTCTTTGACTTTGACTGATAAACTGATTAATTTTAAGATTTTATAAGTTTTTCTATCTACTTTTCAGAGAACTTAAGATTTATTTTAAAAAATATAGAAATTGTGAAGGCTCAGTAAAATAATGAACTACCTTTTTCCATTTTAGATAATTGATAATCGAAATTTGCTTTATGAATTGAGATTGGAGCCTCACTCTGCTAATACTGAATAAAAAATGCAAAACATTTAATAGTCCTCAGTGAATAAGAACATAATTGACTCTGTAACTAAATACAGGACGATTTTTAATTCAGAATTCCTGAGGAGGCCATAAATATAATAGAGCCAATTAATAATGATAGCAATAATTAGAGCTTTGTAAAAAAAATTAAGTTTTTATATATTAATATTAGTAAGTTAGTCAATTAGTTAAAAGAAGAGATCTCGAGGCCAATCGATCATAAACGCTAGGCCATTATCTAGCCCACCTATATCTCCTACCATCTTCCCTTACCCCAACTACCATGCTCTATTCTAGAAGTAGTTAAAAGCAATATTGTTAACTCTTTATAGTAGGATTGATATGCGCACTGATTTCGGAATTCTAATGTTCGATATCACAGTGAGAGCTTAAGCCAAAGCTTAACTAAATTTAAAATAAGATTATATTACAATTTAAAATAAGATTATGTGCCTTACGTCTACAAGTTAAACTCAGTTTTAAGACTTTTCCATGTTTATGACAATGTAAAACTTTTGCGGGAAATAAATGTAATTGTAATTTTACGTTTATTCTGAAAACTTTGTGTTTTAAATAAATTATAATAAACTTTTACATTCTATAAATTTATTTTGTTCTTTTCTGTATGTTTTGTCAAAACCGAACTTTAAGCTATAACTATCTGCTGTTTACATTAAACCTCACATTAAGATTACACAGAGAAACCAGTAAATAAGTAAAAATCTACCAAAGGCTTAAGATTTCACTGTGAAATCGATCATAAATTAATTCTAACAAAAAGTTTTAAATAAATTATAATAGATTAGATTTAGACTAAAGATTGACTGCAAATAATTCTGTAGTTCAATTAAATTTACTTAACTTTTTTTTTGTTAGAAATATCAAGCAGTCATAATTTATTTACTACAATTAATTTAATTTCCTTAACAAAACTGAAACACATTACAAATTTAAAATAAGTAACACTTTCACCAACAACAAAATTAATTGAAATATTCTGGAATTTAACAAAAATTTATATTAAAAAAGTTTTCAAATTGTCATGAACATGGAAAAGTCTTAAAATTAAAATGTTATTATTGTTATTAGTGCCGTCGGCGTCGGCAACATGTTTGCAAAAAAAAAAATTAACTCTTTATAAATATTATTATTTATTCTGACAATATTGAACATTAAAAATGGCGTTGGAAAAGTGTAGCACATAAAAATTTATGTCAAACAAATTATGTTTATGATTTTGTTAGAAAATATTTTTATATGTTTTATAATTATGTAATTTTGAAAATATTAAAAACTTAATTTTGGCATTTATTTAAAATTGGGGGTGAATAATAGAACTTAAAAGTAGATCTAATAAAGGAAATTAGTCAGTAATTTTTATTTAGAATAAAATGTTTTTGGAAATATTTTTCGGAGCGTAACAGAATTATTAATATTGTGTATTAAAAATGGAGATGGATTGGATATATTTATCTGAACAACTGGAACCAGATAAACCTTTGAATAGAGTTTTCAAGGAAGAAGAATAGTAGACATACGAAACAAAACTTGAAGGAAAACTATGATGAACAGCAATAGATAAAATAGGAACTACGTGGGGAAGAGTTCAGAATACAAAGTGTAGCAGAGAAAATGTGGAACTTTATATTTCCAATAACTAAAATATCATCGATTCATCTTACTAAGTAGTAATAATTGTTGATAATAGGCGATGCTCTCGGTCGTTTTTCGATTCTTTCAACTAGAATTTTCAATTTAAAATTAATAAATTTTTACATTTAAAGTAATCTCGAAAAGAATATTATTAAATTGTGATAGCTCCTACATATTTAGTTATAAAAGAACATCAAAGACCATAAGAAAAATTGTAATAACCAAAATTTCATTATTAAATCTAAAAGAATTGCTTTGAATCTTTTCGATGTTTCAATATTACTTTAATAATTTTATTTATGAACCCCTCTAAATCACTCATCTAATAAAAAATTTAATTTTCATACAATAAACATTCATTTAAATTTAAATAAATCTCTAAACCTCAAAATATAATAATTCTAATTGTTAATTAGTAAACTATATAAAATCGAAAAATCTTTCGCATCTTTAAATAGCTATTTACATAAATTAATATTTACCAATATTAATTAAACTATGTATACAAAAATAATGTTCAATTAAAATTCTCGTCTGCGATTATCATAAAGATTTTAATTTCAACTTTAGGCAAGAAATACTTTTGTTAACTTACCACCCTGGCCTTCATTCTTTCCATCTTCTTCCATAAACTTTTATAGTATCGTACAATTTTCTCTTTGTTCATAAAATTATATACACTTTTTTCTTATAATTCGTCTCTATATTAAGGAAATCAGCTCAGCATGCTATATACTTATTTAATGTGATGACAGTTGATGTGTCTCTACTTCGTACTTACATAGTAGTAGTTAAAAAATTTACAAAGGACTCTATTGTTGTTAAAGGCTAATATTTAATGTTTTCTTTAGTCACCAGTCGTTTACAGTCAAGAAACTTTTTACAATCATAGAAAAACGACAAAATTATATTTTTTATGTTTTGATAGCATTTATAATAATAATATAAAAATTAAGATTAATTGGTTAGCTATCATCACCAAGGAATTGTTTCTGTTTTGTTGTTTCCAAATATTGTGTCAGATAAATAAATTCTCTTTGAAAATATACAATTTTTTTTTTATGAGTTTTTGTTTTTAGTTTCAGTTTTTTTTTCTGCCATTTTTAATTTAAATGCGATTCTCTATAGTAATCCAAAATAATTTTTATTACATAAAAAAGCATAAATATAAGAAGATTGTTTTGTATAAAAAGAATGAATTTTCTATTTATGGTGCCTTTTTTTTTTATTACATATATGTATTATATAAAATATTTGTATGTTTTAATGCCACGCAGAAATAATGGCTGCCATATATGAATTGTTGGCTGTTAATTATCTGTTTATGAGAAAACATATAACATTTTTTTTTGTATTTATACGTTTATGTTTTAATTACTTCCACTTGAACAGTTCATAAAATGAAAATAATCAAGTTTTTATTTTGTGTTTTTTTGTTTTGTTTTTATTAGAGTTTAAGTGGTGCAGGCACAATTTAATGATTATATTTTTCATTTGAAAATTGTGATAAAATTAACACTTTTCAAGCCACCATTAAAAATTAATATCTTAATTAATTAAATTTGATTAAAATTAAATTAAAAAGTTAAGTTTTTGTATGTTAGATAAATAATTATTATGTTGATTATAATCATTTTGTTGATGAAGATATATTTATGCTCTATGGGAATTACAAATCATTAAATGAATAATTTTTAAATTGTAAACAGTTCTTAATAATTAATAATATCTTTTGTTCTATTAGCAGAATACATAGACCTCCAGCTGATAAAGTCACAAGTACAAAAAGCTAAATCTTTAAAATGGAAACGGGCGGGCCATATATCAAGGTTAAAAAACAACAGATGAACCAAAATTACTATTGAATGGATTTCTAGAGATGGTTTAAGAAGAATCCAGCAAAAAGATGCAGAGATGTCCTAAACGCTATTGATGAGAAATGGAAAAGGAAAGCGTCGGACAGAGCAATTTGTAAGGTCTTTGGGTGATGGTTTAACTAATGAATATGAGAAATAGATAACAAAAATTATGTATAACTAATAATTAATAATTATTTATATAATTGTAATTGAATTAAATTAAATGAAGTATTTTATAAATTAATTCTTAAATATAATGAAATTTGTTAAATGAATTATAAAATATATTGGAAAAAATTGAATATTAAAGTTTGAAATAATAATAATTTATAGAAAGAGCAATCAAATTGGAAATATTAAGTAAAATAACCGGGGGAAACTAATTCATTTAAAAAAAGTTATAGTTTAATTTGAAATATCCTTCCATTTTTATTCAAACATAACCAAGAAACTTGCAGGGCTTTACATATTTTGTTGTACAGTTTTCATAAGATATTTTTACAATTGCACTATAGTCGTAAGTATAAAACTATGTAATAAAATTTTTATATTAATTTAAATTTATAATTTATAAATGTTGTAAAGCTGTCGTTGCAAAATGTTTTTTTTTATATTATTTTAATAAAGTTTATTAAAAATACATAATTTAAATTGAAAAATAATAAAATAAACTTTTACAATAATTAACATAACCAAATTTTGCGCGGTAATTGAATATTCATGACATTTTATTAAATATTTTGGATGATTTTATTAAATAAAAATTTACTTAAAATATACTGAATCAAATTTTCCATTACAAAAATTTATTATATTTCAGTATTTAATAAAAAATGAATATTCATAAAAATATAAATAAATTGTTTTAATATTATGGGAAAATATGAAAATGTGGAAAAACTTTTGATTAATAAAACAAAAATTTAAATATATAAATAAATACAAAAAACAAACACTAGCAAGAAAATGCTTTTAGAATTTTAAAATTAAGTAAAATTAAATTGATTTTAATCAAATTTTATCATATAATAAATAAAATATTTATGAAAAATTATTAAAACTAATTGTTAAAATGAATTAAAGCAATTTTAATCAATGATATTTTCTGTTTTGGTAATATTTATTTGGTTGGTTGGTTGTCAAGGAGTGATGGAGTCAAAGTCCTTCGCACTCTTGAGCCTGACCTATTAAGTCAATATCACGTGGACTCATCCGACAGTTCTAACAATGATTTAACCCTAGCCGGCTTAAAGTTACCTGCTTCTATCAAGTCCGTCAAGAAATGAAGCTTAAACCGTTTTGATGTTTAAACCGTTTATTATGTACTGAAGGGTATCGACATAACGGTATCGAGATGTTTCACGATTTCATCTACCTGGCTGCACCCTCTGCACCAGGATTCTGGTAATATTTACTTAATTTTAGTACAAATACTAGCCATACAAAGTATAAATGATGCCGACATATTAAACGAATTTGATTCTCTCTCTAAGCCACCGTCGTAATGTGTATTTTTCAACTTTTAAAATATTTGTACGCAATATACGAAGGACACTCCAGGCTTACAAATATTCACAACTTTCATTCGTATACTAAAATTTAGAAACTAGTTTTTAAATAAAAAAATTAGAAGCACGTCATGAGTTCCCTTTGAATTATAATTTCAACGAGTTTAAGAGGAATCTAATTCCTTCCTAATCTTTAACTGCTAACCTTACCCATAGCCAAATCATATTTTCTCTAAAATATTCTCAAAATGGCTATGAAAAAACAAAATTACATAAATTTTTATTTACCTGAAAATAATATTTACATTTAAATTTGCATCCTTCTATACATTATTAAAAAATATGGCCTAATAAATAATAAAAAGTGTAATGAACCTAAAGGATGACAGAAAACAGTATAAAAATAGTTAAAGAATTACAAATTATTAAAGACGTATTCACACTATACCAAAACAAATCAACCTCAACAAATTAAACTTATGTCCTAAAAACAAAAAAAAAAAAACTCTTCCCATTATAAATTATTATCTCATATATTAGTTAAATAATGAGGACATACGTATTAGGGTTGTGTATCCGAATGTTTTACAACAAACAGCAAAAATTAACTATAAATTACAAACCATCATATCCAGAATTTCCATTTAACTCTTGACAATAAGTTTGTTACAAAAATTGACTTCTTTGCAAAAAAAAAAAAAAAGATAAAATTAAATATTATAAGGACACGTGGCATATCCTTTTTGAAATATTTCTGTTCCGCTAAACAAATAAAAACGTAAAACATACAAAAAAAGGAAGAATCTATAATAACAAACACAACAAATAATAATAATCAAAAACATATCGTTAAGAGCTCTTCAACGGCAGCAGCAAACAGCATCATGTAAGCTAGTTTGTTTCTTTGAATCTAGCGTAACGAATTAGCGCGTGTTTGGATAATGCTTTTCTCTGTGAGACATTTTTTATTTTAAGTTTTTTTATAATTCTTGTTCGTCTATGTTAAGTATTAAAATGCAGAAATCCAATTTTTACGGTGGATTTAAAAAAAAAATTAATGTTATTTATGTTTCTTATTTTGTTAGTTTATGTAGATAGCTTAAGGAGTAGTGTCAGAGTAGGAAATTTTATAAAAAATTAATGGTATGTGAGTGAACTTTAATGTTTTTTGTATTGTGAATATATTTTAAATGTAGTGTGTAAAGAAATTATACAGATTAATAGAACATTGGTTAGAAAATTAATTTCTTACAAATAATAGACAAATATTAATTTAATTTTTATGGTCCAGGTTTTGTAGTTCTTTAAGCAAAATTATTAACAAGCGATATAATTAAATTTGTACAATAATTATATAGAAAATTCATTTTCATCATCATGCATATCGTTAAAGACCTTTTCGTACACATATTTATGGCTTTTTACCAACTCTCACCATTTTGGGTCTGATGATATTCGTAACATCTTTTTTTTAACTCAGTATATGCCAAATTTCTTTGTTCTGTGATGTGGTATTTTATCAAAATGCTGAGCCTGGTTTATCTTTCATAATTATGCCTAACGAAGCTGATTCTTTCACATAATTCTTCTCAGACAATATTTCTTGCTGCCACTATTATTATTACGTAATTCTACTCAAAAAAATTCACTCAAGATTATGGTTAATTAAAATGGCATTAAAATTAATAGAACTTTTTTTTAGAGTGTGTTAATTTGAAGTCTTGTCCGAAGCTTTTTAATGGGAGCATTGACCCTTTATTCCTTTAGGCTGAATGACATCAATTTGGGGAAAAATTTATAATTTATAAATCAAATTCGAACAAAAAATCATTTACTTTAAAGTCATTTTCTTGGTTTCAAAATATGTACATACTAATAGTGCAATAGCCTTTAAAAAGTTTGAATACACATTCACAAACGTTAAGACGCCATCTAAAGTTCAAAGTTTATGTTAGCTATTTTGTTTTCCATGTAAAACGTGTTCAATTTTTATATTAACATTACAAATGTATTTTACAAAAATTTTATGTTTCGAATCTTTCCAGTTGTGAGCTCAATCCGTAAAAATTTTTACTTTTACAACAAATTTATATATTTTTCTCTTATCATTATACAAATATCTTTAAAATAAAATGCTCTTACAGTTTTCATACTTTATTTTTAAAGCCCGAAATACATGTTTCACATGGTTCAAACTTCTTCATTTGCTCGAGCTGGAGATTTTCTTAACAAAATCAGGATATTAATATTATCAGTATAATTTTTAATATCTAAGTTTGGATTTTGGTTTATCAAGAAACTATGCTATAGTTAATAAAAAAAAAAAGCAAGTGTGGTGCCTGGTGCGGTATATACAAACTTGTATAATATTTAAAAACAATGTTTTTATTTGTAAAAATCTTCCCTCAAATATTTTTAAGGTTTTTAGCGGTTAAGTTAGAGCGCACTTTATATTTACAGATTGCTTTGTTGTAGAATAATATCAGAGTTTGTTGAATGTTCCGCAGTTTATATTCATTATTTAGTTCTATTAGGATCATAGATCTTGTATACAGAGTTAATTTAGTTGGGATATATCTTATATTGCAGGCCAAATCTTTCCAATTTATTGCTTATTCGGTCCTTATCGATGCTTTTTTGTTGATAATGTGCTTATAAAACTGAAATAGGTTAAACGTTGATCTTCTTTGGTAGTAAATTTTTCTAATTTCAGAAAAACTGCTATAAAAACTATAGACTAATTAATTTCTTCAAAATTGAGGATGATTTTCCACAAGTAATTGAATATTTATCCATCTCGATTTTGCGTAATTTTTATGTTATTAACTCATGCTTTAGATATACTGTCATCTTATACATAAAATTAGTGAGGATCAATTGACCAAACTTAAGATTAAACTATAGCTTAAGATTCGTTATTGTTCAAGAAAGTTAATCCCTCATACAGTTCGCTCATTTTATGCGTTTGTGTCTGAAATTTCGTAATTAATCACTCGTGATGTCACAATCACTTATGATACATCTTTATTCAATCCTGAGGCGATCGGTTCTACGTACCGAAAAAACGCTGGCACTCAACTTTAGTTGGACACCAGGCCAAGGATCATTACATCGAAAACAAGTCTATTATCAGTCCTGGATTCGATACAACAACACTTCTTCATATTTAAATTTATTATCTTCATCCTCAAGCTCTGATATGATCAATATTTTCGCAATATCAAAATTATCTTGAAATTAATATTATTTTGAAACGTTTTTATAAAATTGAAAATAGCGACAGAAATAATAAAATAAATAGAAATTATTTTCTTCATTTTTTTTCAACAAATAACAAACTAGCAAAACCAAAAAAAACATTATCGATTTTGATCAAAAGATTATTTAAAAAATTGCAATATTTTTTTTTTTTTTAATGTTATTTGTAAAGTTTCTACATAGTTTTAAAAATATTATGTTGAAATGTTAAGTATAGATGAATATCGGTATCGGTTTTATAATATTTTTGTGTTAACAAAGTGAAATCGGCATCCCACTGTGTATGATCCACAAAGGCGACCAAATATTCAATGTTTAGATTCATGTTATGATTTCGACAAGAACAGAAATCTCTTCATGTTCAGTTATGCTCACAGTGGGAGCCCCCGACTTAAGATTTTTTTTTTTTTTTTTTACTTATTGATTGTTTTGATAGAGGAAATGGTTAAATTTATATCATAAATGTTATATAAATATAATTTAAAATGTGCAAATGCAAATTCTCGAAAATATGTAAAAAAAAATGTTTTTTGAATAAATAAATATCGTAAATTTTCAATATGGAACATATTTTATTTATTATTATGGTAGCTGAATATAAATTTGTACAGGATAGTAAGAAAAAAAATAAAAATTTAGTAGATTTAATAAAATAGAAGAGAAATTATATTCGAATTATGAAAAATTGAACTAAATTTAATTCATTTCACGGAATTATCACAAAAATGTTATTAATTATAGAAATTACTGTAAGGTTGACTATTGTGAATTGGACATGTTTTAAGACAACCGTGAAAATTCTTGCAATTATGAGTACTAATCTTGGCAAAACCACCTCTAATTCATTTTATTAAAACAAAATATTTGAAATTTCAATCTTCATCTGTACAGTAGTCACCTTTCTCTTCGCCATTAACACTTAAGTCATTTTGTTTCAAATTAATACCACAAATGCAAATGGATTTTATCACTCATAAAAAATCATTAATATATGAATAAACATGCATTACGTATGCATTACGCGTAAGTCACAAAATTATTTAAGTTTTGATCGCATTTGTCAAAACTTTCATAGTAAGGAAAATACGACTCGCTATTGACATTAGCCACTCGAAATTTCCAATTTAGATAATCTGGCTATGATATTTGTACATGTACGAGTACAATTCCAGAAAAATCTGGACGCATACTATTGTGTACGAGTACGGGGACTATTCCGAAAAACCTAATATTTCAAATACTAAATTATAAAGAGAATTCAATTTGTCAGCAAGATCCTACAGCAATTATAGATAAAACCTTCATGAAAATTGAATTTTTCCATCTCATTAGGACGGTTTAATATATCATCTATGAAAAATTGGATGCAAATTACAATTAGTTATCCAATCTAAACACGTTAAGATGAAAAATATACAAAAAAAATTATTCATAAAGTCACTGATTACGTTTCATGTTAAACTACCCAAAAATGAAACCAATTTTAATATAGCGCTGTGTAATATTTTATCGGTCTCTGAAACTTTTAAAATAAATTAAATTTTAACACTACACATAAAATGTAACTCTTATTTGGGGATGAAACATTAAAAATAATCAGTAACCCAAATCTTAATAACATTCAGTTTACTTCAATTTTATATTTTTTACTATCTATTTTATTAGGTCCTTATGGCCATTGTAAATGATATCCTGACAGGCAACAAAATTGTATTTTCTACTGTCGGTTTGGTTGGTTGCATTTAAAAGATTGAGTCCAAAACTATATAACCAAAATGTTCATTTAAGAATGTTACATGCAAGTATAGATTCCTAGTTGTGATTAAAAAAAAAACTATGGTATTAACAATTTTTTAACCTTTGGTAACGATACGTTTATTATCAATTGATTTTCAATATTATAAAAAAAAAAACCTTGAAGTTTAAAAATATTTTGCTATGCTAGACGAAAAAATAAAAAAAAATATAAATATAAAAAATATCGATTAACAATTGAAAGAAAATTTCTATTTGAATTATTTTTTACAATTTCTGAATTGTATACTGCGGTGACACTGGGAATCAAAGGGATTTTTTTACTTATTATAAAATTTTTTATGTTTCTTCATTGAAACTCTATTATAATAGCATTTTGTCTATGAGTTAAATAATCATTGGCGCCATCTAGACCTTATCATATGAATCTAAACATCGTCACGAGAAACAATAGTATTTAACCACGTGATGATGTCGCGCTGTTTATTATTGCCCAATATCATTTAAAATGAAAAGATTGAAGTTTTTTTTTTTCAAATATTTCTTGATTTTGGCTTCATAGCCGGGGATAAAGGATAAAATATAGAAAAATATATTTAAGTAAATATTAATAATTTATGTTGATAAAGCATAGAATTATTTGAAAATTACTTATTTAACATATTTTTCTACATAAACGATTTGTAGGAATTGCAAGAATTGTATTCTTTATTGTGGTTAATTTGAGTTTTGATGATGGCAGCTATGAAAATTTAGTAAAATGGCGCTTAGATGGGAAGTTGATTCTTAAATAAACTTTAAAAGTATTAACTATACGAATTTAAAAGAAATTTGTTTAATGAATTTTCTAAATTTATGTTATCAATATGAGAAATATGCTTAATTTTTTCTATCCAGTAGCAGCAGCTGACCATCTACAACAAATACCATTTTATGTATTTTATGCGCTTTATGAAAATTTCTTACTACTGTGAATATTATAAATTAAATGAACTATAATATTTATATATCACAATCTAACCAATCTACCTTCCTAATGCAATCAATCCGTGATCTGAATTAGGTTCTACTTAACTAATCTGTCATCTTTTATTAATATTAGTGAACATTTAGAATATCATTTGCCTCCACTACCTGATTTCAACTTCAAACTTTCCAACACAAGCGTTACTTTATATAAATTAGTGAATATATGAATTGATTTAATTTAATGTACATGACAACAGCGAAAATTGGGTTTCCCAGAAGGTCGAAATTTACTTTTCCAAAATTAAAATAACCCAAATTATATAAATATTCCCATCATTAACTCATATGAACTGGATCAAGCCAACGATCTACAAATTCATTTCATCATAAAGTCGTTCATTCTACAATTTTGACATATAAAGTAAAATTCTAACATTATTTTCATAAACCAATGCTGGCATTTCTTGTGTTCATACGAAAATGAAACAATTTTCCTATTAATTTAATATCATAATAATTCCACCCTTCATTTCTAATGTGTTCCAAAATATAATTTCGTACTAATAAGACCAACTCAAATATAAAAAAAACAATAACAACTTTTCATATTCTTTTTATCAAGATGCATTACGCGACTTAAATGGGGGTGATCATAAAGTCGTTCATAAACCTTAAAAAAAAAAACGGGGAGAAAAAAAAACCCTTAAAAATGATACGAAATTGTTTAATATGAGATAACAAGCTGGAAAATTGAAATTGCTTAATAATATTAAAAAAAAAAAACAGTCAAATAGACATGGTGTAAAGAGAGTACGGTTTTGATCTGATTAGAGTTAATTTGGTTATCTGGTTTAGCAGAAACAGCTAATGTATATATAATTTTTATTTTCCCCTCAATATTTTGATCAATTTAATATCCTTTTTTACATTCTAACCAACAACAACAGCAACAAAAAAGACATACTCATCCTTAAATTAATGTTGAATATATTGTATATAAATATTATTAAAATTGCATATTAAGGTATAATTTTTTAGGGGGTTGCAAATATTTGGTTTATATTCTTACATTTCCAATTTCAATCAAGGGTGTTTATTTTATGTCTGATAAGATACAGAGTGCTTTTAATGTGTTATTATAAATAGAAAAATTGATTTCATTTATATAAATAATATAGAATCACATCTCGGATAAATGTCATGTGTTTTTTTTGTTTTTTTTTTTGTTTTATTAGGGTTAAAAATAAGTGGTTAATGTTTCAATTAAAATTTGAAAAACAAAAAAATATAAAAAAAAATATATATATTTAGATCCTGTTTACATATAGATAAGCTTTTACCAAAATTTATTAGAACATAATTTAATTATTTATGTAAAGAAGATAAGAGTTGACATTAAAAAACATTATTATAAAAATTGAATAATTTAATTTGTATTTTTTTTGTATTGTTTTTAAGATATTTTCTTTGGAAATTTAAAATTTTCCTTAGTCCATAATAAGAAAAATGTCTTTTATTTAAATATTTAATGATAGAAACTGGACATGCGGTAAAGAAAATGTCATTTTCTAGATCCTTTAAGAAAAAGGTTCCTAAAATATCTTAAAGATTTAGAATGTATTTATTATGTAATTTGATTTGAATATAAAATGTATTTAAAGTGTCCAATCATTAATATTTAATAATATAATTTTCTTTAAAATAATTTGATTTTCTAATAAAAATGTAATGCTAATAAATTTTTTATGTAAATAAAAAGGAAATTCTTGTAAACATCATCAAAATGTTTATTAAATAAATATTAGAAGTTAAGTTTCTAGGGTTAAAGTATTGAAGAATAATTAGAAAATATTTACACTTTTATAAAATATAATCAAAAATGGTGCAAAACTTTATTGTAATAAAAATTATCCTTTGACCGCTGAATGTAAATAAATTTTAGTTTAGAGTTTTGAAGATATATTAATTTCATATTTGTTACAATAATTGATTTGAAATTACTCATAATGTTAAAATAAATCAATATAGAACTTTCCACCAAGAAATTTTTGCAAATAAAATCAGTTTTTTAAAAACCCTCAGATTAATCAACTTTAAGTTCGTATCGAGTTCGCTGTAAAGGTGAAAGTTTCATACAAATTGTGGTATCCAGTTTTAATTAAAACTTTTTAAGATAATTAGAAACTTTGAATTTCACAATTTTCTTCACGATGAACTCGATACCACTAGAATGAAATGGGAACCGGAATTTTTCACTGCTAATTTCAAAAAATCGTTTTACAATGGCGAGTTCAAAGTGAATTCACTTTACAACATTAAGTTTCTTTTCAGATAGCAAAGCAGCCTTAGAAAATTTAGAAAATTTGGTAGTTTCT
Source organism: Rhamphomyia laevipes (assembly GCA_963920725.1). Lineage (NCBI taxonomy): Eukaryota > Metazoa > Arthropoda > Insecta > Diptera > Empididae > Rhamphomyia > Rhamphomyia laevipes. The sequence goes on along the minus strand of OY987255.1, from coordinate 3,589,429 downwards.
TTCTAGAAAACCTCGAGGAAGCGGCTGAGATAAAGCCGACCAAGATGATATCATTCGTAAAAGAAGTGGGATGGATAGATGCCCTATAAATGTAATGCAGCTTTTGACAACGGTATCATCTTTGTGGCATATGTGCGTTGAGGTCTTGTATTTCCAACTACTTTTAAAACCAACCAACCAACATTAAGTTTGTTTAACCCAAGGCTTCATTTCACTTTGACAGATAATTGGATATGTGTATTGAAATTCACTCATTTTACTAATACTTCAAAAGTAAATTCTGACATAATATATACAGAATTATTACATTTTTGTTATTTATATCGTCGTTAATTAAATAATTTAAGGATTGTAGTTTTGATTCTGATAATGCCCTTCAGTTTGAATTTTTTACTTAACGACGTATCAAAAATCAATATCAATAATTTATTTATACCTTCATTTCATATCAAAGTAATAAATTTATGTTTTATTTTTCTCTGACAATCATATTTGATGCTACAGAGTATAAGGCCAAGTGCCGGACACATATGGGGACATAAAAATATTTTGATTCATTTTTTATATCATATTATTTATTTCTCAAATATAGGACATCAATAATACTAGTTTTCTCCCCCTAATTGGATATGAATTTATAAAAAATTGTATATAAAATAATATTAGCAAACCTTTTGAAAGGGTCTTTAATATCTCGTTACTAACAATACGCAATTTATATCAATAATTCTTTATTTTTTTTTTTCGACTTTTAGAGATAATTTTTTATAAGTTAATTCCATATGTGTGAAGAGATTTAAGTTAACAAAAAAAACGAACTACAATAAACTCCCAAACTGCCAACTGAAATATAACTAAAAAGGGACAAAAGTGTGAACTTTTTATGGCAAATACTAAAAAAAAATATCTTTGTCCAGCACCAAATCAATATGTTCACTCTGATTTTGATCCGATTTAGTTGTCTTTTGTGTTGTTCATTTTTACACAACTCCTTTTTGTCCTTTATGATTTTTTTTTTTGGTTTTTTTCTTTTCTTCGGTTTTATCAATATAAAATGATCTTCAATTCGGTACATTTGCAGTCTTTAAAAATCTTTTAGATTAGTTTTTTCTTCTTTTTGCACATAAGAAAATTAAATATTTTAGAACATTTGCTTAGAAAAACCTTTTTTATATGTTGTGACATTTTTATTAGTTGTTTGTAGTTCCGTGAATAATACAAAAAGGATATAAGAAACGTAAAATTTTTGAAACAGTTTTTTTTTGTTTGTTAGCTGTGGGGCTCACTGAATACCATAGTCCTTAAAATTGGATTAAAAAAAATGAAATTTGACTTTTAAAAGAATAAATGTATAATCCTTTTATGTAATGCTCAGTTCATGCTTCATGGTTTCCTTTCAAAATAGATTTTTTTGTTATGTTTTTTAGTTAGTTAAGACGATGCTTTATATCTAAAGAAATTTTCATTTTTGTGAGATATTTTTTATGTATAGTATGAATTGAAATTGCAAACCACAAATCATGGAAATCTTATTAAGCATATATAAATTTATATATAGAGTAGTGGAAATTCATAGAATTATGACACTTTTGTAGATATGAATAATGTGATTCTGTTTTTTTTTTTGAAGAAAAAGGGATTTCAGTACTTTTTTTAATACAAATAAATTGGCCCATGTATGATTACTAAGCTGCTTTAAAAATAAAAGATATCCTTACCGTAAGAGGTGAAACTGAAAAGTTTGCGGTTTTTTTTAATGTATAGAAATTGATATTATTATTTTAAATTATTTTTCACCATTTTATGAATAAATTATTCGAAGTTTTGTTAGCATATATTAATTTATCTTAATCTTAAAATGGGCTCATAAGCAAAACTAAAAAAATTCAACATCAACATATAAATATAGAGAGTGAAAAGTGTCGATAAATGGAACTTAATTATCAACTGATATGGAATTAATTTTCTTTTGCAGAACTCAAAACTATTGATTCGTACCTCGTATTTCTATTGCAATTATTACGAACATAATTTCTAGTTAAAAACTGGAAAAATATGTTTGCGATAAGTGTTTTTAGATGATTCTATTCTTAAAAACAGAATGAATTTGTACAAATACGCGAGCTGAATATTTCATTTTCGGTATGACATATTTTTTATAAGAAGTATGTGGTCTTATATGAGCTATAGTATTAGTAATGAATTGTTTGAATTGATCTTTTTTTATTAAGACTGTGTGTGGTCTAATTTGATTATGTATAGTTATATAATTGTTGAAATGAAAGCATATCATTAAAATTTGCTTTATTTATCCTTGATTTTTTGGTAGTACTGAGCCTGCAATTAATTTCAGCAACTTTTCTATTGTATCATTCGCATACAAGCTTATATAGTTCCTCAATTCCCACATGAATTTTTGAGTTTTGGGAATATTGTGTCTATGAAGTTGTTCTTTGCTCTACTGTGACCTTTTTACCCTTGAAGATAGATTTGAGTTTCTGAGTTCGAAGAAAATATGATACTTTTAAGTCTGACAGGGTCACTTACATATTTTCATAAACATTGCTTCCAACTCAGAAACTCGGTATTTACCTATTTAATACAGAACTTTATGTGATAACTTGCTTGTTATACCTTAAATACAACTGAATAATCATGGTGCAAAGCAACAATATTCCATATTTATGTAGAACAGTAATCTTAGCTTTATGGTTTTATGTTAAAATTGCCAGAAGATTTATTTAGAAACATTTATTAGGCGATAAATAAATTAGATAATTTTTGAACTGCGTTCAGAATTCTGTAAAATTAGCGTAATAATTACATAATAGATAAACTCAAATATGTAGGAAATTATAATTGTAAAATATATTTAACTTTTATATAAATTGATATGCAAAATGTAATATCGAATTTAACGTATCTAACTAGTCCATATCAATATTGTATATATACATAGAAAATACAATCAAGACATATCATCAATACAGTTAGCTTAACAGTAGTATACTTTACAAGATTACAAAAAAAAAAAACAGTATCCTTACACTTACATTCTTAGTATCCACTTACATTCTTAGTATCTATATTTCGAAGATTTTAAAAAATGGAGTCAAGTAGGTGTGAAATGACTTTTCAGATCCTTTTATGGATTTATATCTTTAGGACGGTTCTGATTTTTTTTTGTTTTATATTAAATTTTTGTTTATGTTGATGTTCAAACAGCTTGGAAAAATGGCGTATCATGGACTATTATCCTTGTTCTAAATCATTTTTATTATCATCAAAAAAATCGTTTTTCTCAAATCTATATCAGTGATATTTTTTTTATTATTATTATTTATATTTTGAATTATATTGTGTGAAGCTATTGAAAATCATTTTCTATAAAAATGATAGTCCGCATTCATTCAGTCAAGTTTACTGCATACACATAAGAAGATACTAACGAAATAAGATCTAAATTCATTTTTCTTTCAGTTGTTTTAGTTTGTTTTTATAGAAATTTTAATGTACAAGGTGATTTGGTTCTGAAAGTTTGTTTAAAATCCTTAAAAATATTAACTTTCCTGTTATAAAGTAAAAAAATAAATCCGAATATTTAAATTTCTGAGTATTACTAGCAAAAGGAGTTAAATTTTAAAAGGAAATTGAATTATGTTCTGAAAAATCTTCGAATCATAATTTCTTTAATTTATATTCGAGTCAAGTTTTTCGAGTATATTGGACTCATAAATTTTATTCTATTGTTTCTTCAGCTTTCCCATATTAATTCGCTAAATATCTAAGTAACACTCACCTCGATGCTGTCTCGCTTCATCTTTGTAAAGTGTAAAAAAGTTGAAACACAGAAATATAAATGAAAAACCAAAAATGTTTATAAAAATATTTGACATTTCACAGTGCCAGAGCGGACAAATTCAACTCGAACGAACTTTTCTGCAATACAAAGCGGCATCGGCAAAATACTCTCATATATTTCTATATGTTTCTACTTTTTTGACATTTCAAAGCGATTCGGTGGAATATTGGTGCGGCTTGAATATTTCCTTAGTAAAAGTGTGGCTGAAATTTATGTTTTTCATGGCAACGCACATTTGATCTTAGATGGTCTCGCAGCGAAGCTGTGTCGCTTCCGCTTTGTAATGTTAAAAAAAGTTGAAAATTTTGTTGCATAAAATAATTTAAAATAAAAACAAAATTATTCTCCAAATTTTTTATGTGGTTGTATTAACATTAAGTTGAATCCATCCAAGGATTTCTACATCACACTGTATATAAGAAAAATATAACAAAGATTTTTCTTTCGACCATTGTTATTAGATAGGTGATAATCCAATTACAAGAGCTACTGAATACAAAAAGAAAATATATATCAAAAAAACATCTTCTAAAAAAAAATGTTTTGCAAAGAATTTTTTTTTTGTATTGGGTAATAATCGAATTTAATTTTAAGATGATACCACACGCATTTATACTATCACTTATTTTCAAACCCTATAGTATTTATATAAATTGAATTTTCTAAATTATATAAATAAATAACTAGGACAACAGAAGGACACTATAAATACAACAACGGACAATATTATAAATAATGGCATCAATAAACCATTAAATGACCCTCTCAGATGGCGCAAAGATAACACTTCCGGTGGACTTTTTTTTAAGAAAAAAAAGGTATAATAATAAATATATCCAATTTTATATTATTTTGCTATCTTTTTTTTATATGTCATATAATTTTTAAGTAACAGTATGTTAAAATACATAATATTTTATCAAAATTATATACATACCTTTTCTTATCAAGTAGCTCTGAAAATTATTATTTGTCTATCATATAGTTTCAAATTTTCTTCATTATTAATGTTTTCACAAAAAAAAAACCATAAACTTTAGATTTAGATTTTAGAAATTTTATATATGGTCATTTTTGGTAAATTTTGGTTCCATGAAGATTAATGGTCAAATATTCTTTAATAAAGGGACAATTCATTTGACATTTTTATACCTGACGACTATCTCATCGAGGTAACAATTTCTATATATGTATTTATAAAATAGATCATTGATGAGAAAAATATTTTGTGGCCAAATATTGTTAAGAATTTCATCAATTACATTTAAAAAAAATTAAATTGGGATCAGAATTGTGTCGCCTTGGCTATTGAATAATTGACATATTGCTTCTAGTGACAATGGGTGGTATATTAAGGAATTATATATCCTTTTTTTTGAACAGGCTATTTTTAAATTGTTGTTTTGACTAAAGTTAAAGTAAAAATATAATGTAAGCTCTTCTGAAATGATGCCATATACAAAATGATTTATTAAGTGTTGTAGTAAATTAATATATAAGCCAAAACAATTTTTAAGGATGTCTCAATTCAGAATTAAATTAATTATTTAATCATTTTAATATTGATTATATTGAGTTTAAGTTAGATTTGTTGAAATTAATCTTTGTTAAATATTTTATTTATATTAAATAATTAATTATATCAGTAAAAATCAGTAATTTAATTTCACAGATCTCAGACAAAGATAATTTTTGTGAAATTTTGTGCTTCCTTTCTTATTTCAAAGCAATCCACCTAATTCTTCTTTGCTATGAATTATTATGTATATCCTAAATTTCTAGTTCTCTCATTATTTAGGTTCATTATTTCTCCACCTAATATTAGTCTATAATTTCATTGATGATATTTTACTATGCCATAATTTCTAACAGTCGAAATTAATGGATATCAAAGTTATCTAACGAAAGAGTAATTCAATTAATTTCGAATAATATTTTTCGTCCCTTTTAAATGTTTTTTGGTTGTTTATCAAAATCCGTAATATTCACTCTTACAAAATTCGAACAATGGACTTTTCATTTTCATACTTCTCGAAACAAGCAAAAAACTGAAGTTTTATGGGGTATAGATCGTTGGTAATAGGAAAACAATTTGACCAAATGAATTGTACTGTAGAATTTTTCTATAATTTATATTATATTATTCAAGATTTTCATTACAGAAAATTGGATAAATATTTTTAGTTACTAAGACAATTAATTAATCGAAAAGGACAATAACGAATCCATAAAATGATTAAAATTATGATAAATTAATATATGAAATTGTTAGAAATTGTTAGAAATTGCAAAACCTAAAGAAACCCGAAATCATTCCATTGACGTGACCTTATACATTTAAAATTTAAATTGTGGCTTGTAAATAAACCATGAATTTATCCATCTTAAACTATTAATTACACCTGCATTTTCAATAATTTAGATATCGAATATAGATACAATATTTTCCAAAAAAAAAAATCCTTTTTATATTCTGGTTACTTCTTTTGGGTTCACAAAATTGATTTTTTTAGTAAAAAAATAAGTAAAGCCAATCCCTTTCATTAAATCATCAACATTATATCCTTTAAAATTTGAGAATTCAATGTTTTAAATTACATAAATTTAAGATCCTTGTCTACTGATGCGATAATATTGTCTCCGACAAGAAACATATTCACTTTAAATTGAGTTTCATTTAATAAGCCTAGCATTTAGGACGCGACATACCAAAAAAAAAAAAAAATTATAACAAAAAAGGATTTTCTTGACAGATTAGAAATAACTAACAAATATCCAAATAAAAAAAAAAATTATTTTAAAATGAATCTTGTCTGTTGTTGTCAATTCTGGGATGCTTTTAATTTTTTTTTTAGGTATATTACAATTGTTAGAGTCTATAACATTTAAAAAAATTTGTAGGCAGGTATATGCTATTTCAATAATAATGAACTATTTCAGCTACTGTTTTAAAGATTCTTATCGCTGTTAAAAAGATTCGTTCGTTTTTTTTTGTTATTGGAATGTAGGATTACTTTTATGATTGAATAACCAAAAAAATTACAAATTCTGTGGTTAATTTGTTAAGGATTGACATTTTATGATTTCGGTTATTGTCTCAGTACTGTTGTGGGGGTCGAATATGATTTTTTTTTTGTATATTTTCTTTAAAAAAGAATTGATTATGTAATTTTATTTTGTTAGACATCAGATAAAATGCTTTTAACGAGGGTGTGTAAGAGTTGTATTGCACTTCACGAAGATTTGCCTTGATCTATAATGGAAGTGGTTTTTTTCTCCTAATTGTTTTACCGACAATAAATTTATTTGATTGTATGGAAATTTATCCAAAGGTAGGGCATCAGATTTCGATAAATTTTGACTGTGAAATATTTATATTTGATTTTCTTCATTAATAAGAAACCTTGTGTTCGGATCCTTTACAAAATTTATTAGGCGAAAAACGAGGCTCTAAAAATATGTCACGTAAATGTGTAGAAAAATAATGATGGACTCAAAAAACACTCACGATTTATACACTCAGGTCTTTAATTAGACTTATTTCACACAATCTAATGCCTTCAGTATATTAATAACTTGCATATAGCATTCACATTTCTAAATTCGTTTGACAGTGCAGTGCATTAACGCCAAGAGCATTATGACCCTTAAGGTTGAGAATCAACGCCCAAATTTAATTCGTGCAAAAATGCCATTTTACAAAAATTGCCAACTTTTACAAATTTACTAATGTCTTATTGGAAGAGAATATCAAAAATTCAATTTATTTTATTGCTGCTGTAGAAGGACAGTCATTACACGCAGGACCAAAACAATGTATCGAAAGATGTAACATCATAATAAAATGTTAAACCGAGAAAATGGACAACGAAACCATCTCCATTTCTAAATTTCTAAATCAAATAATCCAACAAATTTATTTTCATAAAAATTCTTTTTATAATAATGATTTGGAAACCTCGGATCCGGATGGTTATGTTATTGATTATTCATGTTCGTGTAAAGGGAATTAACGTCCGAATGGCTTTATGACCCTTATGGGTTAGAATTAGCACCCGATTAGAATTAGCATGAACTCCACCAAGTTTGTCATCGCAAAACTCAACTGTAATTTATTCATGAAATAATAACCGGAGACATTCAAATCACAGGTGCATCATAAGACCGAGCAGTGCGGTACATAAAATTTATGATTGTTTCTCAGTTTCATTTCCGATATCTAGACAAATATTAACAAAAAAAAAAAAGAATTTGAACTTCCCATCCTTTTTGACGTAGTATAAATAAATAAAATTCATGTTTATAATAATTAGATGTTTCCAATCTCTAAATTTGTTTGGTATTTTAACTATAATATTATTCTTGGCTTTCTGTTTCGTAAAACTTTAAGTTGAAATATTTGTAACAGAAAATCTGTAAGGAAAAATCTTGTTTATTATTTTTTGACAATTTTTTTTTTGTTTGAAATCCTTTTTCTACATCCTTTTCCTACATCATCCACATACGATATATTGCTAAAAACAGATTGGTTCTTTATTTATGTACAATGGACCATTGTTTGTTTCAAAACTTTGAGTTTTATAAAGTAAACAAGTTTTTCCATTATATTTGTCCTTTTTTTCCAAAAGCAAAAAAAAATAAAATATATAAAATAAATAAAAATCAAGTCATTCTGATAAAAAAAAAGGTTCGTGTCATATTTATTGTAACAAAAGCTATTTTATCCCAATATAGAAATGGCTTCTTGTTGTACTAACATATATGGAAAAAAAAAGTTTTTCAAAGAAAAAAAATAATTTTCAGGAAAAGAAAAGGCGCAAAAGTGGAAAATCTATGTTTATATATGTATGTTGTATCACATACATAAACATATATTTTTTATAACCGAAAAATAAGCTTCCCTTTTTATGTTTTCTTGTCGTCCTGCTAGGTTTGGTTATTTTTTTTTTTGATATTTTTTCTATTGTGAAAGTATCATTTTATTATGTTTATCATGTTTCCTTTTTTTGTTGTAATCTTTTCACTCTGTATTTCGAAGAGTATGAATTGTGGAAGAGTACGAATTGTAAATTTGTATTTAATATCTTGTATTAATTAAATTCGTTCTAAAACTAAGAAACAAAAACATAAAATTGCAAAGTAAAATTAGTGTCTATATAATTAACAAATTCAGAGGAATTCCAACGATGACCGATAACGCGACAACCTTTAAAACTTAATAATCCTAGATTGTAACTATTTAAAAGTTAAGTTTTATAGGAATTTAAATAAATATGAAGTTAGATTGCCATTGGCTGATGAAACACATAAAACTGAACCCATACCAGTAGGAAAACGGACAGTGAAGATATTTTTTATAGTGTTATACTGTAATTGTCAGATCAGTCTAAAATTTTATGGCATCATGCATCAATTAAATTACAAAATAAAATGGTTAATTATAAGGGAAATTCTGCGCAGGACTTACGGAGGGGTCTGCATAGAAGGAGATTGAAGGTAAAAATTCAACGAAGAATTGTACGAGTTACATGATGACATGGACATAATCAAACGTATACATATACAGCGGCTACGCTGGCTAGGCCATGTTGTCCGGATGAATGAGAATGCTTCAGAAAAATTGAGCTTGAATCCAACCCGGAGGGAAAAGACGAAGAGGAAGATTCAGCTTAAGATGGAAAGACGAGGTCACTAATGACGTCTCGAAGCTTCGCACAAACAATTGGAGAGAAGAGGCACTGGATCGCGACCGGTGGAAAACTGTTCTAAACAGCGTCCCAGCGGTCTGTAACGTCAGGAAAGTAAGTATAATGAAATTACTGCACAAATGTTCAGAAAATGTTTCAAAGAGAAGTAAAGAAAAATTCAGATTTAAAGAAATTTAAAATTTGAAATTTTCATTCCAACGCAGACCATTTAAAACTGATTACTTAAATTTAAATTATAATTTTCAAAATCATTTAATTACACATTAAATACGCAGTCTTAATCATACTTTTAATCTTATCAAAATATTTGTTCATATAAAAATAAACTTAGAATCTCACCATTTCCATAATAATCAAAAGGATTAACTTTAATCCTTTGATATCATTTTCTATATACGTCATATATTTTCATCAGTAAATTGTAATCCTAAAATTTTGTAAATATACTAAAAATAATTTAATATTCTTTTGACAAATGATTTTCTCACTTAATTGAAAATTACAATAAAACAAAATGTTAAATGATTTTATTAAAATTACTTAAGATAACAATTTATGTATATTAAATTTACCATTATAATAAAAAATAATTATTCTCATAAGATAATATCCATACAATTAACATAACTATTTTAAGTTGTTCTATTACAAATACATTACGTATTAAAATATTCTAAATGAAAGCCAAAAAATTCAAAATCTACACTTAAGTCCTGAATGACAAATGAAATGTCTTTAAATAGTGATTCGACCCCAATTTGAAATTAATGTTTATAGCTATCGTTTTTATATATAATACATCATCCCTTCTACAACAAAAGAAATTGCTCCTTTGGTTTTGTAACAATAATAAAAAAAAGAATGAAACACTTTTTATATAGAGATTCAATTACTTAAAATGTCCTTTTTTTAGAAAATAAGAAATTAGCATATAATTCTTGAAAATGAGATTTTGTATATTTTGCGTAGGCTTTTATATGTAAAGTTTTCTATTTAACAGACAAAATAATTGATGTCCTTTATGTTTTTCATGGTAAAGTTACATGGTATATACGTATGGTAAAAATTATTAGCTATTGTTTGTAGAGAATTAATAACTTTATTATAGTTTCTTGTGTGATGTATGATGTAAATAAAATAATTGTTTTTTTTTCTATGTATTCTATCTGATCCTTATAAGTGTTAAATTGTTATAAAATATATTTATTATTATGTTTAAAAAGGAACTCCTCTCTAAAATAGAGATAAATATTCCATATAAATATATGCTTAACAAGAAAATGTGGTTTTTGAGTAATGTTTTAAATTCATTTTTTGATCAGTCTAAGGATAAAATTATACAAAGTTAAATTGTGTTGAACAATGAATAAATAATTAAACTAACATTGAAAAAAGGACTTTACATAACTGAAAATTTGTAACTTTTTATGTTGTTTTCTCAATCAGTTTTACGGTTTTATCGTTCGGAAATTTTTCAGATCTATTACGAATAATAATTCTTTAAATTTTATATAATTTGAATTTTTGTAATAGATTTTATTACTTTTAAAAAATTGAATTTCATTAATTTATTTAGACTTTAACTTCCTATGCATTGAAATTGAATTAACTGATGAAACTAAAATGTTATTATAAACGTGTGACATATCCGGATTCGACTTTGGAAAATTAAAAATACTTTTCGATTCAAAAATATTAAAAAAAAGTTAAATTATTAATTGTTAGTTATCAGGAGAACGTAGAGGGTTCTTAAAAGCAAAAAAGTAAAATTGGAGTTCTAATGCACCTGAAAGGTTCCGATTGGAGATAACAATTAAAAATTAAGCAAAAATATTAGAATAACTTAAAAAAAATATGAAAAAATCTTAAGAAAACGTTAAGAAAATATTTAAAAATATAAAATATTTAATATAATTAATTTACCTGTTAAGTTGATTCAAAATGGCTGAATATCTAAATCTTGAATTAATTTAACACAACCGAACCGCACTTTTTTTTATTTTCACTTCATATAAAATTATAATTTTATAATTTTCATTATTTTAATTAATAATAATTTAGAAATAATATATTTTTTTATAATTAACACTATTTAATTTCATTTTAAATTTTAAATTTGATTTATACACGAAAAAATCACCATATAAAAATTTTAAACTTAAATGAACTTTGATGAAAGCTCAGAATATTTAAGACTTTTTATAATTTTTTTGATTAATAATTAACTTAAAACATTTATTTTAAAATATTTAGACGTTTTTAGCGATGTAAATAGTTAATTTTAATAATTTATTATTTAATTTTTATCACTACCAAGAACCAACACGTCTTTTCACTCCAGCAATTATACTTTTAACTAAGAAAAATAGGCGTGACTAATTAAATTGATAAATAAATCGCGCAAAAATTGACATTGTAATTTAACCCGCGAAATTTGAATTTTAAATATTAATTAAATTGTATGTAAATAAAATTTGTAATGGAAATCCTGTTTTTTAGAGATCATGAGTTCACATAAAGTAAGGATTTTAGCCAAAAATTTAAATTGTTGACAGCTAGTTAGATCATAAAATTTATGTATTTTAATTAATAAAATTTAAGAATTGCACGGGGGTTCCTTAGTACATATGACTGCTACAGAAGTACTATTATTTTTTGTTAATTACATATGAGCTGTAATACTAGAAAGGATCATCAACAATTATCCCCACATCAGGAAATGCTCCCTTCGATTGGATTGGATTGAGCGGGGAATTGCTGGGTGTTCATGTACTTAGGTAAGAATTAGGCTCGCTTGTACCCTCGTATCCATAATGTTACACATACCGCAGTGGCTAGCTGAATAGCAACTCAATCTACTGAATTTTAGAATTGGTTTTCAACTAAGAACACCTTCATTCAGTTTATACATTTTCTTATTTTCTCATTTTATCTAAAAAGGATCATTTGAAACATAAAAAAACGAACTGAGTAATACACTTTTCTATATCTAATCAACAATAGGAAGTACAGTAATATCTGTTAAATTTGTGATGGTGACAGATGGTTATAAACACTATTTATAAAATGCTAAAGGTATTCACAAAAAATAGAATTACTTCTTTAGCAGTCTTTAGTACTCAAGACCGCTCTTTTAATTGTCAAATTTTATTGAATAATAACTTGTCATAAAGCATACACATAACTTATACGTATAACTAATTGTCAACAATTTAAATTTTTGGAATTAAGTCTTTATTTTATTTGAACTCATGATCTCTAAAAAACAAGATTTCCATTACAAATTTTATTTACATACAATTTAAATTAATATTTGATATTTTAAAATTCAAATTTCGCGGGTTAAATTACAATGTCAATTTTTGCGCGATTTATTTATCAATTTAATTAGTCACGCCTATTTTTCTTAGTTAAAAGTATAATTGCTGGAGTGAAAAGACGTGTTGGTTCTTGGTAGTGATAAAAATTAAATAATAAATTATTAAAATTAACTATTTACATCGCTAAAAACGTCTAAATATTTTAAAATAAATGTTTTAAGTTAATTATTAATCAAAAAAATTATAAAAAGTCTTAAATATTCTGAGCTTTCATCAAAGTTCATTTAAGTTTAAAATTTTTATATGGTGATTTTTTCGTGTATAAATCAAATTTAAAATTTAAAATGAAATTAAATAGTGTTAATTATAAAAAAATATATTATTTCTAAATTATTATTAATTAAAATAATGAAAATTATAAAATTATAATTTTATATGAAGTGAAAATAAAAAAAAGTGCGGTTCGGTTGTGTTAAATTAATTCAAGATTTAGATATTCAGCCATTTTGAATCAACTTAACAGGTAAATTAATTATATTAAATATTTTATATTTTTCAATATTTTCTTTATGTTTTCTTTAGATTTTTTCATATATTTTTTAATTTTTCTAATATTTTTGCCAAATTTTTAATTCATAAAGCCTAAATTTTAGTTTTAAGAATCCTCTACGATCTGCTGATAACTAATAATTTAATATTTTACGATTTTTTTATTTTTAAATTTTCATCAATGCATTTGACATAATCGTCACTTATTTATGGAGCTCTAGGTATAAAATTACAATGCTCTTAAGGGCAGTACGATTCTATTTCTTGTTTTATTCATATTAATTAATGATTTATTGATATAAATAATTTCCAGAATCGAATCCGAGTATGTCAACTGTTCAGACACTTATTTATGTTAGTATTATTTTCTAGGGGGCACTGATAAAGTGATTATTATAACAAACATTATGTAAGTTATATAAATAGAAGATAATTTTAATTAAATTATAGTACAACGATTACTAAAATTTTGGTCCATCTGCAATTAAAGAACATTGAAGTAATTTAAAAAAATTAAGTTTTCTTAATTTACAAAGTTGAAGAACTCTTAAATTATTATTATTATATTAATGGTTTTTTAACCATGAAATTAAAATTTTATTTCATTAATAATTTAAATTAAATTCGCAAATTCTAAAAGTTTTATTCAATTTAAATATTGAACTTTCTTCATAATAAGGAATTTTAAATCTGACAATAATGTATCAGGACCTTAAAATGGTTTTTCAGATCTAGTACGAATAATTATTCTTTATATAATTTGAATTTTTGTAATAGATTTTATCACTTTTAAAAAATTGAGTCCAAATGAATCTCATTAATTGATCTATAGGCTTTTACTTGCTATATGAGGAATATACACATGAAACATCTAATTATTATTAAAGAATATGTTAATATAGTTGTCACCCTGGCTAACATTAGTTATTATTCTTCCAAATTTAAAACAGCTCTTCATTTCTAATAAGAAAATCATTATCAGATATGCATAAATCTTACTGGGTCAATGGTCAACAACTCCACATTCAAAAATATTTCGGAAAATTTGATATTAATAGATAATTTTAAAATTTATATAGATAACTTTCTGACATTGCATTGAATACATAATTTTATATATTTAACCAAAGTGTTATACATGTAATTTATGTAACAAAAGCAATTCGACATGGTTAATTGAATTAGAAGGTTGAGAAAGGTAATTATATTTAAATTATAGTTTCTATGACAAGCCACAACTTGTATAAAGAATTAAGTAATTGTAAATATTTCATTTAACAATCAAGAATTAACAATTTGTCATTGTTTCAGCAAAATTTTTAGGTTCCTGGTTTTTGGGATAACAGTTTTACTAGATTAGTTTACAACAGGTTACAAAATATTAGATTATTCCCACTGTTTTAAAGCTGATTCAGTTGTTCCAACTATTTTTATATAGTAGATCTTACTATTTTTCATTGTTACAACAATTTTTCATATATTTTTCTATTGTTCGAACCGTTTTTCGGTTGTTACAGATTACACAATTTTTTGCTTGTTAAATGTTACACCATTTTTCGCATGTTGATGTTGGTAGGTTTGAGAAAGGTTTGATGTTACTGTTTTTCAGTTAGAAAATAAGTTTACCATTTTTAAAGCAATCATACCAGATGCAAACTGTCTACGATGACAAGATCCTGTTCAGTTATCATAAGAATGTTAATGGTTTAATAATAATGAAAATTGAAAGAACTCACGGCTTAAGTAATAAATTCTTAAGCGGCTAAGTTAACTTTACCGAATGTCGCTTAATTTAAATGCCGAATTTGACAGTGTTTGTCAATCGACTTCAAAGTAATCAATTTCATTTAAATTAATCTACATTTTCTGGTTGTAACTTTCTGAATAAACATTCAAAATATTTAAAGTTCTTTAATGGACAAGTTTTATTACGTGGAAGATATTATCGGTGCACACTACAAGGATAATTTTATCTTTTCTTTCATTTATAAAATTGGAAATACAAAAAAGTTTTCTTTAACAAATTTTTGTACAAACCAATAAACAAGATTCTAAAATTCTAGACAATAATTACATTTTGATTTTGGGGTTATGTGTTATAATTGTGTTTACATATGTGAACCAAAATGTTTACATGTTTGCTAGTTGAGGTTATGTTTTCGTAACATTTAATACAAGTTTTTCAAATAGAAAATATCACAAAAATTTATAAGAAAATTAACATTTTTTTCAATATTTATTTTAAAATTAAAATAAATATTATTTCATATGAGAAAAAAACTAATGAAGTTTTACAAATAAAAATTAAATAAATGAAATTATTGAAATGAAATTCAAATATAAATAACATTTTCTACCTGTTCATAAAAAATATTTGAATACGTTAATTTTCAAATACCTTTTACCCAATTAAATAATTTTGTAAAAAGGAATTTTCAAACAAATTATATAGAGCTGTTTAGTTGGGTCCATTTATAATAATATATAAAAAAAGGTTCTTGAAATATTACGTTTACAGAATAATCGATGTTATGAAAGTGACAGACAACACCTACAAAAACATTCCCATTTTTAATTTTGTTATTTGGTATTTATGGGATATAAGTAATTTTTTGTATGATGATTTCAAAAATTTTCAATTCAAGTAATTTTTTTTTTTTTTGTTATATACAAGGACGAAAAAGGAAATCATTCATTACTCATCTTTTCAGTTGGTGGTCTTTTATTGAATAGTATTTTTGTATTTACGTACCTACTTACAATTTCATTATTATATTAGGTTTTATATTTCTTAATCCTTGGTGGATGGAATGTGTGAATGAAAATTCACTGATTAATTTATAATTTAATTTTTATTTTTATGAATGAATTTTATAATAACATTTTTTTATTTACTTTTTATAATAATACGTATATAAAACGTAAGCTGTACTGTATATGATAATAAAGGACTTTTGTTAAAGAAAAATTTATGTTTTCTATATTTTTTTTAATACTTAGAGGTTTTTTTTTGTTAAAATATTTATGAATTTATAAGTATCTATCTCAATTCATAAAATTTGTTTAAAAATTCTAGCTATTTCAATTTTTCGTATAATCTTGTAAGAAACAGTAGAGTTTTTTTACGTATTCAGATCTTAGAAGTTAATTTCCAACAAAACTAGTGAAATTTTTCAAATATTTCATTAAAATTTATCTATTTTTAGAATTTAACTAATAATTATTTTATATATTTATAATTATTAAATTGGCCGGATCAGTATTGGCTTGTCGTTCGCGCAATTTCATTGCACATGGGAAATTTGATTTTAAATCTTAAAACAATCACAGAAAATTAAAAATGGTGTCATAAAATATTATAATTGCATCAAAAAGTAAGCTTATTTATTGGCTTTCTTAATCTGACTATACTTTAGGTTCCCGACCCAATTAATTAAATTATTATTGCTTATTTAGAACAGAATGGAGTTGTCGTATAATAATCACAAAATCGCATGTGTTTCGTAAACCTTTTCACTAATAAACTTTTACTCGACTATACTAAAGTCATTTATATTATCTTAGTCATACTTCAGGTTGTCATGAGATAACCTGGCTATTAGTTAAAAAGATTATAGCTTTTTTATATCTAAAAATTCCGTTTCGTAAATATAACTCAATTTATATGTAGATTACCCGGGGGGTTCGGTTTATATACACTAATTTTCGAACAATTGACAATCACAACAATTTACTTTTATTTTGAGCAAGAGTCACTCCATAGAGTAATGGGTTCTATTTGAGGGCAATAGGATTAAAAATGTTGCTGAGTTTTAATAATTAATTTTATGGTAACTGGTAACATTTGTACGACAAATCACTAGTCCTATAAGCGCTAAAAGTAAGGCAAAAAATATTAAAATTCAAGTTTTTTTTTTAAAAGAGGATGCTTAAAAACCTTTAGTGCACCAATTAGGTTAAAATGAAATATTTGGCGTAAGCCGATGAAATTGTGCTATTATTTAATTTCGATATAACAATTTCTTCTCGATTCTAATTTGTAGTTTCTTGAATGCTGACTAACAGATTTGTTTTTATTTAAATTAGGGTATTTTAAACCATTAATTTTAATTTAATGAGAATGTGAATTACTTTGAAAAACTATAAAAAAAATATGTGAATTATTCGTCCTTATTTTTAATTACAAAACTGGACAAAACATAATTATTATGAAAAGATCTAACTATTTTATTTGAACATTATATTTAATATCACTTACTTACTGTAAGGATATTGTAATCATTCTACTTTTAAAAATTCAGTAATATAAAATTTAAAATCATTTATATTCGTTTTACAGAATTTTTTTTTATTATTATTTTTAAAGTATCTACTTAAATTAGAATGAATTTCCAGTTGATTTCTAAAATTTCATTTTTATGATCATTTCCATTTTATATATAAAATAAAAAGTAAATAAAACAAACAAAAAAAATATCTGGTAATAAGAAAGATTTCCATAATTTAAGTGACTTATTAACCAAAAATTTATATGATAAAAAAAGAAATCCAAAAAATTTCAAATTTAGTCAAATCACTTTTTTTTTTTTTTTCAAATTTGCATTACTGATGAAATCATGTGTGATGAAGAAAATTTATTTAAGACAATTTCATCATCAAGGACCAAAACGAGATCATCTTAGCATTTCATTATGTCCTTAAATAAATAACGAAGGAAATAAAATTCATTTCCATATTTAAAATTGTAATTTTCTTTCTTCATTTCTTGTTACTTTCTCTAAATAAACCATAAAAAACGCTTTGACATTTTTGTAATAAGTTTGCTTCTTCTGATGATAATAAAAGATCTCAAATTACTTAAAAAATATTTGGAAGAAAAAATAACAATAATAAATTTTAAAAGGGGAATTTTTAAGTAAAAAACATTAAAATTGATTTAATCTAAAATTGGATTTTAAAATTAGTTTCCTTCTTCCTTATTGATCTCAGTGGGGTTTCAGAGTTTTCTTTAAAAATCATAAATATCTTATTTAATTTTATTTATGTTTTTCTTCTATTTTTTTCAATTTTATAATATTTTACAAGAATTTTAAAGAAATATTTTGACACGTGTTATTCTTGTATAAAAATCGAAAATAAGATAATTTCATTAGGAAACAAATCTTGTTTTTTGTAATTATTATAGTCAAATTATATAGGATGAAGGACAAGAATAACATCCTTTTTTTTGAAAAACAGTAAATTTTAATTATTTTAACATATATTTAAACATTATTTATATGATATATTAAGTAAAATTCAGTGCTCTAATATGAAAAACAAAATAAATACATAACAAATTTATTTAGTTTATCAGTATCGAAGTCTTGAATACATTTCATCATTTATTTTACTTATTAACTTAATTTTATACTAATTACACTTCTAAATATACGAAAAAAGAAAAATTTTAAGGAACATTTTATTAATTTTAATTTTTTTTTTAATATTTTATGACAATTGGATAAAAATTTATAATAAATTAAACTTAAAAATAAATAAATATAATTTTTTAGAATAAATTTCGGTTTAATTCGTTTTTATACATAAATCATAACAAATTCGAAGATTTTTCAATTGTAAAAATATAATTTTTTTGAAATTCAGCAAATCGTATTAATAAATTTTCTAATAGTCCCAAAAAAAATAATTAATTGACACTATTTTAATTACAATTACTTCAAGTTTGTGTCATAATTATAAAATTTAGCTATTTTTCGTTGTAATAACCTCAAAGAGGTTTCGTGATATTTGATTTAATCTAAAATTAGAACTACAAATTTATATGGATTACTTCAAGTTTGTAATTTAATTGCAATGAGCTAATGGCTTTTAATAGTGAAATATTTGAATTTGCAGTCAGCAAATAGTAATCACAATTACATATTTCAAATTTTATTACTATACCATTTTAGTTTCAAAATGAGAATAGTGAATTTCTGTTATTAAGAATACTTGACAATTTTCTTGAGAGTTCTCTTGAATTGGGTTAAACTTTGCACTATAGGGTCCAAGTCTGAGTATCATGTTTTCACAAAATTCCTGCTCCTGCAAAACTTCTTAAATTTTACTGTGTCAAGGTGCATTGTCAATTAACATAACAACTGGTTCATTATGTCTAACCATTTACTTACTTTTCTCATTTTAATTTTAACAATTCTCATATTGAAATTTACTATTCCACTTTGACATTTACTATTTTCATTTTGAGATTTACTATTCTCATTTTGAAACTAAAATGGTATAGTACTCAGTAAACTTATAGCAACATTAATGTCTTGGTTTACAGTTGAACTCGGGACTTAATTCATCACTACGCCAAAATGACCCATAATACAAATTCTTCAAGATTAAATAGAGATTCATTCAACAATTTCACTGATATTTCCTCAACAAAATATCATAATTTTCTGGTTCAAGATCGATCCATTTTCTATTTTGAAGATAAACTTTTAATTTTACCCTAAATCTAAACGTCGCTGCTTAAATAAATTAAATTTTTATAAATAATTTCTTTAAAAGTTTTATTCTTTTCATTTTATACAATTTATTACAGTAGACAACAAATATTATTATTTCTACCCAGCACTGTTTCCAAATAAATTGAAAAACCTCATTCATAATAATAATATATATTATCATTTGGGTCCAATATTGATTTATAATTCATATTTTTTATTGTAACATGAAAAATTGGATATCGTTATGCAAATATACATAATACCTGAACATCTTAACAAAGACAACGAATTATTAAAAATAAAAAAGTAACAACATATAAAATATCTGAAAACATAATATACTCTTCAAAGGATACCGTCAATCGTTTCTCATATTTATTGATCGGAATAATCTATAAAAATTTTATTTAACGATTTTCTTATCGATTTGAACATAAAAAAAAATAAAAAATTATTAAAACATAATATTTGCGATATATATAAATTTTTACAATTTTTTGTTGTCATGAAAACTTAGTAAGTCGCACAAAGCCCAGACATAAAAGTGGACGCCGAGTGATCATGACATTGTCGTTTTGCTTATACAATATTTCACTATAGCCCAGGAAACTTCCCAGGAGGTCTGCTATTTGTTCGATTCAAAATTATTATTATTAAAAAAAAAAAACTCAAAACAAAAACGACATTAGAACAGAATTTTACGACAAGAAAACATGATGTCGCCAATTTCTTCGTGTGTAATATATTTATAATTTCCAAATTGAAAAAGAGTTTATTTTTTATTATTTTATTTCAATTTTCATTTTTTATATGGTTATTTGTAATGGGAATGATCGGTTTGTGCAATAGTTTGTATTAAAATTTTTGAAAAAAGGATCAAAAATAATCTAACTCCTAAATTTGAAAAAACTGTACTTCAACAATAATTATGTAATTCCAAATAATTTATTATGGAAAATTGTAAAATTCTGATAAAAATTACACAAATAAAATGTTTATTCAAAATAATTACACATAAAATGTTTAAGTTAATCTATAGTTTAATATATTTAATTCAATAATTATGATACCAGCAGCGCTATTCAACCTTTGACTCAACTATATGGAAATCATACAGCAAACAAAATCACTTAAGAAACTTTCATCATCAGTTCATAATAATTGAATGCCAATAATCAATTTTAAATTTTTAAAACGTTCCAAAATTTTTATCTTAAGCAGTTGTGACTAATTCTATGAACGAAACATCAGAGCTCAAATCACTACGGATTTTAAATCCGGCATACTGACAAACTGCAATTAGTACGAGAAAATGGCAAAAAATTAATTTTTTTCAAAAATTTCTATTGCATTTTTCGGGCACTAGATGGCGTTTGCGGGTAAAATGACATAATTATTCGGAGTCCTGTCCTGACGCCATAAAGTACTGTTGTGTAATGACGTCATTTTAAAAGCTCGGACCTCTTTTTTGGTCCGAGCCAAAAGTACAACCATATTTCATTCAAATATAGATAAACAAACTCTCTCTCGTTAGGATTCTTTTCGCCTATCATTTAGTTTCTTACCGGAACACTGATTTGATATTAAGGACTATTGAAGATTAGATAATCAATTATTAAATTACTAAATTAATAATTTTGCATTACCTTAACAAGCACTAAACAATTGTACAACTTGTAGCACGCAAACTTCGCGTTTTGCACCACTGTCTCTAAAACTATTTAAAAATTGAACAAAACCGCAAAGAAAACCAAAATATTAACAATGTTTTTTCCGGTTTGTTAAATGTCACACTGGACATATGTGCTTATAAGGATATTATTATGATTCTATTAATATTTAAATATTTTATTATTGATTTTGATAACTCATAATGAACCTATATAAAAATTTAGTAATTCAGAGTAATGCAGGATATTATTTCATATAACAAACAGGAATATTTTTATCCAATACAAAATTATAATATTTATAACCACAATTCTATTTATTTCACGTTTTTTTTTTGGTTATGCTCATTTTTGGACACTAATCTTAAACACATGTTTGCGATTAAACCAAAATCGAAACCACACGCACCAAAATTTCCCATAATATTCGAAAAATGTTGAAAAATATTTTTAATATCTTTATTAGTTGACATAAACATAAAATCAATGTTTATGCTGATATATTGTATTATTATTTAAATACATAAAAAGGATTTTTGTGGTGAATATTTTTGATGGTATCATAAGTTAAATATCCTTGTTTAACAGTATTGGAATGAACGTGAAAATATTTTTGTATAATTATTAATCCTTATTAAAAGTAAACATTTAATTTTGTTATTTTACTTAAATTGAAATTATTTTTTTTTGGATTAACTATTCGTTAAAAAAAAAGTTTTAACGAACAGGTAATTTTTAATCGGATTTGTTCTTTAAAGTCATATAATTAGAGAAACTAAATATTTAATATGTACTGGTAAAGGGATTAAATTTAATAGTGTTTTAGTGAAGGTATATGACAATTTCGTTAATAATAATTAACTAAATTTACAAATAATAAGTAAAAATTTTTAGGATAAACCTTTTTCAGGTCAGGGGAAATAACAATTTTATGATAAACATTCTCATTTACACAAAAATATTGAAATTTTTTATATTGACGAATATTGATAATTCTAAAATTAGTTTTATTATTTAGTAAATATTAAAATTATCAAAGGATTAACACAATTTTTGATGATAATTTTCCATATTAATAAACATTCGGAATCTTCATCACATTTACAACACCAAATTTAGTATTACGAACACGAACGTAATTTAGATCATTCATTGGAATTGAATAACAAATACGATATTGGAGAACGTAACAACGCACCTTTGGAAACTCCATCCTCGTAAAATAAACACAATTGATGATTTTAGGAAAATGTTCCATAACATAACAAAATTTCGTGTAGTATTGTAAATAAAATTCAAAAAAAATTTACGAAATATACTTCAATCCGTTGAACTAATTGTACTTTACATGTTCCATTTAAAAGCATCCTAACATTTGCTTATGTGAATATCAATCTTCGATATTCAATTTTAGAGTAATGGGAAAATTTTTTTTATTTAAATATTCCATTATAAAATCAATTTCCTTCAAAAACACTGGACGTCAATAATAATATTTCATATTTAATATTTTCGGTCTTACTGGTATGAGAAAAACATAAATTCAAATTGTCCTTAATACATTTTCCTCACATTTAGAATTCATGTTCACTTTTAAATTCATGAATCTGATTTTTTTTTTTTTTTTAATATTTATCGAAAATTTCTTTTGTCCTTTTTTCAATAAAATGAAAGTTTTTTTTTTGTATTTCGATATAAAATATGTAAAAGGAAGAAAGAAAAAAATAATATTGAATTTTAATAAACATCAGATAGACAGGATGAAAAGTAAAAATTATTGTGTTGTTTGTTGTTGTCTACATTCTTTAGGGGAAAGTGCTTATAAATGAAATAAAAGCATAACACATCCTTTGGAGCAGTCTCTCGCTTATAAGAAAAATGTACCTAAAGAATCACCCTGAAGGCTAATATGACAAACATGTAATCCTCTCTGACATCATCTATACATATTTATTTTTTAACAGACATAATTTTTTTATTTTTACCAAAATACAGTTAAAGTTATACCATAATTCTCTAAGGACCGATATAATATTGGATGGTATCCACACCATCATCCGTTTTCTATATATAATATTTGAAAGATTTATATTGAAAAAAAAAATGAATTTGGGGAGGAAAATCTGCCAAATTACCGATGAATAAAAAATTTGACAGTTTGATAAAAAAAAAAAAAACATATTTATTTTTGGCAATGGAAATACACAATTTTATATATTTATGAAAATGTATTTTTTTTTTACTTAGATATACCTTTACAATCAAAGTATATCGTTCTCTTAAGAATATTTTCCCCAAAAAATCAAACAAAAAATCAAAAAAGGATGATGATTTGTAAAAAGGGTTTTTTACTTTCTGTCTGTCAATATTAAATAAATAATTTATTTTTGATATGTTTCAAAAAAGAATAACAGAATTTTTTTTAATAATAAATAAAATATTGATTCGAAATATTGAAATATGAAACTTTTTAGACGTAGCTTTTTGAAAACGCCCCCTTAATAAACTTTGAGCTTATGGTGATGTATTTGACCACTAAATATTAACAATTATTCGCCTTTCATTGAAAAGCGTGAAGGAACTATAATTAAACGATGACAATGCTAATTTAAAAATCATTCACTGACTGGCGAATATTAGTCCTTGGAGTTAATGTGAATTTAAGGAAATAAATCACAATTTAAAATAGAAAATTTTAATCAAACTTAATAATAAAATTTAAATATTCAAAAAAGTTGTTGATTAGCACAAATAAACATTTTACATCAAGGCCCAAACGTAATGTGGGCGCAAAACTTTAGCGCAAATTTTGAAAATTGTTCAACATATGGAAATCAATGAAAGCAAACACAATGCTAGCGGTCACCGCTAAGGAAAAAAAGCTACAGCCAAGATTGAACAATGTTTTAAATTTGGCTGACATTTTTCATAGTGACATTTTAAATAAATAATAAAAATTTCACGGAAAAAATATAATAATATAATAAAATATAATTTTGTCAGCCACCGCCACCGCCACCGCCATCATTGCGTTTGTACTGGATTTGTCTTGGCAGGGGAAAAAAAATCTACAGCTACCGCTAAAGGCTTGCGCTCACATTACGATTGGGCTTTTAAATTCAAAATTAAATATGTAATTTGTTTAAAACAATTTTACAAGTTTCCTTTAATTCAAAAAATATGATATTTATTTTTTCAATAGTCAAATTTATGATCCCGATACAAAATATTTGTATTTTAATAGTATGGTTTTTGGGATTGTAAATATTTCAATTTATAAATTGCAAAAATAAAGTTTATAGCTAATACCAATAAAGCCGGGTTAGCTATAATTATTCCCAATATTAAGGAACAAATGCACACATTTCCCAAACTTTTATCTAATTGGATATAACTTTTAATATTAATTTTAATTACTACAAGTTTTATTACTATTTAATAGTTCATTTTAAAGTATATTAAAAGATCATTTCAAAACTTGTAAATCTCACTATATTAAAAAAAATCATTTCTCAATCTGACATCAAAAATTTATAGTCAAAATAATCGTAAATATTTGACTGAATTAATATTTAAATGTCAAAATGTATTTCATTTTTTTTCTTCAAAATTTAAATTATTTTAAATATTGTGGCGCCATTAATAGCTTTACAAACAATTTATTATAAATTTCCTATTTATCTAATCTAACAACTAATTAAATTTTATATTAATTACAGTTGAACTTTCTCGAAATACAAAACTAAAAGAAAATAAATTATCATAAAATATAATTTTCAATATAATCAATGACAATTTTTCTGTTGATGTTTTAAAATCATTAAATTGATTTATTAATAAATGTCCAAAAAATTCAGCTTATCGTAAAAGTCAAAATGAAATTAATTGTATTTTTCTTAGCTTGTTTATTTAAATAAAATAATATTGAAAATAAATAAAAAAAGAATTGATTTTTTTATGTAAATTCGATATTATTTTAGTAGCGGATAGAAATAGTTAGATAACGTCAGAAATCAAATTATATCACATTAATGAGACAACAGCATAGAATTTGAAAATGAAATTGTTTAACAATATTGAAGTAAAGTTTTTTGAAGTCTACCGATAATTTAGTTCTATAAAATATTTAATCGGTTAATTTAAATTGAATAATTTTCTTAAATTCAAGTATTAATTTAAAGGTCATGCTTTGTACTGTTTTTAATAGTTTAAGAAATGAATTTATATCCGGTAAGAAAATTATGATTTCTCAATTTTTAATTTTGGTTTTTGAGAACAGCTGCTATTATCATCAAATGAAACACATAAATTAAATTTGGCTACAAAGTTAACAAGAATTGAGTTCATTATGCTGAGTTGTAAGAAGACCGAAGATTCTTGCAAGTTTTAAAATCCAATTAAATGTGATACAATTAAGTATACAAATTGTGTTAGATCTGGTGAGAAATATTCATAAATGAATTTAACCAATATTTTAGCATTATGAAGCCTATGGAAATTAGCGAATTGGTGAATTCGAAAAACACTAGTTCTTTATAAAACAGTGATAAACAATTAGAGTAACTTTTATATTCAAATGTAACTTATACTTATCATCGAACTTCACTTTCAAACTTCACTTTTATCGAACTTCACTTTCAATTTTAAATGAAACAGATTAGAAATTCAATGAAATTCAATAATTCTTGTGATCACCAAATTCAAATATCTTCAAATATAACCAATTGATTGATGATTGGCTAGGATTCATGAATTTAGACCAAAGTAAAGCACATTGTACCATTCGAAATTCATCATGTTATATATGCTGTGATAGTTGGCTGGAGCTTACAACACTTTTGATCGAAACAGAGAATTGCTTTCCAAACCTGAACCTAAACATCTGCATCACAAATGCATGAAACAGGGTCAGTGG
This sequence comes from Rhamphomyia laevipes, assembly GCA_963920725.1. Lineage (NCBI taxonomy): Eukaryota > Metazoa > Arthropoda > Insecta > Diptera > Empididae > Rhamphomyia > Rhamphomyia laevipes. The sequence continues at coordinate 3,562,905 of OY987255.1, read as the reverse complement.
TAAAACAAGTTTTCAATTATTTCGCGTTCATCTCCGCATCCTGTACATAATTTAAACTTCGGAGCTCTGTATCTTAAAAGCATTATACCTCACCATTGAGTGAGGTCGCTAGATATATACCGAAATTTTGCTATATCTTGTAAGTATTTCTAGATGACTAATTTCGCTCGGTACTCCGAACAATCTTCTATTTTATTTAATTAGCCCAGATTGTTTTCTACAATCATAAAATATCCAAATTTATATAATTTTACACTAATAAATCGAAATTTTTATTATTTGTTTATTTACAATTCTATTTCAGTATTCTATATAAAAATATATGCTCTCAAAACACATTATTCTCGTCCCACAATAATTCATTTAACAGTTTGATTATTGTAACCAAATAATTGACCTTAAATAACCAACACATCATTTCTATTAACTATGGTTAAAACTAACTAAATACCATTTAATAATTCGATTTCCTTTTTATTGTATATAACAAAATACGTATCCGAATTTACACATTAAAATTGTTTATGATCAAAACTGAAAATACAAAAATTAATAGAATTTAGAAGATATTCATCCCTTTCAGTAAAAGATTGACATATCATTATATTAATACACAAATAGGATATTCCAGTTTGTCCTTTATATACAAAAATCATTATAAAACTATGGTATCGTCATAATAATATGCTCGAGCTAAATATATTTTCCTGACTTATATTAAAAAGTTAACCTAAATTTCTGATAAATGATTTTTAAGGATAAGATTTTATACTCTCTAAAACGATATTATTGTATTTATTATTCACATCTCTCAAGAATCTCCGCAAAAAAACAACAACATATTTTTCCTTTATTTTCACATATAAATATTTTGTTTCTATAAATATAGTGTGATAAATGTGTAAAGCCATCAGGATGGACCCAACGGGTGGTCTACAAAATGACAAATGTAACCATTATTGAATTTCTGGTGCTTAATAAAACATAATATTTATATATCTATATATATATAACATACAATTCATCCTGATGAGATAAATTGTTTAGAAGATACTCCCCTCCGGTGCGTACAGAAACGCACACATTTAAATTTTTATATTTTTTGGTAAATTGAAAGACAAACGCAATATAAATGAAATATAAAATAGACCTAATGTTTATTCTCAATTGAAATTGTAACGAAAACAAATCAATTGTTTTGCGTATATGAGAGAAATGTCCTTTTTTTTTTTAAAATACAAAATAAAAAAAATCAGTCCTTTTCTGTTCAAGTTTGGTAATAATGATTTTATAAATTTGTTATGAATACGAATTTTATTATATTATTTATTTCTTGCATACTATACTCAAGTATAAGGACCAGAACAGATGTTACATTTGCAAAAAAAAAAAATGAAATGAAATCATAACGTACAGCTAAAAATGATGTCTAATTTTTAAAACCCCCAGCATGAATACATAAAAATTTATTTTTGGTATCACCTTTAACATCATTTAATGAAAATATCTTAATATTTTCAATTAGGAACATCATTTAGACGTAATCGATAAAATTGACGTTTTGAATTTGTATTATTATTGTGGTATTATTTAGGATATTTATTTGATTTATAATTTAGGCTGATTTTTTGGTCAAGGGAAAATTTTGGATAAAATAGACTTACATGCTACGATGAAGAAAATATTATGCGAAATATATTATGGGAACATCAGAGAAATATAATTTCTATAAATAAGTTTAAATCATTTCTTGATGCTAGAATTAATAGAAGGTAACCGCTTCGATCACGAAGAGGCATCGATATCGAGGCCATATCGAGTCATCGATATGGCCACGAGGAATGAATAAAGATCATAAGAGTTTTATTGTCTCTAAACAGGAAAAAACTTTGCTAATTTAGGCGATAGTTTATTGGACGTAAACTATGCTGTAATGCATTCGGTATTGAGTTCAATTTCCGAAGGAGGCCTCCAGATCACTCTAAATTAACTCAGCTTTAAATGAGTATCTCGTTAATAAAATTTGGAATATGATCAGTGAAAAAGGTAAAACTAATAATTAGATTAATAACTAACTCTGCTTACTGATAGAAAAAGTGAAGTGAGTTGTTCTCAATCTTTGTACAGTATTGCAGGACATTGAAATTATGAAGAACTTAAGGTTCATGCTTTGTGGAGACTGTTTAAGTATATTTGCACCACAAGACTTATAATATTTTGAATATTAGTATTAGCATATTGAAATGTGTGCGAAGAATTAAATAAAATCCTAAGATTCACAAAGAAAATCGAATCGATTAATATTGTTTGTAGCTATCAATGTGTAATTGTTAGAGGTACCTTTGGCTCTAATGTTAGCGTAGGTAGTTTTTAGTGAGATTAATAGAAAACTATTAATGAACGGCTCTTATTTTAATAAATTTTCATTTTTCATTCAAGGACACTGTAAATATTTTCCTTAGGCAATTTTAATTAAAACATTTTTTTTTTTCAAAAAAAATGAAATTAAAATGTCGCTCAATTTTTTGTTTTTCTCATAAACATTTAAAATCCTTAAAAATATATTTTAGGCATTATGTTTACACATAAAACATTTTGATCCTTAAAAAATTTATATAATCACTCAAATTAAAATTAGGATTATCCGACAGCAAGTCATATTGTCACGATTTCACTAATACATATATCTTTATTTTTTTTTTAGTTAATGTTCTTGTATAATGTTTTTCTAGTTGCTGGTATCAATTTTTTTTTGGTTTGTTTGTTTCTGCTCTAATATTAAAATGGGTGAAACCTTTTCCATGTTCTTAAAAATGCTTACAATTTAAATGTTATATACCTAAAACCATTGTGAATTTTATAATATTATAGTAAACACCAGTAAGAAATTGATTTTTTTTTTGTTTTTATAATTCGTTAAATGTCAAAGGATTTTTGCTATTAAAGGACATTTAAATCCTTCAGTTTTTTTTTTGCTTTCTATTGTACGTTTTTTAGTTATATACTTCGAATTAAGCAAGGATATTTGTTTTTATTTTGTTGAGTATAATATTAATAAAAAACAGAAATAAAAAAACAGGAGCGACAATTTATTTAAAATGACGTGGTTTGTTATGAGCTTAAAACATGAATTAATTAGATAAATTTTTTGTTTTTTTATATATAAAAGGTTAAAATTAAATTCAGAGAAATTTTATTTATAGAATTTTATAATTATTTATATTGAAATATTTTCGTAAGGAATAAATTTAAATAAATCCTTTTTTTGTTACGAATTGCACGGATTTTCGGTTTTGGTATTATAACCAAAAGAAAATAATGAGTTTTTTTTTTTGGGTTAAATTGATATTTAAGATTATACAAAGCGAAATTTTGTTGTAATTAAGTTGTAATATTTATAATTGTTGTAAAAAATATTTGAAAGAAATGTTAAATATTAATAATAATAATTTTGTTAATAGAAATTATGAGAAAATTATGGTAATTATTATTGTTTTTTGCAAACTAGAGAATCAGCTTTAATATAAATGTTAGTAATTAAAATGTGTAGCACAGAGCTCAAATAATGGATCATTTATAATAATTAATTTGGTCCCACAAAACCGAAAACTTAATAAAACTTTCAGATCTCTAGATGATTAGAAATGCATTTTTATATAGTTCGGTTTCATTTATATGAAAACCTCGTTGAAATGTTATTGGTATATGAAATATATCACGAAATGAAGCTGAATTTAATTAAAATTGAACATAATACTGAGGACATATTGAAATCCATTGTTTAATAACTTCTGGTATTAGTTAAATTATGGAAATTTTCATTATTTCATAACTCCTCGTAATATTTTTAAAAATATTTCAAAACTCCTCGTCAATTATGGTATAGTTTTACTGAAGTAATGAAATTAAGGCTCGCTTTACAAAAAAAAAATACTTAGAATTATTCCTAAATTTTAATGAAGTCTGCAAATCTTTAAATAACATTTAAAATTAAGAGTTGTTTAATTGAGAAATGTTTATTAATTCCATTAATAAACTTAATATTTCTTGATGAATTAATTGAAATTTTAATCATTACTTAATACTTACTCTTTCCAATGCCACAATTTATAAAACTTTATTCTTATATTTAATTGGTTTGTTAAAATACAATCATTACATGATAAATTAACGAATATCTTTATAAAATAACAAAAATGAAATTTCCCATAAGGAAATAAATTCTTCTACAATTCGTCTAATAATTTATTTGATACCAAAACAAGAAGAAAGGAAATTGTAATGATTCTTAATCGTTATAGATGAGTTTGTTATGTTGTTTTCGAATCTTGAATCTATTCTTAAAGGCATTTCTCATTCATTAATCTATATATAATATTGTGAATCCCTTATTCTTTATTTATTCCTTAAGGATATCTAAAAGGAAGGATATTTATACTCATATTATTTATTTATATTTATTTTATTATTATGTAATGTTTAACTAAAAGTCCCAAAAGATTTTTTATTTTATTATTTATATTATAACTTAAATAATACAGAAATAAAAATACGGAAATTTGTTGTTTTGTATATGATAATGTATAAAGGTGTGCCATAAATAAGGATAACAATGAATGCAGTATTAAATATTTGGTTAAAAGTCCTTTAAGGGACAATACGAATGACATTAAACAAGTATACAAATGTACGAACAAGAATTTTTTTTTTTAAATAAATAGATTCATCATAAAGTTTGTGTCTTTCATCATCGGTGGTCCATAATTTTATGAAATTCTTTAATTTCAGTCTGCCACACATAATAAATTCCCTGATGAGAATTAGGATGTGTACGAAAAAAAGATATTAGTAGGATTTTAGTATATATGTTAAGAAATTTATATATGAATCAGTTTACTAGACCTCTATATTTATTAAATGGTTTGAAGCCTTTAAAGAAGTACAGTGTACCCTGAAAACCATAACATATTTAAAGTAATTTCTTATAACGATGAAATATTAAATAGTCTAAATATACAAATAAAAGATCATCAATTCTGTGACTCCCGGTGAGAAATAGTAGAATTACTAGCATACTAATGGCATGTGGGTCTTGTTCACAACAATTTTTTTCGTCCTTTTTTTCAATCTTTATTTTTCTTGTTTCATTTTGTTTCTTTCAATATTTATATCCAAGTGTGATTTGATGTCGGATATGGATATAATTTACTGTAAGTATTTAACTCTAAATCAGGCATAATAATATTGAATAGCCCAGCAGGGCAGAATTGATTTTAGTTGTGTTTAATGAATATTTGCCAATTGACTTTAAAAGAGCACAGGATTTTTTAGGATTTTTTTTTTATATTTTAAACTGCTTTAGAGAAGATGTTTATTATTTATTTTATAATTGAAAAATCAGATTGATATATATCAGTAATTCTTGTAGCAATAGAAATTTATAATTTACTTCTTGCTAATAGTTTACCAATACGAATACCCAGAGGACAAACGACAAAATAATTAATTTAATTTCATAATTATGCAAGGTTTATTTAATCGAGTTTTGATAGTATGAAAACACTCCGATTATTCATCGACAAATAACTTTTTAATGCGATAATATGTTTCATCTCATTAGATATACGTTTTCTGAAAATTTTCCGAATTGCATTTACTTTTACAACTTATTGGAAACAGCAGAACACTACAAATTTACATTCAAATCTTAATGCGAATTGCATATCGCATTTACGCTTACTCAGATATTAGGTGATCACAAAACTCTTGCTGGGTACTGATGATTGAAAAGATACATCACAATTTAAAGAGTTTTCGAAACGATTAGTCATGCTACGTAAATGTAAAGATAAAATAAGGAAAACACCTTATTAATTAGTTAAATTTCCGAATAGTTAATTATCCAAACTTGGATTTTTTAATATATCTGAACATCTCATAACATTTCTAAATCATATCTTCAAGAAAGATTCATGAACGCTTTATGATTCAACTATATTTATAAAATTCAGATCCTGAAAATTTCTATTGCTGTCTTAAAATTCGATAATTTATGATTTAAAGTTTCATAATATTATTATTATTTTTATGTAGTAAAAAGTTCAATTTTATCATGAACATAATGTTCAAAACATAAAATCTATGCTAATACCCGTGAATGTAAAACTAATTCTTTAACATGAATCTCATATAATAGTATTGTTACTTAACGTAGCGGTTAAAAATCAAAGTCCATTCAAATATAAAGTAAACAAGATATTTAAATACTCTTTCAACATTAATGGAACAATAATTAAGCTAAAATGCATGAAAGAATAATTATCTATAATCAAACAATTGATCAATACAATAAGAAATTTCATTACATGGCCACTTGAAAGCCTCCAAAATTTAAGTATCTTTTATTATTATTGAAATACCAATTCTTTTTACAATATTAAATTATTAAACTTTCTCTATCCAAATACATACAATAATCAATGCCGCCTTTGATAACCAGAAAATATAATAATCCTGAGGTAATGCATAGAAGTAGTAGAAATATCATTTTTGATGGTATTTCAATAATAATTTAATAATTAAATGAATTAAAGCTTATTGAAGATACGCTTATTAATATTATGTGAATCAAAATATGTAATAGTTTTTGAAAAAAAAAAAATTATGTTGAAAAATGATTAATAGAAAATCACTTTATATATCATCATAACAATTTTTATGATATTGAATATTGGAACGAAGAGGTCATCAATGCTGTGAAACAAATGAGATGACCTCAATGATAATAAATTTTTTTATCTTGTTATTATATTTGAAAAACAATGTTCGATTTCAAAAGCAGTGGTAAATAATATTCAAAAGAAAGAAATTTACGTAGAATGGCTAAATAAGCAGGACAATTACAAATAGTATATGAATTTATTCAAGTGCTTTATGTAGTTTTAGAGTTAATTAAGAAACAAAATATATGAAAATGTAACTCCTAATTTATGATACACTTCAGATTCGAAACCTTTAAGAATTTAAATTCAGATAATTTCAAGATGTATTGAAAACTTGTATGCATATTCGCCAGATGTCCGATTTTTTTAACGAATAACTGAAATTTCAGTATTAATTTACTAACATTTATGATGACTGCGATCACTTACGAAGGTATCAGTAATGCATAAAAATTAATTTACACAATATTCAAAATTAAATTGCCGATAGTATAATTATTTCGGACGATCGATGTCGCTACAGGTTAAAATTTACTTAAAATATTTGTTTTATATTCTAGACATTTATAGAGAGAAAAATATACAAATACAACTACTGTCAAATTTCATTCATAAAAGTCAATTTCTTACATAAAATTACTGCACAGTAATTCTGATGCTCTACATTATTCATATTATATTTTTTAATGTAAATTTTAATGTATTACGAAATAATTTCGTAAAATAGTAACAATTGAATGAACTCTGTAATCTAAAGTAAGGACTACAATGCACTGATTAGTTCAGATTCGATTCAAATCGAACATTAGCCAATCGAATGGTAGATTGATAACATTAGTAATCGATTACAATCGTTTAAATTATATCTAATATTTTTGAAACTGTCAAATTTCATTCCAGTTAGTTCAGTTTGGATATGCAAAATTTCAATCGTTCCAAACTCTTTCGGCTCAATTCGTTTCGATTCGATTTGAATTGGATCTATGTTTTCGATTTTCCATACAAAATATTTGAAGACTTCAAATTTGATTGGTTCTGAACTGATCGATACTATGTCGCTCAAGCTTTTTGAAAAATATTTATTTCTTAGCTTTCAATTTGGTATGAAAAGTAATAAAACTATGTAATTAGAAAAAGTTTGTTTTTACTATATTTTCTAATAAATATTTCGTTGTAATAAAATCATGTTTGCCAGCAATAATAAGAACAATAGTGAAGCATATTATTGCATAGAACATTTTCATAATTTAACATTCATTTATCTTATCTTTTTTTTTTGCGATTATATTACATTTACAACATATTTCCTAAACTGTGTTACATTTTACATATTTTACTTTCATGGTTTTGAAGATGGCGCCAGACCACCTTAGATTACATTAATTGTTCTTTCGGTACCATTCTTGTAAAATATCTTATATACTGAAAAAATGTAAAGTAATCAAAAAAATATACAATGTGCAGAAGCCAACAAGCTATGAGTCTCAAAAATGTAACTAGTTTTTACATTGTTTATAATAATGGAGATTTAATACTCTCTAAAAACACTGAATAATATGAGTTTATATATTTTTTTTATTCATTGTATTTTCGGTTAACAAAGTCATGCTCTTAATAATAATCACGTGTTGATGTTGTAAAATTTATGTCTGGCGACGAACATTTTTAAAACTATTTTAAAAAAAAAAAATATTATGCAAACTTTGCAATTGATATGAAAATTAAAAAAAAAAATACTTTATGTTAAAACATAAAAAACAATTTAACAAAATTTCAAATTCTATTTATTAAAATAAAAAAATCTTACAAAACACGAAAATATTCAAATATTTGTGAACGGATTAGTTTCGGTGTCACATAGCTTCCGCGTGTAATTAAATATAATTCCGGTAAAATTTCCAAGAATTAAATTTTCCCATAATAGAAAATTCTGACCCAATGCTATAATTACAGTAATACAATCTACAATTTCAATTATAATCAACAATTCTATTTTACATATTAAAAAAAAACGAAATTCTGTAATTAAATATAATAATATTAAATTTTGTGGGTGTCAGAATGCATCAAAGATAATTAAATAATTGCAATTAAAGCATTCCTCAAACTTAAAATGATTTGAAATTTGGTTTCATATTGAAAAAAAAAAAAAATCGAGTCTATTTTAAAATTAATTAAAAATTGATTACGTTAAATTTAGATTGATTTGGTAGTGTGTCGACTGTAGAGCATTTCAGTTGCTAAGTCTAGAATTTTTTGCAATTATATTCAAAGCATGTCAAAATCATATCTCGGCCAATATTATTAGTTAAGTAAAATTTCAAATTTCATTAATTTGAATGACTTTATTTTGCTCATCCAAAATTAAATTTTAAATTATTTTGTCCTAATTACATAATTTCATTTTTCCATAGTGTTTTCTATAATTCTATATTAAAAATATTTAATATTTATATTTTATGTTAATATTTATATTTTATGCTTAAAAATATGAGTAGATTATATTAAATAATATATAAAAATTAGATTGGAAACGGAAATGTGGGGTTATTTATGTAATGCAAATAATTGTTTTGTTTCATAATTATATTTTCAATAATTTTATAAATACATATTATAAATAGAAATAAAATATTTTCATAAGCTAGATATATAGAAATCTTTTCATTTCAATCATTTTTTGTATGTAAAATGAAAATTTCATTTTAATTAATTTTGATACACTAGTAGAAAATTATATAAAATATTTATAACTTTAATTATTTTTTACTATTTTATGCTGCAAACACTGTCGCCGTTGCTGTTGTACCGCTACAGCTTTGAAAGAGTTGAAACATAATATATAAATACGCCGCTTGACGGTCCTGCTTTATATTCCGGAAAAGTACGATTGATTTTTCGCTCTGCCGTTTTGGAAATGTCAAATAATTTTATAAACTTATAAACTATTTTTCTTTTGACATGATATTTCTACGTTTTAACATACTTTTTACATTTGAAAGTGACAGCTGAAAAGGTGCGAGTATGCCCAGCGCAAGCATATTTATCTTCTTTCCCTCACTATAAAGTAAATGTTAATTTTTTTTGACAATATTTGATTTTACTAAAACTTGTCTATGACAACATTATAATTTTTTATATGAAACTGAGAATACGTTAAATAATTAATGTAATGTAATGTAATTCGTTCAATCAATCTAGTTCGGATTCGGGTACTGATTCATATTCTTCGGTAAGTCATACGCTGTATATCATAAATAAATAAAACATTCTAAACATGTTCGCGTCATCAGTATCACCTATCACGTATTGCCGCAATTTCCAGAAGCATTATGCTTAATGTTACAAAAGCTTACTTGAGGCTGCTCAAAACACAACCCGACATAGGCTGCTCAAAACATAACCCCAGTAGCGTTACTACTACAAGTTTGGTCATTCCAGACTTCACTAGTCAAACGGGAGGGATATTGATTCAAAAGCCTAATTTATTGGTGCTGATGGTGTTGCTGGTTCTGGTGCTGGTATCAGAACAGTATTCGGTTCTCTAATTATTGGTCATGCTAGGAATCTATCACTTAAACAACAATTGTTCTCATATGTCATTTTGGGATCCGAAGCTATGGGTTTTAGCTGTTATTCGCTTTCTAAAGTGTTACAGAATTAAAGAAAACCCAATTACACAAAAAAGTTACGGTCATGTCATAAAGTTTACGCTAACGAGTATCTTTGATTGGAAATTCTGTTTTGTTCTATAGAAATTTTCAATTTATTTTTCCAAGTGTTTAGTACTTAAACAAAATATACATACAACAATTAAAATATGTAAACCACTATCGAAATGCATTATAATTTTACAATTCAGATTTATAATTGTGTTATACATTTTTTTATATATTTCGTTAAACTAATATTACTTTAGTTGGCATGGTAGTAACAGATTCAGCTCTCATTGAATTTTATTTTACAATCATCAAAATAAAAATAATTTTAATTTAGTATGAACATTTTAACTAGCAGTCGCGAATCTTATGTTGTTTACTGAATAGGAAATAATTTGATATCTAAAGAATTTTAGTCTTTTAATGTTTTGTTATGCTTTCAGCATATTTCATAGCTTTTATTATATTTGGACCACACACAATTAGAAAAAAAAAGAATAAAAAATTGTTTAGCACGTAATTTAATCATTTCGAAAAAAAAAAAAAAAAAATTGAAATTTATTTGTTTTAAGTTTATTAGAATTTAATTTTTTTTTATAATGTAATTATGTAATAGGCTAATTGGAAGGAATATTAAATAATGTATTAAAATCATTTCTTCGGGATAGAATGATTTTAATATCACAGAACAAATAGTTTTTTTCATTCAGAAATAATATTTTCTTATATATAAAATTATTACTATTGCTGAAATTATTTTAATATTGTATAGAGAAGTGGCACTCCATCTTTTGTGGCCTTTGAAACCCTTCTAACTGATAGTATAATTCTAGAAACTTTAATTTTGGAAAAATTCCAGGAAGTATAAAACAATTTTATCTAACAACATTTTAAATGAGCCTTTTTGAGGTAGATAACTCTCCTGACTCTATCAGATCAAGATATTCAATTACAAAATATTGTTACAGTTTAGAGTCCGCGGGGTAATGGGTTCAAATTGAAACCTAATATTCGGAATATATTATTTTCAATGTGGATGCAAACATGGATTTTGAGGGATTCATATTTTATAAATTGAGAAAATTCCGACCGATTTTATTAAATATTGGTTTCCATAAAATTTTCTCCCGGAAACTTCCGTCAAATTTACTCAAACGGAGGATCTGTTTGACGACAACTGGACAAGAGACCGAAAATCGATGTGAATTGATCACACACTCCGAAATGGTAAAAATAATATTACACGGTATGAAATATTGAATGAAACCCTCTTGCTCAAGAATAACGATGTATAAAAAAGGTACCTCAAACTCTGGGTAAAAATTGGCTCAAGTTGAAAAATATTTCCAAAAATGGAAATTAGTGAACGACCTATGCCTCACAAGCGGATCTATCAATTGAACTACTTGATTCTATTTTCTACCTCATTGAAATGTATTAAAAATGTTATATAACTTTAACAAGAGAATCGTGTCTCAAAAACTGAAATTAATATCGTCTCAGTTTACAAAGTTTCATTTAAAATTCTAATTTCGTTTTACCGATTTTTTTTTTTTTTATAAAAATATAACAACCAAATTTGAAGACACATTGTCGCCATGCCACTACCAATAAAAATTTATGTCTTCCCACACATTTAATATTCTAATTTGGACATAAATATAGAATCTAAATTATTCCCGTGAGTTTATCAGAGGGAATTTAATATCAAATATTTTTAAGTTACCTCAAGTTTGGAAAAAAAGATTTTTTTTGTTTTGAAATTCGGTATAACAACACAAAATTTATGGCTTTTACATTATTAAACCATTGTGAAGTAGAGACAATAATCACAGATCGAATTGAATACTAAACAGTTTTTAATTATTGTTTTTAGGGTGTTTGGAATTCCTTACGATTCAATAGCTACAACAACAACAAAAAACAACCTCAAAATTGACAGTCTGTTTTAAAACAAAAGGTTATTTTGACTTTGGAATTGTTTATATAGGCTCCCACTATAAACATAAGAATTTAATATTGGTAGGACTCGTTTTTGGTTCATTTCAAACCCAGACAAAAATGAAACAATTTCAATTTCTTGCATTGTTGTTTATAAACATAAAGTTTTGTATCACCTTTTTTTTTAAACTATCTTTTTTTTTGTTTTGGTTTTGGGTGGCTTATTTATAACCAAATTTTCAAAATTGCGTGTTTCATCGTTTTTTCAATTTAAATTTCATTTTTAAAAAAAATCATTTCTTTTTTTTTTTCAGAGTTGTTGCCGACAATTTATACCTACATAGTTTCGTAGCTACCGGATCAAGAAGAGAATCTTCTGAATTGAATATTTTATTGTTTGTAGATTTAATAGACTAGATAAAAGTTTTTTTTTGTTGTTCTTCGGGTGTGGAATTTTGATTTGGCCAAATTTTTTTTTTGTTTAAATTTCAATTTTTATTGTTTTTCTGTCATCGTTCTCGATTAGGCCACCTTGGAGTTTCTATAATATGTTTCGAATAAAAAAAATTGCTTATCAGAGATGGAATATCAGGTGTAAAAAATTCTAATTTTGTTTTTATAAATGCAATTTTCACATTTTAGAGATGAACGTTTTGAAAAAAAAAATTGTTTTAAATTTACTGTGAAGGTCATTTTTATATTTTTTTTTTTTTACTGATGCTTTCCAAAATTCCTTGCGTAAGTTAGTGCAATCCGAGGCCTTAGTCTTCGTTTCAGTAGAAAGTTTTGATCAGTAAAATCGGATCTGAGAACGGTGAGATAAATTCCCCAAACTATTTTAACTCTGGTTCCAAATTTGACCTCATCAATTTGTTTGAATAAGTATTGTTTTCGTTTCCGTATCAAGTGGCCAGCGCGAGGAATTTTGATGATCACTTGCTCATGTGGTCTATGTAGTTGAAATACTAGATTAGTTGCGAATGGATTTGATATCGGTCAGTACCTACCTAGTAATGAGCCAATCTAACCACCATATTCATGTTACATTTATAAATATGTATTAATAATGTTTTCAAAAATTTATATTGATTATTCAATGACAGTTTTAATATCCTGTTAATTAACATAAATTTAATTCTATCGGCTTTCAGAATTAATCACACATCACGTACGAATCGTAATTATATTATTTATAGTCCGGTGCTGTTTGTACTATTATATGACTATCATCGGTAATTGGTAGTTAATAAAACAACTTTTAAACTCTTCTGTGTGCATTTTTTTATTACAGAATGATTGAAAACTAGCTAATCTTTCTAGAATTTCTTTGACAAGTAATATATTAAGTAATTAAAACTGGAGTGAAATGTTTCAATTACTTCGAAAGTATGTAAATTATACGAATTAATAAAATTCTAGTAAATGAACTATAAAAACTATAATAATGTTCGATGTTACCAATATTAAGAAGCGATTTGGCTCTAGTTACAGACTTCGTGGCTTCTATGTCACGAATTTACGAATTTACCAATACAATTTACTAATAGCTCCTTTCTTTCTTAACAAATTTCGGAACATTTACCTTCACTTAAATAATTATAATAATCAATTCTCAAACGAGTGAGAAACAATTAAAAAGTTACATAATAAAAAATTATATTTAAAATTTATTAAATTAAATTATGAAATAATATTTTTCTTTTTTAATCAATTTCAACAAAAAAAAAAAACAATTTATTTCTTTATAATACCTATAAAAAATAAATATATATTCAATTTTAAAAAGAAAATTGTAAAAAAGAAAATTTATGATATTGGCAGCATGTGTTAAAAATTGTTTTTAAACTCTTTTTCTAATAATATTTTTATGTTTATAAATAGATTTTCTATAATATAAAAAAAGGGTTTAAAATTTTACAATTTCAAAAATTTTACAATTTAACAAAAGTAAAAATAAAAAAAAAAAGCAAATTGAAAATTATTAAGTGCCAAATAACACGACAACTTACTGCTTACAGAAACACTGGTTACAGGGTGTTAAAATATATAGTAGCCCTTGTTATTATTAAAATATATCTCTCACTCTTCAAGCACTGCAGTATTTCAATATTGTAGAATGTTTCATTTCTGTATAATTGAAGCTATAACATAAATTTTATAAGAAATCTTGTGCTTTCAATAACTTTACAATAAAAAACTTGAAATACAAATTTTAAGGAGTGGAACCATATAAAGTTTAAAATTATAATTGGCCACCGCAATAAAAATTTGAATTTGTAGCACAATTTAGAATAAAATTCGGTGTTATTTTAAGTTTTTTTTTGTTAACTATAGAAATTCAGTATTGTAAAAATATAATGTGACTTTGAAAGTTTGAAGGAAATTAGATTTTCAGTCAGCAGTAGTTGCTTAAACATATTTAGTATTTGAAGTATACAAAGTATTCTAATTGAGATATTAATATTGTGTTGACTAGTTTACATTGACAAGTATTCAAATTAAGTTGAGAAGTTTATGGATTTGCCTTTTAAATTGTGTTCAATCTTGTTTTCAATAAATTTGTAATCAATTTGTCAAAAATTTAAAGTTTTTGCAGTTGAATTTGTAAATTTATTGATGCTGGCTATTTAATTGAAATTAATGGGAATATTACTGCCTCTTTATCCCTCAAATTAGATAACTAATTTATATTCCAAAAACTAGTAGTAATCGTATGACACTAATATAATTCAAGAAGGTAAAGCTGAATTTAGACAGGGATGCTGCTATAGAGATCCCAAATTTGGCATTAAGTTTAATAATGTTTTTTCCGATTAATATACATATTAAACTGTAACCGGTTAATTGACGGAACTCTATCCGGTTAATTGACGAAATACTAGGTCTATTGTATTTCGTCAATTAACCGGATAGAGTTCAATAAGAATATTAATCAGAAAAAGAGGTGCTGATGTTCAGTCTGCCGTAGCGGTTGAGTGATATTTTGTGATGCATTAGGTTCGGAAGTATTACTTGAGACTGAGGTATATCTATGTCGCTTTAAGTTGACTTAGCTTTAACAGAGTACGAGTGATGCCAACCAATTTAACTTAAAAAACTTCAAAAATAGGGAAAAAAATCTTCAAATGAAGATTTTTCAAAATCTGAAATCTGTCTGAGTATTTGAAACCTTCAAAATGAAGAAATCAAATATTAAATCTTCAAATTACTCTTTTTTTTAAAAAAAAAATGCAAGGATATAAATTTATATTTAATATATGTATTTATTAATAAAAAAACAAAAACAAAAACAATATCACGCCTTCATGGCTAGGAACAAAAATTTTATATATAAAAAAAAAATTATGTATCAATTGAAGTATTACATCAATTAATTATAATCAATAATAACGTCGTCATCGGAATCAGAATCACTATCATTATTTATAAGAATATCGTCGGCACTCTCATTAATATTCTTTTGGTAATACATATTTTTATTGAAAAATGAGTAAAAATCTTCATTTTTGGTCAGGTTATAGCAGTTTTCTTTTTTATTTTTTAAGTAGTCTTTTGTAAATAAAATTCCAGCCAATGTATCGGGATTTAAACGATTTCTGTTTTTTGTTTTATTTAAATTAATTTTAGAGAAAATTCTTTCAACGTTAGCCGTTGAGATAGGCACTGTTAAAATTGTCATTATAAAAAATCTTAATTTTGGGAAACAAAAGCTGCCATCTACTATTTTTAAATTCAATATTTTTCCCCAAAATTCTTCAATAGGTGTATCAATTTTGAGCTCCATTGCTTCAAACTCTAGCAAACGTACTTGCCTCCACTCATTATCAAATAACTGAATATCTGCAACTTTAATTAATTTTGGAAAAAGTAATACTAGTTTTGCTATCGAAAAACTTTTTTTTTCAATAATTTCTTTTGGCGATATTAGTTCTATATTTTTCAGAAAGTCATTGTTAACGTCAAATTTCCGCAATAATTCATTGCATAAAACAATATAAAACTTTAAACAATTTTGTTTAAATTCTTTTTTTGAAAGTTCAGGTATAGATGGATTTTCTAATAAAATAGCAACTTCTCCACCAAAATAAATGTCTTCAATTGGTTTTATACATTCTCGATGATTTTCCAAATAAATTTTTTTATGTAATAATAAATCTATATATTCTTCTTTTATAAAAAAATCAAATATATATTTATATAAACGACGAACTTCGTAATTTAGAAGATGAACTTGAGGAGCTTCGCTCTGAAATAATCTATTTAGCTTATTTATTTCGCCCAATATAAATTTTAAAAATGTGAGATACATTTCGAATTGTGGATTATTTAATTTTTCAATAATTCGTTTGGTAGAATCGAATTTTTCTACATCTTCGTGGATAAAAAATAGTTTTAATACGTCCAATCTACTAAGAATACGAATAACAGCAGCTTCTACAGACAGCCACCTAGTTTGACATGGATGAAGCAATCTTTGTGGTTTTAATTCCAACAAAATTTGAAGATTTGAATATAATTCTATTCTTTTTGGACTATTTTGAATTGAATTGTAAATATCACGAACTCCACTTTCTACATAATCGGGTAATTGATAACATGCTTTATTTGCACAAATTGCAAATGAGTGGCAACTGCATTTAAATATAATTAGATCAGGACAATCTTCTTTCAGCTTTGTAGCTACAGATCTATTTGAGCCAGTCATAACATTAGCTCCATCGGCAGCAAATCCAATAAGCTTTTTTTTGTAATTTATTTTATGGTTTTTGAAGATTTCAATTATTTTGTCGTAAATACCATCAGCATCACATTGAATTACTGGCTCCAAAGCAAAAAAAAAATCTTTTATTTTAAAGTTTTCTTCAATTCTCACAACTAAACTTAAAAGTTTTGTTGTAGAAATATCAGTGCTTTCATCAGCGCAAAGTGAAAAGTGTTTTATGTTCATTAAATTTATTAAGTGTTTTAATTGTGTTTGGCCAATTACATTTTTCACAATTGCTGTGGTTTTGGTTCTACCAGTAGAAATTTTTTCAGCAATTTTACAATTTTGAAAAGTATTTTTAATTAAAGGAACTAAATGGTCCATTGCCGCAAATTGTAAATTGTGCTCTGCACAAAAAGCAGCTAATCTTATTTCAGCCAAAGTAATTTTCTTGCTTAAGCCAGTAATAATATTTTTGCTTTCCATATGCATAACTATTGCATTTTTATTTTGCATATGTTTTTTCGATTTTTCATGAGCTACTAAATCTTTTTTTCCTCCAGTGGCTTTTAATACCGTGTTACAAGCTTTGCAAAATGGTAGATTATTCGCTCCTCGTACTAACCACTTTTCAAAACTTTTGTCATCTTCCCAATTTAAGTTGAAAGTCCTCCGTTTTTTCTTTTGTTCCTATATAAATTCAAATAATTAAATTAAATTTGTATGGAAAATATTCAGAGGTATGTACGTGATACGTACATGATTGGACTCGGACTGCGATGAAGATGATAATAATTCATTTTCATTTTCAACTATTTCATAACCTGTATTTTCATTTCTCACAGTTTCAGTATTTCCTAAAATTGAATTATGATTAAAATTACCTTTACAATAATTTCGAAATTAAATTAACGTAATTTTTTTATTACGAAAAAACTTACTTTTTTTATTTGGAATAGGTTTAAAAAATCTTTCCATTGCGAACTGAAACTGAATTACAAATTGCAAGCAACGAAGCAACGCAAAAAAAAATTTAAAATCAAACTGATTGAAATTGACAACTTGTCAGTGGAATTTACCCAATAAGCAAATCATACTACATTTTCCATCGCATTCAACATTAAGAAAAAAAAGAAAGTTGGAGTGAATGAAAATTATAATGGAAAGATTATATAGTAAAGAATAAATAGAAGTTTGAATTTAATGAAAAATATATTTTTAAATTCTGTTTAATTTTCTGAAAATCTTCATTTTCAAGATTTTTTGTATGGACAAATGTTCTTGGTTTCAAAAACTTCCCTTGAAGATTTATCCTAAAAATTGCTTTTCAAAATCTTCAGTTTGAAGTTAAATCTTCAAGTTTGGCATCACTTGAGTACCAGTAAATTTGTGATTTTAAGATTAGAAAAAATGCTAAATATTGAGACCATTTAATGAATGAAAGCCATTAGCTTGTTGTAATTAAATGTTTCATTACTATCATGAAACTTATGGTTCGGAATTCATAGGAAATTAGTTAGGTCCAAATTACAATATGATGTTATGAAACAAAGCATAATTTGGGCTGTAGCACAATTGTAAAGAAATTTCTGTTCACTCGGATACTAAAATTTCACTTAAAATTAAAAATACTTAATTTTGGTGTAAATGGTTTAGTATAACTTGGCTGTATTTATGTATTTATTTAAAAACAATTTTCGTCTTCTAAATTTTCCCTCAACATATTTTTTACATAATATGTTTTTTATTTATAAATCTTTCTTTTAATATTTTAAAATATTTATATAAAAATATTTGTTTCCTTTTTGTTATATACCGAAATGTTGTATATAACAATCAGCAAAAAGAAGACGTGTCAGCATGAATTTATAGTCCTTTACTCTGCGTTATAGCAATAAAAGTCCATTTTCCTATTTTCACATAAATATTGTGTTATGTTTCATTTATTATGTTTATGTTTTGTAAATACATAAAATTTATTTATTTATTTTCTAAAATAACACCGAAAAAAAGAAAGGGGTTTTTAAATGCGTACTAAATAAATATTTTGCAGTGCACTTTTCTCAACATGGGGGGATGCGTTATGTGAAGAAAGGGTAAATTCTATGTATTTATACAATTTTTGAGAGGGTGATTTAATTTCTTTTTATATTCTTCTTTATTGTATAATTTAAAATTATTATAGAATTTCATTTTTAATGGGAAATTTTGAAAAATAAGAGGAGTGAATTTATAAAGAGGAAAAGTTTATTGCTTTTCCTAATTTTGGAGGTTTCCTTTTTATATCCGGAGTTTTTTTTTTCAATTTAAACAGGAATTAGTGGTTCATTTAACATTTTTGAAATAATGTTTGTAAGTATAATTTTATAATAGTAATTTTATTTGTGTTTTTAAATAAATATTAAATTATACGGAATAGAAAGTACGAGTACTTAAAAATTAGTGGTTAAATATATGGTAAAATATATTAAAAAAAAAAATTGATATTCGAATTAAATATTACTGATGAATAAATATATTAATTAAAATTATATTTATCCTTACAATCCTTACAAATAAAAATTAATTGAGAAAATTGTGAACGCTTCGATTATACCTAAATGAAAAATTAATCTTAATATTTAAAATATTAATAAATTTTGAATTTAAAAAACTTGTGGAAATAAAATTTAACTTTCGGAACTAAGTGTAGTTATTTCCTGTAAGGAATTTCAATATCTTAGGTTTTCTGTCAATCTAATTACAAAGTTTAATTCAAAGTTTACATTTATTACTTAGGTTCTTTTAAACTCTATGTCTGTTAATATTACTTCTATTAACAGACATCAGAGTAATTATAAATTCTTCAAGGGTCCTAATGAAAAAGGATAATTTATTTAATATTGGTGAAATGTAATTACAACATAGTTTCTTTAATAATAAGTTCAAGTCAAGTTATGATTAAAATTTAATTTAATTTAAATTATGCTGGAGAAGGGACACCATACTTTGGCGATTATACTCGTAAAGGATACAAAACCATGTAAATAAAATCAATTTTAAAACTTCTAAATTATTTAAATTAAAAAAAATAGGTAAAATAACTAAATTATATTTATTTCATTTCAATATTTGCGTTTTAACCAATTTTACTATCAATTTTAATTAAATTAAATATAAAAATAATAAATTTAATTTGAATTAAAAATACAAAAACCACGACTACTCACTAAAAGATAAACTTTTAAAGATTAAAAATGTAAATATTAATGAACCAAAAAAATATGTAACAAGACAACATCAACGATAACGTCAGCCTGCAATTATTTTTTTTATATTTTTACTTACTATTTCGCTATATATTTACAATGACAGAGTTTATCCTCCATACAAGCATTGAACTTACAATATGGCAGCTAAATAAAAAAATAATTTATATTTCAAAAGTTTGTATAATCAACGCTTTACTAAAATGGTCTTGTTTGACATTATACAGGGTGGACACTAAATAGTTGATATCGATGATATACCACGCTATTTTGTGGTAGTATTCGAAGCATTTGGTTCCCATTTTGAATTATAGAGACACTATCGGTAATTGGAAAAGTATGGTTTATATATGTCATTTGATTGGTAATTAAATGCACCATAAATTATGAAATTTTTCGGATTTTTATGTTTCTATAGAAACTACAATTTCGCGAAGTTGCCCATACATTTTTTTTTGTTTCGAATACTACTACAAAATTGTTTAGTTTCCCATCGATCACCTATTTATTGTCGACCCTGTATAATTTTAATTTTTTTTTGTTATGTTTTGGATTACTGAATTTTGGGTAGGAAATTCGTCAGTACTAAAATTATTTTAGAAAAAGTCCTTTTTGAAAATTACCAATTGTTCAATATTTTGGCTGATAAACGTTTTTGGAGTTATTCGATTTGCAATTTAAAAAAATTCTGAATAGGATAAATTGGTTTTTTATGTAAGCAAACAACTGTCAGACAACCAAACTTCGACATTAAATATCAAAATGTTTTTTTGTGGTATTAGTGTTGAAATGCCATTGAATTTTTAACAAAAATCCTTAATTTTGTATATAAAAAAATATACTTAAAATTTTAATTATGGATAAGAATAAAAGAGTTTTAGTAAAATTAATGGATGAAATATTTTAAATATTGATTTGCAAAAAGAACATTTTGCATATTGGTTTGTATATTATAAATATTGGCGTGAAATTTGCAACTTAATAAAATATGGACGAGGCACCAATGAAATGGATAATCAAGTCTTCATCCTTTCCATATTAACTGCCTTCTATGTTCTATTCATTTTGATTACCAAGAAAAGAATCTTTTATATTCGTACTGCATTAAATATTAACATCTTTTGAATAAATCCTTGCATTGTTGCCATAACGATAATCAATTTACTTTTAACCAATATATTTTTTTATATGATTTATCATCTTAAATAATATTTAATGAAAAATTTCTTTGAAAATCAGACAAGAATTAACTTTATAAATCAGGAAAATTTAAGTTTTCTTTCTAGAAATCACAATAATAAATAAAAAATATGAAAAACTATTTCAATTTTTTATTGACAACTTTTCGAAAATTTGGTCTGACTTGTCTCTGAATGTTTGATATTTTTGCATTTACTTTTATTTTAAATAAAATCCCCAACATAAAATCATTGTTGCAATTTTCTATTTAAAATCAAACTTTTTCTGTTCAATTTTTATTTAAATATTTTAGATCACATTTAAGTTCAGAATAATGTAAATATTTTGTATTCTATGGAAAAAAAACATAAACAAAACATAAAAAAGGATGTTCTTAGTTCAAAATAAAGATCGGGATTATTTTTTATTTTTTTCGAATTTCTTATATCACATAACAAAATTTTTGTATATCGCTAACCAATGCTACGATAAAATGGAATCGAGAAGAAAAAATCGCAAAAAAATCAACCCAATTGCACAGGACATTAAATATATAGGATTTTTTTGTTTTTTCACAACATTTCACGTCCAATTTTATTGAACGAGACAAGTAAATAGAAATGAGTTAAGTTTAACAACATTGTGTTCTTTGTACTGTGTTGTATACGTATATAAAAGGATATTAGGAAAAGAAAGGACTCCATTTAATGTCGTAGATGAATGATAAAAGTGCTCAATGCATGCATTTATTTATATTTTTTTTTTCTCAGATAAAAAACATAAAAAAGGAGGAATTACTTGAGTCCTTTTTTATCACGTAAATTTTTCTTGTCATTTTATCTATAGACAAAAAAAAATAAGGTTGGCCTGTGATATTTTGATTTTGTTGTTGTTGTTGTTGTTCCTTTATTCCTTTCTCATATTTATTGAATTTTTAGAAGATATTGATTTGAATAACATCTAAAATAAATAAATATTAAAGACAACGACTTCAAATATAAAATGTCCTTAAAACTGCCTATATATTTAAAAGATCTATAATATCGTCATTATTATTCAGATCAAACTTTTAAGATATGTTTTTGATTTTGCAACGTGATAGATTGAAAAAATATTTTATATTTTGTTTATGCGTATAGCCAGGAATGGTGATGACGACGACTATAATAATCTAGAATTAAAAAATAATCATTTACAGATTTTCAAATATCTTTGATATTCAGATCGAGTATATAAAAATATTAATAATCTTGTTTTGGCAATAAAAATAGGTAAATGAATTACTGATTTAATCAAACAGATTTCAAAATATTATCATGTATTTTTTGGGAATTTTTATCGTTAATGGCAAAACTTTAATTTCGAGTGGTACAAATTTCGAGTTGTATTAACTTGTTGAGCAGATGGAAATCAGTATTCAATTTGAGTTAAATTAATAAGCTTTTCCATGATTTATTACATGAATAATCATCGTTTAAATGTTCCGAACTATATTATAAATTTCAGTTAAATTAAGTAACAATTTCAAACTTTTTCACCAGTTTAAAAGTAGAAATTCCAAAGTTGGTTGGAAGTGGCCAAATCTCGTACCTAAACCATACGGTCCATTGTTCCCACTTACGAAACGTTTCCCATTGTACCCCTTACGAATAGTGATATTACACTTCTTTTATAAAGTTTGTCAGATTAGCAAGTTTTTCCTTGCTTACTTCTATTAAATCTCCTGCAAAATAAAAACTAAAATTTTTTAATCTCTTATTACACAGAGAAACACAATGACATAAAATATGTTCAATTGTCTTGTCATCTTCTGCGCAGCTTCTAAAAGCGGTTTTCATTGTCACTTGTCAGTCTTATAGTCGTACGACATGTTTACGTAATAGTAAATGCCTTGTAACTATTCCTGTGTACAGTCTGAGCATGGGTTTGGTCATATTCAGAATACTTCTCAATTGTTTAGCATTGGGGTTACTCCAGAACAGCTTTGTATGGAGACAACTGTTCAGCGCGACCCATAAAACTATTTTATTCTACTGAACATAGTTTATACAGTGTTTTAATCGAGTTAGCTGGGTAACTGATCTGGCAAATTGTGAGGTTGGTATTCACTGGTATTCCAAAATTAATTTCACACTTTCTGATTAGTATCAGCAGTATACCAATCACAAAGTTACAGTGTAGTAACTGCACACTTTTAGATTGTAGCAATTTCGAGATTATACAATTTTTCAAAAAATTTCATGTTTCATAATCTTCAAACTTGTCCAATGCCATTTTATTTCTACGGGTACAAAAATAAATTAAAAACTTTATGATTACCAAAAAAAATCAAAGCTAATAGAATAACTTTAAGCGTTTGTCTGGCTATATTAACAATAATATTTTGTTAATATAGCCAGGAAGTAAAAATGTTTTATTGCTTCCCACATTATGAAATATTAAAAATCCTAATTAAATTATT
The DNA here is from genome assembly GCA_963920725.1 of Rhamphomyia laevipes. Classification (NCBI taxonomy): domain Eukaryota; kingdom Metazoa; phylum Arthropoda; class Insecta; order Diptera; family Empididae; genus Rhamphomyia; species Rhamphomyia laevipes. The sequence goes on along the minus strand of OY987255.1, from coordinate 3,538,990 downwards.
CAAAAGCTTGTCTTCTTAAACAAATTATCTTAAAACTAGAATTTATGTAAATCTATTTAAACATAATAAATTCAACAAATTTTAAACCGAATTTAATTTAACTTTAAAGCTGTTTTTTTGATGCCAAGAGAATATAAAAAAAATATGCAAAATAAAAATAACTAAATTATCACTGGTTAAATTTTTAGAATTTATGATAAAGCCCACACACGTTTAAGTCGTTAAGGAATTACTCGATGATCTTTTGTCCTCTAAATCACCTGAAAATATTTTGTCATCATAAAATGCACAATAAATTTGTGATAAAAATATAAAATCATAAATAAAAATGCCTCTGTAAATATACAAGAATTCTTTAATCTTCAGAAATATAGTCATAATAAGCGTTCGTTATGTCAATGGATTACCAACTGTACTACCAATAAAATGATAACTATTTTTTTATATATTGTACAAATATGCCACCCGCCGTGGTTTAAAGTGCGAACCTTTTTTTTATATAAATTCATTCATAATAAGTTACCTTGCCTGTGGGGACAATCTTAAAGTATTAATATTATGAAGATGAACAATTTTCTGATGCATCAGAGCTAAATTAGTTGAAATCCCTCAAGAGATTTAAATTTGTTTTTCTATATAGTCAATTCTATAAACGTGTGTAGTAGCTTCTAAAAAATGTTGTGTAAATAGTTCGGTAGCGCAGTGTGATCAGTTAATTTTAACTGATTTTTATTTTTTACTGTCAATAATAAGAAAGAATTGTCACTAAACCGATTATAGCACCTTTTATTTGACTCTAATAATGAATTATGAATTTATGAACTGACATTGATGTTTTTTTTTTTTTGGAAATATTTTTCAAATTATAATATAAATTAAATAATTTTATTTTCTATACGTTTTATATTGATATTTTATTAGTAGAATGACGTAGAGTTTGGGGGGGTTCACAAAAAAAAATTAATAAAGATCAAAGAATTTATTTAATGTTATAAATTTGTAGCTACTGGTTTTTATTATGACATTAATGGTTAAATTGGTATTTTTAATACAGAGGTGTAACTAGCAAATTGAGGCTGTTCAATAAATGGAATTCAAAACAATTTCGTGACACTATAGCCGGAGATATTTTCATCTCTGTTAAGCCGAAGCGAAGTCGTTTTTCTTTTACAGCATAATTTCATATATATTTTTGACGCACAGAACTGACTACTTCAGTATAACCGTGTAAATAGAACCAAGGTGAATAGCGATTGCGAATAACGATTTTCGTTTTGGTAAACACAACCATGTCGAAAGCAACTGTCAACGAAAGTACTAATTTGTAAAGAACACCATCGCAGTCAATATCAGCTGTTGCCTTTTCGTCACGAAAAATTAGAAAATAGCGAAAAATTCGATAACGAATTTCGACATGGTTGTGTTCACACTCATTTAAATATAAGGGCGAAATTTATTTTGACATTTCGCCATCGCCATTCGCCTTGGTTAATTTTACACAGTAAGGCTATAAAATTCATTTCACAAGATTTTATTTATTTTACCTTAGTGCTTAAGTCCTGGATTTAATGAAAATACTAACCGAAAGATAACTCTGTTTTAAGGGTGCGGAATATCCGTTATTATGACATTTCATTTAATGTAAATATTTTATATTTTTTTACAGGGTACTTTAAATAAAATCGTTTTTCTTAAGCTGTTTAAATTTTTCTTTTTTGTTTATCTTACTAAAATGCTACAACGTATTACATGAGCGTTGATCATCTAATTTATTTGATTGCATTCCCACACCATTTGTCGATAATCTGTCTGAAAATTAACGTGCATCGTACCAAAAAAAACATTGTAAAAAAAACGACACTGTTAATAAAATAAATAAAAAAATGATTTCTTTATGCTACATTAAATAATAAATTTATAATAATAAATAATTTTCGGAATTAAATACTAAAAAATTATTAATCGTAAAAATTGTGTGGTTTAATTTTTCAAAAAAAAAATTTGTGTATTTATGATTTTTATGAAAAACATCAGTAAATTTGTAGAAGAGCTAATGATCATCGATGTTGTGACATAAAAAACAACTTACTTTTCAGGAATAGCTATTTAATAAAAAAAATAATTTATGGTTGAATCAAAATCTTCAAATAATCCTATTTAAATAATAAATATTGGTTGTATATGGAGTAATTTGTATTGAAAATTTACCTATTCAGTTTTGTATTTTAAGCTTGTTATATTTAATAATGAGTTTTGCTGAGAAATTTACATAAATTTAATCAGTTTTTTTTTAGCTATAGAGGTGGTAAATTATAATTAATCTAGATAATGAACTAATTCGTATTTGGAATTTAAAATGGCCTTGCTAATGTTTTGAGTAATATATGAATTGAATAACAAAATTAATCACAATCTTTAGTCTAACAAATTCGGTAAGTAGATTCAAATTTAAAAATCTTTATTCAAACTTTGAACAAAACTAAGTCTTCATTATGAATCATAATTGAATTTTATTACCGACAAGCTTGCGAATATAAGAACCACGTCACACAACTTACATATAACTGGAAATGGAAACAAGCTGAACAAGTCACAACGAATGGAATTTAATACAACTCAATTTGAAGCTTTTATTAACCAAAAATGATATTAACTGAGAAGGATACACTAGATGGTATACAAATGCTATCCGTTCAATAGCTTGAGCTTCATTTTCAACAACTTAAAACTATAAATTTAATAATTAAAATATTATAGTTTAAAATTTTCTAATTATCATGATATTTACAGGTCTGAGACAAGAAATAACCGAAAAATTCAGTTTATGAATATTAAATGAGAAACTTACAAAATTGTGAACTGGAAATTAGTCATAAATGTCAGAGGTTGTAAGCAAATTCTATTTATATGTTAAGAATACTACTCTGTAGAGTAGAAGTTCTTTAATGAGAAAATGATTTTTAATTGTAACACATTAGCTTTAACTAAGCCGTAAAATACAATTTTCATTTTAAAAATGGTTTGCAAAAACCTGAAATTTCATATTTAATTTTTAATCGAATAGCTCTAAATTTATTACCGAATTTTGGTATATAACTTCACTTTACCCTAATAAACACATTCAAATTTCATTAATAAAATATTCTATATAAAAATCATCTTACTAAAAATTGACATTGACATCATCTACTCTACACCCAAACGAAAAAAAAAAAGAAAAACTAATTTTAAAGCAATTTGACAATCTTCAATTTATTCAAAAGAACTGTATCAAAATAATCACCCTCTTCTCATATATAATATCGCGCGCTAGTCTTCAAATAAAAAAATAAGTAAACACAATTGAAAAACACAATGCATCATTATACAAACACTCGTTATCTTCTTTATTGGTTATGAGAAAGAAAGACCCCCCACACCAAAAAAACATACCTAACTAAATACCAAACAGTAGTAGCGATAAATTAGCTTCACAGGATAACATATCAAAATAGATTTTACTCGTATGTCTGGGTAGGCAAAATACAAAAAAAAAATAATAAATTTCTTTTATTATTATATTTTCGAAAGAGGAAGGATGACAGGATATTATTCGCGCGTCTAATTCATATCCGTATATAAAAAGAATATTTAAGGATAAAAGGAACACATATGAATATAGTTTACAATTTTATATTAATACATAAATTATTATTCTTTGCAGTTATTTATATAAGTAGGCATTATAAATTTCGGTAAGATATTCCTAAATAGAAGTTTTTCATTGAAGAGAAGAAGGTAATAATTAACATAAATTTTTGTGCGGGAAAATGGTGGATGCGTTAAGTATACAGTAAATTATTAATAGAAAATTTTACGACAATGATTAAGGTTCAATTTGGGGATCTGTGTATCATTATTATCCTAAAATTTGTTTGTATTAGAAAATTATGTAAATTTTTTTTTGGAAGTAATCAATTTTTAAAGGCACGTGTAATTTTTTTTATAGAAATTTGTATTTTTTAACACCTCAACGCTGAATTGTTCTTCGAAATGAAATCGATAAAAATCTAAAAATTATTTTTATTGTTTTGGAAATGTTTTAAACAATTTCATGCAAATTTTTTTTTGGACCCAGACAGATTTTTTTTTTTGGTTGCATTTTATTGCTATATAAGTTTGAAAGATAATAAAAAACTATTGTCTTTTGACCTAAAACTTTCTATAAACTCTGAGATTCCGATTTTTTTTTTTCAATCAAAGAATTAATTCTTGAACCTTTGAGTTGACACAAAAAAACCGCCAATTTTATGCCTATATTCATACAAATGTCAATTATATATACAGGTGGTCAACGGAAGTTTCGTTTTAGATCCGAAACAAGAAAAACTTTTACAACATGGAATTCTGATTCCATGAGTGTGGACAAAAAACTATTAAAATATTTTACTCCTTTTTAGTTTCAGAAATCATTTGTGATGAAATTTATGTGTCACACATTATAATAAAATATTGTGTTTTTTTTTTTTTAAATTTTGAAATATTCTTATAAAATTGAAATAGTTTGTCAATCATTATAAACAAAACTGATATAGCCAGGATATCAATAACAATTTGGTTCTATTTCCACATCCAGCGTAAAAATTGTTTACGTCTAGATGTTTAAATATATAAAGTAAAAACGAATTTTGACGTTCATTTCGTTAATTTTCCATGTAAGAATATTTTTTTGGTTAAACCTTCCATAAATGTTCGACAACGAATGATTTTAAGGGTGACCAACATACTCGCGATATCATTCGAGATTCACTCTCCTCCAAATACGAGTTTGTAAAATCATTTGCTGCAAAATTCGCTGCACAATTTCTGCCAACTAAATAATTTGAATAGAAATAAAAGCAATCTATTCATTTTTTTCGTACACTGGCATCCATTGAGTTCACGCGCCCATTTTCTCATCTGTAATATTGTGAAAGATGATTAATAAAACTAATTTTATTGATTCTCATTAATAAAAATTCATATTTTTACATCTTGGAACGAAAACTCTAATCATTGGAGTCGAAATTGTCATCACTGTTGAAGATCTGTGAAATAAAGTTTTAAATATATGACAAAATTTTCAATATTTCACTCACAAATTTGTAAAATTATAAATAATAATAATTGTGTAATTTAACTATATTCACAAACCTCTTCGATGCCATACCTCTCTATCAAGATGCACAGCATTCATTCAATCTCCTCCTAATATATTTGAAAATCTAAATTCTCATGTTTTTTTCTCATCAGTGATTGTGTCGCGACAATGATTAATTGTATTTTTTTATTTTCAACATATTTTATCACAATTTTCTTGTTTGCATTTTTTATTTAATTTGATTTTTTTTTTGCAGACATTTTATTATTTTTATTTTATTTATTTTTTTGATTTTGTCTGAAATAACACCTAAAAGTATTTTGTCGTTGAGGTCGTTAGTCGAATAATCTTTTTTTATTTTGTTTTATTTATTTAAGACTTTTTCAAAAACTCGAAAGACGAATTTTAATATGTGATTTTCATTTTATCCATTCAAAATTTATGGTTCAACACCTAAATCAGATCAATGAAAAATTATTGTATCTACGCTACGTGATTCATTCAAAGTTTTTTTTTTTTTGTATGTACTACACACAACCTAAAGAAAACTTCTTCTTATAAACATTTTCAATATAAAAAAACAATTTTTGTTATGCTCTTCAAAAAATTTGTAATAAGAAAGACAAAACTTTTGATTTTTATATTGAATTCGTTCAATTTTTTATATATATAATTTTTGCGTGTTACAAAAATTAAAAACACAAATTCAAATCATTAAAAAAAAATTGAGAAAAAAAATCGCGACAACAAAATAAATTAAAATTTAATTGGAAAGATATGATCCTGAAATAAGATTTGAAAAGTTCTTCCTTTTGACTACAATAAATAAATATAAATTTTTGTTGTATAGGATCATTTTTTTATTTCTGGGTGTTGAAGCCATGTAAAACCATTTGCTATACGTAAATATTCTGGCGACAATGTTGGAAAATATATATAAAAAAAAACATTTTTTAAATCTATCCACCCACACGGGAGGAAAATTAAAGTAACAAAAATTTTATGTATATGAATTGGAAAACAACTTGTTAACGCAAACATGCTTGCTTCAGACTTGATTTTGAATTGAAGATTTTTTTTCTTCATTTTAACTCCTTTTCGTTCAATTTTTGATTTAGCAAAAAAAAACAATTATTTTTAGTTATACTTTGATTTTAACATGTAAGCTTGTTAGAAAAATGTCGAGTTGTTAATTTTTTTTTGTCCAGTTTTGTATTAATCTTTAATCTTTTGCTTGTCATAGCATGCGCCATGTTGTTTTACTCTGATATGGAATTGGTTTTTATATTTTGTTAGCAAATATTTTAGTTTAGAGGATTATATTTTCTGTGTAAAAAAATTGGTATGAAAATAATTTTGATAAAGTTACTAAACAATAAAAGTTTGAAATTGTATTTTTATATATGAGTAAAGCCATTTAAAAATTGCAGTAATACTGATGGATATACAAAACATTTATAATATGAACTCCACCGTTTTTCTAGTTCGATATGTTTACCAAAACTATTTACAATGGAAAAATTATTCTTCGGAAAATGTAGAAAACTTCGATTTTGCTTCTTATTCACAAATGTTGCTAGAGCATTTCAAAACATTATATAAAAACTGAAATTGCAAGTCGAATTGAAACTGCCACTACCAAATAATTTCTCATTAGAATAACTATTATTTCTCGAAGAAAATTTTAAAACACTTTAGTCTAAAATGATAGTTTTATAAAATACTTTTATAATGCACAAATATGTGGAGAAAATTATTTAGTAGAAGCTATTGAAATTGAAGTAAAAGTCTGGTATTTAGATTTAAATATAACATTTTTCTTAGCATTTAAATTTAATTAAGATTTATAATATTCCAATAATAATTGCCTATGTGGACTTATAGTTAGCAATATACGAAAAAATAGCTAAGTCTACTTTGTGATAAAGAAAATATGGAAACAACACTTAAGTGTTTAACTTAACGTTCTATTTCGGATTTCAAACAACTTCCTCTAAATGACTTAAGCTATTTAGGTTTTGCTTACAGTTACGATAAAAAACGTAAAAACGATCTTTGTCATATGAAGAAAGACGAAAGAGCGATACAATGGCAAATATAACTAATTTCAAGCTTAAGTCGACTTAAACTGTTTTGGATTTTTAGTTGAGTTATTGACTAATTTATTGATAATTATTTTCACAATAAAGAATTTCACTTCTAATTTGTTAATAAAATCGAAAATATTTTACATTTTACCAACACTTGGTGACATAAATAGTTTAAAAAATTTGATTAAGCTCAGGTTTAGTACTCTCACAAATCTGTAATTTTAATTCTATAACTGTGCGTTCAATTAATAACTGAATTGTCACATATTTAGATATAATAAGTAAAAGTGTAAATGTTTACTGCAAATTAAAGGAAAATGTTAAGACAAAAGGTATTACATAAATATTAATTAGTAATCAGCTGACAGTAAATAAAGTAATTCAAAATTTGCAAGAGGTTTTTCTATAACAATCAAAGTAAATTAACAAAATTAAGTAGCTCCTAATTATTAAAATACTGCAGTTAATAAATATATAATTTTAGACATGAGAAATTCTGTTTTAAAATCAACTGTATGACAGAATTTTATAGTTTCCTGTCTAGTGATGCCAGTTAAACTTCTATTCATAAATATATACAGTTTTTCGGATGTTTGATCTATCTAATTTTTATTAAACAATCATAAAAGCTATTATCTTAAAAAGCTATTTCAAATATTTAGTAATGTTATTTAAAGTAGAAATGTAGCACAATGTTAATAATATATGCAAACTATGTGTTCCAGTAATAATCAGGTCATTATCATCATTAAAATTTCACCTACAACCATAAAACAACAAAACTAAACATAATTTTAAAATAAATTCTCTGTTAATAAAATTAGAAACCTTTAATCATCATAAATTCTCAGTCAATTTTTTTTTTTTTTTGGTTTTTGGTGAAACCTCCAAAAAATTAGTCTTATAAAATAAATAAAATCTGTTAAATATTATAACAATGTTTATTGTTACGCTTGTCAGATATAATGTCCAAAATCCCTAATTACTGTCCGACCTTATCACAATGAAATAATCTGTTAAATTCTTTATATCTACAACATAAATTTATGCAAAGATATTTTTAATATTAGATGAAAAAAAAAATCTATGAAAAATAACAATCCGAAACATTTTAAAGTGCGTGTTTTGGAGAAGAGTTAAACATTCAAATCCAAAAAGAACTTCATAAATATGAAAATATCTGATGCGTTTCAAAGTTATTATTATACACCAATTTCTTGGCCACTTCATTCAGAAGCGGAAGTTCCAAAAATAAAATTGTATTTTTTTTTATTTTAATTATTATTTAAGCTAAGCCCATTCCATTGCAGAAAATAAAATAGCACATCAAATATAATAATAATTTAATAGCATTTCAAAAGTTGGTGTGATATTGTTGAAGCTATTTGGATACCAAAAACAGTTAGTTTTTATGCTAATTCTTATACTTTAACATAATATATACTAACTTATTATATAAAAATAAATTTAATTCTTTTGGATATTTTTTTTTATTTTCTGTATCATATAATATTGATTATGATTAGATCATAAGGGGATAGTCATTTTACTAAATAAGAAGATGTCAAAAAAGAGAGGATTACTTAAATATTATTTGATACTTTTTGATTAAAATATAATAACGTTTGTTGTTCCTGACTGTAGTTCTTCCTTTGTACCTGAATATGTAAAGCTATTTTTCTGAAAATGAAATGAATTTGACATATTGGATTCAAACGCCAGATTAAGTTCAAACTCTGGTGCCGCAATATTTTTATCGTATTCCACAAAATTAAAATTATATTAATAATTATAAATTTTATTCAGCTTTCAGCTGCACTTAATGTCATATCTATAAAAATGATTTTGAAAGCTGTGTCTAAGTTTGAAAGTTACATCAAGATAACACGAAGTGGTACATTACAAGGAACAAAATTGGTAATTAAAATTTATCTAGTATAGATCACTATCTATACTAGACATAGAGGCATAGCGCCTCAATGATAGAGGTTTAATATCATTTGTCATTGACATTACCTGCATTAGTAATGTTGACTCCCTAACAGTTGTCAATTGGAGGGTGGCTGCTAAAAGATCCTTTTCGGATCACAGCTGAGTCTATTCGATGTTAATCTGAAAAATCCAAATCCGAAACCATACAGAAATCCGAAGAGTTCGCACTGGAGTAAATTCAAAACTGTGTTGAGGCAAAAGTTATATGGGTAACACTGGTAAAAAGGAATTGTTTATAAGAAGTGTGTAATCTAGAACTTTTAACTGTGAGTGACAGTCGTGACTTACTTAATTATTTTGGAATTATAAAAATTGTATTACTACATTGAAGACATTATTAATCACTACAAACAAACAATGGCTTTTAATAGTGATACAGAAGCTAATAAAGCTTACAGCGATATTGATACCTCGATCTGGAGTTGAACGCGGCACATAATGTACGTACCGGACAAACCCTGGTACTCAACTCCAGTTGGTCACCAGGTCAAGAATCGTCACATCGAAAACAACTCTATTTTCAGGCCTGGATTCGCTACAACAGCATGGGAAATATATTTGACAGCTGTCAAATAAACAAAAGAGAAATTTTAATACATTTGTTAATATTCTCTTAGTCTCACAAATAAATGATCACATTTATGAAAATGATTAGCCCCTCAACGACTCAACAACACTGAAATTAAAAACAAATATTTTAATGTATAATATGGCATTCATGTATTCATTTCAAAACAATTAATTAACATTTTGTTACCATCATCAACGGGAGAAACGATTTTCCACAATGAAAATAATATCTTAAAAAAAAAACTTCAAAAATTGAAAACAAAAGAAATGAAAAAAAAAAATATTTTGATTATCGCTACTTTTTCTTTAATAATATTTTTTTTATGTTTTGTTTAACTTATGTTATTCCATTTCTGATCATAAAATAATGTATGTTTTTTCATTGACTACTACAACACAGTAGTATCTATAAAATATATTCCACCCAACATTAAGGTAAAATAATCTGATAAGATTAAAATCGTTTTGAATTTTTTGAAAAAATCTAATTTTATTATTTAATTTCGGTTTTTATTTTTTATTTTTTTTCATTTCTTCGCATCACACTTGAAAAATCTATCTCTAAACAATATTTATTTATTAATTTGCATAATAATAGACTTTTGACTTTATGTTTATTTTAATGTTTTTCGTATCTTTTTTTCAAAAATTTCACATTTTTTTATTTTATTTTTTTTAAATATTTTGTTAAGCATTTTAATTTTTTTTTTTTTTGAGGGAGGATTTTATTTTATTCAAAAATGTAAAGTTTTGTCTGAAAATTACTAGGATGCCGAAAAACTGGACAGGTTTATAACAGATCGTGTCATTGCTTTGTATTTGAGGCAGAAAACGATTAGGTTTTTGTATTACTTAAGAATATTATTTTTAATAACTGGAAAATTTGAAAGAGTATTTAATTAAAGTTTCTTTCGAGGATTACGTATATTTTTAGTTTGTAGACAGGTAGTCAGCGATTAAATAAAATAAGTATCTGCAAGTCACCGGAAATGTTTGTTTTACATTTCAAAAATTTTTTGTATATACACAATGTTAAAAAGAAACGAAATTTTCATAATTTATAATTAATAATTTTAGATATTTTTTTTTTAATTTGTGTAAAATTAAATATTTTTTTTGTTTATGATGGGAAGACAGATTTAGTAGACTTGAAAATTATGTTAATAAATGGAATTAAAGATATTTATATAATGTTTAACAACTTTATTACGATTCATTAAAAATTTTATATATATTTATTTAATGATTTAACATTATTACTTGGCTTAAGTAAGCATTAAGTTACTTAAGTTACTGGTAAACAATTGAAATTTGCTTAGCAGAAATGATCTATCAATAATATTTGCGGAGCTGAGAATAATTTCTCAAATTTATTGAATCACTGTGAGCAATTTGATTTCTAAATTTGCTTCATCTTCTAAAGAACGTTATATATTAAGTTTAAATAACTCAAATATTTGGTAAGTTTTGAACAACTATCTACTGGTGAGCTAACGCAGAACAAGGTAAATCAATTTAACATAACCAGAATTTTTATTCAAATATTGCTGATATATAAACGATAATGAAGACGAATGAAATCGACTTCGGTTTAATGATGAATGGCTTCATTTATATGTTCACTCTAGTTATTAACTTCTGTGAAGCTGATTTTAATATTGATTCAGTTATAGCTGAAGCAATAGATCACGTGATAAGTCACCAGAGTTTTAAAGTTTTACATTAGAAATTCTAAATATTGTTTTCTCCACAACTTAATCGCAACGCTTTCAGTATGATTTTAAAACTTAGTTGAATGTGTTTCAATATTCTTTAAATGTCTCATTATAACTGATGTTATTTTACTCAATTAGCAGCATTTTAAATGTATTCTAATTAACATATAAATCTCCAAAAAATAACAATTTTCTCTATTTTAATTTGACTATAGTACATGATTTTTATGTAGTATATGAAAACTACATGAAAACTTAAATTTTCTTCGAAAATGATTAAACGTTTTAAATTTAAATCATATAAGTAACATTTAAACCAATTATAATAAATATTTATATAATATTTTTGAACAACTTGCAATATAATCAAAATTGCCTATTATTACAACGATAATATCCACCAAAAATAATATTAAACTTAATATTCAATATTTTGTTTGTTGTATAAATTCGCGCCTTATGTAAAACACTTGGTGCTAAAATATCACCCTTTTTCATATACTACATAAATATTATGCTTGAAAGATATTTGACATCGTTTCATTAAGTTTTTACATACTTTTAGACTTTTATATTATTCTATGTTGTTAACATTACTGTCAATGTTACCCCGTTTTTTTTTTATTAATACCTAGTAGTTGTGCTTCCGCTTTTCGTTCATAATTTCCAAATTCTTGTCGGTCTGAAAATTATCAACCAAATTCCTGAAATAAAATTTGCAAAAACGACTTTATAAAATAATTAAGAAGAATTTTCTCATGTACAATAATATAATCATATTCAAAGCACTGTTTTCAGTTATGTTTTCCATTTACTGATTTCCATTTATTTAAACTAATTGCTATCACATCACATTTCTAATAATATTGTTTTAGGCACAGTGCAAAATGATGGTTTCAAGGATGGGGGATGGGAAAAAATCATACCTAATTAAAATTAGAGAAATTTTACCAAGATGAAAATCTTTAAGAAATATATATTCATCCATAACAATTAATATAAGCCACCCACCCACATCTCAATTGAAATTGTATATTGAATTTCTAAATTATTTTTGCACCCACGATACATGAAGTACAATATTTCCTTGTTCGCAATTTAACTAATTACCATCACAAATAATGAAAAAAAAAAAAAAAAAAAAAACAATTTATAAATATAAATTTTCCTAAGAATTTTCATTATGTTTACATGTTTTTTGATTCCGATATAAAAATTCTCATGATTGAGTATCAATTTTGTACGAAAACAATTCAACTGGGAAGGAATTAAATATAGTTTCCAAATTAAGAAAATTGTTTTTTATTGTTACCCTGGATTCACAATGAAAATATCGCAAAGGAAAGCATAAATGAAGCAAAAGTCAACGTAAAGTTATTATAAATTTTTAATTCACAGCTTCAAATTGCTTGTTAGCTCAGCTGATATCAATTTAAATTGAATTTCATTCATTTCCATTTCATTTATATTTAAAATAAATTAAATGTAACATTTTAAAATTACTTTTTGCTAAGGAAACAAATGTCACATTGACGTTGACATTTATTTTCCAGCGTTGCAAATCAAAAAAGTTTAAAGATTGGCAAGTTTAGCTTTGCTTTGCGTTGATTTACGAAATCTTATTGAGTATGGAAATTTGTTCAACTTTCAACTTTGTTTTGAGCTGACTTATAGCTTTACGTAACTTTTGTTATTGTGAATCTAGGTTTACATTATTTTTACTTGACTAGGTTTAATTTTACATATTTTCCAAAGGTTCATTGAAGCTGAAAAGGTCATTTGCTCTAAACATAAATTGAAGCATTCTCGATTTTCTTCTATAATATTTATTATAACAAGAACTTAAAATTCTAAGTTTTAATGATGAGTTAGCTCCGGACGTAATTCAACTTATAGAATTCTTTCACTCTTATTGTTGCTTTTGTTAAATGTATTACCCATAATTTTTAACTTATTCGGTAACTAATACGAAAAATGAAATATAATAGTAACCAAAATCAACATAATGTATACAAATATCAATGTACAACAACTCCATTCAACATCCTTTTAGTATTAGAACATGTTAAAAAGGATTAAATAAGGAAAAGTAAGACATTTTTCGTTGTATATACCAGTGTTCTCAATGTTTATCTATACTTACCCCCCATTTCAATATGAATTCCCAAAAAAAAAAAACAAAATAAAACGTGTTAGCAATATTGTTGGGCTGTTAAAAATTATTTGATACGCGCACCACCTTGAGTTTATTACATGTGAACAAGCTAATTTATTTGAGAGAATAGCAACACTTATTAGAAACTAAAATTGTCACTTCAAGTCTGTGTATAGTAATTTACCAGCTCAACCCACTCTAACAATTATGTTGTTAGTAGATGTTATTATTTTTGCTGTGGAGGTTGTTTTTTGCTTTAGGATGGTTGAATTAAATTTAATCGATTATTTTACTTTGCGTGTGGGAGTTTTTTTTTTTGAAAACTGTATTTTGAGGTGTCAGCATAATGATTAGCAACAAAAGAACATGTTCTTTTACTAGACTTATTGGAAGACATCATCTCAGGAGGGTCGTGTAGGCTATATTATAGTAAATAACATTTACATAGTAGGAAAATATGATAGGGAGGGCGAATAACAATTGCACAGAAATTTATCGTTCTTGTCATGGGTGGCAAGTGTGTTGTTAATGTTTTGTAATTGTATAATATTTTTTAATACACTAATTAACATGAATAACAATAACGTTTATCGTGAATTTGATTTCAAAGTCTTAAGTATTTAGATTACAAAAATTAATAAAATTTTAGAAGAATTTATTATATAGTTACTCTACAGCTAAATAATGATAAGTGAACTATAGCATAAAATTGTAATGTTTTGATTTAAACTTAATTATTATTATAAGTAAATTCTGTAATTCTAGAGAGCAGTAATTTAATTCCTAGCATGTGTGTGAAATGAGTAACAACATTATTTTGTTATCGGAGTATCTTTTTTTCCATTGTCGTTAGACACCTAATTCAACCTTGGCCTCCTCAAAGAGTTTTTGTGACATTTTATTGCAATTTGGATATACTAATTATTATATGGATTCCGAACCATATATTTCTTTATAGTGAAGAAACGTTTATTTCTAACTAGCTAATGAGTTTTAATAAGTTCGCGGACACCAACTGCAATTTCAGTGAGCTGATGATGTAATCTATTGTTTCAGCTATAGCTGAATCACGTGAACAAAATTGTGTCCGTTAAAGCGTTAATAGAGCGATATTTGTTGTCAGCAAGTGGTCTCAATAGTTAGCATTTTTCCCAGTCTTAAAATCTTAATTATATATTCAAAATTTTATTACTGGTCTGGTACTCATTTAAAGATGTGGTAACTTCGAATATCAATTTGTGTTTCTGCAGTTGAATCCGGGACCTAATGCATCAGAGCATAGCACACAACGATAACTTTTTATTTTTTATATATCTTTACTAAATTGTGAAATTTAAATCACGAAGCTAGTCTATAATAAATGAATGCAATTGTTTCCATTGTGATTCTACGTTCTACATTTTGTTAAGTAAAAAATTTGTATATTCAGTAAATCCTGATGTGACGGCCATAAATGTTGGTTAAAATTAGTAGTTAAATTGGTAATTATCGCTTTAGCCCCATTTTGATACCCGTCACATTCTTCAACCGTACCTAGAACGGGTTTGGAATTATTCACGAGGTTGAACTGGCTAGATAGTTAAAATCGCTTAATAGTTCATTTAAATGATTATATCATACTTAATGACGTTATATGTTAGATTTAAGTAAGTTTTCGTAAACCGAATTCAACTAGCAAAAACTAATCAACTCTTAATTTTAATAAGAAATTGTCAAAATAATAAAATTTTAAAATTCTTTATACTTTTTGAGATATAGATAGTACATACAAAATAGTGTCTACAAATCACCAGCCTGACATTTTTGGAAATTGCCATTCCACAGTTTAATTTCAGATTTATTATAGAGTATCGGTCAGTCATAATTAAACCAGCCGTAAAGTCTATCTTATTATTCAAATTTCGATATTGGACCACCCTAAACCAAATTAAATTATCAATTTTGATTTCAGGTTTAATGATCAAATTATTTAAAATTTATCATTTCAATTTTAACCAACTTAATTTAGCCACCGTTTTTTCCTACTAATATTCAGGGTGCTAAAGTTAACAGTTACTCATGCTGAGATGTTGTAGCTTCTGATGACAGACAGTTCTGTATAATATTAATTTGATTTCATTAAACCAACTCTGTTGGTAGTCTTTTTATAATTTCATTTTTTTAAATATTATTCTTTTCAAATCGAAAAAAAAAGTTAAATGTGATTCAATAAATGATGAAAAATTCTTAAATCTCATATTAATAATATTGAATATCACCGCCACCAGTCAACAAAATTATCACTAAACACATATAAGCATTCATTATTTAATCATATAAATTGGTCCCCAGGCGGTGATGATGATCATCATCGTTTTGATGATCATTATAACATTTTAAACTTAATGGGACGTCACTTTTTCTTCTGATATTTTGTATTATAAAATTATTTTCTTGTTTAGCTAGTTCGTTTTGCTTTTTTTCTTGTTGGTATTATTTTTGTCAGTTTTTGTGAGTTGTGTAAATGAACCGAACTCGTATATGTTCCGTGTTGTTTAGAATACAAATGATTCAATGATCACACCAAAATTAAATTAAAAGATATTTATGTATACCTAAAATAAAAAAAACTAATGATATGTTTGGTATGATGATAATGATCATAAAATATTTTGCTCGCTGCGCTTAATTATTACACAAATAAATTGTTTAAATGTCTACTAAAGTGAGAGTTTCTATTACTGATTACGTTATAAGATAAGTCGTTTTTTTGTTTGTTTTTTTTTTCAAGTTTATTAGTACGTAATGAGTTGGGTTTTTTTTATTTCACGTTAGCATCAGTAAAACATCTGCTTCCAATATCGACTACTCCCCATTTGTTTCTTGATGATAATTATCTGTATTTTTTGTTAATGGAGAGGTGAATTAGGTGTGGTATTGATTTCAAAAAAACTACTACCGGCTTTTATACAGAAACATTGAAACTGTTAAATATTTATTGAAAATTATGAATGGAAACATAATTATATAAGATTAAAAAATATTATATTTCTGAGATGCTTTTTATAGAGAGGGTGATATCAGTTTGACTGTAGAATTTGACTGTGAAACGTCAATTTACTTAAATAATAATTTTCAATATTTTAGTTTATTTTGGTTTTAATAGATAAATATAAATTAAAATATTATAATTGAATTTATTTGAAAGATTTATGAAAACTTTTATTGATTTTGGTAATATGAGAATTTTAGAAATCATATAATTTAAAATTTATTTTGTATATTTTAATAATTTATATATTGTTTAAAATCAAATTATTATATATCAAAAATTACTTTTTAACATAATTTAAAATGTCAGAAATTTAGAAATTTTTATATAAATTTAATGGAAATGATGAGCTCTGTCATATTTTTTATTGATTTAAGGAAATTTAATATGATTTTAAAATGGTTACATAGAAAATTATTTTTATCAAACTTCCAATTAAATATTATAAAAGCAAAAATGAAATTTCTAATAATCTGAGATATTATAATACGATTTCGACTTTGAGGAATTTCTTAATGTTACTCCAGTTAAATTACTAAGGACTTAATTATTTTAGTATACTGAGCCGACTTGTATTTAATAGTTTAAAGATATATTATCAAAAAGAGGCCACAATTATCTATAAAGTTGAAAGAGCTTGCAAATTATATCTTTTTCGACTCAACTATGGCCGCAGTGCTGGTGCTAATCTCTGAATTTATATATTTTTAATATAATTGTTAATATTGTATAATTTTATTTAATATAAAGTATTGACAGTTAAATTCTGCAATTCTGACAAGTTAAATTCTGTAATTCTTCTGACAATTTTGAAAATTGTAATAAAATCAATGAGCATAAAAACATTAAATATAACAAAATAATAACATCAATAATTTCATAAAGAACTAATCAGAATCAGATACAATGTTGAGCTACAAAATAATGAAATGCACATAAATCAAATACTCACAGAATTAAATGTTTGTTGTCAAGTTTCGGTAAGCTTTGTATTCCTGATTTTAATTAGAATTTTAATGAATTATTTGAATTCTGCATGAATTTTAATTTTTTGATTTGTGAAAGGGAACGCGAGTGAGCACAGCGGCCTTAACGATTTATTGTGGGTTTACAGCTCCTATCCCTCTTAGCATTTAATAGGTTTAAAGAAACCAAGTACGTTCATCTTCTTCTTGCGAGTGCGTCGCAGTGGCAGTTGGCAGAGGATATGTCACTTTGTCATTTATGTAGAGGCGGCAGATGTCTGTATCGGCCAGGCCCATTTTATTGAGGTGGTAGTTTAAAGTAATATGTCCTGTCAGGAGGCCTGTTAGGGTTCTAATGTCTCGTTTGCTGAGTATTATTATATCCACTTTTATGAGTTTTTTTATATAGAGAGTCCTGGTAGTTTATACCAGTTCATTTTATGCTCTTCTTCAATCCATCTACATAAAGCCAGGTTGTTGTGTCCTCTTGGTTTACCGGAAAACGGCTTTGGTACAATGAGTTTTGTGATTCAACCAGTTATCTTTTATACAAAATCCCAGATTAGTTTTGAAACCTGTGTGTATATAGCCTTTAAGATTGCCTGACTATTTGAAAGGATGTAGAAGTAGATGATGGTGTTGTGCTGAGCTCTACTTACGTTTTCCTGAACGCAATTTCAATTACTTTTACAATTAAACGTTGACTGTTTCTAAAATGTTTGTTTTTCTGAGTTACTTCAATTTATTGCTCAACTATCGATTCGCAGACTTTTGGTTTCGGTTAAAGCATTTCATATTATAGTATAATGTCAAAATACGGTATGGCAAAGGCAATCGTGTGGCTTTATGACAAGAAAGATAAAGCTCGGAATCAGTTTCGGGTTAAAAGGTCTTTTGGCTAATTCTTCTTAATAATTTTTAGTTTATTTTTAAAAACATTTTTTTTTTATAAATTTATTAAAAACAAGTTTGAATATTTAAATGTGCCACAACACACACACAAATAAAAAACTGTGTAATTTGATATTTTATCAGATAAATTTATATTATTATTATTTTTTATGTTTCTTATGTAATTTTTTGCTGTTATTTTTAAAAGTTTTCAATTCTTGTTCAACGTTTTTTACCTAATTGAATTTCAATGATAAATTTATGTTTTCTTTTATTATCCATAGTTTTTTTTAGCTTTAACTATTTTATGTTGGCGTGATATACGCGTAGCTAATAATATTAAAAAAAAAATATCAAAAAATTATGTCCACTACCGTGCAGTGCATAATTTTGTTTATTGTTTTTTGTGATGACAAAACATTTGACACCGAGAGGTAGACAGAAATAATAAAAATTTCATTTTTTAAATTTTTTATTTGTAATATAATAAATTTTTTATAAAAGTGTTTTTAAAATGTTTTGAATCAAATTGAAAGAAATAAAAATAAATTGTATTTTTATTTTGGTTATAAGCTCTTCAAATATATTTAGGTAGCAAAACTACTTGATTTTACATCTTTTTTTTAATGTTATTAAGACAGAAATTTTGAAGTTATCTTGAGATTATTTTCGTAATAATAAATGAAATAATAATTTTATATGCTAAAGAAATTTTGTTGTAAGATTTAAAGTGGGACTGCGAAAAGTTCAAACTTAGTTTTACTTTAGAAGAGTTGGGACCATTGTTAGAACTCAGATGTAATAAAACATTAAAATTTACAATAAAATATCGATTACTCTGAGTTAAACAACTCTGATATCAGATTTATGATGAAGCCACTGTACAGTAAGCAGATTTTTAAACATTCAAATACCTGGCCTATCCAAAAAACGAGGAACGGAAATGCTTGGAATGAATAGGAAGAAAGTCAGAACACTGGTAGGCTTCCTTACAAAGTAAAAAAACATCTAAACAGACTTGGACTATCAGAAAACCAACTGTGTAGATTTTACGAAGACGAAGAAGAGACTGCAGAACACAGCAAATTGCAAATTATCAATTTCGTATAAATGTTTAAGCGAACATTTTGAAAATTTAGGCTTTTAATTCAAAAATTTTCGAATCATAATTTATGAAATATTCAGTAATAAATTTTTTAGCACTATTCCAAACTTTGATATAATTATCATCAATTCCAACTATACAGCAGAAAACTATGTAATAATTGAATTCTTGTTGTGAAGGTCTCTATAGAGACAATAAATTTTCGCTTTAGGTAAAATTAGGTGTGCTGTTTATTCTTGAAAACATCTCGATTACATTATTAAAATAATTTAAATGGCCTGTTAATATATTGGTAAATTATTGATTTGGGATTATTTTAAATAGTAATTCAAAATAAAAATTATTTCTGACACATTAAACGCTCTTGAAATCATCTTTAAAATAATGAAAATTAATTGAAATTATAATTTCTTAATATTCAAAAAAATAAAATTATGTTTTACAAGTTAATTGTTAAAATTATTTCAAAATTTCTGTTTTATATAATTAATATTCGAATAATTGAAATTTGTATAATGTTTTACATGGGGCATTACAAATACGATGAATAACAAATGCTCCACATTGAGAACCTTTTGAAATTATTTATGTATTTTAGTGACTAAGAGATAAACATTTTATATGTAAATTATCATAAAGTTTTGTGGTGTGATGGCCATCGAATCCAACAAATTTAATTAATTCTATGAATAAGTTGTGAATTATATTAAAATCATTAATTATTGGATATTACATATAATATCAGAAATTAACTTAAGTGTTACAAATTAAATTAATTATTTCATATATAACCAGAATAAGAATTGATTTTTCCTTGTACAATTACCACAAAATTCAAGGAAATTTTCATTATAATCACTAAATAAATCAATCAGTTTAAGGAAATGCATGAATTAATGGAATTATATGATACAAAATTCAAAAGAATTATACAAAATCAACATGTGTGCTTCCAACAGAAGCCACCTCAATGATATTTTCTTTGTCGGAACATAATATTAAAAACAAACTGTTGGCGCTACGTAAAAATGATCAGTGTTTTTTTTTTTGTATGTTATATGATGACTTTGTGTTCACATGTCCTTCGGCTTTGATCCAGTTAATGAAATTAAATCAAAATTATATAAATTTTCTGTGATCTCAAAATAATTATTGTCATTTTATCTTATTTCACCTTATAATTTTAAATAATTATTATTTTTCTTACGTTCTATATAATGACAAAGATCAAAGCTATAAGATTTTTTATATACCACCGTAGATTATTATGCTCAGCAGGAAAGTGTGAAAATGATTTATATAATAATTTTGTTAAATAAATTAAGAAATTTATGTCACATGAAATAAATATTTAATAAAAACAGAAATTATTTATTAAACAAATCAAACAAAATTATTTTAATTTTGTTGTTATTTGGTTAAAAATATAATCTGAAGAGGATAAATAGCAGCCACCCTCACAAAAATTGATATATGCTTAAATGATTATGAAAGATATGATGAGCTCAGGAATGATTTCCTTTCTATCAAACCAATTAAACATTAAAATTTTGTATTTTTGAATGTGCAAAATGTAAACATCAAAAATATGATGAAAAAAAATGTTATAGTCAAATAGTAAATTATTGGGCAAAAAGGACTGAAATGTTAAATATTGCCTTCAATGGTTCAGGGAAACTTTATTTTTTGGTAGTTTTAGTATTGAAGTGTTTTTATAGTTTTAAAATTGTTGACTTGAAATTAAAGCATATAAAAATCAATACTTTCAATTATAATTGAACGTAGATTAGTTTGAAACATTTTTAAAATTATAATTTTA
This sequence comes from Rhamphomyia laevipes, assembly GCA_963920725.1. Lineage (NCBI taxonomy): Eukaryota > Metazoa > Arthropoda > Insecta > Diptera > Empididae > Rhamphomyia > Rhamphomyia laevipes. The sequence goes on along the minus strand of OY987255.1, from coordinate 3,517,538 downwards.
CAGTCGCTAGTTGTATCTGTATCCTAATCATATCAATATTATCAGTGTTGTGATATGATTTCGTGATTCTGTTTTTCAGTAAGAATCAATTCTAATGAAGCAGTTATAAACAAACTGCACTTTTTTATTAGAAATTCTTTTATCAATCTTTTATTGCAATCGTGGAATGAAATTAATGGGTTCATCAAACCGAAATAGAACATTATAATACAATTTCGCCACAAAATACTAGATCGTGATGAAAATTGAATATGTTATTTATAAAATTTTTGAAGATTTCATTATTTGTCAAAATTAAACTTTAATTTTATTACTTTCAGTAAAAGACACACAATTTTATTTAAGAATTACTTTACTTCACTAAATTGCTAGTTTCACTCAATTGCTAAATTAACTATTCTGCAAAAACATATATAAAATTTTATTCGATAATTATTAAAAATTTCAGAAAAACATAAATAAATTCACATTTACGTCAAAGTTCTGTTTAATCAACACTTAAGTAAGTGTGCAAAATTAGATTGGATATATGGATACGATTCAAAACCAAAATATGCCAGTCAAGATGATGTCAAAACTAATTCATAAAAAAAAAAATTGTTTTTTTGATATCTTGATTTAAGATTTGCATCTTTTTTGGATATTTTCCAGCCCGTTTATTTACATATAAATTATTTAATCGTGCTCTTAAGTTGTGAAATGCATTCATTTATTATGATTTATGAATAAATTAATATAAATATAAAACCAAGGAATTTCTACAATCGTTAATCCTTATATTTTTCTCTGGGATTTCCGTTTTTTAATAAAATATTTATTTATATATACAACGAGAAATTTTTATAATTAATATTTTCTTGTATATTTTTATGTTTTATTGAAATATTTTATTATAAATTTTTGCATAACAAAACTATCATAAAAAAAATATTTAACAAAAAAGGAATACGTATATAAAAAATAATTCGATAACTTCTTATTTCGATTATGTCTTTTTACCTAATCACATAAATGTCTTCATTTTACAAATTAAATTACTGCCAAAGAAACATTAATTTTGACATATGTTGACAAGTAACGAAAAAGGTAAAAAATTCATGATTTTAAAACAGTTTATTATGGTTTTTCATTATAACAAAAAGGATTTCTTTGATATTTTTTTGTAACGTGATTAATATTTTGGCGATATTTTAATGGGAACTAAACATATTAGGCAGTTAAAGACAGTATTAAGATTCATTGCGAACATTTCAATTTTTGGTCAAGGGGATATACACTTTTTATTGACTACAATTTATTGGATAAGTTTTAATTTGGTTGGTTTGGTTTGTTTCAGAAGGGGGGAATGGAAGCGGTCAAACCACGTACCTAGACTATACGGTCCGTTGTACACCTTTACGTATCGCGCCACTTATAACTTCCATTATAAAATTAGCAAGTTTTTCCTTGCTTATTTCTATTAAATCTCTTGCAAAATAAAAACCGAAAATTTTTAATATTTTATTACACAGAGAAAGACAGTGACATAAAAGATGTTGAATTGTCTCGTCATGTCCCGTGACTATTCCTGTGTACAGTCTGAGTTTTAGTTTAGTATAGAGCAATTTAAAGTTGATATATTGGCAGCTTTCTTCAGAAGTTTGCAATTTGCATAAATTTGTATGATTTTCGGTCAAATTAGATTTAGAATTTCAACATTAAGCAAATAGTGTTAAGTGTCTTTGATTTAGATTTAACTTTACTAATCCATTTTAATCACTACACTTACTCAGCTTCTTTTGATATGATTTCCAATTCTAGTGCTACTTTGATTAATATAAAGCTATAGTTAATAACCCCTTAAAAATTTCTGTGACAAGAAAAACAATCAATATTGAAAAAGGAATAAGTTTCGCATTTATAAAATATTTCTTGAACATCTTTTTTTCCATCCTGAGTTTTCACAAAAATTTAAAACTATCTCATATTTTTATATATGTTACAACAAAACCGTCACCGTTTCATTATACCATAACATAAAAAAAAAATATCAGTTTTATTATATGGAAGGATGAGAAATATAAAAAAATTTGTTATGAAGTTATTAACTGAAAAATTCATCATTTTTATTTTTGTGAACGTGATAAGCATTCATAATATTGAAATTAACAATTGTTTTGCTAATTGATCGATTCGTTACCATATTTATATTAATATATTTGTTTTTGTTGTTGACTAGATTTGGGATGGAATTCTGTACAAAAAAAGGTTTGTGACAATCACATAACATCGTAAATTAATTAGTTAAGCAAAATTAGAGAAATTATATACTTAGAATGCGAGTTTCCAGTTTCCAGCTTATTTTTTTGTTTTGTTTTTAGATAATACTTTGTTAAGGTTGAGTTTTCAGAAGCAGTTTTTTTAAGTATATAACTTTAATTTAAAATTAAAGCAGGAATTGAATTGCATATATGACAGAATGATACTAAAATACGTTCGGATTTAACTTCTAACTACCATGTAAATAAGCTGGAAAGATCACACCCACCCCTCTGCAGAATCTGCTGTGAGCACTACAAAACCTACAAACACATGTCAATACCTAGGGCTTTGTAGTAACAGACTCCAACAGTTTAACAAGGGGTTCCTAAATCTACATGACATTACATCCATTCCTATAAAACACACCCTCAGGTTCATCTACAAACTGAACTTTGTTAAAGAGCTATAAAGACAACAGAACGTCACAATGGGTCAGTAATGGCCGCAGTGACATATGGGAACACTGTGCACAATTCTGTAACTCTAATCTAATCTAATCTAACTTCTATCTTAATAGCTAGAAAACATTTCTTTCTTTGAAATGGACCTACTGACACTGACCAAATCGAGATAATAAAACATTTGTTGTTAGTCTTAAACACATTTTGCGATCTGATATTGAATCGGGACAGTAAACTACCATTGCGCCACCTATAATACTAATATAAGTAGGAATAAAAGTATTTAGCTACTAAAAACGAAATTTGTTATGATTTACAATCAGTGTTTTAGACACTGTTAAACAGAATCGACAGATTGCTTACAAGTTAAAACTGTAGGAATGAATTAGATGTATGTAATTTAATAGAGTTTCCGATTCTTTACATAATTAATTTATTAAAAATCTTTGTTTGCAAGGTTATGCTTTCAATTATGACTGCAATAGTTACTTTGAATTCAATAAGAACAAAATTGTTTTAACAAATTTCTTCAAAATATACAAATAACTAAAATATATGAAAGTATTAAAAAAATATTTTATTGTATAATTGATTCCTTTTTATTCTCATTATAAATACAAATAAAAAAAAAATTTCAAAAATTCATAACCATAAAATTATTATATATTATTAACATTATTGATTGTCTTATAAGGATAAATTATAATAAATATGTTACAGACTTCAGACAATATAACGATATGGATGAAAATGTTAAAAAAAAAACATTATTTTTACTTTTATGTTCTGATTAACATTAGTTTTTTTTTTATATTTTTCAAATATTTCACCAAATTTGGAAAATATTCTTTAACTAATTTATTCCATGTTTTATAACCTCAAACATATTAATTACTTCAAAATGTTTTAGTAAACAAATTAATTTAATAGTTTTAATAAATATTCCCCCCTAAAAAAATAATTAATTTTCTACATTTTCTCATTACTATATCAAAAAAACAATATTTATTTCTTCTTAATCATAAATTGATTTAATACTTTAAAAAAAAAAATTATACGAATACTTTTACTTCGATGCCGTACGCGACATACGACATGGATTACCCCACAAGAAACAAGACATAATCACTACTTTGTGCAAATTTGCTATATAGTAAAAACTCATAATAAAATATGATTCAGATATTTTAAATTATCATTGACTTGTGAGCCAACAAGCAAAAAAACAATTTTTTTTATATTACAGAAATAAGCGCCGAACTCATAACTTCATGCTACCGCATAAATTTATTTCATATTTTGACATATTCCAATAATAACCAAGAAATTCTTTAAATTTAGGCTTTTATTATTCTCAAATGATTTCGTTTTTTTGTACAACAATTGATATTGTCTGGCGTTGTGGACTGTTTGTTGTGATGCATTGAATCCAACTTGTAAAGTTGTGTAGTTGATAACCGAAACATAACAATTTTAAATGTGATTTATGAAGATCATTTTTTTATTGTTGGATTTTTGTCATTTTACAAATAATATTTTTGTATTATTTAATCAATATTTTTATATTAGGCATAACTTTATGTCATTGATGATGATGACATTTTTGGATTATTCCAATAGATTTTTGCAATAAATTGATATTCTTGGATCGTATGTACATTAAAAACTGGACACAAAAAAAGAATTGATCATTTTGATAATGTTGTTCATCATTTTTCTTCTTGTATGCCATTTTTTTTATGTTATTGACTCGTTTTGAAGTTATTAAAATTACAATTTTGATTGGTAGTAAACATGATGAAATTATGACATGATTTTTGTTAAGAACATAATAAAATTTAAAGAATACTAATGAGAAGATTTAAACATAATTCATAATAAGTAAAAGTTTTGGTAATATTTTTGGAGTACTGGAAAGTCACTCAATTTTGACCATTATAGTTTTCTAGTTCGAAAATTTCTTGTTGCTATTATTAAATTATTATGATGGTAATACTAATGTTAACAAAGTAATAATTGCTGTATAAATTCCGCAACAGGTACGCAGGAACCGTATGAAGACACCTTAAATTATAAAAACATATCCTTTATCAAGGATTGCCACAGAAATTGCAACAATATTTAATGGCGGCGAAATTTCGAACTAATAGTAATCCATCAAAAATGGTGAGTTATGATTAAATTTTAATAATTTATCAAATATAGTGAATTCCAACCAACGTTTTCACATCAAATACAGAATACGCGCAAGATACGATTCATTACAGATTACAGAATTATTGATCAAAGTACGGAAATCTTACTATATACAAAAAACATCTTGTCAATATTTCACATATTTAGATCTTACACAAAAAATAAATATTTTTTTCATTGATAAATTTCGATCGTTTATGCTTTTAACTTAGTAAAACTGAAATTTTATATGATCAAGTCAGATCAAAAGTAAGAAACATAATAAAATATTGAATTTATGAAATTATGAATGCATAATCAATCAGCAAAATTGTCGGTCTTTAAAGGAGAACATAAATTTTATATATGTCAAAAGATCTAGATTTAGCATGCGCGATTCTAATATTATCTTACTTATTCACATTATATGAATTGTAATTTTAACCCTTTAATTCTTGTTTAACCCTTTCAGGCAAAACAAATTGTATTTTAATGGCACAATTAGTTAAACAATCCAATTTCAATGTAAGAAACTACACGAATTGAAAATTAAAGTGTAGATTTTAATCTTATAAAATGATTTTTTAATTACTTCTTATTTTCGCAAGTGATGGAATTTCAATACGTTCAAATTTGTGTTCCACAATTACAATAATCTTAACTTTTGTAAGAATTTCATGTTTTATTTCTTGTTTTGTGATTCTTCAAAGGACGAAACTTCTTTGGTATGAACATAGTTTCCCATAAAAATAAAAAACTCCTAAGACTCTAGTCCACTCTAACTGAGAAAAGGATTTCACAAAATCAATAAATAATAAAATTTTCGAATCAGTTTCTTTTTTTGGTGATATTTCTAAATAGAGTTTGACTCTTAATCGTTTATTGCTTTTATATTAAAATTTTATCTTGTCTTGTCTGTAAAATTATTTGATATTTATCTTTATATTTGCAGTTTAACAAAAGTCACTGTGTTTTGTTGTTGTTGTCGCAACATATAAATTTTATCTGTAAGATATTTTTTTTTTTTACATTTCTGATTTTATGTTCTTCGTTCTGCTTCATTCTAAAAAAAAATGTGACTGTGGTGAAGGCGGTTTGAATTTATTCATATTACTTGGTTCTTGACTTGAACTTTATTTATATATTTTACTTTATGTGGTCAATAATGTCATTAATTTTTATAAACGATACATTTTAGCCACGATATATTTTTAGTTATTTATTAATTTTTCAATATTTTTAAAATGCAATTTCTACGTTTTGTTCTATTAAGAATCTTTAATGGCAGAATTTATGATATTATCTCACGGTGTATAACATAATCCGAGAATTTCACTAGATTAAACTGATCTAATACAACAAATTCTATTTTAGAATAAGAAAATTATGCTAGTTGTGAACTTCTGCTAAATCGTAACAGTTTTTAATTCAAAGTAATCGAGGAGACAAGCTTGTAATTTACTCATTTCTTAAATTCATTTTATTTCAGTTAATTATAATATAATACAAAGAAAGACAAAGGAAAGACAAAATGAATTACAAGCTGCGTCCAGGCAAAATCTCATAAGGTTCATTACTTTTAATACGTATCAAATATTGGACTCACAGTGTCTCAGCAGTACAAGAAGTATTTTGAAGTTCTATTTATAATGTTAAATTTTAAAAATTACACATGAAACAAATTTTTACAATTCAATTTCTTTACTTATAATAAAAACAAAAAAATATGACAACATCGCAAAAGAAATTGAGGACATCGCTAATAGGAACAGAAGCGAGACTTACAACCAGACACAGTTGACTTTCTGATCACTTACACAAATTAAAGCTCATAGCAGGTTGTGCTGATTAAATGAAGTGAAAAACAAAGTTCACTTTCTTCGTTGTCCTGCATTAGATTGCAAATGGCAACATAGCAACAATATTGCTCACTTTTACTGGATAGCCCAATGGAAAATGAATCATGCTTAATACTTGATGCATTGGTCAAAACTAATTTCATTACTTATCAATTGGTAACACTATAACAAGCTCAGCAAAGAAATAAAAATAAATGAAATATAATTTTTTTAATCTCTCGTTTATTTCATTTAATATTTAAATTGATTTTCTTTAAATTGAATGCTTACAAAATATCAATTTTTTAATATTCATTTTTTTTTTTTTTTTTATATTATTTTTACAATTTTCATTTAATTTTCCAAAAAAATCATTTTTTTTTTTTTTTTGTTTTAGTTATTCATTTTATATAATTTATACATGCCTTAAAATATTATCTAACTATTTACATATATAATTATTTTTAAATTATATTATAATTTTATTCTGTTAAAAACGAAAAATGAACTAATTAATTAAAATTATATAGGAAATTCATTTTTAAACTTTTCAAATTTCAAATTGAAACTAAACAACGAAATTTATTGACTGACAATTTCAATTTGATTTAAATAATTTTTAATTTTTAATAGTAATTTACTTAATATGTTAATAATAATCAGCAGTTTTTGAAATTTTTGATTAAATATTGATGAATTTATAGAGTAATGGTCCATAATGAAAAGTGTGAACCAAGAATTAACTCTATTTAAATGTAACAAATTCGGAATTCGCGATAAATGTTGATGAAATTTGATTTATACCATAGAAATAATTACGATAAAAATTATTAATTTAATTAATTAAAATGATAAATGATTGATTTTATAATTCGTAATTTTGAAATTATTTAGTTTCAATTTGAATATGAAAAGGTAATAAAAAAACAGGATAAAATTATAAATCATTTTTTTAATTTTACACAAATTTTATAATTCTAATAACAACTTAATTTTTTTTGTAATTAATTTTTCATTTAATTAATTTCTTTTTAATTAACAACAATTTGTTTTTTAATTAATTGAATTTTTTTTTAAAGAAAATAAAAATATAGCAACAAAATTTTAAACTAATATAGAAAACAACCTGCTGTCCTTGTCTGTTATATTGGTAAAAGGTAAAGTAAATTGTGAATTTTTATAATAATTATTTTTATTTTAATCATTTTTCTTGTTAATTAAATATTATAATTATTTTATTTATTTAAAATACAATTTTTTTATTACATATATTAAATAAATAAAATAAATATAAAAAATTTGGTGTATTGCTAAGGTAATTAATTAATTTAATTATTTATAATTCTATATTTATTTATTTATTTATATAATTTTTGTGTGTATATTTAAAATTTATTATAGTATTTGTAAAACAGAACAAAAAAGGATAATGATATTTATACACAGGGTGATACAAATTTTGTGTTTATTATATTTTGTTACTAATTTTAAAATATTGCTAAGCTCTCTGTTTTTTTTTTATATTTTATTTATTTTTTGCCAGTGGCGGGGTGACTCGAAGGACTTGGTTGGGCAATAAAAATAATTATATTTACATATTTTTTTGTTTTTTGTTTGTTATGCAGAAAATGAAAGAAATTAAATTTTTGGCTGCAAATATATTTTTTTTATTAATATTTTTATTTATTTATTAATTAATTTTAAGGTTTTTTTTTTGTTTGTCATTAATACAAATAAATCACATTTAAATTATTGTCCAAAAGGTTTTTTTCGTTTTTTTTTTTTTTTTTATTTTACACATTTTTTAAAATTTATTTATATTTTAATGTATTTCGCACAACACTAAATTTTTTCAATTAAAAATTCACTACTTTTTTGTTGGGTTCTTTTCAATTTCTTATAATTTGTTCATTTTACTATATATATAATAATTTATTTAACAAAAAACAAAAATACCACATTTTCCATATATACATATACATACTACGATATATAATTACACATACACACACAATTTGATTAAAAATAAAACGAAATATATCTATATATATACTATACAATAATTAATTTACATATATACGCACTCACACAGCCATCCAATAAAAGTTTAGATTTTTTTTTTATTATTATTTTTGTCTTTTCCTTTTTTTTTTATTATGGTCTAAGTAAAAGTTTTGGTTGTTCACGAAATGCTAACATTTTAAAAGCTGATAATGGTTGTGGTCATGGTTTACTACTACCAATTGAAGCATTACTACATATACCTGGTGATAATTTACCAGATGATGATGAAGACGATGAATTACCAGACATATGATGTGATGGTTGTGAAGATATTGGAGGTAATGATGAATTACCACCGCCACCATTACCACTACCGCCACCAACTGATATTGGTTCGGCACCCATTGATGATGATGTACTTGATGCTGATGGTGATGCACCAGCTGGTGGTGCTGTATTATGATGATTATTCGTTGTTAAACTAAGTGGTGCAAATGGTGGTCCAGCGGCACCAGTAACAGCTGCTTTCCATAATAATGGATTCATACCTAATTGATTATGATGGGCAGCTAAGCTAGCCTGAAATTGTCTTTGGTGATGATCTAGGAATTCGGCTGATGTTGGTCCACCGAGATGTGCTGCAGCTGGTCCATAAAAACCACGATATAAATCTGGTCTTGCATATGGCGGATAATTAGGCATACGTGCTGCTAATGGTGATAAAATTTTACCAGGTGATGTATGTTGTGGATGTGAATATAAACTACTTGGCGGTGGAATATCATCACCTCGTCCACTATTACCACTACCATCTTTGGATTCTTTACTCGCCATATCAGCTAATGACCATATTCTTGGTTTACTAATACTCGATGTATTGCTACCAGTTAACGAACCAATTCCAGTTACCGAAAGATGCTGTGAATGATGCAGATGATGATGATGATTATTTATATCGGGTGGTGAACCAGCTGGTGGTCTAAAATGATGATGTAATGCAGCCGGATGAAGTAAAGGATGTCCCATACCGGGACGATGAAGATGATGATGATCGTATAAATCTGGTGAACCATTTGCACTACCCGGTCTTGAACCAGACCATTCACTATTGCCTTCAGGTCGATCTAATAAATCTAAACGATTTGTTGGCCGATCACCATCTTCAGTTGAACCAATTCCAGAATCTTTAGCATCTATATAAAATGAAATATAAAAAATGATGATAAAATTAAAAATATAAAAAGAGTTTTTCCTAAATAATTTAAAATTTTCCAGAAAAACTGATTGAGGTAAATAAAAATTTATAATTAATTCTTTTAAATGCTCACCTAACATATCCTTATCATCATTACTTTTATGATCGTCATCATCTAAATTTGCATCATCATCATCGACACGATTTCTCGGCTCCCATGTCATTTTATTTTCTTTTTTCAGTCGCCGTCGGGCATTTGCAAACCATGTTGATACTTGTGTCAATGTCATTTTTGTAATTATTGCTAACATAATTTTTTCACCTTTTGTTGGATATGGATTCTTTTTATGTTCATTTAACCAGGCTTTTAATGTTGACGTTGTTTCACGTGTTGCATTTTTTCTTCTAGCACCATTTAAGTCCATTCCATAACTGAAAATAATAATAAAAAAAATTAATTAATTTCTCTACTAATTAATGAAAGTTAATATTTTTTCAAATTAAATTCAAATTTCCAAAATAATAACAAAAAAAAAAATGCTTATATAAATGAATTTTATGAAAATTCAGCAAAAATATAAAAAGTAATAAAAAAATTTTTTTTTTTGTAGAATATTTGTTAGGAAAAATGGAAAATTAATAAAATTTTATTTCTGTAAAATTTTCATATCATTTTCACTATATACCAAAAAAAAAAAGTACTTTTTATTCAAATAATCACAAAGTTAGTATTATTTTTAATATTATACAATTTAGCTAATTCAGCAGAACCAAATTAAAAAATAAAAAAACGAAAAAAATCTTTTAGCAATTTAGATATTTTACAGTAATTTTTTTTTTAAACTCAATTTATCGCGGATTTTATCATATATATAAATATCTAAACTCCCTAAAATTTTACGGTTCTCATAAACTGATTACATTTCCATAGTATTAAAAATAAACTTTTTCTATTCATCATTTAATACCAAAATAAAAATCATTTTTTTTTTAGGGATCATTAGTTCTTTTAAGTTAAATTGATTTTTTTTTTTGGGAAGCATAGTATGAGTTATAAATGTTAAGGTGGTTTTTGAACCCCTCTACAATTATTGGTACAAAAATATAAAAAATCTGTGAATATTTTCGCGGTCTAAGAAATTTAATTTTGTGGATTCAAATGCGGGAAACCAACTACGTACATCAATTTTATTAAAAAAATAAAATTACCACCCTGAACTTTTTTATATTTTATATAAATTTCAAAGTACATTTAGATTCGTTTTAAAATGAATCGTTAGCGGGTAATTTTTTATAAGTTTTTAGTTTTACATTTTCGTCCTGGATTCAATAAATAATTCTACCTAAAAAAAAATACCACTAGAAAACATTCTTTAATGCTTGTTTTTTAAAGCTGGTTATTTCGTCCTTTAATAATAATAATAATAGTAACATAGATTTTCCAATTTGTGGTTTTTGAATGGATTTTCCTACGATACCAAAAGTTTATAACAAATTTCAAAGTAAATTTCATTCATTTTTTATTTTTATTTTTATTTTTTTGATTCCTATTATTAATATTTGTTTTTGTGGAAAATATAAAACGATTTTAAACACCCTGTGCAGCAGATTTTATTTGTCCTTGTGGTTATTTTTATGGATCCGGCTTGGTTGTTGGTCAGTTTATTATTTTAGTCTATATATAAAATTATTATCTTCATATTATATGACAGAAAACATTTTTGTAGACTCTTTTCATTTCTATACTCTGCTCTAGCTATATAAATTTTAATGGGCAATTTTCTGGACCACAACATATTTTAACAAGAATTGTTGTTATTACAATAAAATATTGTGTTTTTTTGTTTGGAGTCAATTAATAAAAGAGATTTATGATGTGCAAAACAATAAAAGGATTCAAAAAGGAATTTTAATAATTTCAAAAATTTCATCAGAAATGTAAAAGTTTAAAATTGTAACAATTACAAATTGATAATTTTATAATAATAATAAAAACAGTATGTGTGAAGATGCTACAGAAACTTTGTTAGATCAATTTAGATTCAATTATAGCATATCTCAAAAAAAGGTAATTTTAATTTTTAAATATTGCAAAAGTTTAACTTGACTTTAGTGAAAATTTTGAGAGTTAAATTATCACTAGCTCCTAATTTAAAAATTTTCATTTGAATTATGGGATATTTTGTAAAGTAAGTTAAAACTATGACAGCTTTTCCAATTTTCCATAGTACATCAGAAATTTCACTCATTTAGAAATTGCTGGGTTGAATTGAATTTATTGATTTTAATGTAAAATTGAAATATAAACAATATTGAAAGTAAAAATACAAAAATCAAGTTGATTTTCTTAGCTCATCACGCTTAAAAGTATTAGATGAGCAAGTCAACCTATTACTTAAGCCAGCAGCCGACTTAAAAATTAATCAATGTACTGCAATCATTCTATTCTGAATACTGAGCTAATCTTAGCATCGTATACAAAATCTAGCTTTGTAGGTAACAAGTAAACATAAATAGAACATTATTCTTAAGGCTAACTTCATGGGTACGATTAGATATATAGTTTCCACGTAAACAAAATAAGTCGTTTTCGATTCACTCAGTAACATGATAATCATAATCTAAGTGAAGTGTGCGATGTAGTTTCTTTAAAGTTCGATAGTTCGCTTAAGAAAATATCGTAAAATAATTTGATTCATATGATTTTGAACCCATTTTTTAGATAAAAGGTTTCAATGCGAATTTATTATATTAGTAATAAACTAAATACTTTTATAAGTTGTTAATAAATTAACTTTAATTTTGTAAATTAGTATACTGAGAGTTTCTACTATCTCTCATTTAGAAAAAAAAAACTATTTGGATAAATATATAATTGAATAGTGCCTCCAGTACTTTCAGTATTTAATTTTCCCCAAAATTCTAATATAATAAAATGTAAAATATGAAAATCAATTTAATTGTTACACATAAACTTTTATATATACAATAGACTTAAATACATAAATAAATAATAATTTAATTTATGTTTAATTACATAAATTTAATCGATCTTTTAAAATCTCTATATAAAACAACACTCAAACTACGACTCCAACTACTTGAAAATTGAATTTATTAGCTGTAATTCATATAAAGTTTATGCAATGCAATTAATTTCTGCACGCTATTTAAAATAAAATTCAAATTTGTTTGTGTAATTTTAATTGGAAAAACATGAAAATCAGTTATGTTTAATGTTTTAATGGTCTTTATTATAACTATTAAAATTTTAAACAAATGGTGTCAAAAATATATGAAAAAAAAAAACAATTTTTATTATAAATTTTTGCTGTACTGATTCCAATGATTAACACATAATTGAAATTTTTTTATTAGTGTGACTCTGTCTAACTGAAAATGTGTAATTATTTTTACTAATAATTTTTATTACTATTATAATACTATAAAAAACAACAAGCTTGCAAGTAAAAATCTACAGTATTTCCTGTAAATTTAACGTATCTACACCGTGAATGAAATAAAAATATTTTTTTTTGTTTTTTTTTGCATTTAAAATGATAATTTTTAATATCAAAAATTTTAATAACACTATTTAGATATTCAAAACATGAAAGGTTAAATCATTATTATTAAATCACTCAAGTTTAGTTAAGTGAGTGGAGAATGGTGCTATTAAAATATACAAAATATCAGAACATTTTATTAAAAATGGCATTATTGAAAATGTGCAGGGCAGGTTGTTGTGTAATGTTGGCTGTCACAAGGAAATTATAGACTTTATTATGAATCGTTTTGGTTTTTGGAATAATTTGGTATTCGGAGCAGAGCCAAAAACAGTAAATATTAAATGGGGGTAGAAGTAAAGTGAAAAAAATTAACATTTTGAATTCACTTTGCAAAATTAACTGAACTGATTTATTAGCATTTCGATTTCGTTTCCAACCTTTTGCAAAAATTGGATAAAGGAATATTTTAATTAAAATTACAAATATTGTGAATATTTTCCTAAAATTTTGATTAGATCCGATTTTTATTAGATACTGAACAAAGAAAAGATGATATTTTATCGGAATAGTTCCCGGATTATAGCATTAATAATTGCTATGTCTAAATTTTGCTTTAATTAAGAAAATCTAGATTAGTAACAAGCTGAAGAATATTATGAGAGCATTAATTTGATTTGCTTTTTGGTAAATACAAGGTAAATTATATACCCAATTACATCTCTGATCATTTCCAGAAAATCTGAATTTCCACAGAACAATTTATATATTACGAATATTGAACCATATTTTATTAATTTTAACACTTCAACAATTATAAACATTATGTCGTCGAAATGTAAAATATTAAATTTTATTCGAATATTTCATTGGTCTCATATTCTGTCCTCGATAGTATTAACTTGGGTGCGGGATAAATTTGCTTAAAATTCGTTTATGTGATTATTAACATTGTAATTGACTCTGACAAATTCATTTGTGGTTATATTAAATGTAAATTTATATTAAATAAATTATATAAAATTTGAAATATTGAAAGGAAATAAATAAATTTTGTTGTCAACACCTGCAAAAGTGGAGACGACATTATGACGTATATAACAAAAAAATTTAATATTTTTAACATTTGATAGTTTTTAACAATAGTAAAATTACTAAAATGGTTTTGTTATTCATATCGAGATGATAATTTGTGTGGTTTTAGCATTTTAAATAATAAATTTTCTGTCCACCTGCGCATAAATTTAATAATTGTAAATATAATTTACGATAATCGGAAACACGATATAATTAATTATAATTAATTTGACTAATTTTCTATGTAATCTACTGTTTTTGTAAATATTTTTCATTTTTTAGAATATAATTATATTTAGAATTTTATAGAAATTGTTAATTAAACGCAGACTCATTAAATCATTTTCGGCTAGCTATAGTTTCTAACCTTCTCTAAAAAAATAATGTAATCATATAAAGCAGAAATCACTGGTTCTACCGTAACCTACAACAAGCGTTGACGATGAATTTAATTTTAAATTATATTGTTAACATTGAAAGTAACTTTTCAAATTAATTGAAAAGTTATGTAATTGATGCTACTTGGGTAATTTAAAAGAAATGTTCTTCTACAATAGAAGAAACTGATAATAGGAATTTTTCTAGTACGTACACCGTCACCGTCAACGTTCACCATTTAATTTCTTAGGTAAATTGTTGTGTATTTAACACAGTTATAAACGCCACAGTCACGACGAAGGTGGCACTGTAATTCCACCTTAAAAAATCTTTTTGACATATAATTGTGTTAAAAAGAATTAATTAAGTTGTGGACAAAAATCCCAAATATTTAGCACAGCTGTCAATTATAACAAATTTTGTCTACCTCCTCTTTAAGAAATTATTTAAAAAAATTTAAATTTCTTTCTTTTTTTTTAAATTTTTTCAATTTATTAAAGAACATCAAAGAAATTCTGTCAAAAAAACGAAAATAAAAATGAAAAACCAATAAATATTGTTTTGTTGAAAAATCGTGACAGGAAGCTGTTATTGTATCTCAAATAAAACGCGCGCTTTCGTCAGTCCAAATAACATTAATTTCACAAAAATTTATAAATAAAGACAAGTAAAATTTTTGAATAATTGTCATTGTTAATAATAATTTTTCAGTCAAAAAATTACAAAAAAAATTTACTGAAATAAAATAAGATTTATTGAAATAAAATAAAAATTCTGAATAAAAAATTAATAAATTTAAAATTATTATAAGAAAACATGAAAGTCAACGCTTAGCACCTTTAAAAATTTTAATTGCACGTCTTTACCAAAATTATTACTTTTAATATCATTTTGAATTTCATATTATAAAAAAAAACCTAGACGAGACACACGAGTCATAAATATGTCATTTTCTGATCATAATTTACTGAAACTAAATGGCCAATTTAAAAATGAGAAATAATAAAATAAAATTAAAATTATTTTTATTATTTTTTTAAAAAAAAAATTATTTAAATATCATCGCGTTAAGTGTTAAATAAAAAGTGTAATAAAATTAAATTGAAATGTCGATAGTAATACAACATGAATAATAAAAAATTGTAATAAAAATTTTTTAAAGACTATTTTAGATTGCTAATTATTTGCTTTAATTAAGCTATTTAAGAAATAAATATATTTAAGTAAATTTATTAAAATAATTAAATATTCAATATAAAAATTAAATTACTGGAATAAAATTTACTTTTCAAATGAAATGAATTTGATAGAAATTAAAGACGGAATCAGCTAAATTTGATTTTAGTTTTTATTAATCAGCAATCGTAATGATTAAAATCACTTTTAGGTCAATTATATTGGCAGGGAAAAGCAATCTATTTGATTTAAATGAGTTAGTAGTTGCGTTTCACAATGAAAAATGTTAACTTTATGCAAATTTACGCATTGTTTAATAAAATTCATTAGTTTTCATTTGCAGAGTTTACTTTAGGAAATAATTTTTGATTTCTTCCACCAATTTTCTAGATATTTAAGAATATTAGGTATACAAATTGTATTTTATATACGAATTCCCATCAAAATTAATGTTTATATGTCAACCAATTATGGTAATCAATATATTTTTCAGAAATTTCCAATAATATTGCTAATCTAACTGAAATAATTCAAATATTATTAATTAACAAAGTATTTTTATTCAGTTTTATTATTACCATAAACTTTTCATCCCTCAGATTTCCATATAATCAATTTTATAAATAATATTTATAATTTAATTTAACTAAAAGTTCTTGATCTAAACTACATCATTAATTCATTTTAAATCTAATTTTAATAATCCATATAAAAATCACACCCTCTCAAAACAATATTAAAACTGCAAATCTTACCCCAAAATCACAATTTCATTTACTGTTATCACAAATAGTGTTAAACATTTAAAAACTTAAAATTTGAAGTATACAAAATATTACAGAAAAATCAATTTTCCTTAAAACATTATCAAATTTCCCTTTATTTTTCCATTCAATTTTTTTGTATTTGGTGCATTTTGATAGATTTTGTATAACATACAATTACAAAATGATATGCGGTTCTGTCATTTCAAATTCAAACCATATGCCATCCAGGATAGACACATGAAAATATTTACTCATTAATATTACAATCTGTATACGAATATCCTTAAAATACAAGGAAAACAAAAAAAAAAAGTTAAGAGCAAAATCCTGTTTTGTTAATTTTTCTGTTTTATTTTTGTTACTCTTCTAATATATTTTTAATTCGCAGACATTACACCATAAAGTGTGAAGATACAGTGAAGCGTAGCTGTTAGACAGTGTAAAAATACAAAAAAAAACAGAAAATTAAATTATTTTAATGGATATATGTCAATTATATTATAATGTAATGTAGAAGGAAATTAAATATAGAAATAAAAAAATATTTGTTAATATGAAAATAAATGAACATTTGGAGGAGTGATAAAGGATATTATTATTGTACACATCAATTTGATTTAAAAAAAACGATGTAAAGTAAAAATTTAAATGACATATTTAATGTGGTAATGTGTGAGGGTTGTTTTTAACTCACCCTTTCCAAAAAATTACAACAGATTGTTACTGAAATTGAATATGTAAATTCAAGCCTTACTTAAGATTATTTTGATTTTAAATATCCCTTGGTGTGGATAAGAAATATAGGTAATTCAAATTATAGTTCAATCTCCTGCCACGGTTAAAATTATTATGTAAGATCGAAATGAAAATTCCAGGTGTTGAGAACTTTCCATTTATAGTAGCTTTTTCTAGTGGTAATTAAAATCTGTTCATTATTTTGAATGAATTTCTAAAGTCATCAAATAATACAACGAAAAATTTCTCAAACCTAGTAACTACACCTTTTACTATAGGTAGGAGGAGCTAAGGCTCAAAAAAGTTTGAATACATTACACCCTAAAAATATCTCTCTTTCTATGAACTATTTAATAATTGGTTAATTATTTAGTTAATTATCCTTTAATGCGACATGTCAGATATGAGCTCATATTTCGTCTTTGTATTGATAAAGGGTTCTATTAATTATAATGACAAATTTGGACCTATTAATTTACTCTGAATAACAGACTTGAATTATTACATTATAATACTCAAACTCTACATTGCTTATTGCAACTTAAATTGATATCGAGCAAGCTTTCGGTTTGGAATCGTTCCGAAACCAAGAATGCATCACAGTATTTTACAATAACACTACAACACCTCAGATTGTGTTATATTTAATTGAGCTAATAACAAATATTGACTATCTGTCAGCAGATTGCCTAGGTATACTTCACTAAAAACATGGATCCTTAAATTTATGTTCCGTACTTCGAACAAAACTAATTTTTCTACTGAAATTTTTTTTTTAAATATAGCTTTATAATTAGTCTTAAAAAGTGAAATAATTGATATAATTTCTAAGAAAAATCAAATTTCTAGATGTGACGAAGCATTGTAAATTTACAATATAACAAATTAATAATATCCACTTAATCTTTCCTCTAATCTTTCAGCAATTACAATTCAAAATTACAAGATTTTAACATAAAAATCTCTTGTTTCACAAAAATAAATTATTAATTTTCAGAAATATCAAGAAATTTTTATTTTTGAAAACTTATCGAACCCCGTAAAGATTAATCCGAAACATAATATTTTCAAGTACTTCGTAAGAGACACTATGAAAATTTTAAAATATTAGTGAATTACGTTTCTGAAGAACTTGAAATAATTTACAAGTATAAAACCGGAAAAGGATATTAAACAAAAAATTTAAAAAACATGACTGAAAAACAAAAGTAATAAATTTTAATGACATAAAGTGATGACTGACTTGGGATCAATTTTTTAGTTGGTGTTACTTTTCACAAAAAAAAAAATCATAAACTATTCGACTTTATGACCTTGGCAAGTTATATTTCTTAAGTAGGATTTGAAAAATTCGAATGGAAAATTAATTTTTGTCATTTAAGAAAATTTCAAGATTTTTTTTTTTTGTGTCAAAAAAGTTCATTAACTCACAGTAATAACTATAATAATGACGTAAAAAATCACGTAATTAAAAAATTCTAGAAAATTTTTGATTGACAGCTAAAAAATCCGTGACCTGTCATTGAATTCCATCATAAACTATAAATGGACAATGAAAAAATAATTAAAAAAAAAATTATATGCAATTTTTTTTTAATTTTTTCATACAGTTCCACCAAAATGAATTATAAATGCGGCGCTAACTCAAAATTTCAATTAACTAAAATAAATATTGACAGTCTGGTAAAATTCATCATCATCTGTGCGAAACAATTATTATTAATTCGCGACAAAATTGACTTAATAATTAATTATTACATTCTAAAAAGATTTATTTATTATTTTAGTCAAAGAATTTCCTTTTTTAGAAGCCGCAAAATTCACTCTATGAAATATTTAATAAGTTTTCTTGAACTACTACGCACATTGCACAATAAAAATTGTGATTTTTTATGTGTTGCAGAATTTTGCATTCTGACTGCACAATGAAATAAGAATTTTATCAATTTATGTAAATTAGAACCAAATCGAATTAAGGCTCAAAGGAGGTTAATATTATTGTAAAAAGAATAAGGCGCACACGTTCTTTGCGGACGTGAATTTATTTCATATTCGTATATAGATTTATAAATTTTGCGTGCCATAAATGTAACCTTTAAAGGAAGATTTTTAAAGTAGTTGCAATAAACAGAAAATTAGATTTATAGAACATCACAGACTTGCAAAATGTTTCTTATTATTGACAATTTTAGTAAATTAAATTTAAGTTTCAGACTGTCATACAAAATTAATTATTCATCACTGCATTCAGATTAGTAACTTCGATCAAAATGAATAAATGTTTTCTTTGTTTTTTGTTATAGAAATTAATAATTTACCTGTTAAAAGGATAACCCCCAAATGCTGCATCATACGAATGATATACTGATGGGTATGGCCAAGGGGCACCTCCGCCAACTAAACTATCTTTAAGGTCAAGTCCAGCCTGTAATGATAACAATATATAAATTTAGAATATTTAAAAAAAAAAAAAAATTATTATTTCTATTTGGCCTTAAAATATTTAAATAATTATCAATTTAATTCAACATTTTTTTTTTATTTAAAAACAATTTTTTATGTTATTATGTTATCAATTTAATAATTTTTCAATACATAATTTTAATTTTTGGTAAATTCTAAAAGTAATTTGAAAGATGTTTAAATAATGAAATTCAGAGTTGCGATGAAGAAATATTTCAAGTTTTGTAAATGACTCTAAATAGAATTTAATAATAGAAGGCTACAGTGAAAAATTAAAACGTAAATGGAACTATTAAGATTTTATGCTGAACAGAGCATCCTGTACAGAGTTAAGGACAATCAGAAAATGTGGAAATGAACGATTTCATTGCAACATGAAACTCGAGTTTAGTTAACGAAATGATTAAGAATCGTTATGATAAATGAATATTTGGTTCAGTAAAGTATCTGTCGAATGAATCAAAGATTTGCTTGCCATTTTTTTAAAGTTTTCAGTAAGGGGCATGTGAAAAAAGAGCATTGTCAATAAAGGGCATCAAAAATTTTGTTTTGCTTATAAATTTTACTATAATCTAACTTAAATCCTTGAACTTCAACAATCTCTGGACGCCGCTGTAAGTTCATTATATGAAAAAAAAACTAATTTATATTAGCGAGGCAAATCAACATTTACATTTTTTTAGGTCAAAGTACCACAAAATTAAAATGATCAAAAATACTTTGTTTATTAGACTAAAACCGACAATAATAATAAAAAAAATTATTATTATTTTTTTTTGGGACAAATTTTAATTAACATTTTAATATTAAATATTTTGTGCTAAACATGATGTTAATTATTTTTAATTAATATTGATAAGAAAATATTTTTAATATTTTTTGTAGCAGCTTTAAAACCAGATTTTGGGTTGAAATTATTTAATGTTTTTAATGTAAATAATTTATTTCTGGCATCCAATAATTTTGATAACAAAAAAAAATTGTGCATTAAAATATTATTTATTTTTGGTTTCTGTCTGGCGACCCCGCAATAAGGAAGAAATTTTAAATATAATAATTTTTTTTTTTTTTTGATTTTGATGAATTAATTTATATATTTTGAGAAATATTCAAATTTCGAATCTATTTATCACAAATTAAAAAATATGACAAAAAATGAAATTCAAATTTTCATTTTTCATAGTAAACATAAATTTTTTTTCAACATTATTAATTTACATGTCACAAAAATCTCATGAAAGAATTTTTTTTTTGTTTTTACAAAAAAATGACAAATGAGGTTAAGTCTTGTTGACATAACCATAAATCTAAGATCATTTTTCATAATTTTTAATAAGATATTATGACGAAAACAATTTCAATTTTCCAATATTATATTGGAAAATTGTTTAAATATATATGAAAATTTTAAAATTTTACATATAAATAAAATTTGTCTCGTCTCGGTAAAATTGAAAAACAACAAAAATAAATTCACATAATATTACAATCAAAGTACATTAAGTCAACTAACACAATAATCACACTCTGAAATGTCAAATAGTTCACGAAAATAATTATAATCAGGGTGCGTTTTGGCTGGTAACAAATAGGCTGTAAAAATATAAATAATAATAAATATTTAACAAGAAAAATAAAATAACATTGAAAATGATTAATTAATAATAAATGTGAAAAATATATTAATTAATTTCAAATAATATAAATGCATGCAAGTAGACATAATTTAATATTCTGTAGTATTTATATCAAGCGTTGAACACTGAAACAATGAAAATTATGAGATAAGTTCATTTTAGCACAGTAACCGCGACTTATTCTTATCACATAAATTCTAGTATTTTACATGGGCTGTGTCTGTGTATAGAGAACAGAGTTTGGCTAAATAATTTGAAGGGGCTAATTGAAGAAATTATAGACAAATAATTGATTAATTTGTAATTTAACAAGTTTTTTTGTTGATATTTTAGCAGTAGTTGTTGTGTAATTAATGATTTTATTGTTTTCTGATTAATTTTCAAATAACATTTTTTTTTTTATAAAAATGGCCTTGGAAATTTAATCATTATTGATAATAATAAAAAATATAAATAAATTATAAATTAATAAATTTCTACCATTTTAGTATATTTAATTCTAGTTCATATTTTTAATATATAAAATGGAACAATAATTTAAATTCAAAAAGAATTTCGAAACATATTTTTTTCTATATCTTTTATATGAAACTTTTAATCGAACTGAAATAATTGGGATATTTTTGTTGTTGATCCCATGACCTAATTTAGTATACTAGTAAATAGTAAAACTACATCTACTACTACACTCTACACCCCAGTTTGCTATTTGGAATTATTAAAATCTCCAATTACAAATTGTTTTCATAAGAATTTTTGTAATTTTCTAACAAATTAAGGAGAGCAAACATAATTTATTGATACAGCAAAATCGAAAATATTTTTATTTATTTTAAATTTAGAAAATACGCTGAAATCAAAATGACTTTATATAGTTTAAATTTAGTTATAATAAATCTGTTTTTTGACAAATTGACTAATACCACAAAGACCACCCAAATGTAGGGTTGTGAAGAAAAAAAATCAATTACCCATGAAGATCCTCAATAAACAAAACCAATAAAAATAATAATAAACAAATAAAAAATCTGATCATAATAAATTTCTTATCCCATCCAACAAAAATTCTTTGTACTATAAAATTAAAAATTAATAAGAAAAATTATATTTAATAATTAAATATAATATTAAAAACAAAAATATTAAAAAAAAAATCCATAATAATTAGCCAGATAACTTTGAAACAACATTTCCTGTCAAAATAATAACAGAGAGAAATATACAAAATAAAAAGTGATTTTAAGACCTCACACAACGCTTCAAAATATTCAGTGAAATTGAAATAATCATGGAATTTTTAGAGTAATTGAAACTTTAATGGAAATTGTTAATTGTTTTAAAGTTAAAATCTGTCAACATAAACGAATTGACTATTCGAATTTCTTAATCTTATTAAGTGTAATGCTAAGTAATGATTTTTTTTGTTGTTGTTAAATAATTGTTTTAGTTTTAAGAGCTTCAAAGTTTTATTTATGCAGAAGTTTATGTATTACAAATTCACTAAATAGTTTTTATAAATATAAGTTTTTAGCTGGAAATTGTAAATTTATTTCAGTAAAATTGTTAATTTCTGTATAAATACGAACTTTTAGTTAATAAATATAAATTTTATCGACTTAGTAATTGACTATTTGAATAAATTGTTAATAGTAAATTTGAAACTAAATTGTGTAATAAAATTTGAATTATGATCTATTGAAATTGTAGCTTGAAATCTATGCGGAAAAAACTAATAATGATTTTGGTTAGAATCATGATACAGATACAACGATCAAATAGAAAAAAAAATCACTTTGAAATGTTCTATATCTATATTCGTGTTATAAACCTGCCCATACATTATACAACATATTTTACAACATGTTTAACAACGTGTTAACAAGTTGTATCGTTAGTGGCTAATTTTCCAACACTTTGACAACCATTATGTTGAAGAAATTTTAAAATATTTGAATTTATGTTGTTGGTGGTTGAAAGAAATATGGTGTATGGGGAAATTGTTCAAACAAAATGACGTTTATGTAAAAAAAAAGGTATATATATTTTTTAAGTAAGTTAATGATATTTTTTATTGAATGAAATAATATTAAAATATAATTATTTTTCAGCTAACTTTGATTAAACATTTTTTTTCTTTGACATTTGACACTTGAAAAAACAAAAAAAATTATATTAGGTTTTTTTTACAAAAAAAAAAACTGTTTTTGGCAGTTATCGTTAGTAAACTAAATTGGCTGGCAAACTGACAACCAGGTTGTACAATGTATGGACAGCATAATTGACAGTATTGATTTCTATATATTTAAAGTTTATAGTAGTATATTTCATAATTCACACATTATTTAAAATTATGCATGGAAATTTCAGGTTTTATTTTATTATAATTAATCAATAAAATATGTTGCTAAAATATTAAAAAGGAATTTTATATTCAACATTATTAACAAGTTTGAGATACACGCCTTACGACGATGAAATTTTCAACAATCAATTAGTCTAAAACTATAAAAAAAAAACGCTAAAACATGAAGATGAAATATTTATTATCTTGTTTTCACTATTACCATTTGTAATTATTACGTTCCTTGTTACTATCGCTCTTATGTAATCCACTAAAATTACTTTATTTATAAATACCCTTCACTTTAATAGGACCCGTAATAATTTCAATAAAAAATATAAAATTTCAATTGTGAAATATAAACTTGAAAATATATTTAATTTTCTCAATATCAAATATTCAAGACTTATAATTTGTAAATTGACTACAAAAATAGCTTCCAAATTTATGTTTGATTTCTTATCAATTTAATATTCATGTTAATTCTAAAATATTGAAATGTTTTTTTATATAATAAATGTTAAACAGCTGATAAATTTTAAAATATTTATTAATTATACAAATTTTATAAATTCGAGTTAAGAGAACATTTAAAAAAACGCGTTTTCACACTTTCAAAAGCGTTTTACGTACAGTTCGTAGTTTCGATTACAATACTTTTAGTATTGTAAAAATATAAGTAAAGATAGAATTTACAATGTGAAGTCACGAATTCTATTTAAATAGTCGACTATTTAAAATATAAAATAATCGATTATTTAATTGGTAATTTTATAGTTTTTAATTTTAGTCTTAATTTTAAATGATTTTTATTAATTTTTATCTTTAATAGCTACAAAATTAATCTAACAAAAATTTAATTTTTACTATACCTTAAATTTAACTATTACATAAAAATTTATCAATTTAAATAGACATTAAAATTTTTATTATGCAATTAAACAAAAACCTGAAAAATTTATCAGGTTTGGCATTAAAATCAGAAAAAAATAATGAATCAAGAAAACATTAAAATCAAAATAAAAATACTAGCTAAAAATTTTGGATTGTATTGTAAGCGTTAGAGATATTTTAAAATTTACTGCTTCATATTCGAATTATTTGTGTTGCAACTGCTAAGCAACATTATTGCTCAATGTTCAATTGTTGCTAAACAAAATCTATAATTCTAAGAATAATTATATTCTGTCCTTGTTATTACAGGTAATGAAAGAAATAATAGAGTTAATGTTAATAATTATCTAATCGAGTCTAAATCTGGAGTTATTCTCATTGTCATTCCGTCGAAGAAACGACTTTAAAGTAGAAATGAATCGAACTTTTACATCGTACAGTATTAACTGATTCCATACAATTTCATATATTTTAACTTATTTTTTACTTTTCACAGAACTGATTTCGATGAGACTAAATCCAACATAAACAAATCATCAGAGGTGCAGAAATTTAAAAATATTTAATAGAATGATTTTTAAAATATTTATCAATTTATATTCCAAAAATATTTGGAATAATTTTTTTTGATAGGTTACAGACAAATCATAAAATATGAAATGATTTTTATTAGTCAAGAAATTCTTCAAATTTTTCAAATAAACTAAAGTGCGAAGCTATTAAGAATATTCTATATTTAATCAAATACTAAAATATTTAAAAAAATTAACAAAATTATCTAAATTACAAGATACTAAAAAAAAAAAGTTGTTTGTGCCATTAAATAAATTTCAAATTTATGCTTTAAATTAATTTTTCTTCCTGATAAAATAAAAACATTTCATTCAACATAAAAAAAAAACATTTTAAATTAACATAATTTTTTTTTTTTATATTTTTATCTACAAAAACATTTTTTTCTTTAATTTTATATTCATCTCTAATATTATATTAAAAATATTGTGATCAACTTGACCAGTGGCTATTAGACTCCCTCATTTCATTATTCCAATTTTTATATAAAAAAAACATACAACATTTTTATTTATTTTAAATGATTGAAATTAAATATATAAAAAATTTTGTATTCCAGGTATAGACTTTAACCTGAAAGCCTCTAACAACAACAACAAAAAATTGATGTATAAATTTTGATGAAAAGAAATATTTTTTTTTTCATTTTTTAACATCATTTTTTTATTTCGATTACACAAAAAGATTTTCATAAATAAAATCAACGAAAACAAAAAAAAAAAAAGTTATTCATTTAAAAAATATTAAAAATAAAAATGAAAGATAAAAAAATTTAATTTTTATTTATCGAGTAATGTTCAATAATAAAAAAACATAAAATAATGTTTCAATTTTTTGTTTTTACATCATCAACAGTGAAATATTGATAATCATCAGTGCGGTAGTTATTTGTACAAAAACAAAAAACATGGCATTACTAATAAAAAGTTTCTGATATTAATATGAAAAAATGATGAAATTATTAATTATGGTTGGTGGTATTTTAAAAATTGTAACTTGTACGAAGCTTGGAATATGATCTAAACATGATAACGCTAAGAATTGTGATTAATATTTCTAAATAATGTGATTAGAAATTTGTACCAATTAATTATATTTTGAGTAATTTGATAGAATTATGAGGTCTTAGTAATTTATGTAATATTTTTGAAAGAACTGATGCGTCAATAATTCAATTTAAATAGCAATTTCCGGGTTTTTCTATAATGCCTGACTATCGAAATTTAATTATTTTTAAACATATACTTTTGAAAAATTATGCAATTCAATTCAATTTCAAGTGGACGAAATAAATAAATATTAATGGCAATAAAACAATCTAGCAAATTAGCTTTTCTTAAAACCTTGTCTCGTAAACTTATGAATTGCGTCAGCAATTACTAATTATGATGTAAATACATTTCAATTTTCGTAAGTATATGAAATCTAAAACGCCACGGAAGAATTGGAAATCAAAATTTGGATTAATGCACAAATGGAACTCTCTACACAGGGTAACAGAGTTTCTAAACTGTTCAGTCAGCCTACCAAACGCGAGAGCTCCTTAAAATGAGCAGATATAGAGTACGAACAATAACTGAGTTACTCGTCGGACACTGTAACCTGAAAAAACATCTCCACTCTATGGGGTTACCTACAAAAACCGTGTGCAGATCGTGTGAATACGAGGAGGAGTCGGTCGAACACTTCAAGTTTCAATAACCTCAGACACATCTTCTTGGAACCTACGGAACTGTCGTTGAAGTCACTCAAAAGCATTATAAATACTTCTTCGAAAGTATTAGTCTTGAAAGGCGGCCGCCAAAACTAGGGGTATTTCGGGACATGGTAACTACTTAGACCCTATCTTATCTATCTAATATAAAATTATCAACTCTATTAAAAATGCAATATGAATTGCCGAAATTCTGCAATTAATTTCTTTGGAGTTTGATTTATTTTAAGTAAATTTTAAAGTAAATTGAATAATATTCATATTACTCAAGTTAATCTACGTTTCTTTCTATAGTTTAAACTATCGGGAACAAAAATATTTAAATTAGTTGGTCTGAGGTTCACTGCATAGGCTAAAACTATGACAGTATTAGGTACTAAGTTATAAAAACAATATTTATCGTTGTGAGCTAATTTGTTTTTAGTGATTTCTAAATATTTTAGCATTTGCTAATATTTATAGAAATTGATACAAAAATTATTGGACCAGTGACATTTTGTATGTTGTAACTATCTTTTATATCTTCTCTAATTATAATTATACAAAAAAAAAAAAACGAATTTAATTATACAATTTTACTACAAAATTAAATTTCAAGGTTTTTTAGACATTTTTTTATAATCATATCAAAATTATTATTTAATATTATTCTATACATTAATTAATTTTAATTTTCAGGTAGCAATGTTAATATTATAATTAATTTGACATATAAATGATTGTTATTTTTTTTTTCTTAGGTTATCATGTCAATTATTGTGAAACTTTTAAATATTATATTTCCATTTTAATTAAATCTATTAAATAAAAAATATTCCCAAAAAAAATAAAATAAAAATGTATTAAAATTAAAACTGAAATTAACATAATTATAATTTTTGATGTCTAAAAGTATTTTTTTTTAATATTATTAGATTTTATGTTCTATGTAAAATATATTAATTTTAATTTTTCTATGTTATCAGTTTTTTTTTTTTTTTTTAAAGTTAAATGACAATAAAATATTTAATTTAACAAATATTTTTACTGCTTTTTAATTGTATATGATAGCATAAAATTTTTGGTTTTTTTTTTTCATATTCCATAAAAAAAATATTACGGTGGCGGTCTTTTTACAAGCTGGATTCATAATAAATGTCTTGAAATTTTTTTATTTTTTTTTAATTATTTGATAAGATTTTAACACTGAAATGAATTTTTTTATTTGTATTTTTTTTATGTAGACTTGATTGTTTTACTATAATTAATACATCCTTGAATGTCAATTGATTTTTTTAAATAAAATTGTTAAACATTTAAGTGAATTTATTTATGATATAGTTCAAATAATTTCCATAATTTATAAAGCTGGAATCATAATGCGACCAACGTCACCGTCAACGAGAGTATTGACGATGACATTAAATTGTTCGCGTTTAGAAGAAACTTTTCAAAGTTGAAGTTTCCTTATTTATTTTTTTGTGAAATTGATGAGTAATTTAAAATAAGTGTTATAAATAAGTGTAAACATTTTTCTACTGCACCGTCAACTTTATGCATTGTAATTGCAAAGGCATACAAAGCTGTACAGTTTACACAACTCTCAACGCGACGGTGACGGTGGCACTGTGATTCCAACTTAATGTAAAATTGAAAAAAAATTATAATTTTAATAGAATTTAATTTAGTATTGAACAAAATAGAATTTCCCTTAACTAAACATAGAATTTCCCTTACTAAAACTAAAACTAAAACAATATTTCCACTTTATTTTCATTTGATATAGCTTCATCTATTGTTAAAGGTCTACCGGTTTTGTTATGTTTTCTCGAGGACTCTTCTTAAATTTACACTCTTCTTCTTTAAAATAAACAATTTATCATCAATTTTATGTTTATTTCACTTTAAATTAGTCCTGTATACGATAAAATATATAACCAACATAAAAAAGATCATATTCTAGCTGATGTTATCCTACATATAAAACATAGAAGCATAACTTTCTAATAGTGATAAAGAGACTAAGCTGTTACTTTTTCTATATAATGCATAGCTATATTTATATTTACAATAATAATATTTATAAAACTCCTTTTACCACCCCGAGTGTCATGTTTATTAGAAGAAAAACATATCCTTTCCTGTTGGCTACAATTTAACGCACCACACACACAGCAAAAAAAAAACAACATAAACAAACAATTTTCAAAAAATTTCACTTTACTTATACATATTGAAAAAAGGATATATATACATATACAAAATAATGAAAATTTCATATTAGAAAGTTTTTTAGATATTTTAGAAGATGATATAGAAAGAGATAAAGGACGAAAAAGTTTTGAAAATTTACAGTGTGAGAAAGAGAGTAAAAAAATGTTGTTTATATTATTATGTCAAAAAAAAAAAAAAAAAAACCAAAAACAACAAAATGCTACGTCAAAATAATAATAATAATAATGTAAAAATCTGCATTCCGGTTTGTATTTTTTTTTTAAAAAAAAGGACGAGACATTGTATCCTTATTAAAACTATGGCAACATACACAAAATATGGTACATATACTTATACAAATTATAATGAAAACAGACTTATTATTATTTTTTTGAATCCCTATAAGAAATATAAGAATGAAATCCCTTAAGGACATCATTGTATCGTATATAAACTAAAATTTTGATAGTATGGTTAAGGATTTTGTTCTACTTCAAATATTTTGTATAGATGAAATATTTTGTTGGGTGTTTATAGTCTTGCAAAATATGCCAAAATATAATTTTTTAAACAAGGACGAAAAATTGCTATATAACTAAAACTATAAAACTTATATACAAAATTCTATATAAAATATAATAGAAAAGTCATATTGAAGTCACGTATAAATTTTATATATATCTATCTAGTTAGATTATGTTTTAATGTATTATTTAGATAAAATGATGTTATAAAATGTTGAGCATATTAAAATATCATGTTCTGGCACTTAGTATCATTATAGCTTTAACAACCTCTATACACATGTTAGGTTAGTTTCTAAAAAAAAAAAAAATTAGATATTTTATAATGTTATGTGTACGAGTACCGAAAATTTTCTATGTATGTTCATTGAAATGGATGAAACTCTAATGTTGGTTTTTACTTAAAATCCTATAGCATCAAAATATATTTCTATCTCTAAATTGTAAAAAAATATTGCCATATTGGGTGGCAAACAATCAAAATGGACAAAACCACATTTTGTATCAGAGAAACCACATATCCAAAAAAATATTTATATCTACATTTTCTATACTATAATGCAGAGTAGACCATACCTAATTTTCCATCTTTATTATATATATTTTTATTATATGAGTTTTTATAGAGCCTGGAAAATTTTATGGGAAATTTTGTTGTGTATAGTGTTTAAAAATTACTTGTTTTATAAAGTTTTAAATATTATAGCAGTATAGACAGTGATTTGAATAGCATAAAGAGCAGACAATGAAAGGTAATATTATTATATGTATAAAACCATTGGGTATATGACAATCCTTGGGACACAACTTTTAGAAACATAATAATAATGTACAAGTTTTTTATTGGGATTTATTTTGTTAGCATATTTTTTGACTTTATGGGATTTCAGTTTGTAATTTTTTTGTATTTTAGTTTTAAATTTATAACAAAAATTAGAAAATTAGATGTGAAAGGATTTATAACACTAAAATGATATTTAATTGAGTCTAGTGTTAGGTATTTAATTGAGTCTACATAGTAAATTTTACTATTTTAGTTGATATTTTATTGATCTTTTTGATATATTTAGTCTTGAAACGTCAGATTTTGTTAGAAATTATTGAAAAGGAATTAAAAACGTTTTCAATTTTTTTAAATTTCTATGTAAAAACGATATTGATTGATATGATGAGGCGCTGAAGTTAATGGTATTGAAATATTGGTAATATAATTGGTATTGATTATAATTATTACCCGAGATAGTCACTAAATATAAAAAAGGATTCACAAATACTAAAATTCATATAAAAATCTTCTAGTATATATAAATTAATATGATTTATTTTGAGGTTTTTAAATATATTACTGAGAAATAACCTTACAAAAAACATCTCTATAAGTTAGTTCTTTAGATAAATTAGATCAGAATATTATTTTTATTCATATTGTTGAAGAAAGTCAATATTTAAGTAAATTTTAGTTAATTTTAGATGTATAATCAAAATAAACTGACCAATATACGATTTCAAGACACGGTATCATAGATGAAACAAACATTGATTAATGTCTGCAAAAATTACAATAATTTTGTAGCTTTTTATTATACATTATATGTACGATGAAAGGAATATTATCAAACTACAGAATTTCTACTTTTTTTGTAAATTACCAAAAATGTAATCCAGATATTAATAATTTAAACTATATAAAACTATTAATATCTCTTCAATTTCAATCTAATTTGATAATAATTACAACTTTCCTATAAAAATATCCTTTTAATTTTCTTAAATATTTATCTTCTATACAATCTTTAACACTATTTTCATAAACATATTATAAGTTATAACCAGGGATGGAAACCATTGAAAAAAACATGTTGGTTCGGTTCAATGGTTTTCCAAAAAAATCAAAATGGTTTTTGGTTCTGGTTTTGGTTTTTGCCCTTTTATGAAAATGGTTTTGGTTCGGTTCTGGTTTCTAGTATTTCAAAAAACCAGGTTTTGGTTCATTTTTGGTGGTACAGATAACAAAATTTCCCAAAACTTCTTATTTGTCTCAAAGCAATGAATCAAAATTATTTCAACATAACTCTTTATTTGAAAAAAAAAAATAACTAATACAAAATTTCAACTGAATTTTTTTAAGTATATAAGTAAATAAAATTAACAAATTCATTTTCAAAAAACTATAAATAAAATAATATAGAGTTGAAGTGTGAACATGACAAAGAAAGCTACAACACTTTTAATATTGCATGCAGTTGAAGTTTTAAGTTATTGAGAAGTTGAACTAGATCTGGTGGAAAATTTTAGAAGAGGCTCCACCAGCTTCGATTTCGAAAAAAAATAATGGTTCTGCTTTTGGTTTTGGTTTCGAAAAAAAATTAATAATGGTTCTGGTTTTGGTTTCGGTTTCGAAAATAAATAAATAATGGTTCTGGTTTTGGTTTCGGTTTCTAAAAATGTTGCTGGTTCGGATGGTTTTTTGGTTCGGTTCGAA
Source organism: Rhamphomyia laevipes (assembly GCA_963920725.1). Classification (NCBI taxonomy): domain Eukaryota; kingdom Metazoa; phylum Arthropoda; class Insecta; order Diptera; family Empididae; genus Rhamphomyia; species Rhamphomyia laevipes. The sequence continues at coordinate 3,485,164 of OY987255.1, read as the reverse complement.
ACCGGTTTCCATCCCTGGTTATAACTAACATTATTCCTTTAATTCAAGGTATAAATTATCCTAAATGTGTGGTCCTATATTCCATTCAATATTTTTTCTATATAGCTAGTATAAAAAAAAGATTAATTCCAAGTCATTTAGCTATTAAAGTATCACTATTCAAACAATTAGTAGGGTATATAAAGCCATCATTTATCTGAACAAAAGGTGTTTGTGTACGAAACATTGAAAATTCTTTATTAAACAATTTTTTTTTGCAACTCACGACAAACCTGAGCGCGTGCTTCCTATTCATTGACCATTTTTACTATAAGTTTCATGTAGGTCTAAAAAAAATATTATATAAAAATTTAGATTTTCATTTAGGATAAAAAAATGTTACCAAAATTTTTTTTTTATATTCCCTTACTAGTTTGTAAAATTTTAAATCTAACCATACTTTAAAATTGACTAATACATGTTTAAAAATAAGTGATAATTTTATTATTATCCTGAAATTGATTGCTTGTTTATAAATTTTACGATTTTCTACAAAAAGAAAAAAATGATGAAACAGAAAATATTAAAAAGTTTTCAAGGAAATCTATATAATAAATGTTGACCACCCTTGAAGAAATTGTTCCTTTTTTGCACAACAAAAATCTTAAATATAGCATTATTATTTTTGTTGTATTGTGCGTGCATTTAGTTTTTTTTTGTAAAATATGACATCAAACTTAAAACATCCAATAATAATAATATTAATATCCTTTAGGACAATTTATATTTTATCTTTGTTGTCATCTTTCTTTTTTTTACTTATGCTTTGATTGTGTATAGAATTGTTTGTACAGTTCTTAAATTGATCATAAAAATATCATTTATATTACGTTTATGTTTTGCAATGCATAAACCAGTTTTGTAACAGATTGAAAAACTGAAAATTTTACGAGTCTATTGTTAGTGTAGCCAGACTTATAAGTTATAATTATATGATCGGATTCGAGATATTGCGATTTTATATTAGGAATTATCTGTAATTGCGTCGATTTGATATTTTCATGTGATACAAGAAAATGTTCTTGGATATTAACTCAGTGATAATTATTAAGTGTAACTGAAAATGTTTGATAATTTAAATGACATTGCAAATATAACTTTTTCGTCATCGAAATAGCCTAATTTGATTAATTGAGATTTTAATAATTTTGTATGAAAATTGAAGTAATTAAAGAAAAATCAATTTTATAAGTTTCGAAAATCATTTGGGGAGTGGGGATATAAACGTCCAGGGGACATGAAAGTCTAGAAAGATATGATTCTTATGAATAGACCAATTTACCAAGATATAAAAGACAAGTTGTATAAAACACGCCGGACAGTTATAAAATATTTAAACTCTTGGAACGTCATTTTTTAACCGAAATGTAAGAAACTGAACTAATTGCGTTCAGAATAGAACAAGCTATCATCTGGAGTGTAAAATGGAACCTTTGTTATCTATGTACGTGGATGGGATTTATTCCTCCCTTCAACCCAAACAAAAAAATAAGTTTCAGTTGAAATTCATCTAAAAAACTGTTTAAATTTTCTGTCTGATTTTGTCGTGGGGACCTAAAAGGGTACAAAAATCAAGTTTCTTATGTCTGGAAAGATCACAACAAACATCTGTCAAGGATAACTATTATCAACATGGTCAAAATGGAAGTTGGAAACAGTTAGATAAACATTTTTTTTCTGTAATACTAGAACTATATAATTTACTTATATACATGATAATTGTTTCTCATTGCTAGCCTTTAATTTATTTGCGTTCCATAAAATTATTTTCTTCACAAATAGTAAAAATATATTTTACCATCGAGACAACAAAATCTTATTATAATCAGTCTTAATTTAATGGATTCTCAATTTTTTCAGTAATCAATTCATTATTTTAATTTAAAATAATCTATTTACCGGATTTGGATAAAAAGGTGGTTGATCAGCTCCCATTCCTGATAAATATGCTGCCATACCTTCTGGATATACACCAAGTGGTACACCACCTGGTCCAGTTGCTACAATGCCACCAGCTGCAGCTAATCTTGGATAATTTAATAAATCATATTGGCATGAACATAATGTTTGTCCTGTTACAGGATCTGTAAATATTGTTCGTCCTGTATCACAACAACGTCCACTACTACTACTACCGGTTGTTGGTGGTGGCTGTTGTTGTTGTTGTTGTTGTTGGCTATACGGACCAGCTGAACATGGTGATGTACTACGGGCACCTGGTGGTACTGTTGATGTTACAGCCATTGTTGTTGTTGGTACAGTTGGTTGTGGTACAACAACAGTTGGTGGCTGTAGTGATGATGGTGGTGAACGGGTATTCGATGAAACGGTGTTCTGCAAGAAAGAGAAGAAGAAAATTAAATAAATTTTAGATAAATACATAAATAATAAAAAATTAAAAATATAAAAATGCTGAAATTAATTTAATTTTATTAATATAACTATGCTGAATATTGAACAGGTTTTGTAATTTTAATAAATTTGATTTAAAATCTTAAGAAAAATGTAAAAATATTCTTGAAAATTATAAATATGAAATTCTAACCAAAATAAAAGCAACTCAAATGCAAAAAAAAAAAATTGATTGAAATGGAAAATACACAACTAGGCATTAGAACCGATTCAACATGGCACTATGTACTATGTTTTTCCGAAGGAATATATGAAGAAGTGGGAATCGAGAAAACAAATTTGTATTACTAAATCTTTCCAATAATTTGGTATAGTCACATTCACAATGTTATCATATTTTTAATTAAATAATGTTTTATGTATTAAAATTGATTACACTTGAGTAATTCTGGATTGAATCAATCAAATAAGTTATATAAATATCTAATTATATTATACTGGATTCATAATGTGATTGCCGCAACGTAAAGCAAAGCAAAGCGAAGTTGCCAAGACGATATAAAAAAATTTCAATTCATAATGAATTATGTTTTAGGCTTTAAATGACATTACTTTACATAATGTTTCTATTTGAAAATATAATTTTCATAATAAATATTTGACAAATTTTACAATGAAAAATTTATTTTTAAATAATTGTGACATTTGAAAACTTTAATATTCGTAAAAGTCATTATGAATCCAGAATTAAACACTATACAAATTTTAAATTTTCTGTAGTCTCCTCAGCCTTTTATGTAACCAATTTCTAACAAAAAATTTTCCACTAACGATTCTACAATCACAACTAAGTTAATACACTTAATTTCATAGTCATTTCAGTAAATATTCATTAATATCTATCATTACTAAAATTATTTTAAATATAATGTTTTTAACCGTGTTTCTGATATAAAATAAAAATAATAATTCTATAAATAAATTTTTTAGATTGCTTTTAATAATGAAATCAGAACAAGGCAAATAAAAATATCTTCTTATACCAATAAAATGACAAATATTAAATTATTATAAACTACTTATAGACAATCTCGTTATATATATTTTGTAGATTATTGATTAAATCAATAAAATATTATTAAAAGTTTTATTTAATTTTCAGTTTTAATGATCAAATAAGCCGACAATCATGTTCAAATTGACAAGCAAACATAAATACAACAATTTTTAATATTATTATTAACATTTAAAGAAAATTATGTACACAAGAATTTATGTATTTTTTTTTTTACATTTTTTGTTGAGTCCAGGGTCTCCTCTACGTTTCAGTTACCAAATGCTTTTTATTTGAATTTATAATTTTATCAGTTTGTAATTTGTAAATACAATTTTTTTTTTTTCAAAATTACCTGAAATCAATTTTTTAGTTATAATTTTGTAAAAAAAAAGTTTTGTCATCCCTAAATATACATAAATAGACCGAATAGATAAATTATGTATGGATATTAAGATATTTTATGTATGGTATTTTTAGTCTCCACCTTTTAAAATTTTTGTAGTAAATGAAAAGGTGTAAAATTGTGAAAGTCAAAATTGAACAAATTGAATTTTATAAAGTTTTAATTAATTATTTGCTACAATATTTAATAATAATGAAGTTTTTTGATGAATATGTCACCAAATTATTAACAAATATTAATTTTAATTTTAAATATCATTTGTTTCAATTTTCTTATTGACAATATTTAATCTTTCTAACGAACCGAACCATTGACATTGCCCTAAGTTGGCTCAGCTTTAAATGAGTACTGTAGTAATAAAAAAATACAATTATTTCTAATTGTGATTTTAATACTTGGAAAATGCTAAGTAGTTAATGACAAACTAATTTTTTCAGGAATTTATGAATCTTCATCCGATATTTTATTTGATATTTAATCATTTTATAAAAAGAAAAAATTTCCGATTTTAATTTAAGATTTTTAACTCAATATTTCTTAAATTTAAAATTAACTTAAAAATTGTCTATATTTCAGGAGACTTTTCAAATAAATACTTTGAAAAATGCTGCAGTGTCACAAACTTGATTTTTGTACTCCGACGCAAATCAATCAAAATAAATGAATTTTAAGTTTCTGAAAATTTTAAACAATTTTTACATAATTTTAATATTTCAAATTGAAATATTAATGGGAAATTTTGCTGACTGAGTCATTGGATAATAATTTGATTAATCTTCGTTTTTTTTTTAATAAATATGTTGTTAAATTTTAATAAAATGGTTGAAAACTTATAATTACAATCCTAATTGTAAATCAAAATGACAAAATATTTTTGAATATAAAATATAATTTTATAAAACCATCAAGAAATGTTTAAAATATTTTAAATAATTAAAATTTTAAAAATATATTTAATTATTCGATGTATAACCGCATAATTTTATGTTCTATTATTAAAAATCTTAAAGTTTCACTAAAAATATCTAGAACTAAAGTACGAATTTAAAAAAATATTTGATTTCATAATCAAAAATTATAATAACAAACATAATTAATTAGATTTAAATCATAATTAATAAATGAAATGAGAGAATTAAGGTTAAATGAAAATCGTCTATTTTAAATCTGAATTTATTAACTTTTATACTTATAAAACAAATTCTGTCTTGCCGTCGGTCATAACAACAAAATTTAACAAATTGCTTTTTCCAAATATATTTATTTAAAGTTATCATTTTATAGCTTGAATATGCTAATAAAAAAAGTGTGTTTTTAAAAGTATTTAAAATACTTTCTATTATTTTTATTAAAATTGAGTTGAAAATCATGATATTTTAATGTAGAAGTTTCTGGATGATACAATTACATGACATAGAATTCAAATATTAAAGACGTCAAGCTAACCAGACTTGTTGTAGTATCAGATATGATATTTGATAGCCAATGAAAGTATTAAACGTTTGTGTTAAATAACGAAAAGAATTATATTAGAAAACAGTTCAAATATTAATTTTTTAATTTAACTTTGAATTTTAAATTTTATAATTATGAGCAATTTATGAAAAACTCTGAACTTTATAATGTTGTAAAGACCACAGTATCCAAATAATCTTTATAATGATTAAATATTACCATAATTTTCCGTATAAAATAAAAAATTCCTGACAACAAATTGAAATAAAACATAAACTAATTAATAAAATTTAGATTTAATAACACAAATTTCTAAATTTATTCTCTGATTTCAATAATTAATTATAATTTAGAAATGATCTGAATTAATTATAGTTACATAATCTTTTGCCATTCCGAAAAATAATGGTGTATAATTTATAATTTTTTGAAATTTTGAAATGTAGAGGCTTTTAAATGTGAATTTAAATATAGGGTAAATTTATAATATGAAAGGTAAGAATATTTTTCAAGTGCTTTTAAATACCCTAGAATTTTCCGGAATTAATTGATTTTTCCGGAGACCTCTGCAGTAAATATACAAAATAAAGAAATTATCCTCGATGTGAATTTTTAAACATTTATATACAAAATACTCGGACATTTCCGAATTGTATTTGAATAATATTCGCCACGTTATAAAAAACTATCTTAAATTTCATACGTTTCTAAACGGACTTTAATATTTTAATATTATATTTAATAATAATATAAAATACCAAATATTTAATTTAAATCTGATTCAGTTTAATTTAATGAAATTTATTTAAAAATATATAATGGCAGATTATAAAACTTGAATTTAACATGGAAAATAGGAAAATATAAATACAGAATAGAAGATTCATTTTTGCACAGCATAAATTTAATAATCTTTAACAAAATTTGTTAATTTTCTAAGTAAATGTTAATATAAATTTTAAAGTTGAACTTTAAATTAATTGATTAATTAATTTCGAATATATTTCAAGTTAAGAAATGCATAAACTAAGAAAATTCTATTTTAAATCTAACAGATCAGACGTAATTGAAGCGCATTATTGCTCTTCAGATTATCAATATAAATTACATTTATATATCAATTAAATAAATAATTCTACAGGGTATACGATTTTATATATCGAAAATAAAGTTTTGAATGAAATAAATAAGGAAAATTAATTTCATATAAAAAATTTAAATAAAATCAGATTCAAAAAATTTAAACATAAATTAAGTTTAGAATTTTCCGATTTTATACTAGTTATAAAATTCACTAAAATTAATTGTAAATCAAAAACTTTATATTTTAAAACTTTAACGATCTCCTAATAAGATTTTCAAAATTGTTCTTGACATTTTACTATAGTTAATGTTTGTCCAATTTTGTGATAAATGGAATGTAAAACTAATTTTTCTAAAATATCCTTTTTAATATGAATAAACCAATCCTAAATTAGTTAGAAATAAATCAAACCCAAATAAATTGATTAATCATTTTAAAAATTTCAATTGCTATCATCGTCGAAACTTTGTCGTAAATCGAGAAATGTAAAAAAAACCAAATACAATTTTCACAAGTTAAATTATTTTTAAAGTTAACTCTAACAAAATAAATTAATAAAATGCATAAATTTTTATGTATTTACCATGCACTATCAGAAAATCGAATCCTTTTGTATTGAAATTAATTTAAATGACAAAATCTTGTCATTCATACGTAAAACAATCTTTTCATATAAAATAAATAAAAACCGAATTTCAATTTTAAATTATTCACTAAATGAAAATTTTACACTTGTATAAAAAATTTATCTAATTAATCAAGACTTACTTTTCACAACAACAAAAATCTATAGAAATTAAAAAATTTCTTTTAAATAACAAATTTAATTTTTTTATATATATAATTTTCTTCTGTGCGCTTTTCTTTTTCACGAAAATTTTTAAAATAAATTTTCTTTAATTTTTTTCGTCACAAACTTTCACTTTAACTAAAAACTAAATTTTTTGTTCAAAAAAATCATATTTCAAAACACAAGTTTTTATTTTTGTTAAATTTTTGTTCATTCATTTTCTTTCGAACCGAACCATAAATGAACCGCACAAAAATTTAATATGAAAAATCAATTTTTCTTAAATTTTCCGAAATTCAAAAAAAAAAAAATTTAGTATTTTTTTTTATTTTCGATACACACTTTAAAGCCGAGACAAAATAATAAAAAAAAAAAAAATTTTATGCTAACAAAATTCTTGTTTTTATGTAATTTTATTTTTTTCAGTGTATTAAAATATCTTTTAACTCGACATTTTTATCTTTTTTGATTTTTCCAATGTAAACATATTTAAGAGTTGTAAGGACAACAACAATAGCCAAACAGAAAAAAATAAATAATAAAATCGGATCGACAGCGATACAATCTGCGTAACAGTCGAAAGTAGACTAACATAGGAACAAATGTTGCTGACAAATTCAACCCGACAGGGCAGGCATACAAAACTACTACATACTCCAAAAACAACACAACACCACAAAAATCAAGAAAATGAAAAAAAAAAACAACAAAAAAAAACCAAACATAAAAATCATAAAAACTAAAATGCATACAATAATAAAAACGTATCTTGTATCTACACAACATTATAATATTAACATAACAGATACATATAGCATACTTCTACCAATATTTACAAAGTACAACTACAAGCTTGACATTACACGACGATACCGAAAAATAAAAAAAAATGGTAGTTAAAAGGGGGAGGGTATCTATTTGTTGTTGTTGTTATAACAAGTAATTTTAATGTTTCTCATAATACATAATTCGTTTAGTACAGAGAATCTGAAACACATATCTACAAGATTGTAAATTTAGTTTTTTTTTTTTATGTTGCTTTGAAAACTTATAGTTGTGTGTACGTTTGTGTGTATTTATGTAATTGAGCTTCTTTTTTTGTAGCAATAAGAGAGTAAAAATTATAAAAATATTGGAGTTAAAAATATGGAAAATAATTTTTTGTATGTTTTACTGAGGGGGCGAGAAGAATTTTATATCTTCCCCGTGTAATCAAAAAGTTTATGTTTTGTTGTTGTGTAGGAAAATCATTGTGACATGGGTAAATGTAATTTTTTGTTTTTTACCTAAAAACAGCATAAAAGTTTCTTGTTTTTCTTATTTTTTCTAATAATTTTTTTTTTTTTTTTTAGAATGAGATAGTTATATAGTAAATATAAAGACTCTGTCCGAGATAGAAAGAGAAAACTATAAAATTTTCTTTGAAAAACCAAAAAAATTAAAAAAAAAAAAAAAAATACATTTATACAAAATGTTTTACAATTGGAGAAGAGAGAAATAAATATTATTAAAAAAAAAAATTGTTTGTACATAATTTTTTTTTTTTTTATTATATGTTTTTCAAGCATAAAAATTAAAGAAAAAGATAAATAAATAAAACAAAAACAAAATATTTTTTTTATGTTGTATTTTTGTGTTGGGCAATACCCAGAGTACAACAAAAACATTATTATTATAGATAAGATATTATAGAGTAAAATTCATACACACAGAGAGAGACAAAGTGAGAGAGTGAGAGGGGAAAATAAATTTTTATGCTATAAAATAAATACAACATTAAAAAAAATAAAATGGATTTTGAAAAAAAAAAAAAAAAATTCAAACAAATTTTATGAACAATGAGAAATGAAAAAAAAAAAAAAGATGCTCTTTTTCATGTTTTTCGGATGATGATAGCATAAATTTTATGTATTTTGTGGTTGTGTATGTCCTTCTGGGTTATGTACAAGAGATGATGATGATTTTGTTGTTGCTAGAGTTGATTTTATATTTGTTTGTAGGTTAAAACATGAATTTAGTAGTACAAGAGTTTAGTATATTATGTTTTATGTATTGTTGTATTTTGTATGTATATATAAAAATGCGAAATAGTCAAAATAAAAAGGATCATTATGTCCAATTGTACATAAGAGATACAAAATAATGTAAAATACTGGATTGGTTTTTTTTTTATGTTGGTTTCTTTCGTTTATTTTTTTTGTTAATTTTTATTTTTCATTTTATTCTTTTTTATGTTTATGTTGAAAAGTTAAACGGAAGCAAAAACTGTAAAAAAAAAAATATACAGAAAAATATTTTTTTTTATTAAATTTTTTTTTTTTTTTTTGATTTTCTTTTGAGTAAAAGTTAAAGAAAAGTTTTATTTCTTTGTGTAGAGAAGTTAAGTTTTATATGTGATAAATTTAACTATAGTTTTTCTTTTTTTTATTTATTTTTATTGAGTTTTTAATGTTAGCAAAGTTAATTTGTGGGGATTTTTTGACTTATTTAATTTTTAGGTTGTTTTTTATTTTTTATGAAGTTTTGATGAAATTTTTTATTTAATTTATATTTAAAATTATATGTAAAATTTTGTTTTTATATTTCATTTACAGAATTGAAAATATTTGTTAAATTTACTTTACAAATTGAATTGATGGAGTTCAGTTTCAAAATATGAAATCTTTAACAGTTTTTTTAAGATCTTATAATTATGTAAATTCAAAATTTGTATTTAACTGAAATAAGCAAATTCATAGTATACTATAAAAATGGTGAATATGTATCTTTTTTAAAACCACCTTGTAAATTTTAAAGAAGAAACAGAATTTACATTTTTATATCAATTAAATATCGGTTAAAATTTTAATATTTTGTATTTAAGATAAAATTAGATAAATGTACGACATCCATTACTTGATATATTGTAGAGTCATCTGATTTATTACGAAATTTGCAAGCAACATTTTCAGTGTTTTATTAATGTTTTCATGATTAATTAATGTTGATTCTTTTGGAGATTTCTGCAAATTTCTTCTTGGAATATTTCTTCTTGAACTATTGGAATATTATGGGTTACACAATTACAATACAAATAACATACAACATATAATTATCAACGAAACCAATTTTCGATTAAAAAATTAGCTAAAATAATTTTGTATTAGTTTAATAATTTTATAGTCTATAATTTTGTGATTCAGATTTTTATATATTATTAACAATTATTTGCGTAACCGATTATTATAGACTTAGGACCATTTCTATATCAAAAATATCATTATTTTAAGGCCTTTTCGACTGACAATCAAATTTCGCCTTTTTCAATTTTTTCTAATGGTTATTTGACATATATAATATTGATCTAGACTCTTCGAATACTAAGCGTTTTAAAGTTACATGAATTTGTAGAAACAAGTTCAAAATGCAACTATACAAACTAAATTCTATTTTTCATTTTGTCTGAACATTATTTTTGAAACTTAAATTCATTTAATTCCTATACAGTATTTAATAAAACTTTTAAAATTGATAAATCATGATTACAACAATTACTACTTAATCAAAACCCCATTTATATGAAATTACTACACAATAGTCTTACTACACAATCTTTTTCAATAAACTAACTTTACAAATATCTCATTAAAAAATAATTAAATTCTTTGTTAATTTAGAAAATGCATCGCTTTTCCTACTATATAATAAATTTCAATAATTTTATTGCATGCAATAATTTTAGAAATTATCATAATCCAAAACTAATTTATGAAATTTAATCTACTTATTTAATAAGGATTTAAAAAAAAAAAAGTCGACAACATTAAAAATAAAACTTAATTTATTTTGTTAACAAACATCAAGAACAAAATATTTTACACAGAAAGGACATCTTCAAAAGCTTATGTACAAAATATCGTGTTGATATGATACACCAAAAAAAGCAAATAAGGACATTATTACTAAATTTCTCATGTTTTCACAATAAAATTGGGCGTGGCTTTGACCAATAACTATACAAACGCGCAAAAAGGATATTTTATTTATTTCATTTTTTTTTTATTATCATTTTATTCCTTTTGTTTCCTTAACATAATATAAAAATTATTATATAAAACAAATATCTCATACTGAGATGTTCAAGGAGAAAATGTATTTTATTTTTTTAAATAATTTTTTTTTAGCCCGCAGGATAAATGCAACATAAAAGATGATGCTAACAAATAAACATAAAATAATACAACAACAAAAATTATCATTTTACTCCTTGTCGAATAGATTTAACAAAAAAATACTCAACAACATAGCAACATAAATGATTATATATATAAAGATGTATGCATAAATATCCTCTCTCTTCTTTTATTATCCTTAAAATATATAATACGAAACAAAAAAAATATCCTTGTTTTGTTAAAAAAAAAATTGTATAATAAAAAATCCCCTCTGGAAAAATTTACGGTCTGTTAAACTAGCGTCAACAAGAAAAATCCTTATTAGGGGGTACAAATAATACTACACAGAAAAATGTTAATATTAAATATATATATATAAAAATTACATGCCATCCAATAAATATTGTACATGTATTTGTTATATTTAATATCCTTTTATACAAAAAAAAAATTTCAATTTTTTTTTTTTTCATGTACAAATTCATGTTGTACATAAGCTGTTTTTATGGTATAACAGTATAATAATATGTACTTGGCGATAGTGTCCTGGATAAAAAGAAATTTTATATATATAAAAATTTTTGTGATGTACATTAGCGCATATATGACATATTTTTTGTGTTATATATGTAAGAAGAAAAAATTATATCCAAAAAGGATAACACTTTTCATATATAAATAAATATTTTTTTGTAAAAATTCATTGTCCTTTATAATTTTTATGTATTAGTGTATTATTATGTATAAAAAAGATATTATTTAACTTAGAAAAAATCACGCAGTTTTCAAGGATCTAATAAGGATATAAAAGAATAATTTTTTGGAAAAATTGTTTTTCTTGTCAATTGTATATGAGCAAAAAGGATATATAAAAAGTATATGATAATTTTATTATTTATTGCATTTTAGTCTAATTTTTGTTGTTGCACATCATATTTTTGTTATCCTTTTTTATAGTTTTTTGATATTGGAAAAGTTTACATACAAAAAAAAAAAAAGTGAAAACAAGTTTTATTAAAAATATTATTATTTAAGAGGGGAAAATTGTCTTGTTAGTTAATGCAAAAAATTATGAAAAGAAGTTTTCAAATTCATATAAATATTTAATCGGATTAAAAGGAATCGCATGTTTTGATGTCCTTTTTTTTATTTTTCTATGTTGTATAAAAAAATTATATTTTTGCAGCCTATAATAAAGTAAAAAAAAAATTACAATAATAATAATTTTAACTGTCGAATTAGAATGGTTTTAGTCGTGTTTCATATAAATAGTTAAATAATTTTTTTTTTATGATTTTAGGCAATGAAATACACGGGGATAAAAAAGGGAGAAATTTTTTTATGTTTTTTTTTTTTCATTTTTGTCGTGTATGTAAATATGTGTTTTCGGCATGTTTGTTAGACATGATTTTTTAACATTTCCCATCATTTAACTAACTATACATGTATGAATTACATATATGGTAACAATTTTGATAGGGTCAGATTGACCATTATCGTATCTTGCCCTTATATAAATATAATGTAAAATAAAAAGTTCAACAATTATTTTAACATTATTATTTAAAAATGGAAATTGTGCAGAAAAGATGATTTCATTTTATCGAAAATGTATTTCAATAAATTGTAATTTTGATCCTTTATGCATCAATTCAATAAACTCTGCCTACAGGGACTTCTTTCGTAGTTTGTATCCAACTATTAGATGCTCTTTTGTGCTTCTATATGTCATTAATTCTTGTGACATGATCTAAATTTATTACAACCAGTCGATTTTTAAAAGCTAGAACAACGAATAACCAACGAATTGAAATACGATCAACAATCTATTGTAGAAACATAATTTTGACAACAAATGTATATCTTATTTGATTGTGGTCCTTAATTTACCTTTAAACGTCCGTCATCACATTTAAATTAAATATCACGTAATGTTCTACTCAATATTTTCGAACTTATGAATTCGATCTTTTACATTTGCGCAAAAATTGTTTTTTTGTAGATTAATTGTAATTTCAAAACTAAACCGATAGATTGGTAGCGCCTCGTTATGATTTTTTTTATGTATTAGTTCTTTTTTCATAATTTCTTGTTTCACATTTAAGGTTTTTATATTTTCGTAGGCAAGTAAAAAAAAAATTTTGTATTTTTTTTTTTTGGTTCGGGGCTGTTTTAACGTCGGACGATGTTCATGTTTATTTAAATCGGATTTTAACGCTTCTTAATCTGATTAGTTCTATTTTTTTTTTTTCATAACAAAACATTTATTTATTTTTTGTCATTTAACACAGAGCGTAAATGAATAGATATTAGGTATCCTGCTGTGTTAATTTTTAGGAGGCCATTTTTTTACTTTTGGTGTAATTGTTATATGTTTTTTTTTATGTTGTTCGTTATATTGCTTTATTGTTAATGTTTGTATATTGTTTAGTTTAGTTAAGTTCTTTAAATATTGCTAATTTGGATTAAATGTTCATTTTGTTGAATAAATAAATGTACGATAATGTATTAATTCTTACTATTATATTGAATTTTGGACAAATTGACATGTTTGGGAAAATTATTGTTATTGTTGGTCAGAGAGGTCATTAATTATAATTTCAAAATGTCGGAAGATAAATTATAGATTTAATTTGATGTAAATCTTTGGAAAATTCTGTTTTAAATTCTGTTTCCCTACTGTTCCCCTGGGAAATATGTCGGGAAATTTTTACTCATTCACAGTGCGTTTTTTGAAAGATTACCAGCGAGAGCCCAAAAACCTAGAAACGGCACTGAGTGTATGGTAACACTTTACTGTGGGCTGGGCACCTCGAACCGTATAGAAATTCACTTTTCAAAGATTAAATTTTTATACGTGCAAGAAGCATCAATTTATAATTCGGTATGAAAATTCGTGAATAGAATATTTTGATAGAGTGTTTTATTTATCATAAAATATATTTGTAATGTATAGTTTTTAATATTGGCATTAACATTTTCTGTCAAAATCAACTGGGCTTCAAAATCCAGTTTTTTGGGAACATTTAGAAACTATAAAAGTACTTAATTAACAGGAAAACGTGTACACCTTTTATTAAGTTGTAATTCAAATCAGTAATTAGCTTAGTATCTTCATTGTTGGGTTTCAAACATTTTCAATAACATCTCGCCAATTCCAAATTTGATGAAAACAAAAATGATAAATAAAAATAATATATCAAAAGTGTAGAATCCTTGGAACCAATCCTTGAAAAAAAAAGTAGGTATAACATATTTATTTTCACACAATAATTCAATAGCAATTTTACTTTTTTTTTTTTTGGTATCACTACTGTTTTTCAAAACTACCGAAGAATGAGTTAAATCTTTATTGAAAATATATTTTAATCCTATTATGCGAATATTTCAATAACAACACTACAAATAATATGTCAAATATTACTGTTTGTTATAAATTACTTTGAACTAGTCAGTATTCACCCAGTACAAAGGTAAACTCTTGGTCATTATTTATTCTTTGCCAAAAAATGATTAGCCAAAATTAATATTTTTATGAAAAAATAACATTAATTCATAAAATTCACCTAAAAAATTAATAATTTCTGTAAAATTATAAAAATAATTATGTTGATGACATATGACATATAGAATTTGGCATTATATACACAAAGGATAAATCGAAAACTTTAAAAAGGACACACTAATCGCCTTTATTAACAATACTAAGGGAAAAGCCAAAATTAAATCCGTAAAACTCATTACAAATTTGAACAAAAGTTTATGTTATTATCCTTAATAACAAAAAAGACATTTCAATAAATAGATTTTATGACTTTTTCCTGATCCTGTTAGTGTGGTATGTTCAATATAATTTAAGTAAAGAAAAAAACATTAAAATATTAAAATCCTTATTTTAAAAAAATTATGAAATTAATTGAATTGTGAAATTTGTTATTCTAACAAAAAAAGGACATGATGTTCCGGTATGTCAATCAAAAGATTATATTTTTCTAGTTCAATGAATTTGCCGGAATGTCCTTTAAATTTGTTTTACCATTCAAACTGTGAAGACTATATAAGTAAACTATTTAAGGTAAAATCTTTAAATTAAATTCGTTCTTTTAGAATGTTCATGACCAAATTAATTAGAAGACATTTTGTTTAAATAAATCCTATTATTTATTAATATAAAAGTATCAATAAATTTAAAATATAATTATTTTAATATATATAAATTACTCGCACACGGTCACCGCCATTATGTAACCAGCATGTTTTCGTAAACCAATATTACAAATTATGATAATCTCATTTCAGTTTTTATAAAAAAAGTAATTTAAGAAATCATTTAAATTAAACGCGTTGCGCATGCTGTCCGCCAATTATTTATTGTAGCTATTTTTATAGGGCCCACATTTTTTTCTATCATTGTCAATAGTTTATTTTTGATATTATTTATGTTAAAAGTCGATAAAATTTAAAAAAAAACACGAAATTTAAAGAACAGCATGACTTCTAATTAATTTCGACGCCATTGCTGATGATAAAAAAAAATTGTTTTTAACTGGTAATATTTTTTTGCTTTAATATTTATGTCTAATATTATTTATAGAAGCCAATTAGAAGAAACGTAATTTTTATTTTGTTTCCCCTTTATATAAAGTTTGAAATTTTTATGATTTTATCAATTTACGTTCCCTCTGCCAATTGGAATTAATATTAAAAATAATAAATAAATTTTTATATTTCATTTTGATATGATCGCGTAATAATATTTTATGTGAACAATTTTGTTGTACAATTGTCATTTTTATGAAAAGGATGAAAAATATGAAAATAATAATTGAATCTAACAACTGTCAAATTGTGTAATTTATAGGTGAAGATATATAGTATAAATTGAGCGGTATAAACATTTGCTTGTAACGTTAAGCAACACTTATAAAATTCCCACTACGTTCATGACTTCCGACTGCGTTCCTACTTCACATAATGCTGCTAATTCTCAATGATACTTCTATGTTGAGAGAGTAATTTAATTAATTCGTGCGAAGTTGTTAAATACATTCTTGAACCAATCTGAAATATGAAATAAAATAAAGTCACCGCGTTTATTCAATTCTTAACTCATCAAGAATTTTACTAATATGTCTTCTGTCTAGGAAACCAATCCAATAATTAGGAGTGTATCAAACTTAGTTTCTAAATAAATACCCCGGAACCCATACGTATACATCCTTTGGAACAATAATTTTACGCTGTTAAAAAGTACGCAGCAGAAAAGACAAAGTTCAATTCGAATCGAATCGAATAGCTTACTCTGAGAAAAAGTAAAATTTAAAAGAAAGTTTGTTATTATACTTGGTACGAATCTGTCTGATTCTTTCACATCAAAATTTCTCATAAATTTCTGTGTGGAGGTGTTCTTTAAATCAGTTATGCTGAGTTATGTTATAAATGATGCGTTTTTTAGCGACCAAAATGGTTTAAATTTGAAGATTTGTTTTTTTTTAGGTTGATAGTTAAATTAAAAGTATTTTGAAATTTAATCTTTTATCATATTTTCCAAATCTTTCGGAAAAACTTCTTTAATACGCCTTTTTATTTCCATTTTACCTATGAAATTGGGTGCAAACATCTCTAAAATTGAACTACATATCTAATTTTAAGGTTGTAACTAAGTTATCCTATCTTAAGGATGTACATCAAATGTTACATTAAAGCAGTTCCTTGATTGCTTCCCATAAATTTTTGATATTTATGTAAAGATCGTGCAATAAGAAGGAAAACAAATTTTAATTGCCTAATTAATTAACATCCTATACGCCGAATACAGCACTGTCAGATAAACATTTATTTAACTAACCTAATTTTTTTTTTTTGCAATTCAATTTTCCTGTAATCCTCCGTATAATATGTTTTTTTTTTTTTAAATTTATACTTAACTTACATTTCACTTTTAACTAACATAAATTTATTGGATTTATTAGTTCGAGTTACAGAAACATTTTATATCCTTTTTTTTTGCTTTTTCCTAAATAATTCCTTCTTTTTTTTCATATGCGTGTCTCTACATTAAAAAAGTGTCACAGTCTTTTGATTATAAAAACAAAATAATTTTCAAAATACATACGTATATATCCTGAAAATATCGTTACGTATTACGTATATTAGCCGAAACTTTGAAATGAAATGAAAAAAACAAAAATTATAAAGGACAGATGTTTGTGCGGCGGGTTTTTGAACAAAATGTTGATAATAAATTTATTACCATTAAATAAAAATGTCCTTGTTGGAAATTTTATTCGTTACCTAAATTACATTATATCCTTTACAATACACCAAAAAAAAACATTATTGTTGTATCACAAATCCAATTTTACCATTCGAAAAGTGATTGGTTATGAGGGAAACGTGCTTTATATCCTTTTTGTAAACGTACAAATAAATAGTGCAGTACTTAAAACGTATTTGGTTATTTTTGGTGGATAGGTACAGTAATATACATGTATTTTTACTCCTTGAAAATTATATGTATGTATATAATAAATGAATAATTATATACAATAAAATATTTATATTGAAAATAATTTTGTTTAAGTGTTTTTGGAACACTTGAAGTTGGTAATTTTATTTTGCCAATTTTTTTTTTATTGTAATGTTTGATCAATATAAGTACGTAAATTAAATATAAAAAACGTATGTCATTTATAAAATAATTGGTAAGTGTTTCAATTCATGAAAAATAATAATTTTATTAAAATAATGTGAATATAGAAATCAAAATTTATTGGTTATGCATGAACAAATAAACAACAAATTTTTTATATAAAAAATTATTTTTATGTTTATATAATTTTTATGAATATTTTGACTGTCGTAATGAAATAAATTGGAAATAAATAAAAAAAATGCAATTATAAATATTAGAATTACATATTACAATAATAATTGTATAGTAAATTATGAGGTCTCTAGCTTCATAACAAAATGATTGACGAAAAATCGAACAAATAATGTTTAATGTTTGTGATAAAATTCAAATTTTTATTGGCTTTTAAATTTTCCACATATCAAATTTGAGTTTAATTAAGAATGTTAAGATTGATTTCAGTTTAAATAATTCAGAGAATGTTTGAAGTTCAATTATCGAAGATGTATTCGGCAGAATCATCAGTTCAATTATCTGTAAGATTAATTATATTACATTTCTTATTATTGTAATAAAGATATTCAATTTTTCCAAACTGCCTATCTGAAAGGAATCTTTTATATTACAGATAGCAATCCAGAATTGAATGTAAGTTTAGTTTTTAGAAAATTTATTTATTACTGCACCTGAAGATAAAGTCAAAGATTCAAATGTTTAGCTCTGTTTCACATCTTATTCTCTGAACTATAAAGATATACTAGCTTTCTGTTTCTGAAAAAAATGCTAATAGAAAGCCCAGAGGAAGACAACATTCGTTAAACTAAACAGAAGCACTAAATCGAAAAATTCTAGTAATAAAGTAATGAACTTATACAATCAGTAACATAAGTAATGAATATACTACATCTATCAATACAAATAGTACTCATACTACACGAGAAAGTTTAGGAAGTTGACGGATATAAGTAACATTTACATTTGCCATAAGGCACTGAACATATTATTTCAATTACAATATGTTAGTCGAAGATGAATTTGATAATATATGAAATCGCCGAAATTTGTCTAAGAATAAGAATAAGAAGTCAAGCAGTATTGCTGCAGTACTTCAGTACTTCTGTACTTTAGTCAGAAATTGAAATAAATTAATATTATTTAGACTAAATCGTTTTTATAAGTTTCCTGAATTTTCCTAACAACAAATTTCATAACAAGCTTTCTCTAAATCGTAGTGAAAGTATGGCCACGTGTTAAAATATTAGAGTTTACATAAGTTTAGAAGAGTTTATATAAAAGTTTACAAAATTTAGTTAGTGGTAAATTTTGTATACGCTTTTAAAATCATCGAGAAATCTTAAGATTATTCTTGTTATATTATTTTAAATATTGTTTTTGAAAATGTATTTAATGATTCCAAAATTATAGCTCACTTTCTATCGTTTTTATAATAGTGAACTTCAATTTTTTTAGGGATATTAGTGAAATTTACATCTTTAATTCTTACTTTTATATGATTTTACTAGCATAATAAAGATTATGTTGTCCTTAATATTATCTGTCAAAATTAAAATCAATAATCTTTTTTTAAAAAAAAATCTTCTTATAATAATTCAATATTACAAAAATTCCCAATATTTTATTTTTAATCCATAAATATTGTTCATGGTGATGAAAATCATAACAATATCATAACTTCTATCATAAATTCATAACACAAAAAAAAAGTGTAACACCAGAACGACATAAAAAGAAAACCTTTAGCCCACCCTATCATAATATTTCCTTTTTTTTATATCCTACACTATCATCAATCATCATGTCCTCGTTTCAAAACAACACGACTTAAATTCAAGGCAAAAACCAAAAACCTTACAAAAAAAATTTTTTTTTGAAATATATATTTGAAAAACAGGATCATTATAGAGACAAAATCGACCTATAATCAAGAAACACAAAAAATCTGATAAAATATGGACAGGAACAAAAAAATAATATTAGCCTTTAAATAATATGAAAATAAAAATTCTAAATCCCCAAACCGTTTCAAACAGGATAATATGTTTATATGTCATCAGTTTTTATATTGAATTTTTTTCAGTTAAATGTTTCACGATATTTTCTATGTATAGTCTGCGTATAGAGTCTCTGAAAAACA
Organism: Rhamphomyia laevipes; assembly: GCA_963920725.1. Classification (NCBI taxonomy): domain Eukaryota; kingdom Metazoa; phylum Arthropoda; class Insecta; order Diptera; family Empididae; genus Rhamphomyia; species Rhamphomyia laevipes. Next base: position 3,465,041 of record OY987255.1, on the reverse strand, counting down.
TATAAAAATCTTTTCCTTTCACTTTGAAATACGAAAAAAAAAAAAAATTATTCGTTTATTTTATTTTAAAAGGATATCGTACAAATATTTGCACAAATTTCATATATATAACAATCATTTTTTTTGTATCCTTTATATTTATTTTCAAATTCGAAAACAATAAAATTAAAAATTCGTCCTTGCTGATCCTTTTATATATCAAATTTTTATAATCTCGTTGTTTTTCTGATGAGCATTTTGTGGTTTTTAACCACTTTGTATCTCTGGATATCAAAAGTATCCCATTGAGACAGAAAAACTGCAAAACTTTTATTTGTAAAATTATTGGTAATATTTTTTTCGTATTCAATTGTCCAAAAAAAAAAAAAAAAACGAAGAACAGGAAAATATTTATTTATATTTTGAGTACGTATTATTTTGTCCTGTGAAAAGTGCACATTGATTTTTGGTGTTTTGAAAGTCACACACACACGATGAGGTTATGATTTTATTTGTATAATTTATATTTTATTTATTTTTTTCATTTCAAATAACCAAACCGGAAATGCAGAAGGACTAAAAAGGAATATAACAAAACAGAAATTGTTCTCTCTTCATTCGATTATATATAAATATTTTTTGATTGAATTTTTAGTATTAAACACCAAAAATATTCATTTTATTTACTTACAAAATGCCATCCTCTGTCAAAACAAAATGTGATTATCGATAATTTATGATGTCATGGAGTTTTTGTCTAGGAAACGTTTTTATAAAAATGTTTTACGAAATATTTTAAGCGTTTGACTAAAGGGATCGAAAATTTATATCAATAAAGGATATTGCATTTTATCAACATACAAAACAGAATTGAAATAAAAATATAAATATTTGTGCAATTTTTTTTATTTTGGTTAAAAAGGATTTGTTTTTTATTCAAAAGATTGTCATCAATCACTAAATTGAATTCGAAATTTTGTGGAGATTTTATGAAATTTGTTATAAAGGATTAAAATGACAGAAAAAAATTAATATTAAAAAAATTAATTTTAATTTACTTTTAATTATATTTATGATTTTTGGAGGATTTGTATTATGGCTAATAGTTGTGGTAAGCTAAATAATTAGATGAATATTAATAGAAATTATTTGCAATTAAAAATAATTATTAAAAGAGTGCATACAAAATTAAAATCGGTTTAAGGATCTAAATTATAAAATTTATATAAAATATTTAAAAGTGAAATCTTACATTTTTAACTCAAGTAATCTTACATTCGAGTGCGCCATTAATAAGAAGAGTTGATAAGATGTGACTGGACACAAATGAAAACTCTTATTGAAAGCCTTTTCATACATCATGTAAACATAAACTTAAACTTTGATAAAAATGTAACTATAAAGGGAGCAATAATTGCTATGTAATAATGTATAATGTCCCGGGTTTAACTTCTAGTCTGAAGTATCGTTGTCACTCTAAATTGTCTTACCTTTAAATTAGTACCATCAGTAATACAAATATGCAATATTTTATTGTGATTTGATGACTGGAAAAGTCAATAACAGTTAAGACTATTTGATGACATCAAATGTATGCCATAAGCTTGTTTCAATTACATCTTCATTAACTGTAGAAAAAGTAGGTCAAAATTGCAATAAAATGTCAAGTAACCTCTTTAAGAAATGGGCTGTAGCGCCATCGGAAGAAGTTAGAAATATAAATAATACCAGAAATAATTTAAAAGTGTTGCCAGTACTCTGAAAGCGTAGCTATATCGAAGATATTTCTATTGTATAGCATGTAATACTAATAATTTACGTGGAATTCACATGTGACACTAGAAACTATCTAACTAATCATAGAATTGCAATTTATCATATTAACTGATTAATTTCTGATAGATTATGTTACAAATTAAATATTACCTAAATTAATCACCTAAGAATTAAATCCAAACTTTAGTAAATTAAACGCTTCAAATTAAATGCTATTATAATTTTGTCTTACAAAATGTTAAAACTAAATATACATTCACATTTGTATCTACATTTTGTATACATAATTAAAAAAAATTCAAATTCATTTCTGCAATTCTCATTACTATTAAAAATAAATTTAGTAATTAACATAATTCTACATAAATATCAAAAGGAATTTTTAATTTTTTATACAATTCAATTTGAAAATTTCAATCAAAATTTTCACACAAAACAAACTTAAGGAAAAAGTTGCACTTTAATCAAAAATTCTAAAATAAACTAAAAGATTTTTTTTTTTTTAATTTTTAATTTTGTGTTTAACATTTTATATTAAAAGGCGGCGACTTCCTCTCATAAAAATGTTTCGGACAATTTCCGTTTTGAATAATCAACCGAAAAAATACATAAACTTTTAAAAGCGTTTTCACTAGAAACGTAAAACTAATATATATTTATATATGAAAAATGTAAATCAAAATGTTTCGTAAAATAAAAAAACATTAACCCATGCACTAACATTGCACTTAGACCTTTTTGGGGAGTCCCATAAGACAGAAAATTTATTTATGAATTTTATTAAAACAAAACCGAATTGGTAATTTCAATAAAAAAAAATTGTTGTAATCATTATTTAATTTCTTTTTGAAAAGCTAATAACATATAAAAACATAAAAAATATGTTGGTATTTTTTTTTATTATTATTATTATTATTTATTTAAATGAATTGACTATTAAGATTGAGTGAGCATAAAACACGAATTTCCCATTCTTATAATGTTTTTTTTTTTTTGTTGTCGAATTAATGACATATAAATCATGAGAGCGACAAAAGACGAATTTATGTAAACCCATAATAAGCATTAAAAAAATTGAATCTAAATAGATACAAAAGAATCTAAATATAATAAATCTACTACCGTTTCAAATATAAATGTTTATTATAAATAACAATTAATGACTGGAACTATTAAAAGGGGAACATAACTGATTATCAGAATTTAAAGAAAAGAAAAAAACATGAAAATTAAAAGAGTTAAGACGACACTTTTTTTTGTTTTGTTGATGGACAATTGGGACATGTCAAATGGTGAAATCGTTTTTTTATAAGTTTCCCAACTCCCGCATGTTTTTTTTTGTTTTTGTTGAGATTCATGTTTAAGTTTATTGTTACATCGTGACGTTTAAAAATATTAGTTTTGTTTGAGGGGATCATCATAATTTTTTAAAGGGATCATATAATTTTGAAAAGATATTTTTATTGTGACAAAATAGTATTAGGAATTGTTAAAAAAACGATATTACAGATTATCAATCGTAAGGTAGATAACTACTCATACCTAGACTCATTTGAAATGTATTTATAGGAATCTATAGACCAGATAAAGTCTGAACTGACGTCTATAAAGAATTTCATGAAACGCTGTAGCAAGATTCTGGGATTCTACGGAACTTTGGACAACGATCAATTCTTTTAATACTCAACATAGATCTTTTAAATCGTAATGCTGTCAGACAGTAGTGCCTTACCAACCAAATCAAAACTATTTAATTAAATTAGTAACTTAAGTTTTTATAAAACCTAAGCTTTTTCTGTACCCAAAATTCAATTCTGTAAACCAATTTTCGATAATTCTGTTATGAGTATTCTTCAAAAACTTGATTTGGGTTTGGCGAGCCATTATATAAAAATAGGATTTTTTTGTGGAGATGTAGTTTTCTGATTGTAACAAGAGCTGATATTAGAATTATTGTAACTAAAATCATCATTTTATCTTAGTCAAGAATTGATTGTGTACCGAATTCGGCACTATTTGCAGTTTGAAGTTCCAATAATCGGTATTTTAATTAACCATTGATATAATTAGTTTCCAGTCATGAAATTTTAAAAGAAATATTAAGGATATTTCATAAATTACATGACTATTACCTGGTTTTGAATAGAACCTAAAATATCTTCGTTGCTAATGCATATACTATGGTGCCTTCTGTGTTTATATATTTGTAGCAATTATATTAACACTGGTACTCTGTGGTATGTAGTAATACAGTCCACTAGACATTAGACTTTATAAATGATGGCCATAAAAGTAAATATAAGCAAACTATAAACTGACTACCCCCTAAAATTCGTGTCTTTATAATTTAGTAAAATTTTATTTTATATTTTCCAAACAAATTCTTCAGACACCCATAATAAAATAAATATAAAATATTTAAAAAAAATTCTTTCTTGCCAAACTTTCCAATTAATTTCGTATACGGAAAAAAAACTAAATTTACATCACATTCTCAACCTTGAATCGAATGTTAATTAATTTGTGGTGTTTAATACAACACTAAAAAAACAAAAAAAAAACTCCGAAATTAATGTTTAATGATTTCTTTATTTTTTTTTTCAATATTATACGACAAATTTTTATTTGCATATTTTTTTATTTTTTTTATTATATTCATTAAAAACAACCTGAGTCACCTTTAAAATTATTGGTTTGGTTAACTTGTTAAAAAAAGTGATTAATCATAGCATTAAAATTTTTTAATAACTATAGTAGACATAGAACATGACCAATAGAGCTAATATCGTATTGCACCCGCGTAATCTATCAAATTCGAATATTTTAGCATGTTTATTGTAAACACTGTACACATAATTTCTATCTAATATCTTTCATTTTTATTTTATGAATAGTTTTTTATGTAGCAATTTATAAAATGTTAGGTAATATTGGGACAGAGAACATGTGTTTTTCATGACATGATCATTGATCGCAGTTTTTGATGTACAATCACGTCCGAATTTAAATTAGTTAGGTTTTTTTTTTATTCAGGTTTGAATGATTATGTGATTTTTGTATTATGGGAGTGGGAAATAGAGAAGAATTGTTTAGAGTTATATATGTGATTTAGAAAAAAATGTTAAATGCAAAAGTGTGAATTCAAAACGTATAGAATGCATAGTTATATTTTCCCAGGAAAATAAATTATAAATTGAAAAAATATATAAAATATTGATACTGACAGTGGCCAAAGTCCAATTGAATTGTAAACAGGGCTGTTAATAAATAAGTTGCAAATATAGTACAGTAAAAAGTCAAAACGGCTTAAGCCTAAAATTATAGTTTTTAACAAATTCTTGTTTAATGTTAAAACAAATCTGTGGAGAAAATCATTTAGTAAAAGTTATTGAAAACTAAGTAAAAGTCTGGTATTTACAATTTAGTTAATTTCTCTTTGATTTTGATATAAGCCTATAGTGAAATTAAGTCACTTATGCTATTTTCCTTAAGTCATTTATGTTATTTTCCTTAAACTTGTGCACACAGGCACAATAGAATTTATAACATCCCAATAATAATAGCCTAGGTAGACTTGAAATTAGCAATATACGAAAAAATAGCTAAGGCTACTTTAGATTTACATGTGTGATAAAATGGGAACAACACTTAAATCGACATAAGCAAATCCAAATTTAACTTAAAGATCTATTTAGGATTTCGAACAACTTCCTGTAACTGACTTAAGCTATTAAGGTTTATCTTAAAGTTACGGTAAACAACAGAAAAACGATCTTTGTCATATAAAGAAAGGCGAAAGGGGGATAACAATGTCAAATATAACTAAATTCACGCTTAAGTCGGCTTAAGCTGTTTTGGATTTTTAGTCGAGAATATCGTTAATCAAGTAAAATCTATCGTATTTTCATAATTATATAATCCGTCATGTCAAACTTTTAATTTAGAAAGGATATAATGATACTAACAGACAGAAGCATACAAATTGTCGTAATTGTTTAATTATAATGTTGTTCAAAACTACACCGAACCAAGAGCTCTAAGGCCAGCTGAGAAAGAGGAATGAGTAAGACTATGTTATCAAAGGATTCATAAAGTTTAATAGCGGTTGTCGATCGGAATAGGATACAACTAAAATGTGGTGGTAATTTACAATAACGCCACAGGGAAGTACAAAGAATACAGAAAAAATTATAAAATCTAAACTAGATTTTGAATTAACGATAATTACATAATTTTGGCTTGCAACACTTTTTACTTATCATTTATATGACAATGCCAATTATCAAATTTGTTTTAATCTACTAATGACTTTCTGAGTCATCATCAAAGGAAATCCATAAGAATTAAAACTGTATTAGCGTATACCTTCTCTAATAACATATTAAATACAAAATTCTGAAATAAGTCAATATTTTAAATCCAATCAAATTAAGGTTTTCTGAATCAATTGGTATACTCACTGCAAGAATAACACGAGTTATGGCAATTTCCGGTAATTCAGCTGTTCTCTGATATTATAATTATGCATTTATAAATGATTGTTTTGACTTGTTTGAAATTTCTTTGAAACGCTCGAAGTTACCCACTCACTATAAGGATTGCGCTCATGAATTTTAAATGTTTTGCATTTTTATTAAATTCAAAAACAACAAACTCAAACAAATTTGTTGAAATTCTGAAACGTTTTTAACGTATAACATTTCCGTTTTGGAAAATATATTGCACTTTGATTGTTGATAATTTGTTTAGTTCATTTTAATATAAGTTATAATTGTAAAATGTGGCAGTGTTTAAAGAATAATATTTTAAAATATAATTTGAGTCATAAATGACAACCGTTGATTTAGAAATTGTGTCAATAATAGCATACAATTTTGTTTAAGAATATTTTATGAGTTAATAAAAGAATGATTGACATGATTTTAAATTGATCTTGGTATAGATTACCACAGATATTTAGGACAGTTGTAAAGTGTGAAGTTAATTTGTTTGGAATGTTCATAAGATTTGTATTTCATCTCAAATATAATAAATGTGGCAATGTCTCCAATTTAGGGAACATTGTAATTTATAGATTTAATTTGTCGGGACAAATTCCAATTCGGTTTTTATTTAAGGTTACTTATATCAATTTTCATTGGGTTCCCTTATTCATTTTCAAAATACATTTCATTCGGTTTCTTAATGAAACCGAAATGCCTGTATTCTAAAAACCGACCCTATAACACCATTCTATATGTAAGGCAAATGTTACAATTTTAGAGGTAAGTGCCTATGGTGGCCATTTTAATTTATAAAGGATGTAATAATTGGATAAATCATTGAAAATGCTAAATTCTTGAACATTATTCCTTGTATTAATTTAATTATTATTTCTTTGTCAAATTTATGAAGTATTGTAAAGTAATATTATGTTAATGTTACCAAAACTACGCTAGTTCCTGTTGATATCAAGCTGAGAAACAGCTAGTTTCTGTTGTTATAAAAGGTTTTGTGAAGTTTGCTCGCGTTTATCGATAGAATTTATCGCCCTATTTCATAAAAATCTAAAATATCAAAATTAAATAAGTCACTTTATAAATATTGTAACACTGGATTAAAATAACTAAACATATAAAATTGGAGCTTATTCAGTTTAACCAAAAACCTATCATCAAAAAACAACGTCCTACAAAATGTATAAATAGTGAATTAATTAAACCACCTTGTATTAAATCATAAATTGAATTTCAAGATAATATTCGAAATATATTTAAATTTATGTTATCCACATAAGTTTGTTAATAAAATGTTTTATGATTTTATTGATGCCAATGTATTTAAAACAAAACAACAACAAAAATCAATTTATATTTTTCGTAATTTATACATTTTTTATTTTTATGATCTTTTAACAACATTTAATTACGTCTATTACAAAAGCATAACAAGCAATAATTATAGTTTTTTTAAAAATTCATTTTTTTTTTGTTTTTCAAATATTACCGAAATTCATAATAAATGTAAAAAAAAAACCCTTTTTACACTTTTAAATTATATTATAAAATGAAATAATAAAATATATTTTTTTGTTTCTTCAAAAAAATAGCCTCTGGATTCGAACTGAAAATTATTCTGTTGTCAAAATATAAAATTTATATAAAGAACTTGAAAAACATAACCTGGGTAATAAAACACTTTGTATGCATTTTGAACGGTGTCTTTGTGTAAATACCATTTCAAAGATACAACAAACAGAAAAAACAATTATTATATTTATGAGATAGTAAAATATTAAAATATAATTTTAATTAATACGAGAAATGGTTACGTTTCATAACAATCTTTTGTATATACCATGCAATAATCGCTCCGGTTATAAAAGGGTCAGAAAAATGTATTTTTTACATTGTGTCTACTTTTTATATGTTATATATTTCTAGATTTAAGTGTGGGCTAAATAGTTTCGATCGGTTCAGTTTCGATTCGAGTTTGGAAAGATTGGAACTTCGCGAATCCTAACTGAAGGAAATTTCAAAAGGAATGAAATTTGACAGTTAAAAAGAAAAATGTGATATAATCGATTGCAATTGATTGTTAAGTGTTCAATCTACTTAACCAGTCGAACCGAATTGAATCGAATCGAAACTGAACTGAACTGGTAGAAACTATGTAGTCCAGCCTTTAAAAGAATTAATTTCAATTTCTGTGAATTGTCAAAAATTAATTCAGAAAATTACTATTACTAACAGCTGATAACGTACCCAATAAAATGACATTCAATTGATCTTTAATTTACTTTTTATTTCAAATATGAAGTTATTAGTAATGCAAGATACCATAATCAATGAAAATCTTTTCTGACAGTTCTATGTGTCTATTAAAATGTTTGTCCAACAGCTTAAATTACTCTGATACATTTACGTTATGTGGAGTGTGACGCTTTAAAGCAGTAAATTAAAAAGCGATTTTACATGTAGATAATGCTACATTGAAGCGAATTTAACAAACTATAACTTCGGTAATAGACTTTAGTCTTCCTTTATCAATTAACTTATTTCTTTTTTTTACATGAAAATTGTCTGTTCAAATTTCCATAATATTTTGTTTTCCATCATTACATTACATTTCATAAATAATGCGTCTAGGTTTAGGTACCATTAGAAAATGGCTATTTTTCATTGAAAAAAATTGTAATTAACTATAAAGGAATATACTATAATTTTCACACCTTTTAAATGAAAGAAAATACATTTTCAGAACTAGGCAATTAAATCAAATTCCATTAATTTGGAAAATATTAAAACACGCAAAAGAAATCCCATATAAATAAAAATTGAAAATTTTTGTAGTTTTTCCCTTAAACTTTTGCAAGTTTTGTACATTGTGGTATACATGGTTAAAATGTAGTCATGAGACGGACAAATTAACATAAATCATTCATGTAAATAACATGAGTTTTCACTGCACTACTACACTATGTTTCGTTTTATTACAATTGTTTCAAAAATTCAAATAAAAAAAATTATTATAAATTATTTTATGATTTCATAATTGTACAAAAATTATTATTAAAAAAAAATTATTTATTATTAATTTTTATTTTCATGGTAATTTATTGTGAACATGATTTTCATTTTCAATTTTTTGTTTTTTTTTTCTTGTTTTACTTTTATATTAATTTCTGTTTTCGTATTTTTAATTGGTTTTCATTAAATTTCCTCACACTATATTTTTTTTTTTTTGAATTATAAATTGTTCGAAAAACAAAATTAAATTAGTATTGAAAAATATTAAAGTATAAAAATAATATTTAATTTATTGAAAATATTGAAGAAATATTTAATTTATTATTATTAATTTTATGCAATTTTCATTCTAATTCTTTTCGTTGTTCTTGATTATAAAAAATATGGAAAATTTTGTAATGTTAATTGAGGGTCAATAAATTTGGATTTTTGAGTTCATTTTAAAATATAATTTAATTTAGTTGTTATGTAAATTACAATATTTAATTTTCCTCCAATATTTCACTCATTAAAATGTGAAAAGCATACAGACGGAAAGAAAATTAAAAATGTCTACATAAAAAGCACGGATATTTTTCCTTTTTCGCAAATGACGGTTCAGCGAAAATCGAGCCTGGGACTCCTCAATTAGGTTTTGTAACTTAATATTGCAATTTGAACTATTCAGTGTGTTTTATAGCTCGTGAAATATTTGTTGTTTTAGAGATTTTCCCATCAGTCACATTTACATATCTCAAATAGCTACTTATTATTAATGTTACTAATTTAAAGCTGAGTCAATTTAGAGCTACATAGAAGTTTCGGTCTGGATGAGTATAGTATAAACATCAAATCTTCGTGTACGCGAATTGAATACATCGAATAATCAACTCTAACTATCCTCTCTGTCAGGTAACTAATGTAATCTAATAATGTTTAATAAAATATTTCAACTCATTTCAATATGGCACATAAGTCTGATAATGATAACCTCTGATAATTGTATAGTTTCTTAACGAAATTAAAAGTATGTACATTTTTGATTTAAGTACGAATTGTGTTCTGCGTAGCTTGTTTTCAGTTTACAGACAAGTATCATCATTTTCTGCAGTTCATCTAGTAACTATACAGTTAAAAGTTTTGTTGAACTGAATTAACGAATTCATTAAAGAACTCAGTAGCGAGTTCATACAACCAAATAATATTAATTGGATGAGATTTTTAGAGATCAGGTTTTTTAATTTGTCTATTAATCGGTTTAATTAACATGCACGTTTGCCACGTGGCTTCTTTCTACTGCTATTTTCACCATAGAATCAATTAGAATTAGTTTTAGAATCTATTTAGCTCCCTTTATAATTAAATACTTTAAAGGACTAAAATTAATATTTTTCATATTTTCCTATCAAATTGGAATTTTTAGAAAATTTTAATATTTTACTATAAAAAAACATAAGTTTCAGCTTCAAACCTAAATAATTTAACATATTTTTACAGCAAAATCATAAAATTTCAAATCTAAACATTAGAAAAGTTAATTTAACAAAATAATAAACAATATTGACAAAATCTTCGAAGTTAAATATAAAAAAAAAAAACTCAAACAAAACTGTCACCTTAAGTTTTTCTCTAAATATATTTTCCAGTTGATTAAACACATTGACATTTTGTAGTTGTTGCTATTTGACAAGCAATTCAAAATGCCTGTTAATTTTCAAAGCTGTTGTTTGTTATACTTTCAACATAATTTTGCGTATATTCGACATTCAGCATTAAAATCTAAATCTTTTTCTATATTTGATCGGTGATTTTTTCAATCAATTTTAAAAAGGAAAAATAAAATAAATAATATTTTTTAACATTAATTTTCATTTAATCGACGACGCGTACATAACCTCTTTTAAAAACATTAGTTCTGTTAATAATAGAGTCTATTCGTACACAACATATAAACGTAAAAACACAATTTTAATATGCTTGTTTAAACATTATAAAATTATTTATAAAATATCAAATTTAACTGAACAGAAAACAGCACTAAAAAAAAACAAAATATTTTTCTATGCTGTTCTGTTTTATGCAAACTCTTAAGATATATTCGCTAGTTTTCTTGTTTAGCATATAATAAAACATAAAAGATACGGAACAGAAATGTATCTTTTACTTAAAGAGTTTTTTATTTTTTTGTATTTTGCTAGCAACTAAAACCACAACACGAACATACAATTTACTAAAAGGTATTTATAAACTCTCTAAAAAAAAAGTGCAGAATATAATGATGAAAATTGTAAGCACATTAAAGCATCATTTTTTTAAAAAAAAAAAAAATTCTATGCTGCCGCCGCTGCCGACAAAACAAAAAGCATTTAATTGCAAATGAATCGCCGCCATTCGTTACAAGGACTTTTTTGTTTTATTTATATACATAATATATTTAAACAGTGTGGATGGGGAGGGGTTAATAATGTTTAGAAATTGAAAACATAAAAAATATGTTTACCTATGTATTTATAATCAATAATCCGTTAAATGTGTGTAAACAAAAATAAATATTTGCAGAATATTTGAAAAAAAAAAAAATTTGTTGGTTTACGAAAATATCAAAAGAAATAAGATTTGCGTGTGCGCACACATTTCTAATACGTTAGCGTTGATGCGTTTAAACTTAAAAAGGCGCAAATTTTTAATTCGAAAATATGATCATCATCAATAGTGAAATGTATAGATAAATTGATGATTTTAAAGAGGGGAAAAAAATGTGTTTATGTAAATATTTAAGTTTGGGTAAAGGACTAGGCATACACATAATTTATACTAAATCATTATGTCGAGGGTAACAAAAAGGACGAAAATATGTGAAATATTATGGTTAATGTGAAAAGTAAATAATGTTATTCCTTTTGTGTCATTTAATATTGTGCGGTTTTAGAGAATTACTTTATATAAATATAATTTTATTTTTTTGTATTTTCATAAATCCATAAACATGAATAAATACGAAATTTAATAGTTAGATACGTTTTTGTTGACACAGATAAAAATACAAATATTTAAAAAACAAAAAGATTTTTCGAATTTTCAAAATTGTTAAATAATCTAATATTTAATTTACATTTCATAAATTAATAATTTTAGTAGTAAGAAATATGATTAGCATTTGGATTAATAACAATTGAGATGACATAGAAAAAGTAAATCTGAAGAAATAGAAGTTTTACCTTTTGAACTCATTACCATCAAAGTAAATATTCAAATATTAATTATAAACTTTTAGGCAGAGCCTCAAATAGACCACATTGAGTACCATTTTAATAGATCACTTACTATGTGATCGAAGTTTTTCATATCACACAATTGAAGTATTTCGTAATAGTATATTTCGTAATTGCAGTAAACTTGAAAACTTTCCTACCACTGCAATTTCCGATCTTTTTCAGAGCTTGGATGTTACGGTTCTCCTAGAATATGTCTCTTAAGGGAGACATAGAACGATAGAAGGTGTTCCTAGGTTTCCGTTTATCGTGGATTGCTGTCGTTTCTGTATTGATCACTTGCGATGTAAGTGCTTGTCGATCAAGCAGTGTTCAGTTAAGGTTCCGATTACTGAGTTGCAATGCTAGCGCTTTCGTTTTTCTCTTTTTTTTTATCAATGTAGGTACTCTATATAGTATTAATTACCAGTGGATAACTCTTTCCAGCTCTATAGTTAATAATTTTAACTATATTGATAGCTCAAAATAGCAGAATTTCACTATTTTTCTCGTAATATAACAGAAATGGAAAAAAAATTCATAAATTATTTAATATTAAGTACCGATTTACATGCACTAAACATTAAGTAATGCTGTCTTTAGGAAGTACATCAAAAAAAAACTATTGAACAATTATTCTTTTTCCGTTTAAATAAATTTTACCGAAGAAAGTTCAGTATTTAAACTATTTCTGTGACTCAGTTAACAAAATGACGCTCTATTTCTACTACACTTTAAATTTTATAGTTCTCCCAATAGATTAGGTCATCTGCAAATATTTTAATAACTACAAAATTTCAGGGTTGCATTGATACCATTAAAAATATCTTTACATACATAATTTTCAAATTATTGCTTCGTAATCTTAAAACTATTGTCAATTATTGGTTATAAAAATCAAAATAAAGCCACAAATTAACATACTAAATTCCTTTCAGATAAAAATCAACATCAAAACTATATAAATAAAAATTAATTTCTTGTACTGGATACATCACAAATTAAATTTTTAACATTTGTAATAAAATACAATCGGAAATTCCAATTGTAAAAAAAAAAAGATATAAAGATTATCTTTCAATATTTTGAATAAAATTCATAAAAATCGAAATAAATTTTATTACATTGGTTTTTTTTTGTTTTTGTTAAGCGGCAGATCTACATTCCTTTCGGCAGCATATTTACCAAAAAAACGACGATCATCGTAACTCAGAACATCCAACATTCTTCATGTTTTTGTCGCAATTTTATCTCACATTTTGTTTTATTATTTTAATTTTTAATGTTAATTTTACATAATTAGGAGTTGTATAAATGTTAACAAAAAATATTTAAAAAAACGAAAGGATTTTTTTTAATTGTATTAGAGGGACAAATAAAATAAAAACTAATTGGAATAAATTACATAAAAAAAATTCCTTGTTGAAAGGATAATCGAACAGTTTTTTATAATTATTGGATAAATTATTCGAAATTAAATTTATATCAAAAGGTTTACCTTTTTTTACTAATAGAATTAAGTCATAAAAAATACAAAAATTCTTAAATTTTTTAACTGTTGTGAAGGCATGGCTGGACATAATAGTAATCATAGCTCCATGGGTCTCTAAATAGAAATAAAAAATTGAAGGAAAAACAATAATACCAATAATAAAACTATACTAAAAAAAAGTTGAAGATCTTTCAAAAAGATAAGAAATAATTTAATTTTTTTTAGTATGGTCTTGTCTTTTATTTTGAATGTTACTTCAAAAAAAAATTATATTTCATTTTTATGATCACTTAAAACGTTTTTCGTGCAAGCGTTAATTTTAACAAAAAAAAATATAAAAACAACGAAATATTTTAACTAAATTAATTTACTTGGATTATGTATAATTTTTTTTATATTTATTTTGTTCGTTTAATAAATTAAAATAAGAATAACAATATCTTAAATGTCGTACATTAAATGATTTTTCATTTTATATTTTTTTTAGGAGGATTTATGACTTAATTAGGACTAAATGGTCCATTTTTATTAGGTGGTTTTGTTTTGTTTATCTTATAAGTATATATGTTTATAATGTTTAGCCGCAAAAATAAAATAAATAAGTAGTCATTAGATGCGTATAACAAGAAGCTTTAAAAATGATGAATAAGTCAAGAGGTCACCATAACCTTGAAGAAATATAATCTATTTATATTTAGATGATTTTAAGACAAAGTTATCAAAAAAAAAACATTTTATGGTATAAATTAGATAATTGTATTGTGTGGAAACATAAATTTTAGAATATAATTATAAAATTAATTAATTATTATCAGTTTTTAAAATATTTTCTTTAATTAAATCGCATAAAATGTTAGAAATGAATATTTTTTTTGAATATAAACTTTGGTTTAATTAGAAATTAGCTGTCAATTGTACGACCCAGATAAGATTCAACATTTCTAAACTAAAATATCTGCAATCAACCTTGTTAATTTCAATAATCAACCTTGTTATGCACGTGGTGCATAATGTTAGTGTATGGTATTTAAAAATTGCTAGATGAACATCGAGAAAACTATTTATTCAACTAAAAATGTATGGAGTGTAGTGTTGTAGATTTATAACTACGATCCATGTGAGCACCTTCGTAGCGTAGTGTAGTAAGTTTTGATAGATAATAGCACTTGAAATATTTTTTTTTTAAATGTAAAGGTTCGTTGTGATTTGAAAATAATTAAAAATATAATTAATAATGTGTTTAAATATAATGGAACCAATAAAAGTGAAATTGAACTCTGATTGCAAAATTGAAGAGCCATAAAACTATTTTTAATAGTATGTGTAGAAGTGCAATTGACTAATAAATAAAAACAAGTTAGTGTCACTAAACCTTATGATAAATAATACACAACAACTTTAAATTTTAAATATCTTCACCCATACCAGAAATCATATATTTACACTGCGCAGCATGCGAATGCGAACAAGAAAAATTTACTTCCACTCTCTCTCTCTCTCTCTCTTAGTAATCTATATAAATAGGTCTAAGTAAACATTAATTGAAAAAAGGAACATATTTCAAAAATATTCATCGTGTCCCTGTGGCAACATAATAACACGTTTCTCATTGATATTGGTAGCACCAGTATGAAAGTTAAGACACCTTGTTCAAGCTGGCTCTGTTTAAACTGAAGAACTAAAAGGTATAGCCCTAAGTATCTACCATTATTGGAGCGATACGTTTAATGGAAATTTAAAAACCTTGAATCTTCAATTGAAAAACTAAGAATACATAAAATAAATGAATTATTTTCTAATATTTTTATTATTATTTATAAAAACAAATTCTATTCATGTATGAAATTAACTGAATCAACATAAATGATATGAATATTCAGTTGAACCTCTAGATAAATTTAATTTAAATATCTAAGGAACTTTAATCCCTAATAATTTTTATGTTTATATATCAGCAAACAATAAGCGGAATGAAATAATAATAATATTTGTTAATACATTTTCTATACAAGTTCATTTTGAAGACCATGTAAATAGGCTAGTAATTCTATTAACCAGAATCGGTAGAAGGGTGTATGGAATGGACGTATTGTATAATGTATAGCCTCAATAGTTTTAATTATGAAACCGAATACAAAAAATGTATATATAGTGCAGAAATAGTGTGAATTTATATATTATTATTTTTCCTGATAGAATATTGCTACTGAACACAGACTATACACAATTGATTAGGATCTATTCAAACATTTAGTATGAGGTCTTCTAAAGCATTGAATACCCAAATTTCCTATGAACGCTAAATTAGTAGGTAATAATATTAATTTAAAGTCCACTTCTTTCTTTGTGTTGTGGCTTCTAGTTATAGTGTTTTAATTAAATGCTTACATCTGATATTTGGTATAGTAGCTGTAATTTTAACTAATGAAAGAATTTAAGATTCACAAACTAAGGCCTACTCCTACCATATATATTGTTTTGATTAAAAGATCTACTCTTAAGAACTAATTCTAAATTTAAAAACAAATTTTATTATCTATATACTGTAACTGTGATACTATAGTTATGGAAAATGTTATAGTAGTATAACAGTTACTGAATATTATAGCAGTTAAAGAAATATCTGTTATACAGTAACTGTTATACTAGTATAACAGTTACATAAACTGTTATAATAGTATAACAGTTACATAAACTGTTATACTACTCCTAAAAACAACTCTGTTCTCTTTCTATAATAGACCTTACAACAAAAAAATAATGTAATATAAAATGTGTTGTAAATTCCTCTCACCAAGTTTTACAAAAATATTATATACATACTTTTCAAGTGTTATGTTTTTTACCTTACAGGTTTATTTTATTTTATGCTGATGCTTCTGAAAAATGATCCAAAGAAAAGAAAACATTATGTTTTTTGTTATTTTTTTTTATTATTATTATTATTATTATTATTTTTATACTTTATTCAGAAGCAAATTCTTTTGAAATCATAACATCACATATACTTAGCATATAAATATTGTTAAATTCATGCTAGAAATTTTTTTTTTTACTATTTTATGCTTCTTAAAATAAAAAACAATGTTTTTCTTTTTAGCATCATAGATGCAGAATATTATCCAGCATCTTCTTCACATTGAGGTCAATAGAAATATTTTATGAATATTGTATAAAGTTATGAAGACTATGGTAACTAAACTGGCCAAGAGAAACAAAAAATAATATTTTTTTTTTATATAAACTATGCTAATGATCTTTATTTACTAAAGAAACTATATATTTATATATAAATATCTTTAGAGATTGTGTTTTGATTAATGATTCTACATGAAATCTAAATTATTAATAATGTAATCAGCTACTTCATAACAAAATATTTTTCTAGTTATAACTTCTTTCAATCATTTAAAAGTAAATTGACCTACCACGAGGGCCTACTCGAAATAATTCGATTTAAGAACGGATGTTCAGCTTAATATTTA
Organism: Rhamphomyia laevipes; assembly: GCA_963920725.1. NCBI lineage: Eukaryota > Metazoa > Arthropoda > Insecta > Diptera > Empididae > Rhamphomyia > Rhamphomyia laevipes. The sequence goes on along the minus strand of OY987255.1, from coordinate 3,447,571 downwards.
TATAAGAGTGGGTATTAAAGAAAAAAGGCTGTGAAAATAATAATTATGATTTTATTTTATTTTTTTTTAAATTCAATATATAATTTTTATTTATTATGCATTTTGAAAAAATTTGAATTTGTTAGTTTGGTGATTTGGTAATTTTTTTTTTTTTTAATAAATTTAGATATTTATAAAGGTTTCATTTTAAGGATTCCTTTTTGAATATGTTTTTTTTATTTTTATGATAAATAATAATATAAATATTTTTCTGTATTGTTATTTAAAAACATACCAAAAAAAAAAAATTAATGTTTTTCTAGGTGAAATTATTTGTTATCACTTGATTAATAATATTATTTGTATACAAATTATAATTTAATTTCTAAGGTTGAGTACGTTTTGAATAACATGTTTAAAAAGGAATTTATAAATAAATTGTAGAACATTTAAAATGGTCAATAACACTGTTAAGAGGATTTTGAAGATTGTTTTTGTTTGAATCGACCGATCTTCACTCATTTTATTGTTATAAAGATTTCCTTTTTCATATATAATTTAGAATTACAAAATTTAGGTCTGAAATGAAAAGGTTTTAAATTTGAAATGGTTTTTGTCATCAATTAGCATTACTATAAATATTGAAAAGGATGATTCAGTATTACACTTACACAGAGTATTCCCAATTTCGATTCTTACAAATTTGGATAATTTCATTGTCGCATATTTCTTTAAAATTAAAGCATTTTTCATACGATAAGTTAATTTTTTGAATATATTTGTCAAGAACGTGAACAAATCACTCCAAATAACTGAAATTGTTGATTAGTTCAATTATTTACATCAAAAATTATGATTAGATATAAAATTTATAAAAAATATGTAATATATCTTCGCTACAAAAATTACAATTAGCTAATTAATTGTAGTACAAAATCATATTTTGTTAAAGCTAATTTAATCATGAATTATTTTGTATAACAATTACAAAACTAAATTGAAAACTAGCTACCAGACTGTAATAATTAATGAATCTTAAATAATAATAAAAAAAATATTTCTTAATTAAAAATTATGATTATTATTTTTATTTTATTTATTTTTTTTCTGTTCATATTTTTATTAATAAATCTTTTGGTCCAGTAATTATTCATTATAAATTTCCGATTACATAAAATATCCAATTTCAAGTTAATGAAAAATAATAATAAAAAATACAAAACTTAAAATTATTTTTTTACCATGTCATGTTAAACAACCAAATTACATGAAGAAAATTAATTATACAAGAAATATGACACTCCAAAAACTCAATTTTTCGTGTACACAAATTTATAGTTTAATTTATTTATTGTATAACTAGTTAAATTTCAATATATATGTAAATACATATAATTATTTTATGTAACCTTATGCTCACAAATACAAAATTTCATAATTTCCCTTTAATAACCCTTTCTAAAATAACAAAATTTTCACGTTTAGGTCACCCATGAAAGATATGTAAGGAAAAGAATAATTGTATATATATATTTCTAAATTAATCACAAAAATAAAACAACCAACAAATTTTATGCTACTATATAAAACTCTGAATTAACAAAGATTCTTATCAAAAATATGCCCCACAGCAAAAACAATTTTTTAATGAAAAAAAAAACCAAAAAAATATTTGAATTATACAAGAACTTCCGAATAATAAATAGCAAGAAAATTGAATAAAAATATAATTAATTGCCTTCATTAAACCTTTTTTCTATATCAGAATTTGAAGATTACCAAAGCTGAAAATATAAAAAACAAACAAAATTGACCCAAAAATTGTAGATTAAAATTGTAGATGTTATTTTCGGTAAATTTATATTCAGCTATTAAGAAATCTTCTCAATGGTGATGAACCCACTTTCAAAAAATTGAAGAAAAAAAATGACTTGAAGAACATATATTAATAAAACCTAAGTGAATGCCATACAAAAGGCAACTACACTATTTCAAATATACATTCGGAAATATATTGTAGATGAAATTATTGAGAAAGAAAGAGTTGAATTTATTAATGCGCATGAAATGTAAAACGATATTATACAAAACAATCAGGTGGAAAGATAATAATCAATTAAGAAAAATCCTTAATACCATCGTAAGTAGAGTCACATTTCTATATACATGATTTTAATATTTTCAAATTTTTTGTAAATTTCCATACAAATAAATGGGCTGGAATGGAATTCGTTAGTGGTACCAACAATGTTGAAAATGTTCAATTAAATGTTGTTAACAAATTACAAATTATGAATGAAATTCGACTATTCTAATACTAATTTAGGTATGAGGATACAAATGGAAATGGTAGTCATTTATGGCACATAAAACAGAATAATTTTAATTATAGTTGGATTTAAGTTAAATTAGCATGAACGGACTAATAAATATACAAAATAGTTAAGTATGAGCTAAAATGTATTCTGTTACGTCACAGGGTACTACAGTAGACGCTTGTAAATATTTATAATGCAACTGTTAAAGATTCCTTTAAAAAGTGGAAAAAAATTGCAGATTGCAGAATTGTAATAGGCAGCATTATTTTCAATTGAGATTTAAGTTATGAAAGAGAGACTCTCTTTCCTTTTCACCTTTTAGGTCTTGTTAAGGTTTACTTCTAACATGAATTTCAACTCAAAACGCTTTGAAAGTGAAAATAAAAGAAATTGTACAGCGACGAAATTACGATGAATAATTGTCGTCTGATGAGTTAATATAAAATTCTAATTTTCATTTTCGATTTGTATTGGTAATGCCCCATTTCTTATGGGTTAATTCTTATATTTTAGTTTCACAAGTCGTAATTTCCATCAGGAGCCGTTAAGGTAGAACTGATAATTATTGTGATGCAACCGATTTTTTCTTTCAATTATCATTAAACTTTCTTAATTATTATATAAAAATAGAATAAAGGCTAGAAAGAAAGTAGAGGTTTCACTATAACGAATTTATATATCTTAAAAATAGTTTAATTCCAATTGGAGTTAATTTAATAGCAAATTTTTACCATCAATTACAATTAAATTAACTTCAATTTGAATTAAATTCGTTATGGTAAAAACTTTACTTTCTGTCAAGCTTTTGTCCTAATCATGGTTTTTGCATAAGATACCGACATTTCCTACAAACTAACCTGATGTTAATTCTGAAAGGTGTGATCATTTAGTTTTAACCATTTAAAGAATTTCTTTTTTCATCCATTATTGAAGCGGCATTAAGATATGAAAACATAAATGTCGGCGCCTGTAATGTAATGAGTAATATGAATCTAAATTTACATAATTCTAAAATTAATCACGTGCTTTATGTACGTGATTTTATTTTTCATTGATAAAACTAATAAAAACTTATGATTTCCAAACAATTTTCAAAATATTCTTAATAAATTTTAAATTATTGGTAATTTTTAGCCAAAGAACAGAAACTACAGCACTCTGAGCACCTTTTTTTGTTAACTGAAGCTTCTAAAACAAACAATTATTTTATTTTACAAAATCCAAAAATTAACAAAAAAAAAAAACCTGAGACAACTTGCCAACAGGTGAATTTATTTATTTCAGGTATATAAGATTTAATATTTTGACCTTTGGGCTATTGTCGCTATAAATGTTTCTACTGTCTGGGTATCCTTTATTCATCATTTATATAGCTTGAAACTCTGCTGTAGGTAAGTGACTTCTCGCTTTTAATAAGCACAAAGCGTAAAAATATGTTTTAATTGTGACAGGTGGAAAATTTGGCTGTTATTTATTTTAATGAAACTCACCAAAATTGTTAATAATTTAGGGGAATTTGAATTTTATGTGAATTAGATATTGTTAAGTAATAAATAAAAAAAAATTGGTTAATTGTTATAATGTGCGATGAATTTGGTATGATAAGAATTTTTTATGTTTTGTTTATTTACTCATTAATTCAAACTTTATTTAAAATTAATGATTTATTATATTTTAAGTTGGAATTGTAAACAACTCATAAATTTTATTAATTTTTATGTTTCTTTTAGTAATATCCCATATAAAAATTTATTAATTAAAACTTGCCATTAAAAATTAATTTATATTTTCTTTCTCATTCAGTGACAAATATTTGTTAAAATTTAATTTCTTGAAGTTTTTTATCATTGCAGAAATTTGAATAATATCGTAGTGCCAACTATTTTTTAGTACTATAAGCTACCGCCAAGTAAAATATGAAAATGTTTCATAAATTTTTAAAACTAAATTCTTTGGATCTTATAACTATTTTTCCTAGGTTTTCATTCTGAACTATGGCTAAGTCATAATGTCATAACAGCAAGTAAAATAAACTATTAAGAATAATATCATATTTTATCTCGCATTTACTGTTTTTTATAGCTTTCGGTATAACATCAATGAACAACGTTCTCATAATTATCAAAGATATTGGATTGACTGAAGCACCAATTCTTATAATAAGTGCAAGTTTTATATTGGTAACAAGAGATTTATTAAGTTATTAACAAAAATTGTCAGAATTACAATGCTACTGCCATATTGCTGGTTGAAATTTTAGCATAATACTATATCAATACTTGACAGATCACCCAGGGACTTAAAATCATGAAGAAAATACAAAAGCTATGGTGCAAACTAGGACATTCAGGTCAATAATTAGTTGTAATCTGTCAATCAGTTCTCTCAACATTGAAGAAGTTAATGAATTCAAATATTTAGGATCAATTATCACCAATAAAAATTAAAAAATGCACACTAAGAAAAATACTTATAACAATATAGTGTTCACTGTTCACAAAAAACTAAAATTAAGCTGAAAACTGAACCATTTAGACGTGAAAACTGGATCATTATTGAAACGACAGAAGAATTAAATATATTTGAAAGATAAATATTGAAGTGTATCTAAAGTGTACATGAAAATTTATGGTTTATCCGGATTATATGAAGAAGTAATGTAGAGAATAAATTCAACCATGAATTGATCTATGACGACCCAGAACTAGCAAGGTATATAAAACTATGCAGTGTGCACGATACATCGAGTGCATTCAAGGGATCTAAAGAAATGTAATTTGTACCAAAATTGAAGGGATACCTGCGACTATCGGTATAGATAGTCGCAGGTATAGCTAACGCAACACTTCTACATCGAACGATCAACTGGAGAGCCGCAGCTAGAGATTCATATAGAAGAGGGGCTTGCCATTACAAAGAAAACTATATCAAAACTGCATATAAATCATTAAACTTGATTGAACATTTAAATATTATGAAATATTCTAATAATTTGAATTTACAAAACATTAAAACATCAATAAGAAATTATCTAATTAAGGCGAATTTCCTGTCAATTTTAACGTTTAAGCGAAATTTCAAAAAATAATTATGGTTACCGCACAGGTGTCCATATAACAAAACTGAAAATCAAGAAAAGAATTTTAAAATTAATATTAAACTGCATCACCTTAACAGAAGCATAAAACTGAATATTATACTTCTATAATTGATTCTATTACATCTTCACACAAATATTTATATTATAATGAAATAAATTCTAAAAAGCTAATGAATTAATTTGCATATTATATATAATTTTTATCTAACAATCTTAACTCAAAAGAAAAAAAATTTACCTATAAACATTTCAAAATGTAAATTTCATCTGGGGTGATGATTTCCAGAGTGCAACAATTTTCAACGAAACTGAAATCATTGATGAGAAATATACAAAACAAGAAAAAAAATGAAATCGATTGATCTACTCTTAAATGTAATGCCACCTGGGCAACAGAAGTAGAATATGGAAATATATTTTTTTTTTTTGTATTTTTGTTAAGATCATCAACGAGAAAATACTGAAATATAAAAATAAAAGAAACAGTAGCCAAATAGACTACGACACGATGTCATCAATGATTAGCTATATAAACACTTTACATAGAGACAAAACGTCTTCAGAAGAACTAAACAGAACAAAAGAGGTGAAGACAATTTACCATTTTTTATGCTGAGTGAGATTACTGGTAAAAAAAAGGATTATATACGCGCGCTAAACTCTACATATGATTTTTGTGAATGAAAAAAATAGATTCGATTTTAAATTTGATCGTGTCGTTTAACAAAAAAAATACCAAATGGAGTGTCAAAATTTAACAAGCCAAAAAAAAATTATTTCTGTATAAAATATAATATACAAAAAGGTGTAACGAGGATGACTATCTTTCATATTATATTTTGTAAATGTACTCGGGAGGAATAATATCGTATACGCCAACGCAAAATATATTTTATTAATATTCGGTGTGTACCACATAACATATCCAGATAATTGCGTTTAAAGGGGGCATAAATATGGGTTACATTATGACTATAATTATGAGTTTTAGTTATTACATATTTCACAGAAGCTATAATAATAATTTGGTTACCTACAGTCCCTAGCAATCTACAAAGCTATTTCATAAAAATGTGCAACAGAAATATTTCTATTTCGCGATATAAATATTGATTTAGGGATAATGAGTTTAGCTTTAACTATTCAAGCGTGGAGTTACATGTTTACTCTTAAGTCTTGTGACACAGAACAATAAATATTCTGTTTAAAGACTAATTATTTCTAAAATATGGAAAAAATGTTAATGTTATTATATTTACTGGATGATACCAAGCTTTTTGTGGACATCTAATTTCATTTGAATTTACAATCACTGGTAACCGAAAAATCAATGAAATTCTATTGCCATTAACATGAAATTAGTTAGTATATTAAAAAATCATATTGAATTCATTATTTTCAATTATCTCTTTCAAAGTAACAACGATTTTTTTCAATTATTAAGTCACCTTTTCGAAGAACAAACGAAGAAAAGCTTTACCACTTTAAGAAGAACAGAATTTATTATGCTTTATAACCAAAATTACTGAAGAATTGATGTATCACTTTAGAAACAAGTGAAATAGAACTGTTCCTGTGGTGGGTATCGTGTAATACGAATTATTTGTAACGCTGAATTACACTATCAATAAAACAATTTGATTGGTTTCAAATCTCGTAATCGGAAACCAAATTTTTGACGGACCCAAAACAGTTGACAACACTTTTTTTTTTTAGATTATCTTTCAAAACTACAAAACAAAATATAAAAACTATAGAAGATAAATTGTAAAAAAGTAATTTTTCAACAGGAGAAATATAAAGATTTGTATTTTTTTATTTGGTTTTCAATCCAGAGTCAAGGCAATTTTTTTTCAACAGCAAAAGATTTGTATATTTTTCTTAGTTGGTGGTGTTACTCTTATTAGTTTTTTTTCCAATATTTTTTTTTTCTTGTTTTTATAGATTTTGTAGTTTGATAAGGAACCAGAGGGAATAAAAAATTGAAAACAATGGTTCATTCATTTTTCGTAAAATAAACTTCCATTCAAGAGTTTTGCTCATTGTTTATGCTACATCTCTTCACCCAAAATTGCATTTATGGTTTTTCTGAAATATATTGTAGTTGTGACACAGAGAAAAATATTTTACAAATAGCTATCAATTTCAGCATAGAATTTACTAAAAGTTGGTATCAAATTTAAAAAAAAAAAAACAGGCAAATTCTATTTTGGGATACATAACTTTTTACTTCCCCAATTATTCATTCCTTCCAGCACAGAAAGCCGAGTACTACATAATTAAGGGTGATATAAGATTCGCTTATACTTATATAAAAAGTATCCAGAGTTGAACCTAAAAATTCTTCTTTTTTTTCAGTGTAACTTATACATAATAATTTCTGAAATCCGTTTTAAGGTGTCAATGGATTGCAATCTTAGTGGCGATTACTTTATACATGAATTCAATTTAATCCATTCTCTAAATTTAGAAACAAAATAAATAAAAAAAAATACGAAACATTACATCCGGTCGCGATAAATTCCCGCTTTGTTTCAATGACGAAAATGTCGAATATTTTTACTCTTGCACATTAAGATTTCCATTTTTTTTTCTACTTCTTCTTTAAGACCTTTTTCGTGATTAACACTCTTTTATAAAAAAAAAACATTTTATATTTCGAATATTCAATATTTTACCACCACAACAAGGTTCCATCAATTTGGCCGTAGTTAGAAATGCTTATGACGACATTGTCCTTAAGAAGCTTGAGACTGAGAGGACATTAATTTTTTTATTTTCGATTTTTTTTTTTTTTTTTTGGTCAATTTCAAAACTTGATTTACAGAATAAATTTTCAACCGCGAACATTAAAGATTAATAAAATCTTTATAAAATATTTAAAAATTTCATTCATTTTCAAGTTTTATTATTAGTTGAGGTACCAGAATTTAAGGTTTATTCATGAGAGCAAATGGTTTTCGTTTAGGCATTTCCTTAATCTTTGTGAGGTCGGTGGATAGTTTTTTTTTTAGCAAGGTGACATTTGTTGACAAACTAACCATCAATTTAAAACAAATTTACGAATATAAATAAATAAATACTTTTGAAATCGTAATTTAGTAAAAATAACACAAATTTATTGAAAGTTTCATTCAGTGTGAATTTTATGAATGAACATTTTTAGGTTTTTTTTTATGCTGGTTGTTACCAATGAAATATTTTATTGGAATCATAATATTTAATATAAATTCTATTAATTAGAACTAAATTACTCTTGAATTAGTAACATATAAAAATAAAAAATTGTAATTAATGTTTGAATCTTAACAATTTGTATTTAAAATAATCAACACAACAATTTAAAAAAACAGCTCATTATTATAAGTAAAGTTATTCTATAATATTACCAGTAACTTTTCCGCAAATTTGTATGTCATAATGAATTACTATTTTATCTATATATAGATAAATTTCAATTAATACTTAACTTAGTCATCGATGAAAACAACCTAACAAATTTATCAACGCTTCGATTAATTAATTTCTAAAATTACTTAAAAAAGAATGATAAATGTAATAAAATATAATTTATGATTTTTATAAGTTAAAGAGCCAATCTTATCGAATTTTTATTAATAATATCAGTCGTAATAATTTAGTGATTCAGGCGAAAGGAATGAATGGCAGGAGTTTGAATCGTTCTTTGTTCATAAAATATACATTTTAATCGGAATATATTTTTTTATATACATAACAACAACATAGAAGGATTATTTTTCTGTACTTCAGAACAGCGATTTGTTAACTAAAATATGCGGACCGATATATGAATTACAGTTTACATCACAACATAGAAATAAAAGCTATAAAATGTACTTAAAATATTATAATTTCTATCTCTGAAATGAATTTCGAAATTATGCGGCTGTTTTTCACGGGGTAAGGAATACCAGTCAAAAACATTTCAGTCAAAACAAAAGGGAATTTTAGTCAAAATAAAAAGAAATCCTAGTCAAAATAATTTTTGACTGAATTGCCTTTTCAGAAGGATATTCAATCAAAAAACTGAAAAGGTATTTCAGTCAAAACTTTTTTGACTGGGATTCCTATTGGAAGTTTGACTAGTTTGACAGTATATGTCCATCAGTAAAATGTTTGATGTTTTATTATTATCAGGAAGAGATTTCTTTACACCCTTTTCCGAAAAAAGGCATTCCAGTCAAAAAAAAAAAAAATCTGAAAGAAGGCTTTTCAGTGCAAATACAAAAAAGGCAATTCAGTCAAACCTTTTTTTGACCGAAATTCCCTTTGTTTTGACTGAAGTTACTTCTTTAAAAGGCATTTCAATCAAAAAATTTGTATGAACTTTTTTTTGACTGAAATGTTTTTGAGTGGAATTGCCGGAGCCGTTTTTCACCTATACATTAATTTTTCATTATTCGGTATTATTTTCAGAAATTTAATTCTTATATAAATCTTTTATATTAATAGAACTATTTCAGCATAAATATATACCAAGGAACTGAGAAATAATATTGAAATTATCAAACACCATTTGCAATAGTTTGTTCTACATTCTATAGTATTATGTGTATACCAATGCTTGGTTCAATATTCGCTTCCAAACTGCTCGATCTTGGGCTATCGTAATTTATTTGATTCACCCATAGCTCAACCTTTCCATCTGAAGCTAGGGCGATTCTTGTTAGAGAAATTTGAAGAAAACTTATGAAATATTCTGAAAAATATAATTTCTTTCTGCTTGGTTTGTAATTCGTTTTATGTAATTCTTCTACTTACTGTAATAGCTATAGAAAAAAGCGATTTTATGAAATTCATTACTTTTATCTATTGTTCCCTCGAATTCGATGTCTCTAAGAAGACGTTCTCAATATGACCACATTAAAAGGATCCTGACCACATTAAAATCTGTCAAAAAAATGTATCCAAAAATCAAAAATTCGCTTCTAACAAAATTTTGGCATGTCAAAATATTAAATTTACAACTGCAGAAATAAATTTAATTGAAAAAACTTTATTTATTCTGTTTTAAATAACGCAGTGAATTCGTAAAACTTTAATAAATATTTAATTTATTTACATATATTTTTTATGCTGAATAATACAAAACAAAAAATTAATTAGCCTTTCTTTATAATTTCATTTATTTGTTTTACAATAATTCTTTCACTCTTATAAATATATTTTTGCTTGTACATAAGTAAATTATTTATATAGCTATAAAGTCTACAAAAAATATTACACAAATCCTTTTATATCTTTTAACATGTAAAAAATATCTTTTTATCGTTGAGATATGTTTTTTTGTATGCTTATATTAAAATTTTTGTTGTGAAGGCGGCATTGGCGCTATTAAAATAATTTTCACATAAAAGTTATCTGCCTACACCACAACAAAATGTTTATATACATACAAGTAGATACAAAACTTTGATATATATATATGGAAATTTTCCTATTTGTTTAAAGAAAAATTAATATTTATATTTAGCTTTTTTGTATATTATGCAGAAAGAGTTACAGAAAGTTTTCAAAAAGTCATTAAAATCTTGTTTAGTGGTGAAATTAATTACTTGTTGAGAACAAAACTGACTTAAGCTCAATGTGTTATATTTTCTTTGTAAAATTGAACACTTTAAAACAATTTAAGTATTTTGTAAAATGACTTAAGTAAATTGTTTTTACTGTGTCAATATAATTTATTGCTATTTTTGTATTATTTAAATTTTTGAAAATATAATTATTTTTATGTTACATTTTTGTATTTTTGTTTTATATTTATATAATTAAATTATAAATTGGATAAAAGAAGACATTTAAATGTCATTGCTGAATTAATTTAGAATTATGTAAATTTCAGTTAAAATTTGTATAGATATAATTTCAATTATTGTAGCTTGCTAGATATTTTTTTTAGTAGCCTTTTTAGTCAAGGATATCTAAAAGATGATTCAGCCAATGATTACAGCCAAATATTGAGTATAGATATTTAATTAAATTTTACAAACTTTGTAAGGTTATGGGGTCCATAGTATCTATCCATAGTAGCAGTTCTTAAGTAGTTCTTGCTAACAACCTAAATTGTAATTTATTTTCTATGAAAATAAGTAGCAATTACACGTGGAAATCCAGGAGTTATGAGCATTGAAGTGTAAAATTGATTTAAATTAGATCATATGAAAATGCCGGGTTCTGTATCAAAGCCTGCCTGAGCTGCATATACGAAAAACTATAAGCATATGTGGTACTCCAAAAAAATATTCATTCTATGCAATTTTTGATAATACAACTTGCCAAATTGAATTCGGTATGCTCTTGTAGACATTATGTTCAAAATATTCCTCTAATTACTGAAATTATTCATTGCGTCTTTATAATCATGCGAAATAGTTACAATTTTTATTATCATATAAAATTCAAATTCTATTATTGATTTCTGTCAATTATTCATCAATATTTAAAAATTACTATTAAATTGACTCTAAATTATAACACAAATTGTACTGATGAATTGCCTAATATTATTATTACTTAGTTCTAGTTTTGATGAATAAAAAATGTATGTAAATAAGGCAGCCGAACGGATTAAACATAGAACTAAACAGTAGCTCTTAAGTATACATTATACAAGGTTTTATATTACACTATACTAAAAGTAAGGCGATACTAAATGATCGAAAAATAGATACTATACTCACACATGGTTCAATATTTTCGGAGCATGCTTTTATTGTGATCATATTCTAATATAAAAATATTAATGAAATTCAGTATTAAATTATATAAAAATTCACTTATAATTTAAATTTGACAGTTCGTTCGTCATTCAACTTAAGATCAATTTGACTTATAATGAATTTAATATAATTTTAAGAAAGCTTGTGGTTGAAATTTGTTATAAATTGTCATTTTAATCAAATATATAATTAAGGTCTATCCAAAACGATCGAAAATAAAAACCGAAAACAAGAATATCGAAAATCTTTAATTAAAAATAGAAAGATTAAATATGAATTAAAAACTCGATAATGTTAACATATTAACAAAGTAATTTTGTAATTGGCTTAAAAATAGCTTTCTAAATTCCCTACAAATCTGAAGTATAGTAGATGATGAACTGGTTGATAACATTATTAAACCAAAACTCTGTCATGAAACTATGGGCACTGACAATATTAATAATACTTAAATTTATAAAATCGAAATTCAAAAAATCTTCTATAACATAATTAATTTTTACATATACATATACATAAAAGTAACATAATATCATAAATAACTACTTTTACGCAAAACTGGTTGACAACAACATTAAACCAATTAATAACTGATTAAAAAAAAAAAATATTTAAAACTTCCATCATTTTCTATTTGTGCATATGCACTGGTAATCAAAATGAAATCTGATATTTCCATTGCAAGTTGCAAGCTTAAATGCGTTTACCATAAACATAACTAGAGAACATGTGAACTTTGAAGCTAATAAAAATAACAAACACCAACAAAAAGAGAACAATACAGAATTTACCTAGTAAAAAAAAAAATTATAATTTGTCATTGTGCGAGTTTATGTTTTATGATTCTATGCGTAGGTAAAAAAAAAAATATTTATAAAAAAATTATGTTCTGACGAAGACAGACTTAAATTTAATTTTCATTATTATAAATACTTATACAAATTTTTTTTTTTGCATTTTTACTATATAAAAGTTTATGTTTCTAGGTGAATTTAAAACCAGATTTGGCACAAGCCGCTGAAAAAATAATTTGTGAAATGTTTTTTTTTTTTTTTGTATTTTTTTTTTATGGAACATTTTCAGCTTATAAAAGTTTTTGCTTTTATAAAATTTTGTGCTTTTGTTGTTTTTTTTTTTTTGTAAACACGTCAATGTCTATTCATGTTTAGTAAGACTTTAAGAAACCTGAGAAGTTGGTGACCACTAAAACTTTAGTGACTACACAAGCTATCATAATTGAAATTATTGGTTCAACAATAATAAGCATAAAAAAAACATATATAAATACATAACGTAACAAAAAAAAATTAAAAAAAAAATTTAAATTTCCACATTGATTAGGAAAAAATGTGGGAAATTTGAACAGTGGAATTTAAATTTATTTTTTGTGGTTTTATTATAATTCATTTATATTTAATTATGTTAAAAAGAGAGGCAATATACAACCTAGGAAATCTATATTTTTGAAATAAGGCAATTACGTATGAACCGTTCTAATATCCTATATCACTAATTGATTAGCAAAGTATTATTTCATACTAATTCTAATGTAGATTTAGAGCATTGTTAATTATTTTTAAAGCTATATAGTTTTGATATCAAGATTTGAACCATTTATAAGCTCATTTCAAGCTATCGGCTAGTTAAAAATAGTTTTAAACAGAAGTCTTTGCCATAGGTATTAATAAATTTACTTACCTAGAGATGATGTTACTGTTTTAACATACCCACTGTAATGACCGCTTAAATGTCAATTTAACATTGGGTAAATGGAGTTTATTTAATGGACTAGTAATTTTATTTTTTGTTAATATTAAATTTCTGTTGGAAAATATTACTGGTAGCCTCACAAGCAGCATAAAGCTAAAACTGTTAAAATCTTAATTTGGTGCTAGTAAAGTGTAAATGAATTAACCAGAATATATAATACAGATTTGTTTGTTACAGCAACATTTGTTTTGTGCAATATTCAAAATTGATTTGAAATATTCTGCATTTCTATAAAGAAATTCTTAGAATAATGTCATTATTAAAAATTAATTTACTATAACTTGAGGTAGAGAACGCTTTTCTCTATTTAACCACAAATAATTATCTAATAATGCGTCGGTTGGCAGGAAAAAGTGACCAAGTGAAAATATTTAGATACTAATTTAATTTGAATTTGTTTTGCAGATAATGTAAACAGTATTAATTTATTAGTTTATGACGTATTATGTCTATAACATCTATAATATGTTATATATATAATACGTCATAAACTAATAAATTAATACTGTTTACATTATCTGCAAAACAAATTCAAATTAAATTAGTATCTAAATATTTTCACTTGGTCACTTTTTCCTGCCAACCGACGATGATCTTTATTAGATAATTTCTTTGTACGTATTTACAAAATTAGAATACAAACTTATCTGAACTTGAAAAGAAGTCAAATTTGAAAAATTGAATATACAAAAATTTAATATATCAAATCAATGGTCAAATTAGTATCGAAGGCGACGTAATTTTTGAGCATATAATACTATCTAAAAGATTGTAGTGGTTTAAACGCTTTTCATATCACTGTTTGGTTGGGACAATTATTGTTTAGTGAGCCAGATGATGGTTATCCTATTACTTAAAGGTAATTCTGATTTTCAGACAGAATCTATCTATATATAAACCTTCATTTGGAGAGGCAACATAAAAAGTACGATAATTAATAAAAAGCTTACTTATTGCAAAGTAAATTAAAATGCAAAATATTATGCAAGAAAACTATTTTTTGTATAACACTTAACCCATTTCACCCTACTACAAATAAAATGCATCAATGGAATTGCATTGCATTATAAATTTAACTAAAAATTTGCAAAAAAAAATTATTTATTTATATCAATCGCCATAATTTATAATATTATTTCTTATAGGCGCTTAACCGGAAACGCATAACGCGTTTCAAACAACAACAAAACTCAATCAAACGCAAGCAAAATTTAATCCAATATAAAAATTTGATCGAATAATTATTGCAAAAAAAAATGAAAACCCAAAAAAAAAAATATAATTGAAATGCAAAATTATTGGATATTTTAGTTCCAATTCTTTCGGTGTCAGCAATAAATTCTGATGCATTAAAAGAAATTAAATATTTTTTTTATATTATATTAGAAAATTTAGCAATTTTACATGAACGGAACCAACAAAATACAAAAAACACAATTTACCTCCCCGACACTCGACACATGTACGCTCGCAATAAACATAAAATTTTCATAATTAAATTAATAAATTAATTTTGCTTAACATAAAATTTAACATTTTTTGTTTTTACAAATTTCATAAAAAAAAAAAATTATTCCATTCATAAATTTTAATTTGTCGGTCCAGTTTTTTTTTTCGTTTGATTCAAATTCGAAGTGTGAAGGCCTAAATTTGTGAATTCTAGGCTTTTGTAATTGTTGTTTTTTAGGCATTTTAAAGGTTACCCAAATATGAATATGAAAAATTAATAAAAAAATATGAAAAATTTCTTTCAAAATTAAAATTTATTTAAGCTTTGATAAGCAGAAAATTGTGTCTTTTGTACTACGTTATCATTTGAAGTGACACTGCGTACGATTTTTAATTTTTTTAGTTAATACATAAATTTATATGTTTTTTGAAGATATCTAACAAATATAATTTATGCAATATCCTGTCCCGAAATTGAAAACATAATTATACAATTTTTAACTTGGGGTTTATAAAAATTCATTGGTTATAAGGTAAAGGTGTGTTCTCACCAGTGCTCTGACATGCCCATATGAGTAAATTTTAGGGTTTTATTTTTCTGGCTTTTAACGAAATCAACAGGAAGAAAAAAAAATAGTTTTATGTCGTCGTAAATTTATTTTGGGCAAATTAGGGTGTAAATTATTTAAAGGTAAAATATATTTATATAAGGAAAAAGTATTTTCGATATTAAAATGGAATGCATTTTATTATGAAATTGAAGAGTTACAATTCATGAACAAAAAATATAAAAATGGAAATTTATGTATAGAAGGATCAAAGGTTTGATTTCTATCATTTTATATGTACACCGGGAATTTATAATGTTGAAATAATGTTTAATTATGTATTTTCTTAAGGATATTTGATTATATAAAATTGTAGAATTGAAAAATTGTAATTAAACTGCACTAGGTATTGAAAAGTTTACTTATTATGCAATTAATAAACTGGCTAAATATCATAGTTGATAGTATAGTATCAAAATTTGTTAATATCAAATGCAATATTCCAAAAAGTGGGAGCTTTCTAATAGTGTATTTAGCTCTTAACATCTACAAAAATGAATTATAAAACAGTATACCAGTTCAAAGGCTAATTTTGTCGTATTAGGGTGAAGATATATGTCAATTTAGTCCAATCCGGCTTTCAAAAAGATGATTAGTATACAAATATATATTAAATGCACTATAATTACGCCTTGTACTCTTTACGATTCATCATTAAAGTGTAATATTAAGGATATAAAGTGTAATATTAAGGATATCGGTAGACTACTGCGAAAAACTTTCTCAGAATATAAATGAAAATGATGTAAAATAAAATAATAGAATTAAATGAAAATTGTATTTTTCTTTTATTATAATACTTTTTTTCAAAATTAATTTTAAATATAATTTCGAAATATTACTTCTAATTTTAGAATATTATATAAAAACGAATAGCAAATTTAAAATAAATTCGTTTATCGACAACACTAATTAATTATTGATGAAAGTACCACTGTAGAACAAATTTTAATCTTTAACCTTTTAAATAAATCAAATTTTATTAATTGTTTTTATGGAAGTTATTCAAAAATTGTTTGACTAGAATCTTTAAAATAATTTAAAATATTTCTAAAACATTGTTAATTTGAATATCATGTAAATTAAATAGCCTACAAAAACTGACAGTTTGACAATATGCTCATGAAATTCATTTTTCAAAAATAAATTATTTTTATTTTTATTTAAAATTCTTAAATGCTAGCAACATTTTCAATAGATTTTTTTTGTATTTTGAAATATTAAACGATGACTTATCATAATTTTTAAGATATATTTTATGTTTAAATTGATATTAATTGTTTTATATTTATGAAATAATTTAAAATTAAATTTTAATTTTCTGATTTCATAAAGATTCAATATTTTTGAATGCCGAGTAAATCTGTTGTAACTCTTTAAAAGTGTAAGAAATTTGACTAGCAATTACGAATAAAAATTAAAGATTTGTTCATAATTTCTACATTTTGTGAATCTGGAATGTAAAAATCTTAAACATTTTATTTTGCATACATAGTTCGAATTAAATCATTATAAAAAGACGATGGTAAAAACTTTAAATATCTTGGAAATTATGTAAAAGTTAATTTCAAGGTAATAACTTATTTTGTAAATCATAACTTTACGTTTGCCGACGGATTATCAAATTTCTCAACATAAAAAATATATATAATTTTTTTTTTAAATATTACCTGATTATGAGGAGATCCAACACGTATAGAAAAATGTGACATTTCACAATTTTAAATTGAAAAAAAAATATAATTTTATATATTTTATTTATCACCAAATTATTTTTTTTTTAAATAATTTTCACATAAAACTTTATAAACTTCATAATATCACACTAAATTTCGTTGAAAATTTACACACGTTTTTTTTAATAATCAAAATATAAATAATAATTTAAAAAATAATGTTAATTATAAAATTATTTATTTATATTTTGTAATTAACACTCTATCAGAAATTCACTATAATTTTTACTGATAATGTTTTCGATATGAAATAATTAACACTTTAGAAAAAAAAAAAAAAAAAAATATTGAAAATTTAAATTAAAAATGTATCTTTAAAATTTGTTTTAGAACATTTTCTATTACACTTTTTTTTGTTATTGTTCCATGTTATATAAAAGCCGCCGCCGTATTTTTTAAATTACGAAATTAAATTGATTTACCGATAAAAAATACAATTCTGCTGATACGAATACGAAAAATTCCAAATTGTACTAACTATACGAACAACAATCTTTATATCTTCAATTATTTATTATTAACTATATTTTTCCATGTACAATTTTACCACCTAAGTTGTTACCTCTGAAAAAAAAACTCAATTTTTTTACAGAAAATAATTATGTTTAACTATTTTGCCACTGGTTAAACTTGCAAAACGCGAAAGCAACAAAAAAAAAATGTAAGAAATTCAAGTTGTCATTAATAGAGGTCTCTTATTTCCATTGCATTTAATACGCGGCGCGCACACACACCAACAAAATACTTCAATCTTTGCAAAGTCACACTCACACAATTAAAATGGAAAACTTTAAAAGTTAATTCTTTTTGTTATGTTACGCGATGTTCAACAGTAATAATAAAAAAAAAAAAATTATATACCCGATAAAAATGACTAGTAGATACAAAATGTCGATGTTTATGTTGCTCTGTTTGTAGTTGTTTTGTTTCCAGTTAGCATTAACAACATATGTATCTAAAAAAAAAAAATATTGTTTTTGATATTAAATTGGAGAGCATAAAAATTACGATTTTGTATTCAGTACAAAATTTGAAGGGATGTGGGGTTTAGTTATAGTCACAATTCACAATTTAACAATTTTTACAATTGCAATATAATTATTATCTATATTAAAAGTTAGTTCTTTATGTTAAGGTATGTTTTTCTATGATTTTTATGTTTTTAATGTTGTATTTTATGTGGATGAATATTAATTTTAATACTACTAAAGATTTGCAATCATTGTTAGTTATTTGTAAGAGGGGGAGTGGTGTTAGTTAAGAACAACAATATTGTACTGATTAAAAAAATTAGTCTTTATGATTTCGGACACTTTTGTTTTGCGTCGGTAAAACACTATAATTTTCAACAACTTTTTTTTTTATCATTATAATTTTTAATATACAAATTTAAAGCTTCAAAAAAACCGGCTTCGTAACTAAAATCCCGAACAACATTAAAAAATTTCCAATAATTAAATGTGCAACACTGCAATTCTTTAACTATACAAAAAAAACGCACACACTGTCAGAAATTGACAAACTTTAAGATTGAAAATATTGTAATAATAGCGACGGTAAATAGCAAAAACAAACTTAAAACCGTGGTTAAAACTTTATAAGGAAAAATAATAATTTCCCAACATCTGTTAAAAAAAAAAATTGGAAATAGCTAATTTTTTCAAAACCTTTTCTGTAATTGTTTTGTGGTTGGGCCCGGCTTTTCTTTTATGTTTTACTAATGTATAGATACTTTTAGTGGTGTTGAAATTCAATCTCTCGCCCTCTATCGTCGCTATTATACAGTACAGTACAGATACAGACTGATTCAAAAGAAGAGTACAAAAAGAATTTTTGTATTTGTGTGATTGTTAGTTATACAAAGAGGATAAAAATATTACCATTTTTTTGAAGAATATTATAAAAAGCTTGAAAAAAATATGGAAAAAAAAATATGAGTTTTCTCTCAATATTTATGCTTGTATATTTACTTTTTTATACTACCAAAACTTTTTTATTTTTTTATGTCAGTTTTTCTCTTTTGAATTGCATTTCTTCACAAATACTAATTCAAAAAAATTTTCTTCAATATTTCCATTCCGTATTTGACATTTACCACACTACACGCCTTGCAACAAAAACCTTACAAAAATTATAGAAAATTAAAAAAAGAAAACTAAATGAAAATTTTATTATATATGAGTGTAAATAATTAGCACAAACCCCCCGCCGCCATTACAAAAAAAAAAATTATGTTTAATACACACAGAAAACATTGTAATTTTATTATAGATTTATGTTGGGTGGCCTCAAATATTATTAAAATTTATGATTTTTCGAAATTGAATTTATTTATCTACAGTATCTTTTTAATATATACATGGAAAAATCATATTTAACATAAATTTATACAACAAGTTGGTATAATTATTTAATTGTATTAGTGTTGGTTGGTTTTTCACATATATATATACATAATTATTGTTTACTCACAATACAAAATATTGAATAATAAAAAAAAAAATTATTTATTCATAATATACAAGGAAATATAACAGAAAAATAAAAACATTTATAATTATAAAAAATATCTCCGCCTCCAAAAAGAAAAAAACAAAAAAAAAATAATTAAGTGGGCTGTGTCTGATGATGGGTAGTCAATCATTTTTCATGTTATATTTGTATAAATATTTCTTTTTTATTGGACATTTAGTATCTTAAATAATGTGTAAGGCTATAGGTTAATTAAAATATTTTAGGTTATAGCTAGCTAATAATGTTAATATGTTTTTTAAATCTTCTGAAACCTCTTTAATTTTTGGTAGCTCATATTAAATGTAATGAATCAAATTAACATTAAATATCAAAATTTATCTAAACAATTCTAGTTTAATTATGAATATTGAAACCATTTACTTTTTGGAAGAAGAAATCTAGGAATAAGATTTGTAAATTCATGAAATACAGCTAGCTCAATGGCTCAATAATTATTACAGCTCAATAATTATTAGAAACTGTTCAATATCATAATGTTGGGTAGTTACTACATCTCTGACATGCAACTGATTCGATCGATAATAGGGTTAATCACATAACATGCTTTAAAATCGTAATAAAGATGAACTTTCAGATGGAAATTGCTTCTTAAATTATCGTATAACATAAAAATTACATATTTTCCACTACACTTTCCATAAAATTTGAATTATAGAAATATTGAAAATTTAATTCTTCTAAATAAATAATAAAAATTTAAAGTAAATTAATCCAAACATTATCAATTAAACTCTGAACTCCCCTCAACAACAACTCCCAACAACAAAATTACCCCATCTATTTATAAGAACTTGCAACATTAAAAATGGCATAAGTTTTGTGCAAAAAAAAAAAAATATATAAAAACGACAAATCGCTTGCATGTTGTACAAGTTTTATACAAGCCCACACGCAAAAATTTATACTCCGAAACATCTAAATACATTAAAAAATTAATATTATTATACAATACACAAATACATTAAATTAAATTGCAAGGGTAATAAGAAAATTATATAAATTTATATTAATTTTTTCTATATATTTTCATTTCATTTATTTAAACGCACACTCTTCCATTTCTGTAATTGTTGCTCTTCATTAAAAGCTTCAACAAAAAAAAAAAAAAAATAATAAAAAATATCTTATCAAAAATGCAATATCTCAAATGAAAAGAAACAAAAAATATATAATTCTATCCTCTTCTTTCATTAACAAAAACAATCTTACTAAGAAAATGGGAGCTTTTTTTTTAAGTCAATTTAATTATAAAACATGTTAAAAAAAGGGGGATGTGCAGTAGCAAAACGATTCATTTGTACAGCAAAAAAGCAAATTTAACATAAGTTCTTTTTTTGTATCTTTTAGTTTTCTCACAGTGTTTTGTATTTTACTAATGAGTACATAAAATTTTATGATATTGTTGCCACCCCTTTTCTTCCACACACTAATATGTATGTATACATAGATTTTTTTTTTCAAATAAAAACAGGTAAAAAAAAATCGAATTTTCCAACCGGTTTTAATTTTTGCGCTTGCGATTTGTGACGTCGAACGTCGTACCAAAAGAAAAAGAAGAAAACCACACAAAAATTGAAATTCTTTTTTTCATTTATCATGGATCATGGGTAATTTTATGATGAGGGAAATTTTTATTCTCAGAGAGGATATTTTTATTTGAGTTTGTATGAATTTGATGTTTAATATTCATCAGCTGTCAATTTATCAATGTGTGTGTAACCTGAATTACAAAAAAAAAAAAAAAAATCCTAAAATTTTAAATGTAATCGCTTATGTAGTAGTAGTTGGTTTACAAAGGGGGATGATTTTTACACGCTTGTAACTACACATGTAGTTTGGTGATTTCATGTAATACCTTTTTATTTCAGTTGATTTTTTTTTTTGTATATATGTTAAAGATTTTTCTAGATTTCTGTACACATATGAAAATGTCAAATTATTTAACCGCAATTGGGAAAAAAAATGGAGCAAGGATATTTTTTTAAAGGAAACCTTTAAAATTAAATTACTAATTATATTATATTCCAATTATTAGCAACCAACATTTTAGAATTCATATAAATGTCCATCACATAAAAAGTGTTTTCTTTTGGTAAACTAATGAAGAAAATACTGGTGAGTTTACCCAAAATGAATGTAATTTGAAAATCGAAATTGTTAATAGCTCTATTTAAATTGAATTAGAAGCATATTAGAAAAAGCTTAAACGCAACTTTAATATAAATAACAAAGCCAAAATTTTGATGTTTATTTAGACTAATTGATAATAACCAAAGTATGTTAATATTTTGTTATTGAAATGGACGCAGGTTTTTCGTTCTCATATGTTAACTAATTAAGTAAACCAAAAAGTCATAAATTAATAAATTTAATATTTGCCAATAATTGCTTGCTAATGTTTGCAAATTTAGTTACTAAAGGAACTCGTGCAGTTTTAATATCATTTATAGTATGTATTGAAACAATTAGAAATATTATTCGTCCTGGAACATTAGCTGTATGATTACCTGCTAATATAATGCTGGACATTTACTTCTAACTCTTTTAGGAAATACAGGCCCATCCACAGGTTTTAAAATTAGTTCTATCTATAGCACTTTAAAACGACATTCAGAGGAGCAGTTACCACTGTTACCAGTTATCTAGAATTAAATTTCTTTATAATGACATTCAAATAATGACATTTCTTTGCACCTCAGTTATCATATTGAAATTTTCTACATTTTGTCACAATACTTTAACTTACAAAATATTATAATACCAGAGTGACTATGCAAATTTATGTAAGTATAGTCAACATTATAAGGAAATTTTAAATGGAAAATTGTACATAATTCTACAATTTAAATATAATTTTAATATTGAATTTTGAAGAATTTAAATAAATTGGCATTTGTTTATTAATGTACTGGCATTAATATCCTAAAAGAATTTCTAAACAAAAATTAGTCCTGATGCTGAAACGTCATATTAAGAGTAATTTACATTTAAATATGAGAAATAAATTACAAAAATTTATATAAAATCATTAAAATAATTGATTATAAATTTCATTATTAAAGTTATTGTTAATATCAATACATTATTCAATAATCCGATCTATTCCAGCAATAATTATTATACGAATTTACTTATGAATATCAGAGTCTAATTTCATTTAGTTGGCATCTGAAAGAAATATTATTTTACTCAAAAATTCAATTTCCAATTTCCAATTCACTCCATTTAAATATCTTTAGTCCAGTACTTTACACTTTTTAAAAATATATTAGAAACAATTTCGGAAAGACAAAATCATTATTCCAAGTACGTTTAACATCCATAGGAAAATTCTAAAACTAAAAAAAAACTGTCTTAATTCTGATTGATTAATGAAACAAAAACTGATATGGTAACCAGAAGTTTATAAATGTTAACTCAATAAAAAGATTTTATTTATAAAATTCGGTAGCTAAAAACTACAATTAGTTATGTAAAAATTTTATATGTTTCTGTAATTTTTTTTTATGTAATTCATTTCAAGGAGGAAAAAAAATGTACTTGAAACAAAAGTATATATAAAAATTATGTTTGTGTTGGATATGACAAGGAGATAAACACAACTTTACGTATTTGTATAGTAAAGAAATGAGGAGTGGGAGGTATTAGCGGACACCCTTGAGCATATTTTATGTATCTAATAGATATTATATGTTGAAAACGGGCGGTCTTCGATTCTGGCGTATGGTCGTTTATTACATCTTTCATCAAGATTTCAATTATTTCTTTTAAGGGTTTTTTTTTTGTTGTTGTCTGTTTACTTATTGTATTCTGATGTGATTCAATTTTCTTTTAATTGGGTTTTATATCTTTTTTTTTTTTTGTTAATCTTTATTTATTTATTTTAGTCAATTTTTTCCCATTTGGATAGATTTGTTATATATATTTTAACTGAAGTTTATCTGTAATAGCAATCAGATTCTTTATAACGAACTTGTCTATATGTAAAAGGTTAACCTTAAAGAGAATTTTGATATAGAAGGAAAACTACTGAACAATTTCCTATATAAATATATAAATTTTTTATTGATTTTTGTTTTTTAAATAAAATTTCGAGGTTGATTTTTATACAATACAAAAATTCAATATTTATTTTAAAAGTGAATGTAATTTAAAATATAGATAAATTTAAATTTACTAAATTATGATAATTCAATTTTACTCTATTAATAAAAATTTTATATTGAATTTTAAATCTTTTAATTAAAATATTTAAATTTTTTCAATGCTTTTGCTTTTAAGTTTAGATCAAAACTTTTTTCAATGCTTTTGCTTTTAAGTTTTGATTCCAGAGTATTTAAATTAAAAGTATTTTTTTAGAAAAACTCTTATAATAACGACATTTGATATATACAACTTCGAACCCTTCTTTTAGTGCCAATCTTCGTTTCTATATAAAAATTTAAAATAATTCAAATATGTTGACAATTGGACATTTCATTATTAAACTTTTGATATAGTTTTTCTGAAAATTAAAATTAGGCAATAAGTTTTTCAATTCAATAATTTAATATTAAAAAAAATGTATAAAAATTTATAAATAAATAATTACTTAATAATTTAATTTAAACATTTACGAAATCGGATCCATTTGATGCAAAGAAACATTCTTTAATTAAGTTAATACAAAATAATATTAAAGGTAACTAATTCTAACATAATCGATTTAAAATTATAATATTTAGTTAGTTTTGAGTCCAAGTATTACATCAATGTTAGAAATACCAATCTATTAAATTATCTTAATTGCCACTTATTTAATAAAACGCTCGTCGTTTAAAGGCTTATTAATATGTTTTTCATATTACATAATTTTATAAATTTTACAGGTTTACTGTTTGCACCATTACATTACAAGTGAATTCTCGCTCTAAAAATTAACTAATTTGACAATGCTTCAATTTTCTTATAATTAAATAGGAACATTTATAGATTACTACTTAATTATCAATCCGATTTCTTGTTACCATTTCTTGTTTCAATGAATTTTTTAAAAACCCTAAATTTCACTAGTAAGCCAGCCTCTTTCATTTATTAATTTTTGTTTTAATACTAAAATGCATTCCATTTTTCATAACTTAAAAATATAAACTTACAATGAAAAAGTTTTTTTTAATTTAGCTTAATTCTTTGTGATGCCGCGATTTAGCCCATTTCTGTTATCTTTAAAAATATAATACCACGTTTAAAAAAAAAAAAAAATTATTTACACATTCAATTTTAGATTAGATAACAAAAATCTACAATTGTTTAAAAAAAACTCTTACCTAAGCAAATCAATATCAAGAATCAAGATATCATTAAAATACTTAGTGAAACCATTTTTGTCGGTTCTAAAATAATGGAAGAAATGAAAAAATAAAAATCGATCTGACCCTATTGATAAAAGAAATACGATTAAAATAATATTAAAAATGAAAAAATTGAAAATCCCCCAAAGTAAATTCAACATAAAATAAATATTGCACCTACCCCTACTTTCTCCTACAAATTAAGGAGAAATTTTTGAATTCACCTATACAATTGCATATTAAATTGAACCTATAATTTACACTTATATGTTTGTACTGTTCTAACTAACGTAATTGTGATCTAAGTAAGTTAGTGATCATTTATAGGAGGCGTTACCCCTATTTTTAGTAAATGTGTATGCAGAAAAATAAAGGGAAATTTTTTTAAAGCATTTTAAACTTTTCAAAATATGTATATAAAAATTGAATGTAAATTTATTTAGAAAGGACGAAAAATATTTATAATTATTTAGTAATGGGGTTAATAATAAAAAGCAAATAATTGAATTATAAAATGCAGATTGAATTTATACATTTTATTGGTATGATCTAATATTTTGGTAGTCACTAAAATCG
Source organism: Rhamphomyia laevipes (assembly GCA_963920725.1). Lineage (NCBI taxonomy): Eukaryota > Metazoa > Arthropoda > Insecta > Diptera > Empididae > Rhamphomyia > Rhamphomyia laevipes. Next base: position 3,421,430 of record OY987255.1, on the reverse strand, counting down.
ACTATAGAGGTCACTGGTTTCGTTTGAAAGATTTAATAAAAATTTTAAAAAATTATTTAAAATTGATTAAAATTTCTTCTAAATTGATTTTTTATACCATTCACTGGTAGAATAGTGAACATATTTAAATATTGGTTAATTTAACTTAACAAATATTCGTATAATTTAACTTTTCTTCAGATTATTAATTATATTTTGAATTTTAAGTAAATATATAAAAGAATATTTGACGAATTCATTTTATAAACAATTTCCTGAAATATAAAAATAAAAAATCATTGTAAAAATTACGCATGACCCCCCATTAAATTGAAAAAGGCGTACCAAAAGCGCATGACGCCATTATTAATATTATTTTTTCGACACTAAACCACAAAAATGCTACCCAATTTTTTATTTATACAAAGCTCCCCAATTCCAATAGCTAATAAGAGCTTATTAAAAAAAGTAAGATCCCCTTCCACTATAAATTGAAAATATTGGTACCAAATAAAGGGAAATTTAAATTTTTCTGATTCTTTTTTGTTATTTTATTTAATTTTTTTTTCTTTTTTATTATTAAAAAGAAATAATAGTTTGGAAAAAATCCGCTTGGGTTCTTTATACTTAACTTTTATTGAATGAATTTCATGATTCTGCTTTAAACATAAATTTTAATCACGAAATTTTATGATTTTAAATTTGTATTTTAGAAATTTTTGAGTTTTCTCATCAAGGATTATCGAAAAAATGATTTTAAATTATTGTTGTTTTAATAATCCGCTGGATTTTGTTGTCGCTTTAATAGTAATGAAGATTTTTAAGTTGATTTTTAAGTGGAAATTAAAGATATTATTTATATGGTTCATTTCGTAATTGTATTTTAGATATTGGATGAGTTAAATTAAATTGTAAATTGATATTGGAAACATAATAGTTTGGGAAGATAATAGTTATTGGAATTATGTAAAAAAATGGAAATTTTAGCATATATTTATAGTCTTTTGTGTAGGTAGGTTATCACTATACTTATTTTGAATAGTGTTTTAGTATATGTAATACACTCATATTCAATAAAGCCAAGAGAAAATAAAAATTTTACCAAGTTCACGTTACCACTTTAAATACAATTCTCTTCCTTCCACCTGATATACAATTTGTTTTTGAAGAAATCTTGTTTCGAAAACGTCTTAGCAAAGGTCTTAGAAGTAAACCAAGCAATAAATGATATAAATTTAACTCCATCGCGGATAGCAACCTATAAATTCAATTTTTAAAGTGATGCTGCACCAATAATATTTCTTAAAGGTTGAATTTTAATAATGATATAATAATGATTAATGATTTTAAATAGTATTTGGATTTGTTTGGCTCTTACTTACCAATATAAATAAATGTGATAACTTCCTTATTGGGTTATACAGATTAATTTTTTTTCGGTACAAACTACCAATTTAAAAATATAATGGACTATAATTTGAATTTTTTATTCACAATTTAATTGGAAAAATTGATTCAGCAAAACCATCAAATTTTACATTTTTGATTTATTATTGACTTTTTTAAATATGCCAATATTTTACATTTATTTGGAATTAACAGTCAATTTTATTATCGATTTTATATCACGATTCCAATTTAATTCCAAAAAATTGTTAGTTGTGTATAAAACTTAACACTAAAAATTTCATAAATAAATTGTTTATAAATAAATTAAAATATTTATTAAATTTTCTTATTGCAATTTTATTTTCAAAGAATTTGTAATATAATTTAATTTTTTATCAGTGAAATATAATAATATAATATTAAAATTAATCAATCAATCAATCATGTTAAATATGCCATGCAAATATTTTTATATCCTGGCAATTCTTTTTCAAACAAAACAAAATTTTACTCCTTCCCGTACGTAATGTTAATTTGTGTATATAATTTCAATTTTTTTTTTTGTGGTAATAATTTTTTAAATTATATGTAAAATAATGAGTGATGAGTTTCGGGCTCATATATTCAAAATAATCTTAATAAGTTAAAATAATATAAATATAAAATTCTCTGGATACGTAAACTGGTAATTTATATATAATTTTTTAAATATTTCGTCCTTATTGATGTTCAATTAAAAATGTCAAAATCATATTCAAAGTATTGCCATTGTAACTGAAGGGTTGTTACTTGTATCATTTTGTATATATACATAGGCAAATTAGGGATATAAGCTATTAGCGAAAGGATTACGCAGATGTTACATGTATATCCTTACTGCGGATGTCAGAGTTTTTTTTTTAATTTAAAGAACTGTTAACTGTATCGTCCGATTTAAAAACTTTATGTAAAATGTATTGTTAAATCGCGAATGTATTTGACATTTTACATGATGGATTAAGGGATAATTGAGATATAATTTTTCTAAAATTTATTTTTTAATATGTAAAAAATTTTTTGACATGATTTTGTCACAGATTTACATTAAATAGTACAGAAAAATTGATAAAAAAAAATTATTATGTAAATTTTCTTACTATAAGAAGCATAAAAAATTGATTAAATTTTTTACAATAAAATTCGTAAAGAAAAATATTTCACAATAAATGTTGGTATTATACAGATAATCCTTACGTGTGTCAATTTTATACCCTTCAGAATTTAACAATACCGGAGTTACAGAATAATAGAGTGTGTTGTGCATCAGAGTGTGGTTCATTCATCAGAAAACAATTACTTCCAAATAACTTTTACATTGAAAGAAAGTATTACATTATAAATTGTGATACTCTGACTTATCTACTGTTGCAATATGCCGTTCAGTATTAGAATCATATCAGTAATGTAAGATTTAACTTGACATAATTGAAAATCATTTAATCAATTTCATATTTGCTCAGGGGTTTTCATATTTTAAATAATTGAATAATTGCATTCTGCGAAAAAATGGCACCAGCAATAACTAATTAATAAAAAGGGTCATTTGAAAAATCATTTATTGGACGATATATTTTAGGTAAAATTACTGAGTTTGGATTTTGATAAAAATAAAGGACAAATGACAAAATGGTATCAAAAATGATTATTTTGCCTTGTTTTTCGTCTTGATTTTGGAGTGCCATTACAATTTTTGTTTTAAATCTTATTGATTTCCTTATAATTAAATATTTGTTGTAAATTAATTGATTGATATTACCAAATTTATAATTAAAATATGAATTTTCTTGGAATTAGACTTGATGAAAAATTTCTATTGACCCAATTTTTTTTATAAAAACTCCAATTAGAAGAAGCTATGCATTTATTTTGTAGCTATTTATTCCAATTTTAATGCAAAATAATTTTTTAAAATACAATATTTTATTATTTAAATTAATATTTTAGAAAAATGTAAATTTTATACTAGCAAATCTGTAATTGCATCTGTCAAACACTAATTTTAAATGAAAATTTTACATCTTAACGAGTCTTTTTATTATTTTATAAATTTTCATCTTTTTTTATTAGAATCCTGGCCATGGCACTCAAAATGAATGAGATACAATAAAGAAATTATTAAAATTTAACAAAAAACTACCTAAAAAATTAAGTTTGATATAGTAACAATTTTATATATTGAAATATTTTGATTAAAAGGATAATTTTTCCATAAAAACACTAATTATTTAGTTTACAAAAAATCTTATATTTTTTTTCCTTACAAATTAATTATGTCGTTATACTTCATTCTTATGGGAACATACAAAAATTGTAATTTGTGGTATCAATGATACCACCAATTTCAAATCCTGGATTTCCAAAATCAATAATAATTATTAACGAATATCAATTTGACATAACCAAAAATACAAAAAAAAAAAACAAAAAAAAACATTTTAACATTAAGCCACAATTATGTGACAACATTTGTAAAATAATCTCCAAACATGATTTTAATTTTCCAATATTTCAAATAGTATTACATCAATGATATTTATATATACAAACGAAATACTATACAAATATAGTTAAGCTTGTTAACATATTGAAACTACACAGAAAATTTCCATTTCTGATGTCCACTTTCGAAAAAGGACGCCGTACATAATACAAATAATAATAACACTTTTTTTTTTTTTACAATATTAAAACTAAAACCGCAAAATTTTTATGTCGGACATGCACAATCTATTAAAATACATAATGGTCAAAGGGAATACCACAATCACGTTTTGGATAACGTAAATTTGAATTTGACCATAATATTGAAACCTCAACAACTAACAACAACAAAAAAACTGATTTTTTATATTGTCGAAAAGCGTTGAAATAATAATTAATAATTTCAGATTTCTTGTTGTAATATATGAAAAATCTATAAAGTATCTTCCAAAAAATAATGAAATTTAACCAAAAGTCAACATAAAAATAACTCATGTCAATCCGCCATTTACAAAATATTATATACATAAAAAATACATGAAAAAAATATCCCTTAAGCTCAAATTTCATAATGGCGAGTTTTTGTTTTATGGGCAAGTAAGGGGATTTGAAAAAAGCAAAAGAGGAGATCAAGTCAAACATATCAAATCACATTAAACCACTCAAACAAGCAATCTTTTTATAATTTTAGTATAATTTGCATATAGAATAATATAATTTTAAATAATATGAAACGCACCTTTCTCGGCAGGTGAGATCATACAATTAATTAAGAGTTCACAATTTAACATTTTCATATTTGTAATAATGTGACAGCTCAGATTGTGGTTTTTTTATGTAATCATATTATTATTTATTATTGAAATGAAAAATTACTGTCATTTGTAATTTTCATTACATATTCTTGCATTTTTTGTTTAATCTCATATTGTAAATAGTTTTTTGATGATGTCGTTTTTGTTTAATTAGATTTGGATAATTAGTAAATAATTTATTTGATAAATGACTCATTTTTCTATTATATATTTTGAACTATATTGCTCGGAAAGAAGTAATTTTTATATATTTAAGGTAGTAGACTAAAAGCATTCAATGTAATCGTTAGCTAAGATTACGAATTATTAGAGTTTAAAAATGGAATCATTCCGATAAATTATGTATAGTAATTAAAATGAATATAAAAATAATAATTTTGGGTTTGAAAGGATATGAACTTCATAAAGTGCTTTTAAAAGAAGAGCCATTACAACTAATATTCAAATTTAAAAGTAATGTGAGAGTTCATTACTTTTAAGTTTGAATATTAGTTGTAATGACTCTTCTTTTAAAAGCACTATATGAAGTTCATATCCTTTCTACCTTTTCGTGTAGAGTTAGTTCAGTCTAATGAAGAAAGGTAACTTAGTGAATCTTTGACGTGTAAATAATTAGTAAACTCTCAAAAAATGTATAAAAATTTTAAGATCTTACTGCTGATGGTGACAAATCTATAATTATAATCATAATAATTAGTAATTTGAACAGTCAAATTAGATTTTGACACTGGATTAAATATACGTAATAGAAATGATCCTTTTAAATTTATTTATTTAATAAAGTTAATTTCAATTTAAAATAAACGATTTATTGCCGAAATAAACTCACTAACTTTAAATATACAAATCCAATATTATTTCAAAAAAATTTGAATTGAAAAGGATTCCAATGTCCTGATAACCTTTTCTATGTCGCGGTCATTCATTTTCTTGTACTAACAAAATATTTTCATGTTTTCCAGATTATGTTCAACATCCTTATGAAAAGTAAAGCTGGGCTACAAACAGTCCTAACCATTCTAGTCATTTTGGTCTATAGTAATCCATTCTAATATTCTTCACCGAGTAAACTTGTTAATTAAACATTACAGCTGTTTTCGTGATAACCGCAAGTCGTCAACAACTCACAACCATATAGTATGAGTTCGATGTTTCCTTCTCATATTTACAAAACCTTTACACCTGGTTTACTCACAATCCAATTGTGTGTAGGTGTTTTTAAGCAAACCTATCATTGATCTGATTTTCTTTCTATTCATTTGAAGAAACTCTAATATACTCTCTTTTTTAATGGTCCAGACATGAATAGCTACGAATATCTTAGCCCATCACAAATGTTCCAGTATAATTATTAAGATTGGACAGTTTTCTATAATTATGTGTTATGATTTGGTGCCAATGTCGATCATTTTATTTAATCTTTAGTTCGTATCCAACAAAATTGACATTAATTCTTTGAAAAATAAAAACACTGAATTAATCAAAACATATCAAAATTTTTGTAATATAAAACGGGTGTCGTAAATTTAATCCAATATCCGTTCACAAAAGTTCACAATATTAAGAAATCGATACCTTTTTCAATAAAACAATACCGACACGATTACAAATGAAATGTCGTGATATTAAAAAATTAACTTACAAGAATTTAACAAAAAAAGAAAAATTGTCCCCAAAAATTGTACCAAATTTCAATTTAATTAGTTTTACAAATATTCAAAATAAAACAAACCAAAAACTTCAAGAAAGACACGAGTTTATTACTGTGTAGTTCACCTTTTTCTTTATGTCTGAAAACATTGATATTTTTATAACAAATTTTTATCGATATACAAGTCGTTTTTTTTATTGAAATTCTGAAACAAGGCACCAGGTAAAATGTATCACAATTTTAAATTCGTGACGACATTACTGGTCTAAAACAAATCTCCAATATTTTTTTTTTGTATTCGTTACCATTTAGTTTCATTGACTTCACAATTCATTATTTCTGTCACATTTTCAAGATATTATTTAAATTTTAATATTATTTTCTTTTTGTAAATCCGCGTAGATTTATTTTCATAAAAATTTTAAGTGATACATTTTGTTTTAACTCTGATATCGCACATACAATTTTCATATAAAACAAAAAGTACCCAAGCGTTTTTTGTGGAGAGAGATCTTTATCCAAAAGTCCAAAAAGATTTAAATTATACATTTTGCGACTTTGAATCTATTTATTTATATATTGGTTTTGGGTACCCCATAGAGTTATTTTTTTTAGTTTTGGGGTATCATTGGACTTCTTCTTAAGTGCGTATTAACGTATGATATAGTAGACTACCTACTGAGACATTTTAAAGTTGGAAACTTTTCTTTTTTTCAAATAAAATTTAAAAAATAAAACAGAATTTCAACTACGTCACACTGTGAATAACATTTATATTGCTTCTCAAAACTGTAGCTTTTTATATATAGGAAGAAAAACCAACAAATAAAAAAAAAATGTTACACTGGTTGAACAATACATAATTTTGGGGTCAGTAAAACCACTAGTTTAAACTATTGCACTTGGCTTTTAAAAAAAAAAAAATTCATGTTTTTTTGTTGAACATAATCTGGAAAACATGAAAATATTTTGTTAGTACAAGAAAATGAATGACCGCGACATATAAAAGGTTATCAGGACATTGGAATCCTTTTACATTCAAATTTATTTTTTAAAATGATATTGGATTTGTATATTTAAAGTTAGTGAGTTTATTTCGGCAATAAATCGATTATTTTAAATTGAAATTGACTTTATTAAATAAATAAATTTAAATTCTTTCGCAATTTAATTTTATAAAATTGTCGCTAAAAATTATTTACATTAATTAGATTTATAGGAATTTCGAAAATTGAAAATTGCAGAACTGAATAAAGTTTAATACAATGTTATGAATGATATTACAGAGCAATCATTTTTTATAATTAATTTGCTGCCTTATATCAAGGTACAATATGAACAAGATCGGAAAGTCTGACAACAGAAATTGTTGGTTCAGTTCGGATGACGAAGAGACTGCGGAGCATATCTTCTGTGATTGTGAGTCTGTAGCCCGGAAAAGTCTAAAAAAAACTTAATAAGGAATTTCTTAGTCTTCTTGAAATAAAGTATTTGGCTGTCAAAAAAATTCCGGGCTTCTATCAAAGCCTCGATATCAACTGACCGAACATTGGTAGCACTACATATCTCTTTAGATCACGATATGTATATTCAGTTTATATTAAATGTTTCAAACTAAGATGTATCGATGATTTGGTGCTCAGGAATTATAACAACATGTAAACTTCCTCTAAGCTGCACAAAATAATGACTAATATTATCAATTATGACAAATAGTTTTTTAAAGGAATATACTTGAAGTAAACTCGTGATGCTTACTCTTTTCTGGTGAAATTAAAAGGAATTGGTATAAAATTTGTTATACTAGAAGATTCAAGATATTGTAAAAAAAATTATTAGACAATATCAACTAATTTATTATATTGAACTATTTTAAGAGTAAAATTGTAATATGTATAATTAATAATCCTTACTCCTGTCTACATACTCCTTTCTTTAAAAATAAATATAATAAAATATTTTCTAAATATAAACAGGTAATTAATTTTAAATTCGTCATTAAATCCCAAAAAATCATTTCGAAAATAATTTAATATTTTAAATTGGATTACAATACTTTCACAAACCATTTTTTTTAGTTAGCTATGCCTACAACATTTTCTAAATTCCATTCCAAATAACATAAGCCTTCAAATTGTCTTATCTATTTCATTCATAACTATAACAAGTGTCCTTAAAAAGGATATAATATTCTTAAGTGGCGCCTTTTCTTTTTATTTAAACAAAAAACAAAACCTGATTAGATCTATGACTCCTTGCTGTGAATGATGTCCGTATCATGTTAATAGTGTCCTGCTTATTGCTATTGACATTTTTTTTCTTCTATAAAAAATAAAAAATTCTGTAAATCACAACGACTTTAAAAAGACGAGATAAAATTAATTCCATTGCATTTTAAATTTGATATTTTGAAATTTACCTTTTTTTTCATTTATTTGTTCATGTTTATAATTTTCAATCTTACCTAAATCTTTCATAGATAAAATATTATACAGTTTTGACGAGTTTTTTTCTTATGCTAGGATTAAAACATGACATTGAGATATTTATACATAAAAAATATGATATTTATCTATAGATACTTACTTAGTTACTGATCCATATTATTTGTATTTAATCAACAAAGTAAACAACAAGTAGACAGACATAAAATATAGATTTAAAAACAGATATTTTGATGACATATTAGAGACAAATATTTAAAGATAGTTTTTATTAATTACTGTATGATTCTGTGTCCTATATAAAAAAAGGTTTCTTTAAATTGATGAAACAGAATTTTATTATCAGGATTTCAATCTATGATATTAAAATTCATTTTATTTGTATTTTTTTAAGCCCTTTATATATAAAAATAATAATATTAAAAAATCAAATTAAAACCTCAAAAAGGATAAAAAGAAATATTTTTTTTTTTAAAAAAAAAGTTCCATTAATAAATTCAATGAAACGTAAAAACGAAAACCGCGAATCTCTAATTAATGCGACACAGATTTATATTAAAATTGGTGTACCTTTCCTAGTTACTTCTTTTAATTCTTTATTCGAAAAATCCTGAATATTGAATAATATAAAAACCGATTGGTTTTTCAGGTGTGATGATTTTGAAGAAAGAATATTTATTTAGATCGAACGATCGTTAGTTTTAAATTGACAAACAATCACGATTTTAAGAATTTTTGCCGAAACTTTTCACTATATACTTTTCCATTATATACGATCAGACGAAAATTTAAAAAAATAAAATAAAAATAAAATGATTTTTATTTGACGCCAACTTATGCCAAGGATGGGTCATAAATTCTTTCAATGATCTTTTAAATTTTATTTCCTTAACTCAAACACAGCCATTTTTTTTTTTTTTTTTTAAATTATATTATAAGTTTTTTTTTTTTTTGTTCCTTAACCAAACACTATCACTTTACCAGATCCATGAATCTGATGATGATAGTGAAGAGCAGCAAAAAAAAACTTATGAAATTCTGTTTTTATTTGAACCAATACCATAAAACAGATTAAACCACTGCGTTCTGATATTATACCTTTGAGTATTTAGAGATTTAGGTCAAGATATGGGATCGTCTTAATGGCCAAATCTTGTTGAAAATTAACAAAAAAAATAATAAAAAAACAGACGTAAAACGACACATCAATTAGAATTTGTGTTTTGGTGTGGTTTTTTTTTAGAGCCAAAATGGAAAACCAAAAGAAACTTAAATTTCATTGCAATAATAAATTATTATTTGATTTCAAAGGATTGTAAATAACCGAAACAGTATATAAAAAAAATAATGGACCATTTCATATTGAAAACTTTTAAATTACTAAAATAGTTCTATACATATTAAAAAAACTAATTATTAATTTAACACTGGACAGAATTTATTTAGTATAATTTTTGGTACTCTCACATATTTTTAAATTTTAAATTAATGTTTATGGAACCTTTTAATTTAATAATTACTTTTAAAATATCAAATTATAATAATTAATATTCTAATATTTATAATAAAAATTAAGACAGCATCATTTTAAGTAAATACAGTGCATGTAGTTTAAGGGTTTGTTTAAGGTTTTACAGTGCAAAGAAAATTGAAATATATAGAATATGAACATAATACTATAGAATAGAATATCATTAGCCAATTTAATAACTAGAAGTTTGAGTTGAGACGTCTAAGGAATATATGAAGAGATACATTAACAAAATTTGTACGAGAATTTGGAAAAATTGCAAAATCTAGTCAATTGGAAGCTCCGATTTACACTCATAGAAAGAGTAAGAAACGAGGTGGAAAATTAAGAACATAACTAATTCATAACTAATTAGTTAAATTTAATAAATTAATTAATCGTAGCGAAATGATTACTATATTTATAATATATTAAATGAAGTAAAGGTTTCATAGTTATAAAGAATAAAGATAAGAGTTTTCATAAAATTGATAGTTTACTATTTATTTATTGATGTATTTAGTAAGAAGGTTTTCGATATTAAGATTTAGTGATTCCGTGTTGTAAGTCCATATTGAATAAAGCCACAATGATTTTATCTCACAATTAAATTATCTCACAATTAAATTGTGTTATCTCACAATTAAATTATACAATCAAAATCATGGTTTATATAACAATTAATTTTGTGAAACTTTAAGTATTAATTAATCAGCATTACCATCATCATCAGCACCACAATTTTTTCAATATCTAGTGTAGTATTATTATCATCAAATATTTGAAGCATAATTTGTATTCCTATCTAATTTTTTGTCATTGGTGGGTGATAAAGTGACAGATTACCATTCACAGTTTTTATACAAATCTGGATGATTTACTTATAATCTTAATCTATTTACTATAATATAATGTCATTTTTGAACAATTTTGAAACATATTAATGACAATATAGCTTTGCTTAATCACATATGGCTTTACAACTTACAGTCACGGCAACGCTTTATTGTATAAATTATCTCATAAATCTTATGTGGATACCAAAATCTTACTGATTAATATAGAATTAATTAAATGAATAACGAAATAAATATATACATATATTTTTATGTTTTTTAACTGTTACAATAAATTAATGTATTCATTTACTTAAATTAGTATGCTATTTAAAAAAGTTACACCTCAAATTAATAAAAAATACAAAAGAAACAATGTTTTTTCTTGGGAAGATAATAACATAACTTTAAATGTTTTATTAGCAACTTAACAAGTCAAAGTCAAAATAAACTAACGAATATTATCTTCACTATTACATTGTTTCCATAGCATTGTACAAATGAAAAATTTGTTAACATTTCCAAATTAAATGATCCACATCGGAAAGCATTAATCAAGCTGCAATCCACTCTTAAAACAAATAAAACAAACTGTCAATTTTAAACAAAGAAAAAGAAGCGTTTTCTATTTATGTATACAGTTTATTAAATGCCCATTTTAGTTACTTTATAAAGTCCTGATGATCTGTTTTATATACGGAAGTGACTAATAAATTATAGTAATAGCGAAAACTACTGTACTGGTCAGCCGATGATATGAACTCAAATTCAAATTGAAAATTGTACAAAACTGAAAAGAAAAAGATTCCAATTTTACGAATATTTACATTTTTTTTCAGCCCTCTATTTATCCTTAACACCATCTGGACGCTTCTGGGGTTTCTAAGTCAATTTGATATTATTTATAACTCTCCCTCCCAGAGATCACGAATCAATGAATGTTTATAATATTTACCTGGTGGTTGATATTTTTTTTTACTATTTAAAAAATAAAACTGTTCTGAATTTCTTATGGGTCCATTGACCACGCGATTATCGTGCACTTTTATGCATCAAAAATTCATAAGAACTCCTGCTGTGAGGTCAAAATGTATCAGTTTATTTGTATATTTATTTTGTTTATATTTTCTGTTATTTAAATTTATAGTTTTAAAGATACTTTTTTTATATATACAATTTCCTTAACAATATTTCGACATATTTTAAGTGACTTTATTATATACGAAAAATTGGAATTTATGCAGTCCTTGAAAATTTTATAAGAAAGTATTTTAAAATGTTCCTATAAGAATTTGAATATTTTGCAGTTTTTATATATGAATTTGCCACCTGTTCTTAAATTTTCAATAAATTATTTAAATTATTTTAAAATTATTATTTATAAATTGAATTTCTTTCCACATATTTTTATTAAATTTCATATTTTATGAAATGTAGGGCAAAATTGATGATTTCCCTCAATTTTGCCCTACATTTAAATAATAAATAAATTCAATTTTTCATTACTTTTTATATATATTTTAATACCAAGTTGAAGGAGATTTCGATTAGAAACAATTTCTAATTAATACTTTACTTAGTAATTTAATTTGTAATTAATGCTTTACTAACGTTAGAGGTCTGAAAAAATTACTATAGAAATGAATCTATCGAAACTCAAAGCATTAATAGCAATCAAAATCATTCGGTTATTACTACATTTGACAAATTAAATTTTAAATTTCAAATAAATCTAAAAAAAGGAAAACTTTTCATCCTTTTACACAAAATTAAATTCATTCATATTCAAATTGTCCTTTGAAGAATTTTATTTATCATTTTTCATTTCGGTTAACTATAAAATTAATAAAAAATTTTGTTTTCTACTTTCATACATCTAACACCATCTAACGTAGAGGTCTGAAAGTAATTTGTTTTTGTTGGTTTCTTTTTTAGAAAGTTAGGGGAATCGGAGACAAGAACCATTTTTTCTATATTTTATTAATGTTGTGTAGATGTAGACATTTTAGTAGGGAGAATTTAGTATACCTAAAAACTCTTTAGTTAGTAGCTTTTTAAATTCTTTGATATTTTATTATTTATAAAAATGGTTTCAATTTTTACATTTTCAATGTAAAATCGAACAATTTTTAAATATTTTACAAGGATATTATCAATTTTGTATTTTGTGTAGGGATTAGAATTTAGAATTTATACAAAAATAATAATTTAATTACAAATTTATGATGTTTTTTAGGTTAATTTATCGTTAAAATTTAATTTATTTAATTTTTGTGGCAGTATTTATTCATTTTGCAGAAGCACATTTCGTTTTCTGCTCCTTCAAACTTGTGAAACTTTTAATTGTTAATCTAAATATTGCTATTAAATATATTGTATATTATAATATTTTACCTGATAATTGCTAAATGTCCTTTTCAGAATGCTGATATAATTAAATTTCCTAATTTTTGTAAAATTGATTTCCACAGTATGACGATAAGTGTGTGACCATTCACATATTACTTTCTAATTATTAATTGCCAGAATCATCAGATAACACGAAAGAAAGTCCATATCTTCTAGATTTTTAAATTAAATCACTTTTTTTTAATTTTTTTTTTAAATTTCGGCAAGCAAAAACGTTCAAGTCAATTATGAGAAGAAATTATTGAATTATCACTTTTGACATAGATCATCCGTCTTTTTAATAAAAGTAAATTAGGTTTTTTAGATTAATTCGATACGCTAACATGAAATTATCAATAGAACTTTACAATAAGAACTTAATTATTATAAAGTGTACGAAACATTTATAATTCCGGTTCTTGCAAACCGTCCAACTTAAACAAATATAATTTAAATAATGTTCTAAAAGTTATACTTCCAATATAGAAGTATTACATATTTCAACTCGTAAACATAAATTTAAAATAACATTTACATAATTTTCATAAATACTTTCAAATATTTATACCTTTATTGAACCTTCTACAATAATAATAGTGTAATGCCAAGAAATTTGAATAAATACCTACCTCTAATAGAAATGGCAAAAGAGGAAACCTTCTTTTAAAAAAAAGTTCGTAACTTTAAATTCAGTTAAGAAATGAATATTTTTTTGAATATTTTAACATTTACATTAGCGATTTTTTTTCATATTATTAATCTCTGCAAATATTTTCACCTTTACAATACAATTTAGCACTAGAGCAACTTGCAGCTCAGTTGTTTCGTGATACCCCAAGCTGTGAAATCTAAAATTTATAGATTGAACAATTGCAATTCATGGGCGTCAAATAGCTTAACACTACACCAGATTTTTTGTTGTTGTTGTTGTCTCAGAGTTTCGTTGGCTTTCTTAAAACTGCAGTGGATAAAATAAATTTTTATATTCTGAAACAATTTTACAATTTTTTTTTTGCATTGCCTGAAATGAATTTGATTTCTGTGGTTTTTCAAGTTTTTTTTTTTGTTGTTTAAGTAATGCATGGCTTGAATAATAGTATTGCTCTGTTATGTAAACACCAAGAGGGATCAACATCACAGACTTTACAGATATATCTTTAAAAATTATAATCAGAATAGGTGACCTTCACAAATTTTTCTGATGACTGCGGTGTTGTGTATAGATTGCGTGTATTCAAACGACTTTTCACTTTAGTTTGAAATTGAGTTATCCAAATAACCATTGGGGTTCACTTATGTTTTGACATTTATTAATATGAAACTGACGTTTATGTTAAAACAACAACAAAAAATTATATCATTTAATTTTGTTGCGTGTTTTTGAAGATTTAATTTCCTCATTTTCGTTTTTAGTTTTGTTCTTGTTGATTTATTGAAAAATAATTTATACTTTGGAAACGTACAGAGATTTACATTTAATATGGTGATTTGATTGGAATAGTTTAACCAGTTTGTTGTTTTTGTTTGGCCTATAGCTTTGAGGTGTTATGATTTTAAAGCAAAATTAAAAAATTTATTATACAAGTTATTATAAATTTAAAACTTCATTTTTAAAAATTGAGTTTTTTATTATATAGTTTTAAATTATTAACCCGGATTTTAATTTTATTTAAATAATTAAGAAATGAATTAATTTAGAATATTTTTACATATAAAATTAACATATAAAGAATTTGTCCTTAAGAATAAAGAACTAAATCCTGAAAGTCTAATATTTAACTATATTAATTGGGGGAATGAAATTTAATAGTTTTCTTTAATTCCTTAAAATTCCTTAATTTCCATAATTTCAAATGTAAATCTCGCCCTTCTGGGTCGATATTTTAGTAATTAAAGGCGTTTTTTTTTAATTTTTCAGTTTGAATTTCATCCTATATTTTTATTAAATCAATATCAATTTTTTATGAAATGGAAATTTTCAGCAAATTTCAACAATTATTCGTAAATTCAAAGTAAGGTATTTATTAATTCAACTTTTACACATTTCCTATAAGAAAAACTATTAAAAACGTTTCAATTCAATGAAGAAATCTTTCAATACTTCTTCAAATATTTTCGAATATTTTCGGCCAACAATTAACTAATTGAAATTACAAAGTTAAATTCGATTTCAAATCATATTTCAAATACAATTTAATTATTAGAATTAAATTTTAACATTTTCATATTATTAAATTTATTAAGAGTTAATATCATTTGTCCAATATATTAAATACATGAGGTTTCCCTCAAAAACCACCACAATAATAATTCAGTTACCCTCCATTAAGTCCAACTATATAAAATTTATAGGAATGGTCTTGCAAAAACACAAATATAAATAATAATTTCGCCCTCTTGTTCAAATTCAATTCAATAAAAATTTATAAAAGTCAAAATGTTTATTAAAACCGGATAAGTAAAATGTTTTTTTTTTTTTATTCAAACTTTTCAACCCTAACTGGACCTTTTCAACGCCACAATGCAGAATATTTTTCAAAAAAAAACTTCTTTTAAAAACATAAATTCTTACCCTTCCTAAAACTTTATAAGTAGTGATGTTTTTTTGGGGTAGCATCCTTACAATAATCTTATAATGCATATGACGTAATCATATGAATATTATTTATGAGTTTTATGTAATAATTGTCAAAAATACAGTGCAATAATTTCATATATCAAAATTCTAATCACAAAATACGATAAATTTATGAATTTATTAATGCACTTATCGTAAAGATACTTATTTGTTATCTGTTTGGGAAAGTGTGTTTGTTTTCTTCTAAAGAAAATAGAAAATCATTTATTGTTATAATAAAATTTATACCTTGGAAATGACACTTCATAGTGAAGAAAATGACATTTAGACTGTTTAAAAGACGTTGATTTATTATGATATTAATTTGAAATAAATAATATTTTTACGGTATTATTTATTGTATAATTTAAACTTCAATGCCTCCACCCCAAATTGAGAAAATTATTTTTATTAAAAATTCTTATTCCCAAGGGTGGTATACAAAATGTAAGTATTTGACATTTTCTGGAAATGAACAATTTGCTTCGATTTTGTCTGTAATTTAGAATTTCAATTTTTTTATATTTATGTAAATTTCAAATTAGCAATTTTTCATTTAACATAATTTTATTAATATATTGTATCTATATTGTATATATTTATGTTGTAATTTGAATTTTGAATGGGAGCATAAAAAGAATAGGTCGTTCGTGATCAATTTCTGCTAAACTAAAATTTCCTTTCAATTCTTTTATTGTTTTAGATTTAAAAATTATTTGGTTAATGGACACCATCTACGAAGATTATTTTATTATGTATATGTACTATACAGAGTGACGCTATTAGCCCTACTGAAGCTGTTCAATGGCAGTTATCTTTTTATATGCGTAATCAATACCACTTATAGCGGTTCTCTGTACGATTAACAAATTGAAAAATGATTATTTTAAGTTTCAGAGTCAAATTGACTTTTCTTGAAAAATGATTTAAAAAAAAATTTGGAAATTAATGCCAACAATTTAGGAAAGTGATAAATATAAATCTTTTTTCTTTTTTTGCGGATGCAATTAACTGAATATATATTTCAAAAAACGTATCACCTAAAACTCCTGACACTGAGTATATTTTCAACTCCAGAATAAGAAATATTACTAATATCAAATTTTATAACAGTCTTCAACGATACCTTTATGATAATAAAATAATTTTTAATGCCAATTTTCATTCTTATATTACCTATTTAAAAGACAGAATTTGATGCTATTGAATTGTCGTTTAAAAAATGCATAATGAAATTAATGTTTATGCTAAAATCGTGAGAAAAAACAATAACTGGATGACAGGTGGCGCCGTGTCCTTTTCTTCATTTTCATTTTAAAGTTTCAGAGTCAAATTGATTTTTCTTTTTTAATTCTTTAAAAAACCAAAAAAAAAATTTTTATTGATGTTGATGCCAAATGATTTCAAAAAAGAACAATTCTTCCCATAAGATTTTTATATGTTAATATCTTTGAATAAATTTATTCATATTCGAAACAAGTTCAAGTATCTCTAAATAATTTTATTAGGAAGCTAAAAGAATTCATTTTAAAAATGTCTTGTGAGTTCATTTAATTTACCAAAACAAAAATTTAAACAAAAAAAAAACTCAAGAAATCTGCTGTAAAATGTATTGTTTAAAATAAAACCACGACCGCACGCTTACATTGCGGGACGTCTCACGACCTCCCGCAGTTATTCCAGGTTTTATGTTGTTTCTTAATGTTGGTGCTATTGATTTTTTTATATATTTATTTATTTATTTTTGTATACTCTTCAAATGTTAAGTTTTTTTTCAGTTTGTTTGCACTGTTTAAATTTGGCGGAAGGAGTAAAACTAGACATTAGACTAGACTGGGTTTAAATAAATCGTGGTTAACTGCAATACATTATACAAAATGTATAAAAAAATTTCAATATTATATTTTCAAGGAAATTTTATCAAATTTAATTAGCTGTAGAAAAATTAATGTTGGGAAATTATTTAAGGATTCTCACAATTATCATTATTGAAATGGAATTTGATGAAACTTTTAATATTCAGTTTGGAGATTTCATTTAAAGAAATGCTATAGATAAAAGGAGACTCACAGATTTACAAATAGATTGATAAGAAATATTATGAATGGTCGTGATAAATCGAAAATATAAGAATTCTGTTGAAAATGTCGATAATAATTCTAGGTTTTCTGTAATATCTGAAAAGTAACAGTATTATTTAAAGTAATGTAATTGATGATAAGAAGATAATTTGACAGGAAAACAAAAAAAAATAAAGTAAAGTTTGTTTTTAAGTAAGTGAAGGTTTTGTATATTTTAAGTAGGGTTTCGGCAAGAAGCGTTAATCAAATATTTTTATTGATTTAAATGAGCCTATACCGATCTAACTAGAAAATTTATTAATTGTAATTCAATAATTAAGGCTTCAAAAGTGCCAACTTCAATTGTTCAGTGATTTTTTTTTTCTGGAGCATAAAACCATAAATTCAAAAGTTTTTGGAAGAATCATTTAGAAATATCGAAATTATCAATTAAATTTTATACTTTTTATAACATTTCGAAAGAATCTTGTCAAAGGACTTTAGTTTTCTTCTATATCAGGATACGAAAAATTGTTTGTAATTAAAAAATTCTTTATAAAAGATATTATTTAATCTAACATATTCGCTTTTTGGTTAGTTTCCCAACCAAATATCGATATTTACTCCAGTATCACAGCAATTCTGCTAAGCAAATCGGATCAATCTATAAACCTTTACGATAAATGAATAACAATTGAGCCAATTTTCCATGTAAATTGACTTATGCAAATGATTTTTCAGCTAGAACGTTTATAGAAAGTACTAGAGCTACAAATCAGTTACAATAGAAAATTGAACATTCTGAAATACTCTTCTATAATGATAAGGTTTGTAAATTTGCTAGCATTGATGAATAATTACCAGAAAGAAAATAAAAACTCAATAAATTATATAATTATTTAATAATTTTTTAAAATTATTTTCATTTAGTCATCGATATAATTTAATTCTAATTTTCTTTTACTATGTAATAATATTAATTAATAATAATAATTTTTCATTAGTATTTAATTTACATTTATTTATTTTTTATATTTTTATTTTTAATATAATTAATTTTTTTCATTTTTATATAATATTTTTCTTTTTTTTTTTTTTAAATATACAATTTCATTTTCTTAAATTTGTTTTTAGTATATTTTTCATTTCTTAATTTTTTATAGCTTGTTTCATTTAATTTTCAATTTTCTGTTTATGTATTTATAATTTTTAATTAATAATTTATTATTTGACAAAAAAAATTAATTTTATTGATTTTTAATTATATTAATTTTATCTTGTTTATTTTCACAAGCAAAATATATTTTCTTACTATTTGTATGATTTTGATTGGCTAAAACAAAAAGTTACAAAAAGAAAAATGAAGAAATTTAAGAAAATTTTTAATTTTTAATGTGCTATATTTTTTATTGCAAATAATAAAATTGCTTTGATTAATAATATAAATAATTAATTAATTAATTGCATATACAAAGTCAATGTTTAATTTTTTTGAAATATTTACAAAATTTTTAACAATAAATTTAAAAAACAAAAAATTAAATGAAATATTAGAAATATTTTTATTTCAATTTTCTTAAAAAACTATTTTTTTTTTAAGTTTTCATTTTTTATTATTTATCACAGATTACAAATGCTTTTTTATACATAAGATTTTTTTTTATTATTATTATTATTTTCAATAAAATTTAGTTTTTAATCTTAAATTTTAATTGATTTACTTAATTTATGTTGTAATAAATTGTTTATACAGAAAATTTAACGACACATTAACAAATTTATTAATTAAATCAAAATTTATAAATTTAAGTATTTATCGAATTGTAATTAGAATTGAATTTTATTAGTAAATTGTATACATTAAAATTTGTTAGACCATATGAGAAATAGTGACAATTAATATTAATTAGAATAAATTTCATTCCTCGGGTTCAAAACTAATGAAGACATTTAGAAATTTAATGTGAAACCAAAACCAATTTAAAATTCATAAAGTCTGAAAAACAGCCGAAATGTGGCAGAAATACTAATGTGAAATCAATTTGAATGACTTTATAAAATGACTGCAGAATATACCATCGAAATGGATTAAAATTTGATTAATGTAAAATATATTTTTTTATAATTCAGAAAAGGTTTAATCAAAATAGTTCAATAAAACTGAATAAAGTAATAATATTGAGTCAGTATTTGAAAACTTTGATATAATTAGACAATTCAAAAGTTTTAGTTTTAGGACTTTCTAATAGCATAAAGAAATATTGACAAAAGCTGTTAAGATATTATTAAATCATTCAAATGTTTTTTGTAGTTCAATCATTTCTTTTTTTCTGATTAACTATAGTAAATAGCCTCGTAAATTTTTGAAGCTAAATTTAGATTTCAACATTTTTCATATTAATTTTCGAGATTTTTGTTACTAACATAAAATATTTAATTAATTTTTTTAATTTCAATTTAACATGCTAGTAGAAATTTAATGTTACTGTCAGAAATTTGTTAAAAATTGATTTTTTACCGTGTCACAAAAACGTATTTTAATAGAAATTTAATCAAAATTAATTAATATTTTTATATTTAAATAATTCTGTGCTAATATTTAAATTATTTCTTTTTATATAAATTTGTAGATAGAGAAACGCTGGAAACGATTACTTACATCATTTCAGTAAACGTATAACAATTTAGTAAACGAGCTTATAGACCTTGCATTGGTCAGTATAATTAGCATATAATAGCAGCCAGAGTCTGTCTAATCATCAAAATGTTTAAAATCAATAATTAAATAAACTAAATTTGACAGAAGTTTCGCTTCTTCACAGTTGATGCATGCAAATAATTTTGTATTTATGTTACAGCAGTTATTCTCTATATCAACAAAACTAAATAATTTAGCTGAATTTTCGATTTTGATTATTATTACTACAAGGACTTAAAAATCAAGATGTTCTGGTTCATTTTCATTAAGATTCAATAATGCTACAGAATTTATTATAAGTTTGTTGATATGACATAAGTTAAAATTGTTTCCAGCTTTTAATCTACTACAGAATTTCTTATATCTATATTTATTTATTTTTTATGAATATTTTACAATTATTTATTACATTTATTTATAACTAAATAAATTTTCATTTTATTATTATTTTAATATATAATTTTATTTGATAATTTTATTAGTAAATTTTTCATTATATTGCAACATAATTACACGTTAGGACTATTTAGTTTGTTTCTTAAATACATTATGTTAAATTTAAATTAATTTTTTGTTTTTTATTAATTAATAATTATTATAAGATTTTTTTTTTTTTAATAGGAAATTTAATAAAATTAAATATATTTTATATATAAAAAATAATAATATTTATTTCACTCAAAAATATGCAATTGCACATTCCCCATATTTTGATAATTATATTGACAAAAATTAAAAATTAACTTTATTTTTTATTTAATTTTTTAACTTATTTGGTATAATTTTATTTATAATAATTTTAATTTGTTATTAATTTTTAATTGAGAAAAGAAAAACTCAAAGCTCATTTTATTATAATTTTAAATTGATATAAATAATAATTAAATTATAATTAAATACAAAAAAAAATCAAATTAATTTTGAATATTAGTTAAACAGAAATGGAAATACAACGTCAAGCGACAACATCTGTCAAATTAGAAAAATCGCATAAATCAAATTATGTCGCTGTCAGTCGCGACATTGTTTAAACTTAGAAAATACTTTTTATTTTCCAGTCGCGACACAGAATATTCGATAATTTGTTTATGATTCAATGAATATTTAGCTACATTTCATGATGATGCGGATTGGCTCTAGCGACATTAGTGAACTATATTGTATAATTTTCGCTCGGCGTTGTATTTCTGTTTCTGTTTCGAACTTTATGATTCAATATGGAAATATATTTACATTTTTTTTTAATAATTATAAAATAACAAATTTTATATTTTAATATTTTGTTAATTAATTTATAAATTTCGTATACAATTTATTTAGATTTTTCCCTCAAAGTTCTTGAAGTGATAATCCAAACGCAAATTTCGAGATTTTATTTTGTTGATCATTTAATAATAACAAGATGAATGTGAGATTTGATAATTATTACCTGAAATATACAATAATAAATAATTAATGAAAAGTTTATTAATATTAAATGTTTATTAAGAAATTATTGCATTTGAAAATACGAATATATATAAGAAAAACCAAAAGAAGATAAAAATCTATAGAGAAAATTACATTTTCTTTCAATTAAAATTTAATTGTTTCATTGGTGCAAAATCATCACGAACCCGAGATGCAAAATTATAAAATAAAACAGAATAAAAAATATAAACTTTCAAATTTATTTAATAACCCACAGTATCCAATCACACCTGACTCTTTAGCAAATACCAGACATAATACACTAAACCATCTGTACACAGGTTAAAATCAAACTAAGAGGCCGCACCTTTTTACCTGAATTGAACAACCTTTTCTTCTTCCTCATAATCTTTCCAAGCAACAAAATTTTATACATTTCAGCATTTATTTTCTCCCTCTTTAAACATTATTCCCCATTAAACCTCCCCTGTCCTACCGAATATGCTAAAGCGATTTCCGTACACACGGTTTTATGTAAATTTTATATATGTGATATATAAAAATAAAAACCTGTCTCAGTTTTTGCCACTAGTTCTACAAGTTATTCTTTATACATTTTTGCATATCTAATGAAACCTGGACAGAAAAAAATTGTGATTTATAAAGTATCTTTATACAATTTTTTTTGTATCTGCAAAAGTTTGTATTTTTTTTTTTCATGCATTTCTAAAGAGCAACTTTGATCGATACGAGTTTGTTCTATAAGCGATCTTATATTTTGAAACTCATTCAGTAAAAAAAAAGAAGACAAATTCTGTGTCTGTGCTTCATTCAAAATTTCTTCTTCTTATCATATTTCTTTCAAGATTCTTGCAACTTTTTTTTCGTTTTTTAAACCTGCTTTGTAAGTCTATTTTGAGATTTAAGAATGAAACATAAAAAAATTGTATATTTATTAAAAAAAAAAATTATATTGACCGATGAAGGTTTTAAGATGATTTGCAATTTATCCATCAATGTCGTTGAGACTTATAGATTTTCATTGCGCGTCTTGGTAAAGACTTATTTTGCTATTGAAATTATGAAGCACACCTGAACGATATGGCGGCAGAGAAAAAAAAAACCTCTTTATTTATCAGTAATAATTTATAAAAAATAGAAAATATTAAACATGCAACGCCAGCAACAGGTAATATTCAGAAAGAAGATATAGAAAATTAAATTTAAGCACCTGCTATTTAAAATGATTTTGTTTGCCATGTAAGACTGAAAATGCTCAATTTTTAAACCGCCCACAAAATTCGACAGTATTTAATTTTTGTCGGTATTTGAAGTAATTGAAGAAAATTGAATTAATATTGATTTTCATTAGTAACATAGAATCAGGTTTAACAATTTAATATTGAAAATTTAGAGTAGAATTAAAATTGGTTCAACTTTAGGGAAAAATCATTTAATTAAACTCTAAATCTGGAGTTAATTATCAAATCAGTTACAAATATGGACTGAAATATTTATTGGTACAAAGACATAAGCTAATTTTCGAGAAAATGATTAAGTGTCTAGTAACTTCAGTCATAAATAAATAAACAACTAATTTGTCTAGCTAAGAAATTCAGTATTTTTTATCAGAAGTCTTGGTACGACATAATTCCTAGCTCATAAACATAATAAATATATAAAAATAGGTGAAGATTATGGAAAATTCAAATGAAAAAATATAGACTAAAGCTTCAATTAATTAAATAGAACAAAAAGTTCACATTGTAAGTCATTATTGAGGATATTATAAACCATTTGTAAGGACTTTAATACGGCATTAACTTCAAATTTAAATAAAACAAGTAGTTTGTATAGTTCAAAAAAACCATAACCTTGTATTAAAAATAAAACAAATTTTATGATTTTATTCACACTTTGCGATCCCTCAATGTTTATGTAAAGCTTCCTGACCTGTGCTCACTTAAGTGCAAAACATAAGTTTTAGAAAAACATAAAATATTTACATACTAACGAAAATCATAAAGATTTATATCATAATCTAATAAAATATTTGTAAAATGTATTGGCAAAAAACTTTAAGAATTCCTTTAAGTATCATAACAAAATCAAATTTTCTGTTCAAACCCACAATTTTTTTTTATTATAAATGAATTTAAATTTCACTTTATTATAAATTTTCCATCTCAATAAAACCGCTTCACCGTACAAAATATAAATTCCATTATTCATTTATTTCGATAAAAATAATTTCATTTTATGCGTAGGCGGTTTTCTTAATAATCCCAGAAATAATAAAGAGAAACCCTTTCTTCAAAAAGGCGCAGTTCTGTCTCGTCCGACAAATCTTCAAAAACAAAAAAATATATATAATACCACATTCAAATCTGATTGATCGTCGTCCATTTGGTCACAACAAGTTTCAGTTTTCTTTATTTTATTTTGTTTCATTCAAAAATTCTTTATCGGTTTTTCTTTAACAATTTTTTTTTTCTGTTGCAGATGTTGACTATTAAAAATATACCACCAAAAAAATATAAAAGAATCCAGAATAATAAATTTAACATTTGCGGAAGATTCTTTCCAAAAAAAACAAAAAAAAAAACCAATACAAAAAGATGTCCCTTGAGATAACAATATCCGGTCAAATCGAATATTCCAAGTTAAATGATGCAACGCAACTACAAAAACGAACAATTTTATAAAACGAATCGAAAATATATGTTAATATAAATATTCAAAAGATCCACTAAAAAAATCTTAAATATTTTTAGTGCTAATTAATTCAATTTAGTGAAGAATTTCATTTGGGATTTGAGTTTTCAATATACCAATAACAAAGAAAATGAATGAATTTATATGTAAAAACTTGATTCATTTTAAAAATATTTTAATTATATGCAAACTTAATTGGTATCTTAATTAAACAATGAAATTTAATATTATTTTAACCATAAATTGATTGAAAAAAACCTCCAGAAATAACATTTCAAAATAATATCGTCAACATTTAGATCAATTTCAAAGATTAAAAGCCTTCAAATATCAATAGAACCAGTAACAATACGTGTAACTAAATAATTATTTACTATATAAATAATTTTGTTTTGGAATATCAAAAAAAACGCTTAAATGTTTAGTAAACAAATCCTTTAAAACCAAAATTGGGTAGACATTGAACTCATGACATTTCTTTTGTTTTAAATTCTAATTTCCTAATATTTTCCAGGGTGTTAAATTATAAATGACAGGCAGTTTTCGTCTTACCAAAATTTTCTTTTAAACAATTTTTCAATTTCTATAAACAAATTTTACTATAGTAAAATGATGACCTCTTCCGCCCTACGTATCGATCTGATTAATGTTTTTTTACAGTTCTGCGACTCTCTTTAAATTAACGACGAAATCAAAAATCGCACCCTTTTTTTTAATAGTATACCATTATTAAAACGTACCATTATTAACTGTGGTATTTCTGTTAGAAAATTGTTAAGGATGAAAGAGCGGAGACCCCCCATCAATAAAGTGGTAATATAAAAACCATGGGTAATAATAAAATCATAGTAAAAGAGGGGTTGGAATATTATAACAAACAACTATGTTTCCGTTTCGTGGTATATACATACACAATTCAAATGGTGGCGGTGGTGATTTTCAAAGTTAATCTTTAATGGATTCTGATTGAGATTTAATTATTTCATTCAATTTTCTAGATGACTTCGTTAGCCAACAATCTTAAAAGACTTTGTATATAGTAAAATATAAATTAGGGGAGGAAAGTAATTTTCTTACTACCCCCCAAAAACAAAAATAATACTAATAAATTTCATATGGAAAAAGTTAATGAAGTAGGTAATTTTTTCTGTGGTATGGGTTTATCTTATCAAGTTCAAATTTTTGAAGTAAGTTTTAGGGGGTTGTATTATAATTTAAAGGCTGGCGTAAAAATGGAATTCAATTTGATAAATATAAAGCTCTCTGAATGAAGTTGAAATATCATAATAAGAACAAGGCAAATAAATTAAATAGGCATTAAGTGAAATTTAGATTTGTAATGATTTCAATTTTCTTATTTATTGAGTCGTAGCTCCACTAAAGAAATGGATAGGTCGGAATATTTTGACTATAATTTAGTAAATCTTTTTTTTGCAATCGATTTAAATAGACATTTTGATATATGACAACAACAAAGAAAATATATATCTATATGTAATTAATTTGATTCTGATATATAACATTTTAATTAAAATGTCAATCAAATTCTTCTTAGTATTTTTCTTATATATAAACGACAGAATTTTTTTGTTTTTAAACTCACCATTTTCTGTAAGATACCACAAAAAAAAACTCACAAATAAAAACCAAAGAATTTCTGTGTGAAAAAATTCCCATTTGATTTGAATGGATTAAATTTAAACTGGTGATACAAATCCACTTGTAATTTGTTGACTAAAATTTATAATGAATTAATTATTGTTGTTTAAATTAATTTCCAAAAAAAGAATTACCTCTTAAAAAATGGCTTAAAAGCAGCTGAACTATCATGATGCTGAGGACTATCGATCATTTGTTGTGAATAATCTTTACTTGGCGAATGTTCTTGTAATCTTGTAAAATTACCAACATAACTGCCATTACTGTTTGGTGATGAATCACTACCATAACCACTACTTAAATTATTATTATTATTATTAATTGTTGTATTTGAATTAATATTATTATTGCCAATGCCAGAATTACTATTGCCACCATTACTATTTGTATTATAGCAAGTACCTGTCGTAGGGGTTGTTGAACCTGTAATTAGATTCCCCGCTACGCTCGGTAGTTTCATATTCGGTGGTGTCTGTGGTGGTGTATCGGTTTGTACTTCGGGAAACCCCATCGATTGTTGTTGCTGTTGTTGTTGCTGCTGCTGTTGGCTGTGCTGTAGTTGTTGGTTCGTTTGCTGTTGCTGCTGCAATTGCTGCATAGTTGTAGTAGGGGTGATAGGTGTATTTGGATGGGTAACGGTAACCGGCGTTGGCAGTTGCTGTTGTTGCTGCTGCTGTTGTATTTGTGTCATATTGTTCGTAGGATGATGGTATATTTGACCCGCTGCAATTGCTGCCGCTGCTGTAGCTGCCCCTAGAAACCCCCCGTATCCCCTGCTGGTATATTGTGAATTTCCGAAATTGTTCATCATATTCATTTGCTGTTGGGATTGTTGCAGCTGCTGTTGGTGTTGCTGATTCGTTTGGGATTGCTGTTGTTGTTGTTGTTGCTGCTGTTGATGTGTTTGCTGGTTGTGGCCTTGCTGATGCTGTTGGGTCATACCAGCTGTTACCATATTCATAGCAGCTCCTTGAATATTCATCATACCGGAAACGTTTCCACCATTCTGATGGGTATTGACCGGGTGCTGATTGTGATGTTGGGTTTGTTGATTGTGTTGTTGCTGGTGTTGTTGCTGCTGATAGTTTCCCATCCATTGTGCATGTTGTTGTTGGGGGTGATGTTGCTGATGGTGGAGGTGTTGTTGATTGTGCTGTTGTTGTTGCTGCTGATGATGTCCTAGATAGGCAGAAGGCGGTGGTGTTTTGCAAGCGGCTGTGTCCGCCAGACTCCAAATTTTCGGTTTTGTAGCTGGAATCGGGATACCACAGTCGCCGCTTGTCTGGTTTTTTGGACCATTCATTTCTTCTTTAATACCAGGATAACCAGTTAACATTGCATGATGATGTTGCGAATGATGATGTGCTGCATATGCTGGATGCTGATGATGCGGATGATGTGACATATGTAAACTATGATGTCCAATCATCATACCATCTGGTTTATGATCATCTTCTAAATCATCATCATCATCGTCTTTATCATGTTCAGATTTTACATGATGCATTGAATCTATAAAGAAAATTTCATTGATTGCTTTTATATTTAACTACTATATAAAAAAAAAACTACAAGCGAAATTATAATTTAAGGCATTACGTAAATTCATTGTTGGTAACATTAAATTTAAATTTATGAAATTATCGATTTAAACTATCCAGACATTTTAATTTAGGCATAATATTTACTACATAAACAGATGTTATCTCAAATAGACCTTAAAAGTATATAAAGGATTATGTTTCCATGGATATAAATGGATTTACGAGATACACTATTTGTAGGACATTTTAAGGATATTTATATCCTTTGATTTTTTTTTACAGGTTTTAACTTTTACATAAAGTTTTATTTAAGTTTATTAAATATTTAAGGTGTGTGTAGCCTGTAAACTATCCAATGCAGACAAGATTCAATTAAGGGAGACGATAAATTGAAATTATTTCCTTTGAAAAATATGAGATGGAAATTTTTTGATATTTATTTTTTCATTATAATTTGGAAATTTACCAGTTTTTCAATTTTTTTATACGTTCCTTTTTTAAAATGCCCTCCAAAACATACAAAATTTAAGCAATTCTTTCCCACTAACGCTTACAGAAAATTAGACACTTTTAATGATTGTTTAAATTTAAATGATTACAATTTATTGACAATATAAAATTCAATCAAAATATAATTTAACAAGCTATAAAAGAAAAAGTAATGAACCAAAATCTTTATATTATCATCATTATTATTATTATTACATAATTTAATAACGATGAAAATTCACGCGTTTATTATTATCAATATTGTTTGCGGCTTTCATACAAAAAAAGTCATAAGAAAAATGTTAAACAAACCATCAAAAAAAAAAAAACAGAAGTAACAAAAATAAATTTAATCCTTAAGGAGTGTAACCGAATTACAGACAAATATAAATATAAAAAGAAAAACATAAAAATAAAATATGCTTTATGCTTTGTGAATAAAAAAAAGGAAGTAAAATGCTGTGAAATGATCATAATAATCATATTTTTTTTTTCACGATAATAATGGAAATTGGTTGGGAATGGTATAAAAGTTTATGTAAAAACAATTTCAAATTTTATACTTTATAGAATCAACAATTTACTACCCCATTTTATAGGTTTTTTGTTTCCCCAAAAAAATTTGATTAAATAGAAATATATAGAGTGGTAAGTAAAGTATGTATTTTAAGCGATAATAAATTCTTAATATACATATTTTTTTTACAGCCGCAATATTCATATTTACTTAATATTTGGATATGTTATAAAATCTTTACATTATTTTCAATATATTTTATGATACTAAGAAAACATTTAATTTTCATTATGATAAAGTTATCTGGTTATAAAGTTATCTGGCGTTGACTGGCGATTAAGAAACTGTTTAAACTATGGCTAGTAGAATAAAATAGGTTAGAATTGGTTGCGCTGAACAGTTGTCTCCACACAAAACTGTTCTAGAGTATAACCCAAAAGCCTAACAATCGAGAATTATTCTGAATATGATCAAATCCTTGCTCAGACTGTACCCAGGAATAGTTACGAGGCATTTACAATGCTGTGCGACTAAGACTGACTATGGAAACCGCTTGTAGAGGCTGCGCTGAAGATGACGAAAGAATTGAACATCTTTTATGTCACGGTCCTTCTCTGTATAATAAAAGATTAAAAAATTTCAGTTTTTAGTTTGCAGAAGATTTAATAAAAATGAGCAAAGAAAAACCTGGTAATCTAACAAACTTTATAAAAGAAGAGGGATGGCACGATTCGTGGTGAAAATGGTAACGTTTCGTAAAGGGGTACAATGGACCCTACGATCTAGGTACGTGATTTGGCGGCTTCTCAAAGCAACCAAGCAACTAAAGTTATTTATTAGATTTAAGTAATTTACGTACTTGTTTTATGAATGAATAGGCAAAATTTAAGTAAATATAGTCAAATAAGCTTATAACGTTCACTCCTCATTTGAATTAGTAATCGTTTATTTAAAATTTAAATAGCTCAATATTAGAATAATTTCCTTGACAAATTCAAATACAATTATGTAGAGCCTGTTGAGTAAATACATTTGTATCTGCAAAGTGTTGCTTACGTCATAAATATTATACCTTAGACTCTTTAGAGAGGGATTAACATATTCAAATATAATTAATATGAAATTTTAAAATTTCTAATAATTTTCCCAAATATTTTCATAAAAATCTTTAAAAGAAAATGTTTTCAATAAAATTCAAGCTTTCCAAAATGACTATTTTAATTCTAAATGCACTCTATTTCCTTTCAATCTTATTTACTTCATGACACGCACTCACTTATTCATCCCTCAAAAAATATAAAAAAATAAATGATTTCCAAGAAAAGAAAAGAATCTTCCTCTACGTACCACCGTCACCGACAGCTCAACAAAAAAAAAAAAAAGAAGACATCACATACTTAATATAAAAAGGGAAAGTTAAGTCGATGACACTTAATAAAAATGTGACGAAGGAGAATTAAGAAGAGGATATTTATCAACTTTTCATAGCTATGTAAACGTATAAAATATATAAATACCAAAAGCAATGAAAATTACTCAAAGTAAAGACGTTCTCAAATTTTCTGTAATATGTGTGGGAGGCACAAGAAAAGTCAAATTTAGAAGAAAAAAAAAGCTTCACAATCCCACCTTCTATATTTATATATATAAACCAGGAAGTTAAAGAGTCCTTGAAAATTTTTATATTATTTTATGCTTCTTTGCTTTGTCGTATATTTCGTTATTATACATGGAACGAAAATTATTTGCGCTTAGGGACGAAAAATCTCTAAGGATATGTAGAATTAAATGTAAAATGCTACAACAACAACATACTGAAGAGAAATTTTCATTTTATGTTTTTTTTTTTTTTTTGTATAACATTAAAGTTTCCTAAATTGTTATGAAAGTCCTGTAAGTAAAATTGAATCAGATCAGAGGGAATTTTTCTATATACAGATAAGTTTTTTCTAGTTCGTTGGATAAAACTTTTAAAATATTTTTTTTTTATTATTCGAAGTAACACGAAATTTATTTGATTTTTTTTTTTTTTTTTTAAATTTCTTGCAAAACTTTTAATAGGATTTTCGGTCGATGATATCCTTGAAAAAGTAAAAAATTTCAAAATCTTTTTACACAATAGAAAAATGATGGAGAAAAACATAAAAAATCTTTAAAATTCATCTTGAAAATTGACTTTAAGTGCGTGTATTACAGTGTTAAAAGTAATTTTATTTTATTGGTTATATACAGTAGTGGCCAAATAAATGTTAACATCCCTGATAATATGAATAGTTATCAACTTATCTAATAATTTTGTAAGATTAATAACAGAATTTCAAATTAAATTTACTTGTATTATAATGGATTCCAAAATCATAAATTTACTTATTTTGAATATTATTTTATTGAGACGAGACCCTGATTTTTATTATGTAAAATTAACTTTTTTCCCAATTGTTAAATCATAAAAATAAAACCTGAATCAACATAAATCAAATCGGCCTAGAATCTAACCAGTTACATAATTCCTTAATTCATTGTACAGAACAACTACTCCACCGTCGTTTGTTTGTCCTTTCTATTTAGAAAACTTTGGTAACTAATTTTCTTCACATTTTAAAATGAATTTAAATGAATTATCAAATATACTTTTTATAAAATTTCTAATAATTTCCAATTGCTAAATTAACATTTTGCCAATACGGTAACAAAACCTTCAAAACTCATTTTAAATTCATTGAATGCTTTTTAAGAGATTCCATTAAGTATAAATATTTTATAAGAATCAATCATAAAATTGAATAATTTACCCTGTAAATTATTCAAGTTAATATAAAAAAAATACCTCCGTCTTTTATTTATAAATATATAATGAAAATTAATCATATAAATAAACCAAATAATATTAACAACCCCAGTTTTAATGAAATTAATTTTCTATAACCTTTTCTATACACTCTTTTAGCAAGAGTATTTATAGTTAAAAGGTTCATAATATAATATTTCATCAAAATCTCCAGTTTTTGATCCGATTAGAGTAAAATGATAAAACCACTTGTTCCCTCAATCAACAGAACTTTCATTAGTCGTATCTGTAATCATTTTTCTGTAGTATATTTTACACCCTATTTTCAAGCCAAATACTATTATATCAATCACTCATACCATTAATAAAAATGTGCATCATTCATTCATTGAAAAAAAAAAAAGATTCTAAGTATCATAGAAAATTAATTTTGAATTATGTATTCCGATAGCATAAGTTCAATACCAAACAAAATAAAAAAATTATAATATTAATATCAAATTGTAGATTTTGTTCTACTAGGTCATAAAGAGAGCATCGAATTCAATTTCATTTTCATCATATTTTTATAAATATCAATTTTTCCATTTAAAAAATCACTTAACGTTACGTGGATCATTTTGAGCACTTAGTCGTTACGAAATGCCTGTGGCTTTATATTTTTATTTTCCAAATTCAGTCCCTTCTTTTATTCAATCCGTTTTTATAATATGAGAGCGCGCCCCAAAGGATTCTCCCCGAAGGAATATAACATTCATTTTTCTCAGGCGTTGAAGCGTGCAACCCCTTAAAGAGGTTTTCAATATATAAATTTTACTTTAAAATAACTATTACTTTTATATATAATAGCATAAACACTCGCATATGTTTATCACCATCCCGATACACCCAATTTTTTCATACCCTTTTTCTTCGACCAAAATAATACTAATAATAATAAAATCTTCGACACTTCGTTTCGAGACTTAATTCAAATGAACAAAACTCTTTATTATAAATATTTTGGTGTCATAGAAAAGACGTTAGCGCTTGTTTACTTTTTGGATAATAGGGTGAAAGTTTCATACAGAAGATGAAGGGTGAGATTATAAATAGAGACTGAGTAAAAAAAAAAGAAGGGGTAGTCAAAATTATTACAGCATTTATAGTAGTCGAAATATTTTTATTTTTTTGGAAGGGAAAGTGCGAATGACATAATGAATTTATCAGTAGAGCTATAAAAGAATTAAGATATGATACGACTTATTATGAGTAACCCTTTTTTTATATATTTATTTTATTTAAAAAGAGGTTTATTAATTTTATTATGATATTTTTCCTTCCTCACTATTTTCTGGGATATAAATTGTGGTGTGCGATAGTGTGAATATTTCGGTAACAAAAAAAAAAATTATATATTTTATTTAGTCGAGAGGTTAAAGGATAATTACTCAAGGGAATCTTTTGGGATACATTAAATTAAGTTTCTTGAATATAATGAAGGTCATTAGATAATACAGAGACTGATTGAAATTTACTGGCTCATAATGATATATTACAAATATTTGGTGTTTGGAATTTTAAGTATACGTGATGTGTTCGTGATATGGGAACTGGTATTAAAGTATGAATATGACAGAAAATTTGTGAATATAATAATTTTTAATTATTAAAAATTGTACAGGAGTAATTTTAATGTGGTAATTTGTGATTAATGAAAATTGCTACTATTAAGGATATAACAATTGAAGTTACTACGGCACGTTTTATTATGAAGTTTACTTATATGTCACGAACGATATAAGTGATAATTGCGAATGAGTCATATTTTAATAATCTCTGGTGGAAATGACAAATTAGGATAAAATACTTAACTTATTCAATTTTAAAGTAGACAAAAATCTGTTTTAATGCCATACACTTTCAAAGTTGTTTAATTATCAATATGTGTCACAACTGACGAAATCTTTTTACAAATTGTCTGTAAACTGTGTAAATAAGAAATATTTTATCAAAATGACAAAAACATCGTTGACAATACGATTCGGAGTAGCCAACTTTAAATATACTTCATTAACATTATGACGATTACCTTGTAAATAATTAGATCTATTTCGTTAACTTTTCACCATCGTAGACAGACGAGTACTTGACATATTTTTCGAAAACATTTTGGTGTAAAAAAATTTTTGATCTGGCAAAAATTCAGGATTTTGTATAACAGAATTAGAAAATATTTAAAGAAAAAGTCACAATTTTAATTTGTTTTTAATAAACAGTTTTTTTTTTTACCTCACTAAAAACATTTTTTAAGTTTCCTTTTATATAATAAAATTTCATTTAAATACAAAAATCCATATCCTTACATAATATAAATTAAATTTTCTTCAGGCAGAATATTCATTAACCAGAGAAGCAAGGAAAATTTGTATATCGTATTTTATAGCTAACGAAGGGTTGTTTATATATTTTGAGTAAAGTCATTGTCGTTAGTGTTTTTTAAATATATAAATATGCAAAAATTATACCAAAAAAAAAAAATGGAATTATTTATTAGAGTGCGGCTCGGTAAAAAGGATTCTTTTAGGTTGCACTCTAATGACGATGACGGTATGATGGCCACACAATTTACAAAGGATAGAATTTTAAAAATAAAAATAAAAAACTAAATATTATAAAATATATAACTAAAATTAAACACGTAAAATTTATTATTATATAAAAAGGATGTATATTTATACGACAAGTGAAAATAAATCAAGAGGGTTGAAAATTAAAAACAAAACAAAAAAAAACTGCAGCAAAAGATGAAAAAAGGGTAAATTATAACATCACCGAAATAAAGCTATGGATATATGTATAAGTTTTAGTTGATATGAATCTTTCTCTCTATGCTTGGAGGATGAGTTGGAAATTTAATTGAAAATGAAAGGATGAATAATAGCGGTTCAAACGATAAATTAGGCAGCTTATTCTTTTCTTTATAACTAACTATATTTTCAAAAATTTATTATTATTTCCATTTTATAGTCTTGAATTTATAGAAATTATTATTAGGTCTGATGGCATATTATAAATTAATTTAAGATGAAAAGTTTGCCATTATTTTAATTTTAAATTATATATTTTTCTAATTTTTTTTGTTGACTCACCTTTATGATCTCGATTTTTATCTGTATCCATCATATCATCTTTATCTTTTTCATCATCTGATACCATTGCATCATCATCATCATCGGTTTTATTTTTTGGTTCCCATGTCATTTTATTTTCTTTTTTCAGTCGCCGTCGGGCATTTGCAAACCATGTTGATACTTGTGTCAATGTCATTTTTGTAATTATTGCTAACATAATTTTTTCACCTTTTGTTGGATATGGATTCTTTTTATGTTCATTTAACCAGGCTTTTAATGTTGCTGTTGATTCACGTGTTGCATTTTTACGACGTGCCGCTAAATCATAACCAGCGCCATACCTGAAATAATTGTTTTTAAAATATTGTATTAATTATGTTATCAGAATATTATACAGTAAAGATTAGATATATAAATATAGGACCGAATATTTCGTGAATTAAAATGGCTAAATTACAAAATTTTAAATAATTCTTACGTAAATAGGAAAAGTTAGTATTTTCCATGACTAAAATACAACAAATAGAGTCCATTTGAGAGTTAATTTGAAGATTCAGTCAAGTAAAAGTTCATTATTGATTTAAATCGAAGATATAAGAATACCGAATTGCACATGTAATAATGGAAAAAGCAGTCACCAGTAATTATTATTACCGTGACATAGCTCGATAAGTAAGTATGCGCGTCTCTTATGCTTGAAAAGGTACTTTAGGGAAGTCATTGCATATACACTAAGTGAAATTACGTATATAGTAAATAAGTTCTGGGATATACAAAAATAGATCTCGAAATAAGAAGCAATGAAACTCTTCAAAAGTGAGATAAATAAAACAATATATAATAAAGAATCAATATTTAATGGGCCTGGCTGATACAGACATCTGCAGCCTCTGTCTAAATGACAAAAAGACGACGGAAGAAAAAGGCCTCCTAACCTCTGAAGGACTGGGTAATATTGCCCCCTCAAACATACCAGTTTTCTTTAAATCTATTAAATGGTAAGAAGGAATTGGGATTTTAACCGCACAATAGATCGTTAAGGTCGCAGTGCTACCTCGCGTTCCCTTTCACTACATCCAAACCCCAAAATGATATCAATCAAATTCATTGAACAATTTTTAGAAAAATCATTTCATTTTTCGACTTTCTATAAATAATAATTTTTATCTTAAAGCTATTTTAAATTTGCATAAATATTTAACATAATAAATATTCTTTAAATAATTCTCAGATTTTACACTTTTACTTTGCTGTCATTAATGTCTCAACATTATAATAATATTTTATAAATAAATTTAACAATTTTCCGATGAAAATTTACAATTTTTTACACTTTATTGGTGAGCGTGTTTACTATTCAATATATTTCCACGGTAGTTTGAACGCTAATACAATAAAGATGGAATATTATAAAAGTGGCAAAGTGGCAGCAATCAGGCGCCTCTTTTTTGTTTATAAACAGCATTTTATTTCTCTGCCAGTTGCAGCATAATAATAATTGCATATCTAATGAGAAATTATTTATATTATTTTTTTTCATAAAAATATTTGTTAAATGTGTGGCATCATTAAAATTGGAGCCGGTGTTCATTATAATTGCTGAATGCTGTTTGTTATATTTTCTTTTTTCAATTTCCATTTTACTCTTCTAATATTTTCCAAATTGATTCCAATATTTGGAAAATTGAATGAAAATTTAAGTATTCGAAATAAATTTTAATTAAAACAATTTAATTGAGGGGGGAGAAAATAAATAAAAAAAAAATGAAACCAACATAAAAAACGATAATCATTTATTAATAATCGTAATATATATTTTGAGTATTATACTTATTGCAATGTGTGAATAGGAAAATTTTAATGGCCTTCTAACTGCATTAAAAAGAAAATATAATTTTATTTTCATATATAACGTAAAATTGGAAAATTTTAAAACGACACAAGAACAACAATTATTTTAATATTTTCAAATATATTTTATTATTTTATATAGATATTTTTTAGTTACCACCCAGTGAGATAAATAAGTAATAAAAGTAAAAAAGCAAAAAAAGTTCTTGGCTATTTTATCGATTCTGCACACACACTGTACGCGTGCGGATTCTATATGGAAAATTATTAGTTCGTTGTTGTTATTTATCTTTTGAAAACAACAAAAAAAAAAGGAAAGTTTAAATTGAAAATGCACTTTTCAAAACATATGAAAGCATTTAATATTTTAATGTATGTCCAAACAATTTAGATTTTTTACGGTACGATGTTCGCAATTTTATAAGTGCTCAATTGAAATTTTTGAATGAAATTGTTTCGGTGAATTAAAAACACCCAGACTTCGGGAATATTTCGTAATAGCTTATAAATATATTAATAGCAACAATATTAAATTTATAATTTTTGGTTGTGTTTTTAAAGGTTAGTTTTTTTTTTGATTGATTATTTGTTATTTAGGAAAAATGAACACTTTTTATTTAATGGATATTTTTTAAGTGTTTTTATGTTGAATTTCATCAAGGTCAGGCTGAATGTATCTAAGAAATTTTTATGATAGAAAATTATTTTAATAAATAATAATAATAATTTTTGAATTAATTGAATGCAACGATAGTTTTTACAAAAAAAAGTTTACCGATAATTGATTATTTGATTGAAATTTTGTATCTTCCTGATTGATAACTTTGAATAATAAAATTTTATACAAAATCATAAAAATATTAAGCATAAAAAATTAATTATTTTTAATACAGACATTTTAAAATTTCATATTAACCTTTAAACTCGCCTGTTGAATGAACAGAACACAAAAATTTAATATTAATCTGAACGAAATGGTAGTGACGTTCAACTCCAGACTGAAGAATTATGTGGCTCTAAGTTGAATCAGACTTAAATGAGTACCAGTAATAATTTTGCAATATTTAATTGTAATTTTGAAGATTGGAAAAATTGATAAGAGTTAAAATCAATTGCTAACAACAAATGTTTCAAATGTTGCAATTCAAAGTTTCTTCACTATAAAGAAACTTATTATTCTGAATCCAAATTGCATGTGATGAAATATCTATCATTGAGGCCCTAATGCTCCTAAAGGAACTGAACTTTTTTCAATGATATATAAAATCTAATAATAAACAGAAATTAATTAAAAATTGATTCAGTTCCTCTACTTCCATATCATTATTAAAAATTCTTTACTGTATATAAATAATAATTATAATTAATTCAATAAAATAAACATATCAAAAACATTTACACCCATTTACCAATCATTAATCAATAAATTTTATTTAAAAATCTATCCCAAAATAAAAATCGTTTTATCAAAAATGCTCCGAAACACCAACAAAAATGGAATCACCTAAAAAGTATTTTTCATATTTTAGAATAAATTCGAAATTAATTACAAATATTTATATATTTATTGGTTATATAATAATTAATGTAAGTTTCAATTTAATTTCCCTTGACCAAAAAATTATACCCACATCACAGCAGGGTGGCAATTGCACGCGTGATTTAAAAAATATCAAAGTATTTTTTATTTGAAGGTGGAATATATATTTAATTTAAATATAATAAACAACCTATCTTTAAGATACTAAATTATCATGTCAAACAAATTACATAATTTTAAGAAAGTAAAATAAAAAAAAATACTCTACAACGCTACAAACAAATTCTCCTCATAAAACATAAAAATATAACTAAAGAAACATAAATTTTCGGTAAATTACCTGCTGACTGGCGGTGACATATTTGAATACCCACAGGTAAATAATTATTTTCTTTTTATCTTTTGATTTTATTTTTTTATTTCTAAATTAGTTTATTTTTTTTTATTTTTTTTATTTTTATGTTTTCTTCATTCTTGATAGACGCAATACAGAAAAGAATTTATGAGATTTATTTTCAAAAAAAATTGTTTTAGTAAAATGGAAAATCTTTATATTAATTAAAACGAAATCATTGATTTATAAAATGAAATTCCTTTCTATAAAACCATCATACTTTTTTACTAAACAATATAATTTTACATAAATTTCAATTTTAGCATAATAATATAGCATAAATGCCATTATCATTACAATTTTAAGGTTCGTCGATTTAAATACGTGTTATAATAAATAAAATTTTATTCGTCTTTTTTTAATACAGAAAATAAAAATAATTTTTGAAGCAGTTTCCGATTGTTCAAAATTCTTAAAATACGTGAGATTATTTTGACGCATGTTAAAATAAGAAATTATCGTTATTACATATACAAAAAGTGGAGAATGTTTCAATCTATATCCATAAATGTATACGTACTACAATACAGTCTCTTTACTATACATATAATGTGTCTATACAAATTTATGTTTGGTACGAAATAGCTTTCATTTTTACCCTAAACAATATTGATATCTATGATCCTGATACCCATCCTTATAAATACCAAAACCAAACTTTTTTTTCACCTCCCCCAATAATGCCGACATTTGTAATACCATTAGTGGAATCTCTGTTACCAATACAACAACTTTTGAATCACTTTAAAATCATACGTACGACATGTTCTCTATATAGTAAAGTATTTATCTTATCTAAAAACAAACCCCCCAACAAAATCTGTAGATTCAAATACAGATTTTTAAAGGGGGATAATTTCAGAGGATATTCCAAAAAATATAGAAGAGAAAAAAGTGTAAACGGAAAATTTGAATATTGGAAATTAAATTTTTTGAAATAAAATTTTTATTTTCTTATGCTGAAACCAGTAATGGACTGTAGCTGAATCAAATTAAAGTTTGTTAATTGAATTGTTAGTCTATTTTTATGAATATAATAAGATCATTTCAAATTCACGAAAATGAATAGAAACATTTGTTTTCCAAACGTAAATAAGTTCAATAATTGTCGAAAATTATAAATATTAGATAAGATTAATCCATTATAGAACGAAATAAAGTTATTTATTATTAATGATCTGTCATTGTCATTTCAAATGTCAAAAATACAAATTCATTAATTTTTGTTAATTTCATTGAAAAATTATACAAAAATTATGAAAAATTAATTATAGTTTCGAAATAAAGTGAATTCAAAATAAAAAATTAATCAATTAAAAAATCGATATAATAAAATTTGAAAGGTTTTGTAGCCAATTTATCATAGAAAGTCATAAAACAGTCACGAAATAAATTAAATAAATTAAATTAATCAAAATATTTTGGAAAATTTACTTGAATTGTAATAATTTTGCTGCAATCAATCGCGAAATATACAAATACTTAATTATTGGTACTGATGCAGTACTGCAAATTTACTTCCTACTAAAGAGCATGATGTAAATGCGTAGTTTAGTTACAATTTACAATACGTTAAGTTCTGATTGGAATCTTGTTTACTCTAAGTACAATACGTTAAATGTGATTTTATAGACTGCTAAAAATTCAGTTAGACAATAATTAAATGATAAAAATGAATGAAATTCTTGGAGGAAAAGACTTAGGTCGGAAGACATATGGCTAAAGCATGGACTATTCATGAATGGCAAACGTTTGCTGCTGTTATTAAAATTCGAATTTGTGATTTATATTCAGGCAAAACAATTCGATTATCCACGAAAATTCGATTATAGACGAAATCCGATTATAGACGAAATATAGATTCAATTCGATTATAGACGAAATCCATCAATTAGTTTTAAATTGTTGGAATTATGTTAAGAATCAAATTCAATATTTAAGAAACTTATAATATTCATAGCTTCAATATCATTGATGTCCAATAGATTTTAATTTTGATTTTGTTATTTTTAAAGTTTAGTAAAACAATGAGCGTGCAACATGGATTTAAATTTTATCTCTTGATTGGAAGTCCCAATTAGTAACTTCTAACTCAAATGTAATATTAATAATAGATCAAGCGTTAGAGGACATGCTAAGCTTCAAGAGTCTAAATTATAAGGCATATATAAACGCAATTTTCTTTTAAAATAAATTTTCATTTTTTTAGCAGTAAATCATCGAAATTAGGAACAAGACAATTAATTTCGAGCTTAAAGTAAATTCTCATTTTCCACATAGTTTACCAAAATTATCAATTTTTATTTTGTATCACAAACCCATAAGATAATCAGTAAAAACATAAATATATTTATATGTATATATAAAATATATATTAACATAAATTTTTAAAAGCCGAACAGAAACTTTAAAACGAAACAATTTTCTTTATATTTTTCATTTCTTTGTAAAAACTTTCCATTTAAGATTAATTTTGATAAATTACAATTCCACTTATAAAATAATTTTCTTTTGTCAGTATATATTTTATATTTATAGTGTTACAGACCTCGCTATATAATTTCTATATATAAATTTTAAGGATAATTTTTGTGTCTGAAACATTTAAGAATTATGAATATAAATGTTATTATCCTTGGTAGACTTTTAAACTTTATGGTTGTTAAGGTGCTCAAAGCGAAGATTTACTTTTCAATTTCAGTTGTTATTATTATAAAAATTATTTTTTTAACGACTGGTAAAACAATGAAAGTTAAAATACCAGAAAAAAAAATTATAAATTTTATAATATTTAAAAAGAGGGTGGACAAAATTAGCAGGCAGTAATTTTTGGAATTGGTTCAAAATTATTTAGTGTAAAAATATTAAAGTATAGAAAACTTATTTATGTCATATATAAAATGTCATCCATTAGTCACCATTTTGAAAATTATATTATTCATCATCGTTGATATTGTAAATATTTTTGCATTAAATTAAAGTTCTTAGAATATTTTTGACCATTTCTAAGTTAAAACTAAAATTTTAATCAATTTATTTAAAAGTATGAGTTTAAAGAAAATCATATTTTATTATAGAACTAACAAAATTTTAGTTTATATTGAATTTGTGTGACTAAAATAATAATAACAACATCATATCATTATTATCATCATCATTCAGATTAAGTGGAAAGATACATCAGTAAATATCCTTATAAAATAGATTTTTATGTATCAGATAAATTTTAATATGTGTTGTATTCGTACTTGTACAGGGTATGTCAAATAAGTAAAGGTAAACTTTAAGCTGTTTCAAATTATCAAAGAATTTTATGTAAACTATTGAAAATTATGTTGCTTAACTTAGGGTCTTTAGAAGTTCCATAAAAATTTAAATGTTTAAACTGGCAAAGATCGAATTTCAAAATTATACTTAAGTTTTAATATCAAAACTTAATACAGAACTCGATCAGAAAATGGACTAATGTATCAAAATAAATGATTCTAGGCTCGTTTATCGCAAGCAATTCATCGCGAAGGAATTCATCGGAAGCAATTCATCGTAAGCAATTTATTATTATTTAATTATTTAACTCTGGTAGGCAGAACAATCGCACGATTACGATTTTTTTATGTAATACATGAAAATTTCATAACTAAATTAAATAATTAAATAAAATTAACATAATTAAATTAATTTACGTTCTCTATTAATTAAAGTAGATCCCATTTTATGTAATAATCAATCAAATTATCATTCAACACTTGGTTTAGTTACTAAAAATGATCAGTCCTCATTAATTCTGCAATTTTCTTGCATATGCTCAATTTTAGATTAATAGTGAGAATGATTTTCATTTGTTGTCAGAAAAGTGAAAATTAGTTGATTTTCCACATTGAAATTCATTTATCCTAAGAGCAATTCAAATAAATTTCTTAAAATTTACTGAAATTATAATTTTCATCTAATTTATCTAAATTTTCTATGAATTTTTTAAGCAACTCTGTAAAAATTTATTAAAACTATATAACATACTTTACACACAGTAACAGTATAGAGATTTTATCGGATGGAACATCCTGTAAATAACTCAAGTATAAAACAATTGTTTACTACATACACATAACATCTACTTTGATGATTTTCGAGTATATACAATCATTTCTATCTATATCTAATATTATAAATATAGAAAAGCTTTTGTACACAATATTGAACTACAGATGTAGACATGAAAATTGTTGGGGTTCTTAAATTTTTAACCGCCTGCAGTATTTTCTTTCACAATATAAATCTCTATATAATATTTGCCCATTCCAAATTTGAATCCTAAAAAGTATAGCGCATGCCAAGCAAGGATATAAAAAACATAACTACATAAACATATATAAATATATGTTGTGTAATAATTTTATGAATGTTTAAATTTGTGTATACATGGCAACATTGCTGATATTATTTACATATAACATAAAACCGTATACAGGATAAAACACCCTCTTTAAGATAATGTATATAGAAAATGGTGAATAATTCTGGGTACATCGGTTTTTTATATTACCATAGAATTTTAGTTTTAAACATATCCACTTTAAATGTCCTTAGAATAAATTTTCCTTTGCTTATATTTATTTATATATACATTTTTTTTTATTTTTAGGTATTTGAAAACATATTTAAACTTTTCTAGTATAAAAAAGGAGTAATTTTAATATTATTGCACATACATGAGTTTTTTGGTTAAATTTATTAAAGGAGTTTTTAAGTGTTTTGAAAAAAAAAAATAAGTTTTGTAACCAGAAAATTAAAAAAAATAAAAAACACAAAATATCTCATTAAAAATTGTCTGACTCTGATCGAAAGTAGAAAGTTTGAAAAATTTAATATGAAAATTTGAATGTTTAGATTTTTATGATTTTGTATATTTTTGTATAAAATATTAATTAAAAATTGTTTTAAATAAATATAAATTAAATAAAAATTAAATATATTAAAATTGTTAAATCATGAAGTTTATGAAGCATAGGATAATATTTAGTAGATCTGCGGCATGGCACCAGCTCGATATAATTTACAATTTATTCTATATGTATTTTGTCATCATTTTTAATATAGTAATCATATAATAACTAATGAGAGTTAGAGGATTGAGGAATAGAGAGCCAATATGTTCATCTCCAA
The DNA here is from genome assembly GCA_963920725.1 of Rhamphomyia laevipes. Lineage (NCBI taxonomy): Eukaryota > Metazoa > Arthropoda > Insecta > Diptera > Empididae > Rhamphomyia > Rhamphomyia laevipes. Next base: position 3,377,340 of record OY987255.1, on the reverse strand, counting down.
TATGAAAATAATTTAATGAATTTATAGAATTGCTCTGGAAAGTTTGCTTCCCTAACAAATAAATAGTGTAAATTGAGTTCTAAATTGGACCATATTAATTTGTGTATTACTCAAATTATTAATTTTACATTAAGAAACATTACGATTCTTAATTCGTTTGGTTCAATTTGCATATAGAGTACATTAAACTTCTTCAGATGGAAAATTATAATAGCTGACAGGGAATCGATATAATTAATACATATATTGAAGATGTGAAATATTTTTTATAAATTGATTTTAGTACTTGCAAAGTTTTACACCTTCACCGGTGAGAAATTATCATCAATTAGTTTTACTATCAATTTCGAAATTCTATCTTAGAACGTAATTGTAACTGCATCAAATTTACATTTAATAGCTCACATTCCCTCAGTTTAAAGAACTTCAATAATTATTTTCATTTTATATATTTAAACCTTTAAAACTAGTAACGTGTGATCCTTATACAAGCATATCGAATTTTGATATCATACAAATTTTAAATGTTAAATTCTATTAGGTTTTCCTTCACCCCCTCATTTCTGATTATTTAATATATAATGAAAATTATGATTTTAATTCGTACTTTATTAAATATTTTATTTTAATTTGTGCATGTTTTCATTATGCTTCACTACTATTCAATTTCATTAAAAAACTGGTATAAGAAGCTTTTTATGTAATATGTAATTATTGCTAGAAAACTTGATCGCATTACAATAATTCTAAAGTAAAATATATTAACAAATTCAATTTCATGTTCACAACAATAATTACATATTTTTATTAATTTTATGTTTTTTTTTTTTTTTTCAATTCTAATAAAACATAAAAATTATTTATTAAAAACATATTATTATTATTTGACGACGGTGATAATTATTTTGTTTAAATTAATAAATGTGAACATGAAAATAAATTTTTATTAGATTTTATTATAAAATGAAATAGAATTTTACAAAGCCATTAATTATGTCAATTTTTTTGATTAAATACAAAGCAATTAATTTTAAAATATCAAATTAACGTATACTAATCTGTAATAACTGAGATAGTGGATTCGATTTCCGCTGAAAAACCACTCATATAATCAAAGACGATTGGTGATGATTGGAATATTTTTATAATTATTTATAAATTAATTTAATTTGATAAAGGCATTATCAAAAGTCATTTAATCAATTGTGAAAAATCTGCTGGGTGTGAGCTATTACTAAAACTGGGTTTTTTTTTTATTTAGCTAATATAATTTATAAAAAAAAATTGTAAATTTGCTTCTAGCGAAACAAGATAATTACAATGCAAACTTTAACGATATTATTAAAATTCTATTTGGCATCCGCAGTTGCACTAATATATAATTATAAATTATAAATTAAAACAAATAATTTTATTACTGTCAATAATTTGATAATAATAAACAAAACTATCATAAAATCTACATAACACCAATTTTTTTTTTCTAAAAACATGAATTTATTCAAAAATCTGTAATTCAAAAATTGTAAAACATAAATAAAGTGTGAATGAATTTCCGATTTCATGTTTGAACACCTCGTTTATCACAATTATTTTATAATCATTTTATTTTATCAAAATGTGAAAAATTGAATCTATATTCTGTGATTATTCAACACCAATGGAGTTTTTAAACAAATAAAAACTAAATAAAGTTCATAAAAAAAACACTGTGTCACAGATAAGATTATTAAAAAAAAACAGATTTTTGCATGTCATTTAAATATAACAGATAAAAAAGTATGGACAGGTAATAACAATGATAACAAATTAAATTAATATTAATTTAAATTAAAGTTTTTTTTTAAAATCATTTAATTGTATATTTAGAAAATTGTTATACGGAAGCACGGATTTGATTTATATTGTAATTTTATTATATAATTTTCGGTATTAAATTAGCTAAACAATTTAAATTTTAATTTAGCTAAAAACTCATTTAAAATGTTCAAATAATAAAATTATTTCCAATTTAGTTTACTTTAGTTAATTTGATAATAAATTTTCATCAAATTGAAAGCTGAATTAAATATTTACTTATTTACGAAAATTAGTATTCGAAGGTATTTCACGGAAAAGACTGAGAATTGTTAACATCTCAAGATTTTAAGATATAGGGACACAGTCACCAGCGAATTCAATTTAGTAATTGAGTATCTATTCTATATCCATCTTTCCATCTCCAACGTAGGCCCACATCTACCCGTAATCAAGAAGATGGGGACCCACGAAGGAGACTGATAACGTGTCGGATCAGCAAACACAAGCATATAGAAGATATATGTTAGTATAGAACTAGAAGTGAAAAACGTAGTTAAAACATAAATAAAAGTATATCTATATGCTTGAATTCTTGCACTTTCTCCACATGCTGAGAAAAGCATTCTGAGAGAAGCATTCTAAAGATCTGTAGAACTGTAACATTGACTGACTTTAAATTAACAGAGTCAATATAATAAAAGTATTAGTTGTTATTGTTATGATGAGGCCGACTTCTGCATCAATAAAACCTTAACTTAATTTAAGCTTCTTTATGAAACACTTTAATAAAAATATTTAATATATTTGAGAAAATTAAATGTCCAAATTAGAAAAATCTATAAATACGGAAAAATTGCTATTAAATTTAGTAATAACTTAATGTTTTTTTGGCATTCAACACTGTAACTTCTTAAAAATTAATTAAAATTTGTTATAAAACGATTTACAAATGATAATTTTTGAAAATTTACCATAATTAATATTTTTAATTTATTTTATTTTAATTTTATATTTAAAAATAATTGTTTTTATATTAAATCTGTCAAATTACAACCAAAAATATATTTAAAAAATAAATACGTGCCTAAAGTTATGCAACAATTTTTATTTTATATTTCCTATAATTTATTAACTTCAATTTAAAAACATTAAATTCAAAATTGTTACATTCTATAAAATAAAAAAACCGATTGAACTTTATCAAAAATATGTCATAAATTTATTAAATTATCCTTTAATCCTTTATTACATAATACCTTTGTAAATTTTGTTGTCACCAATTTATGGTTACATTATTCAAAAAAACGAAGAAAAATCTTTTTCCAATAAAATTGATAAAATCTAATAAAATTCCAACAAATTATTACAAACCCATCCTTGAATTTATTTACAAAGGTCTATAATTTTCATTTTTTTTTTTAAAAATCCTTAAAGGCCAAATACAAAACGTCCTTATTTATTTTTTTCAACCAAAAGTAATATTTATTTTTTTCATTTTAAGTGATATCAACAAGTTGTCGACAGGGAATAAATCTCAGCATCAAAAAAAAATATTCATTCTGACATACACAAAGAAAATATAAAAAAAAAAAAAAATCTTTTCCTTTAAAACATCCTTAACTCTCCGTTACCGTTCACATTTCCTATAACAGTAATACAGAAATTCTTTTATAAGAAATCCAATAAACACAAAGAGAAAAAATACAATAAAATAAAAGTCCTGTTTCCTCCCCGTGATGGGTAAATAAATAAAAAAAAAATCATTCAAGTTTTTTTTTTTCTCGGTTATCCTTCAAATATAAAATATCATTCAATTTTCTTTCTACGGTTTTTTTTTATTATTATAAGAGAATTTTTTTTTATAGCAATATATTTCAACCCACTAACATGAAATTGAATTTTCCACTCTAACCAGTACCACCATTTGAAATGAACGTCCAGTTGAAATTGTAGACGAAGTAGTTAACCAGAAAAAAAAATGTAGTAAAATTTTTATTATATTTTCGTCCTTGTTCTATGTTCAAAAAAATTTTGAAATAGATTGGCAATACAACAATTTTCATCTCGTAAGCATGAAATAAGGAGTAAAAGGACGATAACAAAAAAAAACAAAATAATAATAAAGAATACAAGAAGAACAATAATAATAAACGAATTGGGAAATTGTCCTTTTTTTTATATTCTTGTTTTTCATATTTTTATTTGGAATTAAATTTACTTTTTTCCGTCCCTATTTAACATGGTTTTATGTCCTTGTACGAATTTTGTGATGAAAACTTTTTATACAAAGTGGTTAAAATTAAAATTTGTTATTATTGATGATGGGAAAATTAAATTAATATTTTTTATTATATATAAATGCTTTCGTTTAACTTCACATCCGGTTTAATTAATGGTAACTCGTAGAAGGATGCCCTGATTCTTTTATCTAAGAAAACGATTTTATACATTTAGATGTCCGCCTTTTTTACATTTTAGTTATTTGTCATTTTTGAAATTTTTTACGTTCCTAAAAATATGCAATAACTTGCGATTTTGTATGTGAAATTTTGAATAATATATTTCTAGAAGTTTGAACTCTTAACCTCTTTTTACGAAAGGAAACAATAAATTATTTGAAGTGATATTTACTGAATTTAGTTTTGGCCTTCAAACTCTGTGAAGACTGACGAATTTGATCAGTGTTACACTCATTTGTGTGCTGGGAGATTGAAGGAAACGAGGCAGCAAATTCTCTTGCGAGAAAAAGATAAGAGCAAATATTCAGAAGTCTAATACGATTATGTGACATTTCACAAGCCACTTCAAAATTTAAATATGAATTAAGTCACGAATTAAAAAGCACTGGAACTTCAAACAACGGACACGCGAGCCAGAACATCTTTATATGAGCAGATTTATAATATGAACTATTTAAAACTGGGTTACTTACTGGACAGTGTAACCTGTACAAGAATCTACAACACATAATGGGACAAATTCTAAATAATGTATGTAGAATTTATGAATACGAAGAGGAATCGACTGAAAAGTATTGTGAAATTGCGAAGCACTAACTCGGTCCAGACAGCGGCATCTGTCATGACATTATTGAACTGTGATCGAAGACACTTGCAAGCTTACTATACTTCTTTGAAAGTACCAGTCTTGGGAGGGGGGTTCCAATTTAAGGATATATCACATAGGAGTGAACCCGGTGATTTAGGAGAATAGATCCTATCTAAATTTGATCATATATCTACTTAATTTAGTTTTACCTAACAATGTAAGGTAAATGACGCTTTATTTTAGAAAATTTTTAAAAGAAATTTAAATATATTCAAAAATAATCCTAAAAATATGCAAAATAAAATATATATATTTGAAATTATTCTAAAAATATGCAATGTTAGTTATTTAAAACTTTTTATAAGCTTTTCAAATTTAAACAGGAAATTATTACTTCAAAAAATACCAAATTTAACGTGATATTAATTTAAATATTAATCAAAAAACTGGAGAATAATTAAGAAAATAATTAAATTAAATAATTTTCTTAATTATTCATAATAATTAAGAAAAACTAATATAAAATTTATTTCTACATTTTTATCAAATTAATATCTCAAAAAAAAAAAACTAATCAATATTAATTTTCTAAAATATATTTATAACAATTTGTTTTTGGGGAAAATCATTTTCCTAAAAGTGACAAAACATTATTACCATAATATTTAAATACAAGAAATTTTCATTTTCTATTTATACAAAATTAAATCGAATCAGAATTTTCAAATACATATAAGCATAATAATAAAAAACTTCTATATAAAATAAATGTATACACAAGCATAATAAGGACATGAAAATAATCTGAGATGTCAACAGAAAATGTGGAGCAAGCATTAAAAATGGTCGTTCTAACCATCATATACACACATATATTGTATGGCCATATATTCATTCGTAAGGACGAAAAGAGGATGTAGAAGAGTGTATTATGTTTGCGGATATACTGAATTAAATTTGTCCTTAAAAATCCTGTGTATAAAATAATTTTATGTTATTATTCTTATACCGATTGAAATTATTGGATAAAGTGTGCGGGGTGTGTTGGAAAGCTAAAATATGTTGTTGTTTTTGTGTTTAGGTTTTGATATTTTAATCAAAAGAAGGTTGAAAATGTAACAAAAAATAATAGAAGAAAAAATGATTTTCTTTTTTTTTCGTTTTTTACTTTTTTTTTGTTTTGTATTTAAACATCATAAAGGCGGTCGACTCATGCGAAAACTGCTAAAGCAATAAAATCCACCTCCTGTCTGCCCACTAACTGAAAACTATATACTAAATATGTATGTATATATTATGTATAACGATAAAAATGGATCTATACTTGCATTTGCAAAACAATTGAGTTAGCAGAAAATAACAAAAAATTTAAAATGTAACAAAATGAGAAGAAAATAATAAAATAAACAAGAATGAAAAAAAAAATTATAGAATTTAGATAGAAATTCGAATGAATTGTATCCTTTTTAAGGATATATAATATTCATTTTGACGAAAAATAAAACAGAATCACTTTTTGCCATAATTCTTTCATTCCCCACGCGTGTTGTTGACGGTAAAGGAAATTGTAAGGACTTTTTTTTTTTAAATGTTTTGGTATCAAAATTTTATTTTTCTCGACGTAGTTGTTTTCTGTTTTCGAATTTGTGTAAGTGACCATACCGAAACGTATTAATAAATTTCCTTTTTATTTTATTTTTTTGTTGTTGTGTAATATCATCGTCATACAGAAAGAAAAAGGATTTTGCAAGGATTTTTCTCTTTTGGTTTTATTTTATTTTTGTTATTTTGGTTTGTATTTATTGTGTGTACGAATTTGGATTTTTTTTTGTTGATTTTACTCGCGTACTACAAATTCTTTATCCTTTATTTTCATTCGTATACGTATACATACATATATATGCTTTGAAGGTGTATGAGTGTTAAGTGTTTAAGATAACCAAAAAAAAATATATAACAGAAATATAAAGTAAGTAGAAACAGCTTTAGATACGATAAAAAAAAACCCTGATAATACGAGAAAGATGAATGAATCCTTCTCTGGTTATGTGGTCGATTTAAGTGCACCACTTTATAAAGCTAAAGAGATGAAAAAAATAAGTTGTTAGTACAAAAAAAAAAAGGAATACAGTACAGAAATAAAATTCACGAACAATATAACAAAATCGGGGGGTGAAATGAAAGGAGAATAATAAAAATTTATTTTGTAATGAAAAATCGTTTGTACGTTTAAGGAATTTTAGATCATTTGAGTTTGTAGAATTTATCATAGTTGACTGGATTTTTATTTATAAATATATATATGTATATAAAAAAAATAATTCCAGTTAGTTAAGTGAATTGAACATAGTTTTGTGGGGGTTAATAGTTTGCTAAGAAGAAAAAAAAATATAAACAATTTGAAATCAAAGTCAAATTGATTAAATTGAACGTAAATTAAGGAAAAAGTATTTTTCAATTGTTTTTATTTGATTAAACTCAATCGAAATTTATATTTATTACATTTAATACAAATCAATTCAATTTAATAATAATATAATTAGGATTTATTACATTCAAAGGATTTATTACATTCAAAGGATTTGAATTACTAAATTGTGAAAAGCAATTATTTATTTAGAAATTTATTAGGGATAAGTGTTTTGCCTAAAAATATGCAATTATTTAGTTTATATTGAATTACGTAAGTAATCGATTATGATTTCTTGAGAACAGAAAATTATGTTGAAAATATACAAAATTATTTCAAAAAATGGAATTTAATTAATTAATTCATTTAATTAATTAATTAAATATGACTTTGAAGATTTTGATTGTGTTTCTCGTGATTTCTGATATACTATAAATAATACCGAATCTTTATGTTTCAAACAGAATCAAAAATACAGCATTGAACGAAAGCTATACAAAATATATTTACAAATCGGTAAAGTCGAAATATTCTCTACATTAAATTAAAATATATAAGTCAAACTTAGCTATTATGTGGTCGTTATAGGTGGTTCTTGTAACCTTATAAACAGCATATAATTTTTCTATTCCATATCGCTCAGAATTGTCTTTAGACTTTAGAATTTAAGTGATACATGATTACCTAATTCCAATTTACGAACTAATTACAAAATAATTTCATATAAATAAAATAACAAATTAAAATAATATTAAAAATTAATTAATTTCAATCGTTATTAATTTAAAATTCATATAATTTTATGTTGTTACATTAAGTTAACTAAAATTTAATATTCAATCAGGCGTCACAATGAAAATAAATAGAAATTTCATATTAATATAATAAAAAAAAAAAAAAAATTTCAAATATATATGATTATAATTATGTATACATACATAAATAAAAAGAATAATAATGTTTAACGTAATAGGAGACTAATATATATAAAAAAAAAATATATTTTATTTTTACTATAATTCAATCGGCATGCGAGACTGCGTGACATATGCGTATCAATCAAAGTATATGTAATAATATCTATATACGTTTTAGTGAATATCAAGGATTTCTTTCAACGTTAAACAACCCGTCATTTTGTGACAAATTTAAATAACGTCACTCTATACATAACAAACAATCCATACATAAAAAATAAAAAAAAAAACACATTTTGATTTGATTCTTTTTAAGTGTGACGGAGAACACCTTTTTATCCTCCAAACTTTTATACCCAATTTAGTTAAAAAAAATAATAATAAATAGCATCAAAATCAAAGTTAAATTACTCACAAAAGTGAATGAAATTTATGTTTATATATTTATCAAATTCAAATATACGAAATTATATAGGCTTCCAGAGTGTACGTAAAAGAGGGTATAGAATTGAGTTGCGCTGCTCCATCATATTGTGGAGTGTCAACTAGATGTGTATATAGAAGAACTGATTGAATTCCATTTCAAAATGATTCTCATGTGTATATAATAATATGTTTAAACAAATATAAAAGTAAAATGTTAGGGTAGAATTGAGGGGGAGGGTGTAGGTTATGGTTGTTAAGTATATAAAAGTAAAATCTGACGATGATAAAGTGGTTATAAAGAAGGGAAAGAAATTGTCAAATTTAGGCCATTTAAAGGGAATATGTAGTGAAACAACAACACCAACAATAATAATAATAATAATAATAATGATGAATATATTGTTTATATTATTGTTATTAGTTTTGGTCACAGATTTTTAGGAGTGTTTTTATCGTTCCCAGTTTATTTATTTAATATTAGAAAAATGACTATTATTATTATGGTGTCATATAATAAATGTTGAATATTGTTTTTATATTTTTATTATGATCGATTTTTATTGATTTGACATGATTAAATTTGAATTTTATTAACAAATGTGTATATAAAAATTTAATATATTATGCGCCTATGGGTATGCAAAATAATACAAAATTTTGTAAAATGCAAGCATTTTGTTTTTTATTGTACAGATTTGTAGCTAAGGTTTCCATATCTCGCAAAAATCTAGATTTATCGCATTTTCATAATAAACCTCTCGATTTTGAAAAAAAAAATGTCCTGATTGCCATAGTTCTGCTTAATGTCCCGATTGGCCTAATTTGAGAATCAAGAAATTAAGTAAATTTTTTATTTTATTTATTAATTTTCGTGGTTTCGGTAATCGTTGACAATAATATCAATTTATATTACAACTTCTGCAATATGTCTAATTGTGACCCCTGAATTTTTGAAAGTATACTGTCATTTCTATTTGGAAACAGGCTTCGGTAATAATAAAGTCTTTCAGATATTTGAAATTTTTCATAAATATTATTCATTTGCTAGTGCTGTAAATATTTAATTACAAAAATTCGTGTATAATTTTCGAAACTGATAATGAATTTTGATGAATTTCTATTTAAAATCTACTTATATATAATCTTAATTTAAAAGTGTTTACAGTAGTTATCAAGCCATTCTACAGTTCTACTTTAAAAAGCATAAAAATATCAGCAAAATTTAAATTTTAAACTTAAATATTTAACGAGAACTTTGCGTTACTTTAAAAAATATTTTCTTTTACCAGGATTTAAGGATATGCAAGAAACTTTTCTTATATCTCACATCTGTTAAATTTTTCAATTTTACGATTTTTTCAAGTAAAAATGACTCAGTAGATCGGAAATACTTTCAAAAACCACAAAACAAATTTATTATCAGTATACCGAAATTAAATAATGTTCTATCAAAAATATTTGTATGATAAAAATCACATTATTTTCAATACTGAATTCAGACCTTCTTAAATCGTTATCAAAACTGAAAACAAACCGATTTAAAAATGTTAATAATTATTATTATGTTTATGTAAGGATAAAAAGTGAAACCGATTTAAAAAAATGTCGGCAATCACTTTGAATTTTTAATATTGTATATTGATATTTAAAAATTGAAAAGGTTATAATTGAAGTGATTAGATTTATGTTTGGATAACATCAAAGTAAAAAGATAAGCGAATAATTTCCACACTTTAATAAAGTTTCAATATAAAATATGTAGTTAAAAAATCTATAAACTAAATATTTATTAACCACACAAAAAAACGTTTATCTCTTAATATATTGACTCTATTAAATTTTCCCCCATTTTCAAATAATTGATCTAATATCTAATAAATTTTGTCCAAATATGATTTTTTTTTTCTTAACATTATTATTATTTATTTTATTTATTTATAGTATACCAGTAAGAATTGATTTATGAGTATTTTATTCGATGCTACTTGTACCATAAAAATTCCCATTAAAATCAAAATAGCTATGTAATATGTTACAACAAATCATAAATATATCTATACAGAGCATAGTAATTCGATATTACATAAAAGATTTTTATTTTTATTTAGTTTTTTTTGTATCGATTAAATTAGAATTATATTGTAGAATTAAACGTGATTCAGGAAAATTATGAAATAAAACATTGTTGGTTGTAGTATAGTCAATTTTATCGGTTTAATATTACCTATTAATTTATTTGTTATTATGTAGAGAAGTAGGAGCTATAAAGTTACAAATTAAATATATTTTTACTAAGCTATAACTAAAATGTTTCAAAACAGTTTTAACTTAATAATTTTATAGTTTATAATTGAATTGATTTTAAATATTTCGGAATTTTTAATGATTTTTTATATATATAATTAAATTTTCGAATAAATCACTGAAATTAATGCTATTTTGTTAACCCCAGTAAATGAATATACCTTAAATATATTTCACCCAATTAAAACCCAGCAAATTTACGTGCGCTACTCTGAATTTTTAATGAAAATTTGTTTTTTTCCAATCAATATTTTCATATATTCACACAGTTAATCTGAATTTATCTTTCAAATATTTCGAATCTTTTTTGATTTTTATGGAATTGAAAATGCTAAAATATTCATTATAATTTAAAAAAAATAAAAAAACTCACCCATAAGCAGCTAACGTAGGATCATAAGGATAATAACCAGTTGTTGGTTGTAAACCAGCTGATGTCCACGCACTCATATCAGAACTCGGTCCACTTTCTTTTAGGCCATATGGATTACTCTAAAACATATAAATAAAAAAATTATAATCAAAGTTTTCTTATATAGGCAAATATTGTAAATTACAAACAAATTATCACTTCACGCCCAACAAACTTATCACTCATTAGAAAATTGTTATATATATGAAATTATTTTATATTTTCATTTTCCCCCTTTACAGTAGCAGACAAAATTAATTAATTATTATAATTAATATAACGTATAAATAAAGTTAATTAATACGCGTTTTATTTAAATAAAATCCAGATTGTGCGTGATTTTTCTTAGCTAATACAGTTTCCCCAGTTCAGTAAACCGTAACCAAAAAAATAACCTTTATACGCAATCTCAATTGAAATTCATATCAAAATGAGGGTGCAAAATTTTCATATTTTCACCAACATTTTGAAATGGTAATAAAAAATTATGTATTTATTTATATGCAACTTTTTTTTACTATACTAATTATCACGTCACTGGCAAAAATTTATTATCTAAATGCAATACAATTTGCCAAGATAAAATGACGTTAAAGCTACGTGATTAATTATTTTACAATTTTATAAAAAATGTGCTAATATTTAACAATCATTTCAATTTTAAAGTGTAATATTGGTTTGGGCAAGAATTCATCCGGTGCAGAGTTTTCGCAGTCCGTAAGTCATTTATTTAGATTTGCAGCAAAACCAGTGCAATCTATCGAATTGAAATTCAGAATACTCACGCAGGCTTTGCTATTATCACAGGCGGAGTATAAATAGATCACAAAAATTTAAATTTTCAGTTTTTTTACTTTATGTTATTATAAATGCACTTCGGCAACAGAAAACACCAAATTGTACTTCCAATTTTTGGACCAACCAAAAACTAATGTAAAACATGATAAAAAATTTCATATTTTCATTTTGTTTCGATCTTTAAAACCAAAAATATGAAAGTTTACACTTTTCAAGCTGATTTTAAATATAAATTAACTGATTTGTATAGAAGATTAATACCAATACTGTTATACCGTAACTGTTATACGGTAACTGTTATACAATAATTGTTATATTGAAACTTTTGAAGTTGAATGCAAAATTATTTAAATTTTGAAGTTCGAATGCAACATTTTTAACAGTCAAACTTATAATTGATTGGAATTACTTAAACTTCATATTTGGAAGGTACATAAAATTTTAACATGCAGAAAATGTTACATAATTTTAAAGTAATTGTTGGAAGCGGAATTATATAGTATCGCAAAAAGAAAGTAAAATTTACACAAAATCTTTTTTACTACTCTGTCAATTTGTAGTTCAGAGCAATTGAATAACTTTTAACAAACCTTTGAATTCATACTTCATTCTAATGTAACAATATAATTTAAACATAAATTAAATTATTATAAATTATCCACTTTTTGCATTCTTTTATATAATGGCCAGATAGCAATAGAACCTCAACAACTTCTTTAAAAAAAAGAAAATTTCATTCACTAAAACAACAAAACATAAAATGCGTATTCACTTGAAAATGCTCCTATACAAACTTTACATTTAAAATTCACACATTACTTATGTTCACCCATTGGGCAGCATAATTGTAAATTATTCATACAGGGAACAAGGGGGAGTTATACAAAATAATTTATACTGAAAATGCGACACAACAACAACTCTGGTCGATGCATGTAAAATTATGTTTTTTATATAAATTATTTATTTTAATTTTTTTTTTTAGAAAATAATAATAGAAAATTTAAGAATATATGTTGTGAAAGTATGTTGAAAAAAAAAATATTGTATAGTGAAAAACTGTTTGCAAACATTCAATTTACTCGTAAGATTTTTTTTTAATTCGCACTAAAAATCATGGTTCAGTTAGATTGCACAATGTTTGAAATGCGTGTTCAGAAAACACTGAATTTCTTAATTCAAAACTAAAAATAATAATTTCATTGAATTTCATATAAAAAAAATGTAAGTTTTCAACAAGAGTAATTTAATTAAATTTATGAAAATATGTTGATTTAGTAATGAATAACATGAAAGATTACATGATGCAAATAAAAATATTTTAACTGATTTGCAAAAAAATTATGAAAATTTGCTATGCGTATTATTAACATTATATGTAAAATTTAAACTAAATATTGTAATTTGTAAGCTTTAGTATAGAATTATTGCAAAGCCCAAGATTAAAGATAAAATTTAAATTTTCAAAATTTTTAGATACATTTTTCTTATTTGTTTTACAAAAATGATTCTGGTAACATAAAAAAAACTTGATTTACTTATAAAAAGATTTTTTCTGCGCAGAAAATGTTAATATTTTGCAGAATATATTTTTTTCAACTAAAACTGCCTATACATTATACAACCTGTTGGCAACCGAGTTGTAAATTTTCATCACGACTTGGAATACAACTGTCAAAAATTTCTGTTTTATTGTATTTATATGTCAAACTGAAGTTAAATTAAAATTAAAATTGAAGTAAACTTCTAGTTTTGATTTTAAAATAATGTTATGTCAAAAAGTTGTAAAATTGACCAAGTTGTCAACACGTTGACAGACAGAGGTTGTAACAAGTATAGGTAGTTTAACGATTTTGTAAAAAGAAATATTTTTGAGAGCTAAAAACTTTAAATTTTTGAGTTTCTTAAAACTTTTCGTTCACTAGGGAACAATTTTATGGTTTGCTACGTGGTAGAGATATCAATATCAAAATTTGAGTAGAAAGAACTTTTAGAATTAGGATTTTCGTCTTCTTTTTCGAAATTATTATCGATAAATATATTTTCTATATAATGAACCTATACCCAATTTTCACACCATCTCTCTAAGTTTGATTTTATTTCAATATTATATCTAAAAGTGTGCATAAACATATTTCAAATTTTGTATATCTAATTAGATACAAAAAAATTTACAGTTTTTTTATACTGTTATTGTTTTGTTCTTATTTATTAATAATTTATGCTGAAACATAAATTGTGCATAAAACAAAAATTTACTTAATTATTCGTACATCAAACAAGAATAATTATAATAAAATTTTGAAACCTTCTTTATTTTTTTTTTTGGTAACAAACCACATTTTATTAGTAATTTGTACAATAACTTTTGAAACTTTCCCAAAAACCAAAATTTGATAAATGTAATTATTAATTATTAGTTTTTTTTTTTTGAAAAATCTTTTTGAACTGATTCCGATCACTTACCAATTTTGGTTTTATGTATACATTTCGAAATTGATTAACAAAATAAATTATTAATTATATTAAAATTATTAAACCAAAGAAAATGTCTCCATAAATAATTTGTAAATTAGTAAATTGCGGAGGATGATTAAACCCATCAATATTTTATTTAAATATCATTTTAAATTTTTTAAAAAATTTATGATAAATTTAGTCAATTTTAAAAAGCAGAGCTTCTGGTTAAATATATGAACAAAATGACAAAAATTATTTGGTTATAAAAATTTCAAGAATTATTTCCAAGAAATTTTCAAATTAATGATCTTTAATAAACAACATTTTTTGTTGTTCGAACTAATTTATAACCATTTTAAAATAAATATTGAATAATTAAATAATTTACAATAAATATACAAAAAATATAAATATTTATTATCACAAATTTTAACATTTATTACACGATCATTAAAATTTAAATTATGTTCATTAAAATACAAAATAATAAATTTTAATAAGAAAAATGTTAATGGAATTTTTTAATATTTAATATTAATGATAATTTGTAATATTATTAAAGTTTATTTTTATAATTAAACGCACCAATTTAAGTGTTAATTTATTTACTGTGCTAATTTTCATTAAATTTTATACAAACATATTTCAAGATCATTAAACACAAGTGAATTGAATAGTAACAAATTGCTATACGCCAGGCAATACGACAATAAACCTATAAAAAAAAATATATTTAATTTTTAATTTAATGAATTATGTAATTATGACTTTTTAAATGTTTTCAATTTATTTTGTACTGTAGTTTTTTATTGAGACATTTAAATTTTGAATAGAATAAATAGGGTGAAAATGTCAATACTAGGTTCAATATAAAGTTAATTATTTAATATTATTAAGTTTTATAGAATCAATTCTCCACCCTGACCGAATACGGTGAGTTCTTTATTCAATATTATTACTAAGTTTATGATTTTCAAACAATTTCATTAGATTTAAATATGTTAACGATAATTTTAAGTATGTTGACCAATAATTAGAATCGCTATCAGTGGACCAATTGTGTAGGTTCTCTTAAAATAAGGAACTTATAAAATGTGGATATGATGCGTTGAAGTCTAAACGGCTTTGAAGCTTAAAAAGTTACATTATCGTCCTTGCCAGCACGTAGATGTCATTGAAGCAGCTGTACTGCTTTATCAACTGAATGATCTTAGTCAATTATGTATAATTAGAAGGAACATAACAATATGCCGCTGCTAAAATCAAGACTGTTTAAATGACCCTTCCTTTACTCTAAACCTAACCTATCCTAAAATCGATTTAACTAATTCGACTTCATGACAGTGCCTAAAATTATGTAATTTTCTTTGAACTACAAAATTTATTATGAAATTTTCATTAATTAACTTTCGTTTGCAATTTTTCTAGTACGTTTAAATGTATTCTAAACATTTTCATATAAAATTGGCATTCTTTATAAGGACTTGATGTAAGGATACGAAATAAAATAGAAAATAAACTAAATTTTTCTAAATTTGTCATGTTAAGATTTTCAATTTAGAAATTACATAATTATAGAAGTAAATTTTAAAGATTTGATTGGTAGTTGATTAACTTTTTCAATAAATCTGCTATTTAAGGCCACAAAAATTTAAGTACGACTACAAATATTTGGACAATTCATTAAATTTACATATAATATTATTAGTTCAATATTTTTAACTAAAGAAACTTAATGAAAACCATTTTTTTATATCATGTAATATCATATTCTCTTTAATATTTGTCATAGCATGTGGCAGCAAGAGAATTGTTTCCACAACTTTTTACCCCGATAAAAGTTGATTAATTAAATTCAACAAAAAAAAAAAAAAAAAAAGGATATTTTATATTGTTTAAATTGAAATTCCTACGTTACAGAAAATAGAAAACATAAAAAATATAAAAAAAATAAACTTTATTAATTTGAACCCCTTTGGCAAGATATGTGCGAATGAACAACATTCAACGTTCAACAAAAAAAAATTATACAAATGCATTAAAACAACAACATAAAAAAAAGGAATAATGAAAAAAAAATATAAAAAAAAAAATATGTTTCAAATAAAGTGACATGTCCTTTTTTTTATTATTATTTTTATATATCTTTTAATGCGCAACAAAAAAATTTAATATTTTAAATTTTAAAATAAAAATAATATTTAAAGCTTAAATGAAAATTATGTTTTAATCACATATACGAAATATAATTTTCGTTTTTATTTAGAAATACTGTCAAATAATTTTTTGAAATATTTCAATATAATTATCACGAAAAATGTCAAAAATAATTGAAACATAACATAATTTTGGAAAATATTTATCTGTCATTATTGTATATCAACAAATTGATGTATTGACACTTTAAAACGATAAATGAAAATAGTGTAACGTCATTAAATTTTGATTTTTACTTTTGTTTTAAAGAAAATGACAGAAATAGAACATAAAAATTTTTGAGAATGAAATATTTTTACATAATGCCATTAAAATGGAAGTAATAAATAATAATTGATTATGAAAATATTGTAAATAATTATTGTAAAGTCCTGCTAATTTGCTATAGCTAGGAAAAGTTATTCTTTGGTTAGCAACTTAGAGTATAAATAGTTAAGGTTACTACAATTAAAATTTAGATTTACTTTTTATTTTATAAACAGAATTTAATGAATAATATCAATCACTATTGAAAAAAATTTATACGGGAATTTAAACCCCTTAATTATTAGTACTATATCGTTTCGTACATCAAAATATTTCCGTAAGTAATTTTAATGGCAATATTCCATTATTATCATAATTATAATTAAAAAGTATCTTAATAATAACGAAACGGAAGAAAATACGCACAGTTTCATTAATATTTCCAGCTTGTATTATTAACGAAAAATATTAAACAAGTGTTTTCGTACTTCAAAATATTTCCGTAAGTAATTTTAATGGTAATATACTCGTATTCCATTATTGATATAAATTTAATCCAAAAGTTAGTTGATTTTAACGAAAACGGAATAATTTTTTCGTTGGATAATACGGACGTATTTTTTTTTAATGTAGCAGTGTCTATTTTTACAAGTTGTGAAATATAAATTATCGTTATTTCCAGTTTAGTTAACTAAAAAAAAAATAGTTTTACGTTCGATGTGAGTAGAAATGTAAATTATTAGTCTATGCAAATAGAAAATCTAGCAAAAGTTTCAATTATAATCTAGAAAAACTTAAATTCTTGTTGTTGGCAAATTATAAATAGTTAAACACTAATTTTAAAAGTAATTTATGATTATTTTAATCAAACTTAAATTATTATTAATCTACATTATAACATAAACAAAACTATAACACCGAAAAATATTAAATTTCTTTATTAAATTAATGATTTTGTTTTGTAAATCACAGTCATTAGTTAGCAAAATTTCGTCCTAAACGGAATTTTTAAACCATATTCAATAAATTTTTATGTATAATTATATTTTACCTATAGTTGAAGAACAAAAATATTTACTCCTATCAAATATCAAAAAAAAAGAAAACTTACTAAACTTTTAAAGTATATATTTTTAAATTACGTAATTAACTTATCCTCTACGTGTCAACCTTTTAATATACAACTGAGAAATTCATGTTATAACAATTAAAATTGCATTTATTGTAATCACATTTTTCTAGTCACAACAAATCCTTGTTAAAATACAGTGTAAATATGTATTAGTAAAATCCTTAAGGATTTTTTTTTACAAAAATGTCAATCGTCATCATCATCATAAAAAACGAATAACATAAACTTTAGTATAATATAACAATTTAGAAATGCAATGCTCGGTTTAATGTCAGTGTGAATATCCTTTATTTTTTGTTGTTTTTTCATAAGCAAAATGCATTCATACAAATATAAAAAAGCTTTTTTCCTCTTAACTGTTTTAGCATATAATAAAATTTTAGATTTAACACATAAAAAAACGGTTTGAAATTGTTGAGAATCTCTATACACATTACAATTTCAATGTTTGGTATGCAACTTTGAGGTTTAGTAATGCCGCGCAGTAAAAGAAGGAAAAAAACATTATTCATAGTTTTTGTGTATATGTGTTATTTTTATATGTGAAAAAGGATATAAATAGGGATTTATGCAAATAATAAACACTCATTGTGGATAAAATGAGACATTATAATTATTCTTTAGGGTTTTTTGTTGTAAATATTAACTCTTAACTCTTTGCTTTTGTGTAAATTGGTATGTTAAGCATTATGTTGTGTGTATGGTTGCACCACCAACGAATAAAAAATTAAAATTTTCATAATTGCCACAAAAGATTTGTTTTTATTACCTATATACATAATACATAAAACATATTTTATGTGTAATTCATGCATTTTAATGAAAAAATATGTTATGCAATTGAGAAATAGAAGAAAAAAAAATTGTTTTTCAGTATAGGAATTCATTTTTTAAATATATATTATTTTTCTTTAATATTAAGCATATTTGCTAATGGTTCACTTCATTTACAAACCAAAATCAAAATAATTATGTGACCGATGTACAATTACTTGAATACTATGAATTTTTATACGTAAATTAATTGAAAACCATAATTTACGGAAGCTATTTAAGAAATTTAACTAAATTTAAATATACGTAATAACAGAATTGGACTATAACAAGTAATAATGCCATTATTAGATATTATCGAATTGTTACAAATAAAGTAGAAGAATGAATAAAATTAGTGAAAAATTGTTATTATTAAAATCTTGTTACAATTATTAAAACATTTCGTTGTGCACTCAAATCACCAATAAAAAATGAATCTTATGTAACAAATTACAATCTAGACTAGACCCTAAATCTTTGGCAAAGAAAATCATAAATTTTTATGCTAAAACATGATTTTATATCGTTTTAAATAAAAAATTTGAATCTTAAGTAACAAAATTCCAACCAAAATCTCATTTTTAGATGCTAAGAAAAGATCAAATAGCTCAAATTAAAAAAACTTAAATATTTATAAATAATTATTTGTCATTTTTACAAAAATTTGACAAACATAAACTCATTTTTCAATTTATTATAAGAAATAGAAATAGTACTAGAAATGTAATCAAAGTAACAAAAAAAAAGTTATCACTTCTTTTCAACCAATTAACACGCAAACGAAAGCAAATAAAAAATATATATTTTAAAATTGGCAGCAATTATAAAAGTCCCTCAGCATAAAAGTAAACCAACGAACCGCGCACCACTAAACTATCAAACAAAATAATTTTTATGATTTATGACTATAATTATTATTAATACAAATACAATTTTTTTTTGTTAAACAGTCACAAAAACACTTACACGATATAAAACATATTCAACATAACAGAAACGATAATTATCCATTTATCCATCAGGTAAAAAAAGAATGTTTTTTTTAATACTTTAAACATATAACAAGAACATATAGAGCCTAAAGTTATGCAAGAAATTTGTATTTATGCATTAATATCAATCAGTTTAGGTTTTGTAATATAGAGGAAACAGAAATAGGGAATTATTCAGGTTGCATATTAAAACAGGTATAATTCATGGAAATGACCATAGAGAATTGCAATATCGAAAAATCGTATCTCAAGAGGCAAGAATAAAATTTTTGATATGCGACTATTAAATCTTAGTATTTATTTATGTTTAACGATGACAGATAATTTCATGTCATTAAACTTTCAAAAGGCGTGAATGTAGGCACCAACAGGATTTAAGGATTTTATTTTTAATTTCAAAAAAATATCTGTACGTAGTAAGAATTCTCCCAAGCATTACCAAAAAAAAAAGTTAAGTATGAAGAATATGAAGTTCATTTGAATGCTAATGTAAATTTAAATAATTTATTTTATTAGTTTTTCTTTAATTAATTTTTAAAAAAAATTACTTAACACTTTAGCAATCGAACCAAGGAATAAGACTGAAAAGATCCATAGCATCAAATAAATTAAATCCCAAAGTTATGGATTCCATACCCAATAATTAGGGAACCGGATATTTATCCAGCAACTGATCCAGCCACACTGACTGTAGAGCTACAACAGAACCAGAACCAGAATCAATAAGTTTGGTAGCTGACTAATATCTGGTTTTGAACGGTGGATTCTTGTAGTAAAGGAACTGTGGTTGTGGCTTGAGTAGCCAATTTCTGGTTTTGACTAATAAATGAACTACTTCAGGTCTTCATGTAAGCTTTTATAGCATTATTCATAGCGGTTCTGATAATTGGGTCAAAACGTGATACTGCGATCATGTTTACAATATTTTTAATTTATTTCAAATATTCGAAGCAAAAGCAAAATTTATCAAAACCACAACATCGGATAAAAATGAATGAAATTATTTTTTTGTATTATTCTGCAATCTATTCATCAGATTAATCAAAAATGATTAAAGCGTTGATGGTTTTTAATTATTTTGAAGTATTAACAGTCATTCATTAAATTTAAAAATTAAAATATTGAATATGCAAGTAAAATTAATTCGTAATTTAAAAAATTTGAGTCAAATAAGAATTTTTTAAATTTAATTTAGAATTATTTGTAAATATCGAAAATTTTCAATTACTTTGTAAATATCGAAACTTTTCAATTACTTAACATATAATGTTTAAAACAATTCTTTTCTAAAATACAGAAATAAGTCTACAAAAACATATGTAAATACTGAACAAGCTCAAAATCAATAAAACCCAGAAACTATAAAACGTAAAGTTTGTAATTTTAATAATTATATTTAATTAAATTAATTTTAAGAATGTAATTTTAAATAAATTCCAACATTTTTCTTAGCAAATGTTTCCTTTACGAAACATTAATACAAAAAAATAATTACGAAAAATTTATGTAAAAACATAACATAATAAGATACAAAACTCAGAATGTGGTTACAAAAAAAAACAATAATAATATCTTGTTTATAGTACAGAAAAGCATACATTGAACCTATGGACATAAAAAAAACATAAAGTTATGTTAAAAAAATTATTATTATTATTGTTTTGTACATAATATTGATAAATACTTACGTTACATGTGTGAACATGTGAAAGGTAACATAAGCATTATGAGAGATTAAATATCAACTTTTCGCTCTCAACATTAAATGAATGAATTTTTTTTTATTTATGCTTCTTATTTTTATGAATTTTTTGTCAGACATTGCAGTGATAATGCACAAGAATAGAATAATTCAGTTTTAACTATAAATTTTGTAATATTTAAAACGAATCTAAAACATATATGATTATAAAGAACAATCATAAAATAAAATAGTAATTATAATTTTGCTGGATTCTATGAAACAATCAGAATTATTTATGCTTAGTATTATAAATATAGCTTTAAGTCAGGGTTTTTATAATAAAATTATACTAAATATTAGGTTTGGAAACCGTGTCTGAATAATGAATTACGATCATTTGTTATTCACACTAAAAATAATTGCTGACAGATTAATTGGAACAATATTATTAATATAAAAATTACAACTGGACGGAAATTACTGAAAGTTACTTACACTAAAGGCGGAATCTATTTATATGCAAAGCATAAAATTTATATATATAATTGCATCTCTTATTTATATAAATTAAATGAATAAAATCGTGAGCATATGGTAATATTTGTCTGTAAACAGTTTTATATGGTCAATAATTCTATATAGAATATGGCACTTAATATAATTGGAGCTGCTCTAGTGAAAAGTGATAAGAAAATAGTAAATTATGTTAATTACAAGCTAATAATTTATCAACTTTCTATGAAGCATAGAATTTTGAAAAAAAAAAAATTTTACAATTATATGTTTCTCATTAAATAGATAAATTTAAATATACTTTTAACAAACTTTTATTATTATTTATAAACCTGGTATTATTTATTTTATTATTTTTATCACTTCAAAACTCATTGTTAAATTATGTTATTTTCACGGTACAATTTAAATAATTACTCATTTACAGAGTTATTTAATTTTAATTAATTTACAGTCTTGTTACTATCTTAATTGCTTAACTAATTTTTATAAATATAGTGGAAGCCACAGAAATATTAATAAAAATAATTTATAATTAAGATTTTTAAGCTATAAATTCATAGAATTCGATGAATTCAATTTTTCATTATAGTGAATCAGATTTTAATAATTCGTACAGACCTGAGTCACAATAAACTTTATTTGTAACTTCACATTAGTTAGACTCCATTTCAATTTTAATCTTATAACAATAAACAACGCATAGTTTCATAAAATGCTATTAGATTACAAATTTGGGCCAATACTTTATGAATAATTAAGCTTGTGAACTGGCCGATAGCAATTCTAGTACTTTTTAAGTTTCTTGTCTGCGATTTTTTATGATAATGATTAAAAAAAAATGGTTGGTTCCACAATCAGTGACAGAGTGCTCTATAAATTTTACATAATTAATAATATTTTTATCCAAGTTTGATTTAGTGTTGCCGAAAATTATGGTTATTTACAGTAGCATCAAGTTTGACGATTACATAATTGTGAACCTTTCCGTGTTAAGATGTAATGATATTTAAAACCTAAGCAAATGCTAACGATTGAGATAATGAGCTTTTGGACCACAAATGCTTCATAGAGACAAATTATTATCATCTTGAATTTGTAGTTATTATCACCTTGAATTTGTAAAAGTCCGACTGCTTGCAAATCAAATATAAGAAAAATCAAACTCTGTAAGAAGTAAAAGATAATAAAGATCCTAAATTATTTCCAGAATTTACATAACTTTTAAACAGTGAGTGTTCAATAATTTCGTAATGAAAAAATTAAATTAATCAAAATATTTAAATTTTGTACAAAAAAAAGTCAATACAAATTAACAGGAGCTGCAGTAGGTCACATCTTTACACTGATAAGTAAAAATTTAACAATACTTTTTTTTTTTGATTTTCTGTAATGAAAACAAAATTTTTATTAATTATAAGGTCATAAATAAGTAGAAAATTGCAAAAGGCCGATTTAAATTATGACAAATTAAATTTTTGACTAATAGCTGGATAGTAACACTAACTATTTTTCTATTTGTTTGCAGTATCTTACGTAAAAAAATAAAGAACAGCTAATATTCACAGAATGAAAATTGTAATTTAAACAATATTTTATTGATGACTGTATCACTACAGGGTGGCTTTTATTTACATACTATTCCGTTTGTTAAGGAAAAAAGAAGATATATCTGATGTAAATATGATGATTATGATCCATTTATGCCGCGTAAACATGCGAAATATTTTACTTTTATATTAAATTTGTAACTTTAATATAGAAAAAATAACGTGTTTTGTTTTACGTTATGGTTCGATTGTTACGTGTGAATATTGCATTTTACGTAAAATAACAACAAACCAATTTTTAAAGTTAAAATTCAAAAAAAAAAAAAAAATTAAAATATTTTTTACTATCTTTATAAAATTATCTATAAACATTAAAATGAAACTCGATCCCTTATAAAAATATATGTAATATAAAAAACTTGCCCATTTCGTATAATAATCTAATTAAAATAAAGTAGCTCATAATAAAGGGTTTTATAATCTTAAAATATGCAAAATAAAAATTTATGAAATTACATAACCTTAGGCGTTTTTTTTATAATATTATAAATTATCATTAATTTATTAATTTATTAAAAAGCGTGTTTTAACAATTTTTTTTAAAATACATATTTTAATTTATATTTAGTAAAGTAGACTAAAAATAATCCCTTCGACCACAATTGAATAAATTAATAATTATAGTATTACTTTAAAATGAAAATTATAGTGGAAATATGGTGTAAATGAGCATAATTATAGGTGGCCAGCATAAATCGAAGAATTTTTAATAATTTTAGTGATCTACATTTTTATACAGATCACTAAAATATGATTTTATGTTAAAAAAATATGTTACGTTATTTTTCGATAGATCACTATAGAATTTTAAAAAAAAAAATCGAAATATTTTCGTTAATTCACGCCCGCGTTTCGTGAGATACCAAAATAGCAAGAATTTTGCATATTTTTGTGGATAAAAACAATCGTTTAAAGATTTTTATATCATTTTTTTCTGTAAAGACTTGGGCTTTTGTATTGTAAGAATATTTAAAGATATTTTACACCAAATATCAAATCCTGAGGACAGTAACAAAAAAGATATAGATTTAAAACCATAGTGTGATATTGGTAAAACCATCGAAATAGTATGCATTTTTGTCAAAAGACAATTCTAAAGACAATTTAATAAGAATTCTGATTTCATAAATTATGTATTTATATATGTATATAAAAAATCATTTAATTTATATTAAAAATTTATAAATTTTATATTTATATTTTAAAAATTATTTTATTTTTGTCTGAGCAGAAAGAAACAAGATAAGATAATAATAAAAAATTAAACTTTAGAAGTTAAAGAAAAATGGTGTGAAACATTTAATTTAATTTATTTTTCAAATATATTATTTAAATACAAAATATCTTGAATCTTATAAATATTCAATGTTTTTTTGGTATTAACGTTTTTTTTATGATTATTTTTATTATGGTTGTAATAAGAATTGGAAATTTATGCTTTTAAAAGAATACATAATTTGTTAAAATGTAAATTAATTTAAATATTTTATGATATAATAAAGAAAATATTTATTATATAATTTTAATATTAATATTATATTTAATTTAATAAGATTTTATCGTTTAAAAATGTTTAAAAGAAATTAATGTAAATGAAAATTTGAAATTTTGGAGAAGTTTTTCGTTTGAATTATAGATTATTTTGATGATTTTGATTGAATAATATATTTTGGCATATAAATATCAATTTTAATAACATTACCTAATTTGGAAAATATGAAATATGACGGTATTAGCTAGATGAACAGAAAATAATCCTTGGACAAAAACTTCAAAACAACGTAAGTCGACTTAAGCGTGAAATTAATTATATTTGAAAATTGTATCCCCTTTCGCCTTTCGTAATTGGGATATTACAAATAAAATTTAAGGGAAATAGATTAAGTGACTTAATTTCACTACAGACTTATATTAAAATTTACGAAAACAGTTTAAGTTCCATAAATCTTAATTAAATTTAAATGCTAAGAAAAATTTAATAAATTGTAAATTTATAAAAAAGCTTTTCTAAAAAACTATCATTTTAGACTTAAGCTGTTTTGACTTTTTTCTTGTGAACTAATCAGGTATAATTTTGGTATAATTTTATATATAATTTTTGTATTGATAATATTTTTCCAAACAATTCTAAAAGTTCAATTTCATGACAAGCTAAAATTCTAGACATATAGAATTCGAACGCTGATTTTGAATGTCCGGATTATCAGTAATCGATTAAAAAGTCCTGTATTTAAAATAAATTTTGAGCATTAAAATTTAGAGTTACTATACGTGAATAGTTTTTAATTGTGGAATTGTGTAAATTCTTGTGTATGATTCGAATCGACAAGGTAAGAAGAATCATATGAAATTTATTGATATAAACATAGTAAAACTGTGTAAGGAAAAAAACTAAGAATATAGTTGTCATCATATAATTGAAACACTTCGCCGAGTAGTTCATGCCGTACGATAGGATGATACAAGTCCAGCCAAAACTTGCTTTAACTTCAAAACTGAGGGTAGACGCATAAAAGGTATTTCCAATGTCCGGTGAAAGGATGAAGTCGCAGAGAATGTTAATACAATCGGAAACTTGAGAATTGCTGCGCCAGGTGAGAGTCCTCTGTATGAAACCTCTTTCCACAGCCCAGGCCGAGTTATCAAGTAGTATAATTGAAATAAAATATACATCTAAAGCTAATTATGAAATCGGTATTGCAATTCTTTAACTTATTCCATTTCATTTCAATTTTATTAAGGAATGAATAATTTGATTTAGAAATTCCTTTAATTTTACTCATTGAATTAAATCCTTAATGATAATAATCCAAACAAATCATTTATATTTTCATTGTCCATTATTTATTTAAGGTGTAACACTCATTATTACTTTGCTACTGATGGTCTCATCTCATATATTAAATAAATATATTCTTCATCAAATTTAACATCATTTGTCTTGACCATAATAATATTAGCACTTAAACGTGAAAAGCTTTAAATATAAAAAATATAAAAACTGAGAAATTGTGATACGAAAGCACGTACCATTAATTTAGACCAATTTTTCATATTCCACTTGTTAAAAAAACAAAAACAACTTGACAAAAATTGAATAATTTTTTTTTTTCTGTCACCCACTCATTTACAGTTTGTCATAAGTTTCATTTTTTTTTCTTGTATTTCTTGAAATGAAATATTAATTTTTCTTCCTCATAAAGTCATAACTGAAATGACCATTATTCATTGGGTACATGATCATAACGTATATTACAAAGAGAATGACGGAAGTTTTTTTTTTTTTTTGTGGTTTTTGTCTGTATATATTTAAATTCAAAATTCATGCTGGATAGGCTGTTAAGAAGTCAAGTGCTATAATTTTTATTCGTAGCACATTTTTATCTTAAACATGATGAATATGGTCACAAAATAGGAAAAAAATTATAGATAAATAATGAAAAAAAACTATTAAAGTAAGGGTAGCCATTAATTCGGAGTTTGTAAAAATATAGATTTGTATAAACTTTAAGAATTTGGTGAAATTTTACATCAATAACTTTGTACAAAATAAAGTTCCCTTATAGTGGAGTTAAACTCGACGGACGCAACGGACGGACGAGTGATTGAAATGACAAAAAAAAAGTTAAAATATATAAAAAGTAATTAAACTCGACGGAAAAACAACGCAACGACGGAACCGACGTATTAAAGTTGATTTAATTTTAATATTTTTATTTTACAACGGACTAAAATGTCATAAGCGGCTGAAATGTGATAAATGTTTATTTTTTAATAAACAGGGTACAATAAATTAGCTATAATGTTTCCAACTCCATAAATAGATACAAAAACTTGAATTTTTTTAAACTTCGAAAAAGTTAGGTTAGCAAACAGTTCAAAATAAATAGCAACGACGGAAGAACGTATTCAGTTTGCCACCCTCATTTTGGGATTCTACGTTTTTGACATTTCAATCAGTCGTCCGTCCGTTGTGTCCGTTGAGTTTAACTCTACTATTAAATTTGATATTAATTATTACGAGATATTGCTGGGTACGGACTCATGGTTAGACGTATTCACATTTATAGAAAAAATAATTATTGCCATTTTTATATTTTCAACATTTCTTTCTATCACAACACTTTTTTGTCTGTCTAAATATCCTTAAATATGAATACAAATTATGTAGATATAGAAAAATATAAAATTCTATTAAAGGTTAAGGATTCATTTGTCTGGGAGGAAACTAAATTCACATATATACAAAAACTTAGTAGTATAATATTTAAAAAAAAACTTTTTTTCAGTTCTAAAGATGTAGTGAAGCATAAAATTTTTGCTAAAGAAACCAGCTGACGCCATTTATATTTTCCATTTAGAAAAATATATAAAAAAAAATCCTATTTTATCCTTTCTATACATAACACACAAAAAATATTTATATAAATAACAAATTTTACTTACAAGAGGTGAATAAAATGCTGAACTATCAACACCAATACTTGGATATGGATTTTGATCAGATGATGGATATGGTGTACCATAAACACCAACACTACCTGTTGGTATTCTTGAATAACCTGATAATGCTAAACGTGCTGAATCATATTGACATGAACAAACTGTTTGTCCTGATACAGGATCTGTCATAATTGGTCTACCATTTTCACAACATGAACCAGTTGTACCGCCACTACCAACACCACCACCTCCACCGCCACCGCCACCAACTGATGATGCCGCTGCATTTGATGTTTGTGATAATGCACCAGGACTTAATGCACCAGTTGGTACACCACCAGTACCAGAACCACCAGATGGACTTAATGACGGTGCATTAGTTCCAGATATTGGTGATTGAGCACTTGCAGCTGTAGTTGTTGTTTGACCGCCGCTTACCAATAACTGTGAATAAATAAAAAATATTATAATTAAATGATTAAATCACGTTAATTTCACAAATCAAAATAGTGTCATACAAAATGAAATAAAGATTCATTCAAAAGATATGTAAAAAAAAAAACTTTTCTGCTGGTTAAAAAGAAGAAAAACGCGAATAAAATTATTTTTAAAACTGCGTGTTGTTGGCATTATATTAGCAAGCAAAAAATACCAATTCATTTTAATAAAGATTTACCTATAACAATCTATTTCCACTTCATTAATTTGCCAATGTATCACAGGAAACTGTCACAACACAGCAAAAGAAGAAGCAAAACTAAAACTAATAAAAACAAAAAAAAAATTTAAGATATTTCTTTATATTATAAAGAAAATCCTCTTTAAGAGTTTAAATCATTGCCGTCGCATCAAATTAATTAAGATTAAGATACACGGTTTTATTTTTGTTACTATCGGTTTTTTGTTTACATTCCACAGACCACAAAGCTGCCTTTACACTACCTTATGAATGAATCAAAAAAAAACTAAAAATCAGTTCAAAATTAACCCGATTTTCACGGATAATCAAAACAAAAAATTTTAAAAAAAAAACACACATTTTCCATAGAATTCAGGTCTTCAAATTATTTTTAATTTATTATACCCAAAATATGATTTCGATCATCTGATTAAAAGTCATTCAATTATGAAATATTCTGTCATCATAATCTTCTGAAAAATATTTGTAAATTTATTTATTTTAAGAATTTTTTCTAAGCTTATAGCTTTAATGTACACACAGATCAGTATAAAAATAGGACTTGTACGATATTCGAGTAAGAGCCAACAATGAATTTACTTTGGTTATTTAATTATTAAGCGTACTATTAAAAACTAACTAAGAATTGAGTTGAAGATCTTGTAACCCTGCGCTGATGCGTATTAAAACATTTGGCTTTCAGAAATATTTAAAACAGATTTAAGTTACCGAAACTGAGCTGAATTTTTAGTTCGATATTAAATGCATGTAAACATTTTAAAACCCAGATCAAAATAACGACACTAACAAGCTGCCATATAACAAATAATATTCATAGTTGGTTGGTTGGTGAAGAGGGGAATGGAAGCGACTAAACCTCGTACCTAGACGATACGACCCGTTGTATCCCCTTACTAAACCTTGCCCATTTTCATCACGAATCGTGACATTTCATTTGTTTTATAAAAATTATCACATTAGCAGGTTTTTCATTTCTTATTTCTATTCATATTCAAAGTTAATGGAAGTAGAAAAAGCAGATGTAGAGACACGTCCGGTTCGGGTACTAGAAAGCGCAAATATGGAATGTTTTTTTTTTAATATTTGACCAATGATGTAAACTGTATGCTAACTGCGAACATTTTAAATTTAAGTTTTTCAATATGCAAAGGCAATGAAACTTTAAATTCCCTGTTTAGTCAGTTCTTAAGAACCTCTGCATACTCATTAATAATCATGACTGTTAAAATAATCAAATTAAATCCTTGTTACTAGCTCTTAGGCTATTCTTATATTATATTAATATTTTTATTGGCAGATTATCTTTATTTTTTTTTTTTTTTGGAAAGTAAATTCTGTACTTCAATACAACCGAAATGTTGTTAAGAATATTTCAACATAACTATCATAAGTAAAATGCATTTTGAACAAGAACTTAAGCCATACGAACGCCAAGAGTTTAATTTTGATCCAAAAAAGCAAACAAACAAAAAAAAAACAATATTTTTTTTTTTAATATCTGATCCGATCCATTGGGGCGTATTATAATCTCTCAACATGTTAAGATACATATGTATACATACAGTGACATCGGTTCACAACATAAAAAAAAAAAAATATTTTTAAACTTATTAGGGATATGGATGAATAAATACATATGTTTATTGGATATAATTATATCAATAAAATTATATGTATTTTAAGAAAAATAATAATAAAAAAAAAAAGGAGTAAACACAAAATGTTTTTTTTTTTTTTTCATAAAACTAAATTTATATAAATTAATTCAATGTTGACGTTGGGGATGGTTGGATTTTATATCAAATTACTTAATGACTGCCATTAGGCATTCATATGTATTCCAATATAATTTTTTATATATATATATATATATATATATATATATATATATACATTAATTATTAATGTGTGTGATGACACAAAAACTAGTTGGGCGGGAACAAAATTTCTTAGTATATGTAAAATTTTAATTTTATTTTACATAAATTATACATAAAGATACATAAAAATAAAAAAAAATTGAAATTATATTTGAATCGAATTGTTCTATTATATTAAATACATATATGTATATGTTTTTTTTTTTATGTTATTTATGATAGTATTAATGTCGTATATTTTAATTTGATTGATCGATTGTTTCGAGTCAGAATAAATTACTTATATTCTGTCAATGATATGTCAAAAGAAAGATATCGATACATATCATATTTTATAACAGTCGAAAACTATATTAATATTAATAAATAATTTAGATATTAAAAGAATTTTTCAGATTTGATGTGACAAACCTCAAAACTAAAATGTTATTGTATAATATGCAAATAAGGATAATTTATTTTTGTGGTATTAAGATTAATTAATTTCCAGGTTATTCTAATTAATTAGAATAAATCAAATTCAAATTTTTGTAATTTAATCTTAATAAAATTATTTTTGTTATTTATATTATTTGAAAATAACTAATTGGGTTCATTGAGCCAATTGAGCTAATCAGTTTTTTTTTTCTGGAGTATATAGAAAGAATAAGATTAAAGTTAAAACTAATACGAAATTAATTTCATTTCCTAATCAAAATTAATAGAGAATTATCTATATTACTATAAACAATTTAAAATTGACCCTATAACAATAATTATTGAGAGATATAATATGGAATACATTAATTTTGATTCCATTTTTCCCTTTGAATCATTTTGAAACGAACTTCGAGTAGTTAATTTGTTAGTTAGGTCATTGTACACCAAAAACACTAGGCCCACTATTGAGCTTATAAGTACAATAAGTAATCCTACTCAGAGTTTAAAAAAATACTTAAGTTTCATAAAATTAATATCCAATATCCAACCCCGAATCAGTGTTACTTCAAGGACGAAATAAACAAAATAAAATTTCGATTGATATTGATAGATATTGTAAGTGTATTGCTAATATTTGAAGGTTATGTTGACAACAAAATTAATTATTTTATTTATTAAATTTTGATTATTCCTACATAATTGATTAGCCACGTATTTTTGTCCTCAGACATTTTCTGACCTTGAAGATAATGTTTCAAAAACTGCAGTTTTTTTTTGTTTGTACAAAAATTTCACCACAAATTAATTATGCAAGGAAGCCTTATAGTTTTTTTGGGGAAATTTTCCATTTAAATGATTTACAGTCATAATAAAATTTGAAGAGTTTTGTGCATTTCCCAGATACTTATATAACATAAGTACAAAAAAAATGATTTAATTTTATCGGAAATTTTATTATTATTCAATTTTTTTTTAAATTATATACTTATTAAAAGTATGTCCTTTGTTAAAATTAAATAAACTGGATAGAATTTGGATTTTTTTTTATTTGATTCTTTACACAAATTATTTCATAGCAAAAGAATTAGAAATAAGGTGCCTCTCATTCAGTATATTCTAAGGTCTAAGCCAAAGTTCAATATTATTGAAACGTACTATATGCCTCTGTCAGGCACTCGCTAAATGTATAATTCTCATTACAGGATAACGCACAACTCATCAGCCTTGAGTAGTCGAATTGCAGTACAAGAAAACTTTGCAAGTTTGCTAAGTAAAAACGAAATCCTTCGACTTACTAGAAAGGATCTCAATATCTTAGTCAGAGTGTTAACACAATGAACCCAGTTTTTAGTCTATTGAACCTGTCGTTGTTTATATACCCAGTAAATTTACCAGTTTTCATCTGGATTTAATTCATTGACTAATATTGCAACTCAATTAGTTTTACTTTTAAACAATATTTAATAATTTTATATCATAATTTTAAATTTCTTCAATTAATTACATTTACTTTTAGATCAGTTATTTTAAATTCAATAAAACTATCCATAAAAACATAAATTTTTTAATGGTTTTTTCTAAATTTTCGTTTTAACAATAACAATAAAAGTTACCGAAATATGAAATTTTTTAGATACATTTTGAAAATGTTTAAATTTAAAGTTAATATTTTCTATTTACATAAAACAATACATACGCATAATAAATCTATAAGATACTATTTAATTTAACCAACAAGACATAATAAGATAAATAAATATAGATAGATACATACAACAACATAAAAGATACTTAGGTGGATGACATTTTTCTTACTCTGTTCGTTTTATATGCCTTGATTTTGTCATTTTTGGTAAGTAAATAATGTAAAAAATAAAATTTCATGTTTATATACAGGGTAATTTATAAAATCTTGTCTATATAAACAGAAACAATATGAAATTGACAATAAAAAAAAGGGTGGTGTACTGTGTATAGTAAAATGTATCCATGAGATACTTAAATAGATTAAATAGTAATAATTTAATACGATGAAAAGTTCGGTGTAATTTTGTATTGTTTATATATTTATAAATAAATAATTCAAATTTAAATGGCGTAAAATGTTAAAAATTATAATGTTTTGTTTCAGTAATTTTATGCTAGATTTTATTTGTGACAAATATGGTAACTTGAGAGTTTTTCATTTTTAACTCCCTTATTCGGAATAATATGAACACAAATATTTTATTAATATAATATAATAATATTAAAATCAAGTTTTTTTTTTGTAACAATTTATATATATAATTGGCATGGCATACATATTTATATTTATTTGTTCTGGGGAAGTATAAATTCGAAAAAATAAAAAAAAAATATTTTGTATTTTAATGTTAAGTGAATTGGCAAAACGACAGTAATTGCTATATAATTGAATTCAAAATTGTATTATATATTTTCAAATTTTATAATGTTTTATATAATTTTTAACGTTTTATGTTTAAAATGTCAAATTATATACAGGATTTTATGATACAAATCTTTTGTTTAAAATATTTATATGACCACCCACTTAAAATTATTTTAATGTATAAATAAATTATGCAAAATTGAAAATGATTTATATTTTGTGAATTAATTTAAATATCAATTATTGATAATTTTGAATATTTTGTATTTAATGTTTCAGTCGCAAAGGAAATTAAATTGAATTTTGATAAAAGTTTCAGCCAATTTAAAATTTCATACATTCTACTACCAATTAAAAGAAATTATATTAAAATGATTTTTTTTAGGTTATCATTTATTTGAATTAACAAAAATTATGTATTTATGTACAGGCAATGAAGAATTGTGTAAAATATTGTTATAAAAATCTTAATTATCTCAATTTTTTGTATGAAATTTATGTAATAAAGGCAAATAATTATCAGAAAATATGAAAATCAGAAAATATGAAAATATCAATTGCAAATTGATAAAATATTCAAATAAATGATGAAGAACAAATTTTGTTGCAGAAATACGAGATAAATTTTAAATTTAACAGGAAGGAAAATATTATTATTACCACGCGTAATTGGAACCACTATTTAATTTGACAGATTACAATTTTACTTCAATTACATTCAATTTAAGGTTCTGCATTATAATCTCCAAAAAATATTATTTATTTTCTACTTTAAAATGATTATTAAAAAATGACAATTATATTTAAATAAATCAATATTTTGTTAAATTTAAATTAAATTTTAATTTTCTTTTTAATTTAATTTATATATTTTCCGAAATCATTATTTATGTTCGATAGATGCGTGTGGCTATAAGTAATTGAAATTCGGTAAAGTAAAAGCGTTGTTCAAAAGAATCGATTATCAAAATCACGGATATTTTATATATTAAAATTTTGATTAATTAAAATAGATTTCATATAACTCGTATCAAGAATATCATTAATAAAATAAACTAATTCCAAAACAACGTAAGCCGACTTAAGCGTGAAATTAGTTATATATGACATTGTATCCCCTATCACCATTTCGTCCTTCTGACAAAGATCGTTTTTTAACGTAACTTTAACTTACGTTAACTTTAAGTAAAACCTTAATAGCTTAAGTCAGTTAGAGCAATTTGTTCGAAATCAAAAATAGATATTTAAGTTAAATTTGATTGGGCTTATGTCCACTTAAGCGTTGTTTCCATATTTTCTTTATCACATATATAAATCTAAAGTAGACTTGGCTATTTTTTCGTATATTGCTAACTCTAAGTCCACCTAGGCTATTATTATTGGCATTTTATAAATAAAGTTTAAGGAAAATATCGTAAGTAACTTAATTTAACTACAGACTTATGTATATTAAAAGTTACCAAAACAGTTTAAGTTCTAGAAATCTTAATTAAATTTTGAATGCTAAGAAAAATTGGCTTAATTGTATATTTTTAAAAAAAGCCTTTCTAAAAAGCTATCATTTTAGACTTAACCTGTTTTGACTTTTTACTCGAAATATATACGGTATTAACAAAAAATTCAAATATAATTTGAATAAAGCTTAATTCAAATTTACTATTTAAATTGGTTTTTTATTATTTATTTCTAAACTAATTTATTTCTAATTAAATGCTAATTTAACACTAATTACAATTCTATATTATTATTATTAATAACAACCGACAATTTTGACATGATTAAAAATTTATATAGAAAATTTTAGACTTAGGCCAAAACTAATGAATTTTTATTTTTTTGTTTTGTTATCAAAATATCAAAATGCTATTTACAGCTCAATGTTACAGCATATTATTGTTTGTTTGTTTGGTTGTTGTTTAGTTATTATGGGGAAAATTATAATTGCACGGTACCAAAAAATTTACTATGCCCGAGCGCTTGTTAAAGTAAATTGGTTGTTCAAAAATTTATCTATAATCTTGAAAGCACTTATGTTTTTTTTCGGTATAATATTGATTATTGATTGTTTATTCATGATAAAATGAAATTATATACAACAAAAAATATAATATTAAAAAACGATTTCATTTTTTTTGTTTGGACAAACAAAACTATTAGAAGGACAAATTTCAATTTCACTCAATAAATGAATTTGTTAAATAAATAAAATGCTTTTTTTTTAAAATAACCTTTTTTTTAGTTTTTGTAATTATTGAAGGTACATATAAAAATTTACTTACAATTAATAATAATGAATCCTTGAAAATCAATTCAAAAAAATTGTAATTTTGATTGATATAACATTGAATTTTTTAATTAATCGATTTTGATATACAACAAAATAAAAATTGTAGATTAATTGATGAATATTTTTATTTTACGAAAAAAAATTTAATTTTAATTATACACCAAAATTGGCAATTGTCCTTTAAAAAATTTCCAAAAATAAATTTTATTTTATTATAATTTTTATAACCTCTCTTAATAATGACAAACTATCCATATAAAAAGTTATGCGCACGACCAGAAAAAAGGTCTATAAATTCATCAAAAACTTTTGGTTTGACAAATTTTGTGAACAAAAATTGAACAGGAAGTTGTAAATATTTTCTACATTTACCCTCCCTTTTAAGAATTACCTGAAAATTTGTTCAAATTTTACCCATAACCGAAATATTTCTAAATATTTGATGAAATGGTCCAACAAAATTATTGGGTGGACAATATTATGTTTCATAATATATTAAGGACGAAATCAAAATCTTACAAAAAATCAAATAAATAAATGAAAAAAAAAACATAAAAAAATTCTTTAAACTCTCCCCAAAAAATTTAATATTTGTTCAATTTTTTTTTTTTTTTTAATCATTTTATTTATTCATTTTTTTGTTGGTTGTGTTTTTCAAATATCTAAAATATTTCAAGAGCAAACAGCATAACATAACGAAAAAAAAACAGTTTGATTATCATCAAAATCCTTTGTAACAGTTTTGCCGCGATCGATAAGATACACAAACGACAATTTTCTACATATAAAAAAAAACCCTTTTTGTATTTGAGCAAAATTTCATGATAGTGTGGAGTTTATAGGGAAAATTTAACCGAATATAAAAACAAAAATTAACTTATGAAGCGGCGGCGGCTGCAAAATATAAAAGTTTTTTTTTTTTTGCAACTGTGCCAGAATAAAATTTAAATTAATAAGACAAAAAGTGATAAAGTCGTAAATGCAAGCCCTTTTTTTATGCATACGTAAATTATATAGGAAATAAATAGAGCATAACCCTTTAAAGTCTGAAAGCAAAACAATGAATTTTCTTGTAGTTTGAAGTTAAGTAGGAAGTTTTGGAAAAGTTAATTTAGATAATTTTAATAGATTTATCAAAAATATTCAAATTTATGACATTAAGATTTCAATCAATTTTTAGTTGATGGGTACGATGAAAGTTAGATGAAATGGATTTCAACCAAATGGTACTTAAATATACAATCAAATCAAACGTAATGTTGTAAAGGGAACACACACAATCAAGTTTAAAACAGGAATTCTGAGGATTATAGTGTGGGCTATACAGTTTCGATTTGTTCAGTTAAGTTCAAATTTGACGTCTTCATATATTTTGTATAGAAAATTGATTGAGTGGACACAACACATAACTCGAATCGGAACGAATTGAATCGAAAGAGTTTGGAACGATTGGAATTTTGAGAATTCAAACTGAAGGAAATGTCAAGAAAAATGAAATTTGACAGTTTCGATAAATAATAATATGTAATTTTATCAGTTTCAATCGATAACTATTTGCTCAGTCTACTTAACCTGTCGAAAGTGAACTGAACTGATAGAAACTATGTAGCCCAGCCTCATCTTATCATTATAATTGATCTCTTGTTACTGAAATATGTCATACAGTTCTGAGTATTCTAAAAAAATATAACACTAAACAAATTGCAATTATGTCGATACTTAAGGAGAGTTATTTATGTGATGAACTTCATATATTATTTGTAATTTATTGAACCATCTTCGGTAATGTTTCTAACTACCTTTATAAAAAGTTACACCAACAATTAAGGTTCTAATCTTTTACAGAAAGGTTAAATTTTTAAATCGATACGCTCAAGTACGACGTCAAGAACAGAATTTGAATTCGACGGCAAAAAAATATGTCAGTCATTTCTCCAGTAAATTGTACTAAAGATTTATCGCTCTTCATGTTTCCAAGCAATACTTTTTTAATAAAATTTCATTCAATGAATTGTTAAGCGGGAAGAAACTGTCGAAAACTTTGATTAATTATTATTTCGCACTCTTTAATAGCTTACTTTCATTTAAGATTTTACTTAATTGCCAACCACATTTTTCAAGCCAGGAGCATAGATTACAAGGAATATTTAAATGATTTTTAATATCAATACTACAACAAATAATTTTTAATAATAATTTATATCTTTAACTTAATTCGAATTGGTTTCTTTTTTATTTATTTGTATTCCTTCGTTTTCCTTTTGATACCACCGTCTATAAAATTTCCTCTTAATGATATGCAAATTATTTTGCGTGATGGTGCAATTAGTCGATTTAAATAAAATTAATTAAGGACCCTCTTCATTTTCTTATCTCTATGGTACTGTTGTTTTGTAACAGGATATTAAGAAACCATTTCTATATAACATTTACTTATATATATTTATTTTCTCAATTTCCTTTTCCACATTTCTTAATCTTTAGATCTTTAATCATTATCGACAATTTCAAAACAATATCGTTTCCATTCTACTATACATAAAGATTACATTTGATATTACCAGTGATAGAAATCTAGTTTCGTTGTGTGATATAGTGTTAACTATATATGAAAATAACACTTTAAAATTTTAATAGTAAAATCAGCTATAAAAAAGCTAGTGAAAAGTTAATGCCATAAAGACCGCACACAAAACTCCTGTAAAGTCTACATTTATACTTGTCATTAATACACACACCAAAATTTGTATATGTATAAAAAATATTATATAGTTAGAATTTAAAATAATTCTGTGATGATATCGGTACGTTTTTTGTTAAAGGAATATAGGATAATTAAAAAAAAAATTTGGAAAACAAATATTTTGGTCTGCCGACGTTGTTGCTGTTGTTTTAGTTAATAATTTTTTTGTACTCTGTTTTATACATAACCGGAAAAAGGATAAAGAAATCAAAGTATTTGTATTTAAGTATAAAGGATAGTAATAATAAAAAAACGTATAGTAATTTACTATTTGAATAATTTAAATATGTACTAAGAAAGAATGAAATCGTAAATTTTTGTAGAATTTTTAATTTTACATTGTAACAATACGAATTGCTTAAAATAATTTAAGTTGATAGGTTAAAAACGGATTTATAAAGTTGCTAATTGTTTTAGCAATTAACCGGATAATAATATAAGTAAAGAAAATTCTAGTGTTCCAAAAAGAAAAAAGAGAAATCCTTTAGTTAATTAAAATACGAAAGGATAAATTTAAAATTTTAGTGAAAACTATTGGAAATTTATATTATAATTTTTAGAGTTATCGATATTTTACATATTAAATATTGAATCGAGTTTTCTTTTTATTAACAAATCATAGTTTTTACATAAAAAGGATATTTTTATGTTTACTTTGGGATATTTTTTAAGTTTTTTTATAGAAATTAGTTTTTTTTCGAAAGGAAATTTAATATTTCGTAATTATATCCTTTAAGAAATTAAAACATTTACTAAGTGTTTACTAAATTTCTTAAAACTCTAGATTTTTAGTTGTAAATAATTGATTTTTATAACCATAATTTCCAATTTATTGACCCAAAAACCTCGCTGCAGAGACTCCAATCCTTTTGACGATAAATGTGAAATTCGTGATTTAAATTTAATATTTTTGATATAATTTCTTTTTGACATTTAGCAAAAATTCATTCAAGAAAAATGAAGTCAGTCAATAGAAAAATAATTTTAATTTTACATAATTAAATGAAATTTTTATTGAATATATTTAGTTTTAACTCCTGGCAACTGGCAACAGTGGAAAAAAAAAAATATTATTATAATTGCTAACAATTTCCTTTGCAAAAGAAATCTTCCAAAAAAAATAATTTATACTTTTAAAACATTAAAAAATAAGAATTTACAAAATTAATTTTTCGTTTTTTTTTTTTCAAACCCTCTCCGTTTTTCATTTTTGCACCTATCTATCTAGAATGAGATTATTAATTTATGCACACCATCACGGCATCACATAGTTATATAAATATATCTATAATTTTTTGTCTGTCTTTTTGTCTATATATATCAAATAAATTAGCATATTATTTTGTATATCGTATAGCAAATTAAATATTGTATAATAATTTAAGGGACGAAAAGAAGCAAAATTTTTTATGTTGAATTTATAGAGTATAATTATCAAAAGATAATCTTCTGGTAGTAATTATGTTAATTAAACTTTTATCATAATCATTTTTGTTAAACATAATGTGAAACATAATATTATGTTTATAAAATTATTTTAATATGTTGCCAGACATCCCGGAATTTTTATATATAAATATTTTTTAGTCGTTTTTTTGTTGGACATAAAAGAAATTATTATTTTTATTGTAAAATTATACGCACCATTAAAAAAAAATGGAAAATGAACATTATTAAAATATGTTTGCACCATTTTTTTTTTTATGTTTTTTTATAAAGTCAAATTTGCAACGCAAAAGAGGAACTCCTAAAAGCTTTAGGCAATTAATTCTAAAATTACCTTTACAACAAAAAGCATATCTCAAAATTTTGATATGATCCAAAAAATTATTATGTTGAAATTATAATAATCATTTAAAAGAAATTATGTTAATTATTGGGTTATTGGGAATATATTCTATCCTCATGATTGGTATAACAAAAAAAATTGGGCACAGACAAAATTATCTTGTGTAAAAAATATCGTGATTATATTCGCGCGCATCAATTGTGTCCAAAATTTGAAACAAATTTTATTTGGGCATCCGAAAAATACAATCTTGATTTTGAAATTTTTTTTTTTTGATTATGATTTTTTCTGACCAAACTTTTCTTTTACTGGGTAAAGTTTTGTAATCATTTTTATGAAATTGAATCGGTGACGATGTGAAAATAATGATGACAGAGTAATGGCATCAACAAAAAAAAGGATATTATCGAAATGCTTCTGCGCATATAGTCTCCAAAAATTATAAACTGTTAATAAAACAAAAAATATCTTTTATGTAAACTCTGTTTTTTTTTAAAGAAAATTAAATAAATTTTTTTGATTTACTTGTAAAGATAATTTGATTTTTTTTCTCCTTTTTCTCTTTAGTTTTGATTCAAATTTACCATATAAATTTCAATATTTTTTTTTATGTAATTCCATGAAATTACAAAGCTACTGGTTACTGATAAAAGATTTTAAATAAAACCCTTAAGGATATTAATATTGGTCGTCCATAAAACTCATAATGTGAAATATTACTTGGCTATATAAATAATTATGAATTGGATTGCGTGCAGATAATAACTGAAATTTGAAGAATATTATGAACTACCTAAAAACATCAATTT
This sequence comes from Rhamphomyia laevipes, assembly GCA_963920725.1. NCBI lineage: Eukaryota > Metazoa > Arthropoda > Insecta > Diptera > Empididae > Rhamphomyia > Rhamphomyia laevipes. The sequence continues at coordinate 3,336,092 of OY987255.1, read as the reverse complement.
GAATAATATTAAGGTATACAAAATTATGAAATCATAAAACAATTTTTTTTGGTATAGAACAGAATTCGCAACAACTATCAGACAAAAAGAAGGAAGTATTTAAGGATGTGTTTAAATCTAATTTATATAATTTATGATATGAAAACAAATCACAGGATTTAAGTTATTAAGGTTAGAGGTGTTAAAATGTTTTGCATATCAATTTTGATTTAGTTTCTTTATAACTTTTAATGACTATGGAATTAAAGTTGTTAAGTGTGCGGAAAGGATGAACGGTCTATTTTTTTTTTTACTGAAATTGAGGATAATGATAATATAATTTGAAAATTTATTATAAAGTGAAATAGGAAATATTTGGATATACATTAAAATAATGGCTTGTAATAATTTTGATAGGTTCATTTATTGATTTAGGAAATAATATGAAATATTTAATTGTTTTGGAACTAGCTTAATTCAATTTTAACTACAATCAATAATTTGATATTCAAGATGATATTTTACTTCATTTGGACTATTTTTATTCCGATATTAAATCATTGGCAATTCAATTCTACAAGTTGTACTTATAAAAACATCTTTTCTATAAGTATCGGCATTAATAAATTAGTTATAATGTAACTATTTGTCTGTTACTTTACATTAATTAACTAATAATTAGGTAATTAGCTTGAAAAAAGGACATTCTACAACATTTTAATCTTCTTTTCATATTTTTATAAAAATTGTATCATTAAATCGGTGATAATATTTTTAAATTATTACCAAAATTGTATTATATGACAAGGAAAATTTATGGTTGCGCAAAAATTGATTTTTCGAAATAATTTAAAGGTATAAATATAAAAATGACTTTTTTATTAACCAAATTGTCATTAATATTAATTTTCTCAAACTCATTTTCCAAAAACTATCATAGTTTATTCGTCCTGTTGACCTTATCACATATTTACAACAAAAATATTAACACTTATTGCACTATCTACATCATATACCTAAAAAATTTCATTAACAAAATAATTTCAATGCTCCTCGTAAAATTCTATATGGCAATTAACAATATCAATGAAAATTAAGAAACATAAAAATTTACAAAAAAGAAAAACCGATTTAACAAAAATGTCCTCTACCTCCCTGATTTCCAGTATTTATTAATAATTCGAATCATGTACCAACTTATTTATATATAGCCAGTTACTTATACTATTAAATAAACAGCAAAAAAAATCCAAACACAATTTCAAGATCATCAGTTCAATATATTTGCTACAGTTCTTCTATCATCATCATAATCATCATCATTATTAATATTATTTTAATAAAAATTCCAAAAAATATGCAACTTGTCAAAATTCCAATATGAATTGATGATGACAATTTTATGGATACGCTTTTTCATAATATGAAAAAAAAACCACCTCAATCCATCAGCAAAGAAAAATTCATTATACAAGTTTCGTTTACAACCAAAAATAACAAATTTAATATTACGTTTGCGTACTTATGTTGTGATAACAAATAACCATTTATAGAACAAACCATCATAAACCAAAAAATTCACATAAAACTTTGTAAGTCTATAGCAAAAATCTTTGGCATCAGTAACTATTGAAGTTAAATATTGTTTGTCGAAAGTTAACTAATATAGAACACACACAATTTTTCGAAAAACTATAACCAAAGTGAAGAAAAAACTTATATAAAAATAATATTTATAATTAAATTCAATTTAATTAATAATTCATATCCTTTTGTGAACAAGTTTTCCAACTCTATAATGTACAGTGGTTGTGAAAATTATGTTTAAAGCACCCATCAAAATTCCCATTTTGATAGTTGCGAGAACGAACAGTTTTTTTGTACGTTTTACTGATAATCATCTTTTTCAAATGTGACTTTATACTTTAATTTTTACGCGATTAAATTCACATTAATAAATTTCTTGTTATATATTCTTTTTTATGATACCTGCGAGCGTTAGGGATTTTATTGAAAATGCGGTTCATGTCTACAATGACGCAATGAAATAAATTGTATATAAAAAAAAGTCGTCATCAAGAGTAACTTTTAGAGTATTACTAACTAGAATTCAATACGATAAGGATCAATTTAATAGAAAGATATCGCCTCCTTGAAATTATTTTTCTTATACTTAAATATTTTGCTCATATCAATCACGATAGTCAACAAAAATATTTTTCTTCTTTTTTTGTTGAAATACCTGGTGATTTCAAACCTGATCTACCTGTGAACTAGATCGCAAAAATATGATTTCCGTAAGCGCCGCAAATATCATTTTTTTTTCTTTTACATTGTTGGTGGTGATGGTTACGACTTTATGACATTTGTTATTCTGCACTTGCCAAAACGTTAAAAACTAATAAGTTTTTTTTGTGTGTTTGTTCTTATATTTCAGTAAAATTGCAATTTTCACATAAAATTCATAGTGTTTTTTTTACTTCGCCGGTATGTGCTTCAAGACGAAGTAGATGTGCTTCGATGTTTTGGTGCTATATAGTAATAATAAGTAATATATTTTTGATGAGTGAGTTCTTTTTTGATTTTATGTTGTTTTTTTTTCTTAAGTTTTAGATAGTTTACGGTTATGAATTTTATGATTTATTGTTGTCCCAATATGAATCAAGTTAAACAAAAAAAATTTATAATTGAATTTCATTGCACGCATTTTTATTATAATAATACCAATTTTTTAAGGATCAGAAATAAGAGAAATATGTTTTTTATTTGTATCTATATAGAGAATTGGAAGATATTTTCAGGTGCTTTAAAAGCATATTTCAAATTAGGAGTTGGAAATATTATGTTTTTTATGATTTTTGTTATCATAAACAAAAATCATATTTTTATTTATAATATTTATGATTTTTTTTTATTTTATTGGTTTTTGATATTTTTGTGTGTATATAAAATTATGATTTTTATTTTAAAAATTCATTTTTTACTTAAATTATGGAAATTGAAATAAATATGGAATTTTAACATTTGAACAAGAATTTTAAAGAAGACATTTTCCTTGTTCAGAAAAAATTTAGTTCAGTTTTTTGTGTACGTATAATTATTTATTAAAGGATTAAAATTTATAATAATTGTATGATTTTTATTATTTATTTTTGTAATGTTAATTAATTTATTGCAGGTTTTTTGAAAATAATTTTTATTTAGCATAAAATTTATTAAATAAATATTTATTAAGAAAATCATAAAAACGTTTACAAAAATATTTAATGATTTAAATTGATTAAAAGGTTTTTATAAATGACAATTTTTTTACTTTCTTATGACTTAATTTTATGGATTAATTTATTTAGTGAACTGATTTAGTAAGGAATTTGTAAAATTAATAATAAAATTCTATTTAAATAATAAATTAAGGACGAATAATTAAAAATCAGTTTGTTTAATTGTGTTAGAGCTAAAGATATTTGCATTTGTATAGTTAGTTACTTAGCAAGCAGCTACCAGGTGAAATTTAACACTAACTTTAAAGTTATCACTTTGATTTGCTCAACAAATTCCTTACAATTTATCCACCCAGTTACGCTAACGAATCTAATGATTTCCACTATTCAAATTTCCACTAACTATCAAACCTGATACATTTTTCATATTGTCATTCTTAGCTATTAAAGATATAGTTTTGAGAAATCTGCATAATGATTTCCCTAGAAAATATTCGACATAATTGTAATAAAATTTAATAGCTTTAGAAACAAACTTTTACAAATTTTGGTATTTTTTTTAAGCATTTTTAATGAATTTTCTTTTCTTTACTTAGATTTTTCTTGAATATTTTTAAAATTTTACTGAAAAATGGAGTGGAAATTAAAATTCTCTTATCTCGGGAACTATTAAAAACTCAAAATTAAATTTGATAGTCAAAAATTATGAAAAAAACAGTACTTTAAAATTTAACTATCTCTCAATATTATTTAATATGGAATTGATGCATCTTCAGCGCCGCCAACAATATTTTGTAATTGGTATTATGTACAATTTCTTTATTACAGATTCTTTAAAAGTGTTCATTATAAACCATTAGTTTAAAATGCAGAACTCTCATAATAAGTGAAAGTGGGAAATGTAAGATTTTTAGTTTTTAAATTAATGTTTAAATTAGACCAAAACTGTAGATAATCAATATGAATAAATATTCGTTTTAAAGTGTCAGTTTTAGTAAAGCGACTACAGATAATTACATAATCAGTTTTAAAAAACTAATTCAGCATTAGAAAATATACATTCATACGTAAAATTAGGTAAATCTTTAAATAATAAAAAATGAATCACAATTTAATTAAATTAAATTTTAAAGTTTTTCTGTTATTCTATATAATTAACATTATCCAAATTCTAATATATAATAAAAATAGTCCATGTACAGAAAATCTGAATCACAAAACAATTAAATCCTGAATCAACACTATAGTTATAAATATGGGAGCTAACCATTAATAGGACGAGTGTGCGTATTAAGTTTGAAAATAATCAGATGGAAAATATGCTAATAATTTCGGACAATAATAATCCTTAAAGATTGAAACTTTTATTGAATATAAACGACTATTTTTAAAATTGAAAATTAAACCATTTCTGAGAATGAAATAAATCTAAGTTAAGTAAATGATTAAATGGATTTATAAATGAAATTCTTACTTCATTCCCGGATTTTACAATTATTTAAATTTCGCTGTTTAATAAATCTAACAAAAAAATGTATTTCAATGAGGTTAGCATTACCCAGCAGCTAATACCATAAATAATATTCAAAATATCAATATAAATTGTCCGAATATATGAATTTAATATGTTAGAAATTCCTCAACATTAAGTTTAGCTGAAACATAAACAAAATTCGATGCCTTAATTAATTTGATTACTCACCTGACTTGCCGTCGGATAACTATAACCAAACTGCGCATACGCTGCCATTTCTTTTATCTTATCAACTATACAAAAATCTAACCACAAAAAAAAAAATTTAAATAATCTATTTTTTTTTCTATATATTTTAATTAATAAATTATAAATTTTTAGTGGAAAATAAAAATAAACTTTATTTAAATTTTTAAATGCCGGCTTGTCACTATAAATAAAACATTTTTCTTTTTTGTATCATTATTTCATTTTTTTTTATTTAAATTATATTTTTAATTTTAAAACTTCTTTTTATGAATTTAAAAATTTTCTTAAATTCAAAAACATTGCACGTAAAATTTCTTAATTTTATTTTTTATTCACAATTTCCACGTCTTTATAGTCACTGGATTTGTTTTTCAATCCTTTTTAATTTCAATTTATTAGTTTTTTTTTTACGGAAAGATTAATTTACTATATTAATTATCCATTTTGACAGATATGAAATTTCAAATATTTATATTAGGCGCCAAATATTTTTTATATTTTTCAATTATAATTAACATAATTTTTTTTTTTCTTGTATTTTTAATACTGGTTTTTATGAATAATTTAATTAAAATTTATCTAATTTTGATTGTACATAATATTTTTATTAACATTATAATTTATTAAAGTTAAACTAATTGTCAACAGTTTTAAAACTTGTTATCCTTGCACAATATTTAATTAACGCAGATCATTTATTTTATGTGTGTGTGTAAATGTGAATATCCTTTTAAGATTACAAAATAAGGAAAAATCTATTCTACAAATCAAAAAACGCACTTTTTTATTTACTTTTTCTTATTATCAAAAATTTGTAAATTTCAAATTTTATTAAAATCATAAATTTAAAAAAAAAAATTACACTTTTTCTATTTGTCTACACAACAAACAAAAATATTGAAACATATAAAAACAAAACAAAAAATTCGATTCAAAATAAGGACGAAAATCCCTATAAACCAAACTTTCAACTTTATTATTTTTTTACATCATTTTTTCGGTTGGTTTTCCACAATTTTTCAATTCTTGTGTTATTATTATTATTATTAATAATAAAAAGTATAAATATTTTTATTATTTATTTATTTGTTTTTTAATATTTTTGAAACGGGGGTAAAAATGTAAAAATTAAATTTTTCAAAAACTATATAAAAACAAAAAAAATTCCCGTATATACAAAAAAATCAGATTCTGCGTGTAAAAACGCGATGCGCTCTTCTTAACGTTCGAACAATAACTGGTTCGTATCATTCTATATACCAATTCAACTGTTCAGAACAGTTTTTCATATTATTATACACAACCAGACAGCCTATAATAATAATAAATTCTCCCTCATATTTCAAATCAAATACCCTAAAAAATTGTTGTTGCTAACAAACAGAGATGGAGTTCATTGTATGTTTAGCTCTGTAATGTTGCCATTGATAGAGGTAAATACAACCAGACCTGTTTTTATTATTTAGTTTTGTTATGTCTTTTAAAATAAAATTATATCTGAAGTAGGTTGGAATTAAGATATTATCATTGTATTAGTAATAATAATAAACTTATAAGTCAGCCTACTCGAAAATAGAACGATCAATTCATCGTGGTATTTTCTCAACTAACAAAACCGGTTTTACTTGACATATTAATATATGTATGTATATATAAAAAATACAAACATTATAATAAATAAATACCGTTTTTATGAGAGCATGAGAGCATAATATTTAATGTTATCTCAAATATATCTAATAAGATATGGAATGGATATGCATTTATTATATGAACCACGTTGTTGCGCACCGAATAACATACGACAAAACACGCCAACATAAAAATTCTCTACAAGTAAACAGTCCAAAAATGTATACAAAATTTCGACGGGTTCATAAAATTTTCTGCTCTCTTTCATTTTCTGCCATGTGTGTATCTTCTAAATTCATCAATGATTGTTGTTTTTTTTTTATCGTGTTTTATAATAAATATGAGAAAGTGAGAGGGTTGGTACTTGCGCAATTTTATCTACCAATCAGAATTATTCAAATTCTTTTTATTAGCATCTTATAAAGCATACAACATATAAATTTTATATATAAAAATACTTTTGGGGCTTATTGTAGGTGGAGCTTATTTAATTAATGGTAATTTAATCCCGCCCCATTAATAAGTCTCCAATAGGGGAGCAGTAAATAAGAGAAAAATTATCATTTTAAATAATTAAAACAAAAAATGATTAAACTTGTTTCATGTTTCACGATTTCTTATTCATTATAAATTTATAATAATAATCTGTAAGGTAAATTTTTTTTTTTTTTCAATATTTAAATGAAAAGTGGGGAAAATTATAAAGAAAAATGGCCAACGTTAACCTCTTTATTTGCTTCTGTACGAAACTAAGATAATAATTTTAAAAAAAAAAATTGAATGATTTTATTTTTGGGGAGTTTGTAGACTAAAATAATATGAAAATATAAAATAATGGATGCGCAAGGATAAATATTCTCTCTTTTTCGGAATTGAATTTTAAAAGATGGAATTTTAGTTTTTTTGTGTGGAGCCTGGAGCATTGTCAGTAATATCCTTAAAGTTAATTTAACATCAATTTTATTTTTCAGGGATATTAAAAATTATGATCAGTTACGAAATGTAAGTTTCTTGAAAAAGACTACGTTTTTTTAGTAAATTCTTTATACCGGTAACATAAGTTTGATGAGTTTAAACTATAGTACGAAACCAAATGCTACTATTAAATGTAAGATCACAACAAAAATAAAGATTAACTTGTTAACATATTACATCCTTTTCCATACACATAAAAACAACCACTTCTCTACTATAATTCTTTCACTTTCCAAATGGTTGACGACATTATTTTCGATAACAAGCGAAAACGAACAAATCCTTTAAACAATTTTTTTTATAATATTTTTGGTTATCCGTACATACCAACATTTTAACATTATTCACTACATATATATATGTTTTATTATATCCTTTAAAACTACTGTATTTTCTGCTTCTGATATGGGCAAATCATTTCACAAAATGTAGGTGTACATATCCGGTTTTATGTAACCAAAACAAAAAAACATAATATCTACACATGTATAATCAGTTAATATCCTTTTAGTCCTTAACAATATCATGAATATGCCTACAGATACAAAATATAATATATATATACCTATCTATACGAAAATAAATAAAAAAAAAATTGTATACATAATTTTAAGGACAACGTATTTGTGTTTCACAAAAGGGATAACATAAAAACATAAGACTAGGCCATTGAAAATTGTGTTCCTTTTCTACAACCATCAAAATCATCAGACAAAATCACAAAAAAAAAAATTATTATGTATTTATAAACGGAAAAACGTCTATAACGTACAATATATATATGCAAAATACAACAAGGATTGGTTTATTATTATAGGTGAGCATTGAAGTCAATCCCATGTTTTATAGAAACTTGAATAAATTCATTTTGTTTGGTCGGAATTAATATAGAATTTATATATACATATATTAAGGAGTAAAGAAATCCTTTTCTAAATAATATATAGAATGAGTTAAAAAGGAGTACGTAACAAGGAATTTTCAACTTATATAATAAAAAAAAAAAAAGTTTGTTGACAAAATATAATTTTATATAGCGTCGGGTTAAGTGGAGAATTTGTAATATTCTATGGGGATCCTTTTTTTTACAAACTAAAGTACAAAAGGATATAAGAGAATAATTCTAAAAAAGAATTATTTGGGGAAGGATTTGAAACAAAAAAAAAATTATTTTACAATATCAAATAAGAGAGAAAATCTTTTATCGGAATTGGAGAAAAATTATAAGGACCAAAAATTTGAACTAAATTCAATATTTTATTATTATTGTGGGCAGTACATTTTCATACGTCAAACAGGATTCATTAATTTTGATTTTAACAAAACTGCAGTTATAAATAAAATATTTATCTCATTACAATCAACAATTCTAATAAATTTGAAAATATCCTTTTAAAAATTGAACCGAAAAGATTCGAAAAAATTTAATCGTGTATATTTTATGCGACGACAAACGGAGGATATTTTATTTTCAATGTGGCAGTGGGGTTTGTCTTTTGCTTTAGTTGAGTATGATTTTTTTTTTTAAAAGTAAATACGATTTTACACGACAAGTCATTATTATATCGTAGTGTAGTATCCATTGATATTATTCTTTCAGTTCATTTTTGTTTAGGTCTTGTCCTTTTATTGGGGGGATAACTGAAAATTATTAGGTACAATATAGTTTGTCGTAGTACAATGTTTTGAATTTATCCTGATATTTTTTATTAGCTTTTTTATTTTTTATTTGTTGTTCTTTCTGTAGATAGGATAAAGGGTAAGTTTCTGTTGTTGTTGCTCTTGTTTTTCGCAGTGTTTGGTTTGGATATTTTTTTTTTGTTGATGGTTGATTTTTTATATCTAAGGGATGGTTTTTTTTTTCATTATTATTATTATTATTATTTCTAGGATATGCTATTATTGTAATAGTAGCGGTGTTGTTGTTGTACTTTTGTGGTACGTTGTTTTTGTTGTTGGTACTGTTGTGTTGATATCTTGTTTTTGTAAATTGTGCTCGTTATTTTCGGTTGTTTTTTTTTAGGTTAACATAAGCTTTTTTTATTAGTTAGGTATTTGACTTGTTCTCCCTTTTTAATGGGATTATTTTTATTTTTTTTAGTTGTATAACAACAACAAGAATTTAGTTGGTTTTTTTTAAGGGTAGAAAAAAACGGATTTATTCATTGTTTATTATTATTTGTTGTTAAAGGATATGTTTAAACAAGAAATTTAAGTATTATATAAATAAATATAAATAAAAAAATTAATGAAATATTATTAAGGGATAATGAATTTATATGATAATTTGAAAATTGAATTTTAATTATAACAATTTAATAATAAAAAAAATTATATACGATCTAACCAATGCAGAAATTTACAAATTTTCATTATTTATAGCCACATAAATTAATTTCTACCTGACATATATGTATAAAGCATTTTCAAATTAAGTTTATAAAAATTGGTCTTTTTTAATAATATTGGATCAATATTTAATAATTAAAAATAATAAAAACATGAAATTGATAAAAACTAAAGAAAATAGATTAATAAATTACATAATTAACATATTTAGTCATAGGAATAACTTAAATTATGCTAGCCAACTAAATATTGAGAAGTATTAATTGAAGATAATTTGACTTGGAAAAGGACAAACTTAACACATAAAATTCGAACATTAAAAAATATTAAAATATAATTTAAATAATTATAAAAATATTATATTTATTATTAATTACTCATAAATTGCATGCAAATTTCAAATGAAATTTTTTAATTTGTATAGATATTTTTTATCTATATTGTATCTCGCTATAGAAATTACAAAACTTTGATTTTAAGATTAAATCTGTACTCGCTAGAAACCTAATGAAAATTAATTAATTCGACCAAACAGAAATAGTAAGCAGAGCAATTATAGTAGTACCATTTCCATTTGAATAAATAAATTAATTTTCATTAGTTTTCTAAAGTTTTGAGTGATTTCTTTATATCATTCAGATGATAATCGTCTTAACCAAAACCACTCACATATAAATTCATCGATCTATTAAAAAATTGTGAAAATTGGTTACAAAGCGACTTAATTTCTTCGAATTTCTTCGGAAACTAAATTTAGGTTTTCTAATAAAATTATGTTTAATAGAAATTTATAAATATTTAAAAACCTGTTAAATTTATATATAATAATTAAATATATAAAAAAAATATTTAAAAACCTAATAAATATTTTAAAGCGTATACTTTATTAAGTGCAATGTACAAGCGTGTTATTAAAATTATCAATGGAATGAAAAATTTATGTCAAAAACATGTAAAATATTGCACGCAACTTTTTTTTTACCCAAACTATGTAATATTATTTTTCTATATGAAAAAAGAGAATTATTGCCATCAAAACATTTTGTATGGATATTTAAATTTTAACTTTTTACAAGAATTTTTATTGAAATTAATATTATATTTACATAAAAAAATAGGTTATTTATAAAAAATATAATAATTAATATTGAAAATGTTAAGTAATGTAAGAATATGAAAATGTTTTTTTTTATTAAATTATCAATATTTTACCGATGACATAAAATAAATTTTTCACATTGAATTATCACGTCATTTATTAATTATTGAAAGTGAATTCGATATAAAAATTAACGTTTATGTTATAAGTCTTGTCAATTGTAACAAAAAAAGGACAGTGAAATATGAAAATATAATTTTTTCATATAAAATATTTATGAAAAACGTATTAGGATTTTCAATCTTATGAAAAAGTAAAATTTCATTATAAATTTATCTACTAGAATCTAGTAGACTAGAACATCAAATCAATGCCATTTGTAAATCTACAGAATTATTCATGTTAGTCCAAAAGTTTTTTTTTAAAACCCAATGTCCTGTCAAAAAAAAAGATTAATTTGACTTGAAAAAGGATCACTTTATATGGAAATGTTATATTAGACTAGCTAAGTTGACAGATAATTTTTAATAATTTTAGATTTTGTATTAATTGCATTTTTTTCTATGATGGCTTCATTAAATAAATATATAAATAAATAATTAGTTTTAGGTTAAATAATTATTATACAAAATTTTCCCAATAAGATTTTTGAAATGCTTAGAATGAAATATTTTTGGATCATAACATTTTCCACGCTTTTATTAATATGAATAAAACAGTAAATGGAATCGTACTTCCTTTAAAAGCAGAGTAATTTTACACTCAGAGTTCCATATTAAAGTGATGATTATGTCAAATGAATTGAGGAAAATTTAAAAATAAATTTTGATTCCAAAATATTAAAAAAAAAATTGTAGAATTATTAATTATTAGTTATCTAGACGGTTCTTAAAACTAAATTTTAGGCTTTATCATCTGTTATACGAGATGGGGTCCTAATGCACCTGAAAGGTTCCGATTAGAGGTTACAATTAAAAATTTAGCTAAAATATTAGAAAAACTTAAAAAAAATATGAAAAAATCATAAGAAAACGTAAGGAAAATATTAAAAAATGTAAAATATTTAATATAATTTACCTGTGAAGTTGATTCAAAATGGCTGAATATATAAAAAAAAGTCTTGAAATAAATTGAACACAACCGAACCGCACTTATTTTTATTTTCACTTCATATTAAATTATAGTTTTATAGTTTTCAATTTAGAAATAAGTTTTTTTTTATAATTTACACTATTTAATTTCATTTTAAATTTTTAATTTGGTTAACACACGAAAAAACCACCATTTATAAATTTTCAATTTCAATTAACTTTTTTTAGGCGATTATAAATGCGCGAAAAACTCGGAATATTTAAGACTTTTTGTCATTTTTTTGATTAATAATTAATTTAAAACATTTATTTATTATTATTTTTAACGTTTAGCGACGTAAATAGTTAATTTTAATAATTTATTATTCAATTTTATCACTACCAAGAACCAACACGTCTTTTCACACCAGCAATTAATTTTAACTAAGATAAAATGGGCGTAACTAATTAAATTGATAAATAAATTTGCGCGAAAATTGACATTGTAATTTAACCCGCGAAATTTGAATTTGAAAATATGAATTATTAATTTAAATTTTATATAATTAAACTTTGTAATGGAAAGCCTTTTTTTAGAGATCATAAAGTAAGGATTTTAGCCAAAAATTAAATTGTTGATAGTTATAGTTCAAATAATTGAAGTATTTTATTCGCTCGAAGTATAGTGTCATATGTATACTTTATGGCAATTTATTATGTAATAAAATTTGATAATTGCACATGAATTCCCGAGTAAAAAAGACTGCTACAGAAGTACTACTATTTTTTATTAATTACCCATGAGCTGTAATACTAAAAAGGATCATCAACGATTAACCCTACATCAGGAAATGCTCTCCTTCGATTGGATTGGATTGTATTGTGAGGGGAACTAATGGGGGCTCATGCACTTAATCTAGAAGGCCAGAAATAAACCCCCTTGCACCTTGTATAAAACTAGTTCTTATGGGATCACTATTTATTTTATTTGTATTAAACTGAAAGAATTTAAATGCTTTTATATAATTGTTAAAAAAAATACCTTATAAATAGTGTTTTTCACCATCTGTCCATACATTTAACCTACATATTCCTACAGATAGTACTTCATATTGTTGATTAGATATAGAAGACTGAATTGCTCATTTCTTTTTTTCAAATGTTCCGAATGTTCATGTTTAGATAAAATAAGAAAATAGAAAGAACATGTATGAACTTAATAAAGCAAGTGTTCTTGGTTGGAAACCAATTCTGAAATTCAGTAGATTAAGTTGCTACTTCAGCTAGTCACCGTGGTATGTGTAATGTAAAGGATAACAAGGGTTCTAATTATAGCCTTAGTGCATGGACGCCCGGTAGTTTCCCTCTCGATCCAATCCAATAGAAGGAGAGCATTTCCTATAGGGTTAATCGTTAATGATCATTTTTAGTATTACGGCTCAAAGGAATTTAACCAAAATTATTAGTACTTCTTTAGCAGTCTTGTGTATTCAGAAACCCCCGTGCAATTGTCCAAATGTATTATATTATAACTTGCCATAAAGCAAGCATACACATAAGTGATACGTATACGAATAAAATACTTCAATTATTTTAACTAACTATCAACAATTTAAATTTTTGGCTAACATCCTTTCTTTATGATCTTTAAAAAAACGAATTCCATTAAAAATTTTAATTATATAAAATTTAAATTAATATTTGATATATTAAAATTCAAATTTCGCGGGTTAAATTATAATGTCAATTTTCGCGCAAATTTATTTATCAATTTAATTAGTCACGCCTATTTTTCTTAGTTTAAATTAATTGCTGGAGTGAAAAGACGTGTTGGTTCTTGGTAGTGATAAAAAATGAATAATAAATTATTAAAATTAACTATTTAAGTCGCTAAACGTTAAAAATATTATAAAATAAATGTTTTAAATTAATTATTAATCAAAAAAATGACAAAAAGTCTTAAATATTCCGAGTTTTTCGCGCATTTATAATCGCCTAAAAAAAGTTAATTGAAATTGAAAATTTATAAATGGTGGTTTTTTCGTGTGTTAACCAAATTAAAAATTTAAAATGAAATGAAATAGTGTAAATTATAAAAAAAAAACTTATTTCTAAATTGAAAACTATAAAACTATAATTTAATATGAAGTGAAAATAAAAATAAGTGCGGTTCGGTTGTGTTCAATTTATTTCAAGACTTTTTTTTATATATTCAGCCATTTTGAATCAACTTCACAGGTAAATTATATTAAATATTTTACATTTTTAAATATTTTCTTTACGTTTTCTTAAGATTTTTTCATATTTTTTTTAAGTTTTTCTAATATTTTTTATAAATTTTTAATTCACAAAGCCTCAATTTTAGTTTTACGAACCCTCTACTCTCCCCTGATAACTAATATTAATAACTACGATTTTTTTTAATATTTTGGAATCAAAAATGATTTTTAAATTTTCGTCAATGCATTTGATATAATCGTGATATAATTTTAATATCAGTACAAATTAATACCAAACATCTTAAATTCAATTTGAAAATTTAGAAGATTACAACTTCCTTTAAAAATTACAATGTACCAAGGTTATCTCTAAATGACATAATCAGATCAGTAGCTATGCAAATGGGAAACTAGTTAATTGATGACCATGTGACCAGACTTGCTATCCAATTCTATCAATCATGCCGTAGTTGCGAAGAACATATTCAATGCCATGAGGTGGATCTGAACTAACTATCTTAGCTAAGACAGCGGTCACATAAGTGGGGTCGCCATCATGTTGTATGTGACTCACTCACTACTTAAAGTATAAGCATAAAGTAGCGAATTTTAAATCGAATTACGTAGATAATTGAATTTAATTTTAGTTAAAATTTGTTATATTATTGATTCTTAGAAATTGAATAATTTCTTAATTTCTTCTTTTAAATCCTGCTGTGTTGCCAAATAAAATTATCTATAGAAAACATTTTTTTTCATCATTTTTTGCAATCTTATTTTGTTAACAAAAGTGTCAATGAATAAAATAATAAATCAATTTGTAATCTGTAAATCTCAATTACACTTTTTTGGTCATTTCTATTTTTATTATTATATTTTTATTTCGGTTATGTGACCACCCCAATTGATAATATTTTGAACACCAACAAACACAATATTATCAATTCAGGTAAGAGTTTATTGCCAAAATGATTTACACTCACAATTATTGACATTGAGCCCACAAAATACACAAAATAAACACGAATTTTTAAAGGATCAAATCTTACTTTCAAACTGTATATAATTATCAAAATTTGACCAATAAATGTCCTGCTGTGAATAGATCAGCAAAGAAAATGAAATCAATTGAGATTTAGTTCAATTGTTCGATATGTTGTTAGCAAGGTTTCGAGTCCTTTTTTATTTTTCTTGAAAATTATTATTATAAATACAATTTATATGTTTATAAACAAGTGTGTCAACAATTGAATTTTCCCGATAGAATTTTAAAGTGACTCGTAATTTTTTTTTATATATATACAATTCCAAATTTAACATATATACAAACAATTGTTTTATAAATATGTAAAATTGTATATAGATAAAAAAAATAATTTATAAATACTTTAAATAATTCGTGAGAAAATCATCACTTGTCGTATCCACTTAAGTATTCTTCAGAAATAACAAAAAAATATTTGAATTTGTCATGAAAAATATCCTGAATTATTGCTACTTAAAAGGTGTACGTTTCTGTATATGTTTTTAGTTCTTCTTTGTATATAAACTTGTAAAAGTACTTAAATATTATATATAAATAAAAAGCAAAAATTTAAGGATATGCCAGTAGCTAAAAATTATATATTCAAAAGGAAATTTTGATAAATATTTATACAAATTTCGATAAAATGTATTGATTATAAAACATTTTGTAGGTAATTCAAATTAAAATATAATATTATGAAAATTTGTGATTATTTTGTGATAATTCATAATATAATTAGAAGAACCATCAAATCTTCAGTTCATTCCACAATTCTTTACAGTTTAACTTAAATTCGATTATCAAATTTTATCGATTAGAGATCTTCATTATTTTTGGTCTATACTAAACTAATAAACTAGTAAACTGAATGGGTACCTTTACCTTTAGATAAGAAGAGAAAAGTATGTCGCCAGCAAAAAAGATGGAGATACAATTTTGATCGACATTGTTTTCGAACAGCACAAGAAAGAAGTAGGTGCAAAATTATGGGGGAGGCATTTGCCTTATTTAATTTTTAACTTAATAATATTTTTAAATTTAAATTTTTAATTTATTAATAGTAATATTTAGTAATTACAGAAAATAATTAAATAAATAATTTTATTCAAAATGTATGTCGCAATTTGAATTGAACTATTAAATGAATTGTAAATGAAGAATAAAGTAAATAAATTAAATGGCTGAATAGCTAATAATAATAATAATACTAATAAATATTTCGATATCCTTGATAATTTCAATCTAGAGCTTAACTTTGTATCCTTTTTTGCTGAATGTCCAATTCATTTTCATCTTAGTAAATGTTTAAATGTAATTCGATTAGTAATTGGATTGTAATCTGACATTTTTATATGTGATTGTCATGTGCCAGCAAATTTTGTGTATTATATTCATTTATTTTAATGTTTTTAGTTAAATTTTTGCAGACAAATATAGAATATAAAAGATAATTTTAAATCGATATATTAGAAAATTTCGATATATCGATTATTATAATTATAATTGTTTTCAAAAGCGTGCACTCGTGCACTCCAATTCTAAGTTGAATTTATACAAAATATTTAAAACTTTATTCAAAATTTCAAGTTTATTTTATACATTGAGCTATTTCCAAGTAATTTTTTCAACAAATTTTTTGGTCAAGAGTCAAAGGACACAAATTCTTAATGTTATTTCATCAAAACAAATTAAAATATATTTTATACTATAGTTCTTCATAGAAGTTCTTCATTGAATAGTAAAGCTGTGCAGACGCCTAAGACGGTACACCTAAATGTTGAATTGCATCAATAAAATAATCTTCAAAAATATCCTTAACAAATATACCTAGAAAATTTGTTCAATTCTATTTTCTACATAATATAAAAAAACAATAATACAAAAAGAAGAACTTTTAAGTGTCATTTCATGTCACCTGGATGGAAATTTTTACATTAAATATTTTTCTAATAAAAAAATATATAACAACAAAATAAATTTCTTCCCCCAAAATTTCATAGAAAACATTAAATAAATTATTTATTTACAAATTGTTTTATTGATTTTTTAAATTTACATAAAAGCTTAGGGATTTAAAGAAATCTTTATGTAAAGAGAAATTTTGTAATACATGTAATTAAAACCTATGATAAAACGGAGTCATATATAGATCCTTAACCTGAATTTATTGATGCGGTTCAATTGTCACATAAAGTGCCAAATTTTAACTTGACACATCACAATGGCGGCAAATAAAAAACACAATTTCGAATTGTGATTATTTTGAAAACTTGGGTGGGGAATTTGGATACGCATTATGCATTTAAACGCTAAAAAAAACCTTTCCTTTTACCTTAATACAATCTGAAAAATATTTCCAATACTTTCAAATTAAAATTTGTTGTTTTTTTTAGAAATTTTTCATTTTACAAGTCTTCAAAATAAAATAAAAGAAAATTTTTTGTTGTAACACAAAAATAATTTTCTTTAATTGAATGTTTTTTTTTTTTATGTTTGTTTCTTTAAATATATTTATTTATTTATATTTTTTTCCCCCTTAATACAACACATTTACAAACATAAATATAATAATTATATACAAATAAAGATACGTATCTGAAAACTCTTTATTAAAACGATGTATTTATTTGATTATATTTGTAGCGTATTTCGTTGTTGTTAATGTTGCGGCACAGACCAGGGCATACTATATTGTTGTTGTTGCGATAGTTTATCACCAGTTAAGTGAAGAATTTCTTGTTTTCAAATTGATTGCTCGAATTTGGTGATAATTTTTCTTTAATTTGAAAATATCAACATTTTGTTTGATAACGACTATGAATATATAAAAATTAACTTCTCCTTGCAATGAAAATAAAAACCAGAATTCAGAAAGACAAATAAAAAAAAAAAACAATTTTTATATCGAGTTGAATTCGATATAAATATGTATATATAAATAAACCGGAACATTTGATATTAAAAAAAGAAAAAAGTAAAAAAGAAATGTATTTTTTATTATATGGAAACATCAAAGATATAAAATTGGTGGGGGTATTTAACATATATTAGAGGTAATGCTGAGGTGTTTTATTGATATTAAAAATAAATAAAATTGGTTCCAAAATGTCTGAAAAATCAATATTAAAAAAAAAAAAAAAAAAATGTTGGTATCATATGAATAATTAATACCATAAGAAATTAGTTTTATAACTCGAATTATTTATATTTAATATATCGACAATTTATCAGAAATTGATTTATAATTGCATAATAATATAATAAATTTATCAATAATATCACAATTTTATATATAGACAATGAGAAGTGCCAGTAAAAAAAACCATAAATCAAATAAATAGTGTCAGTAATGATAATAACTATTATTAATAACTATTATTCAGAATACTCTATGGCTCTAAACCTAAACAATTTGATAAATCTAAACTGTAAGACTACTCGATACTATGGATGCGGTCAAGAATTCAGCAGCTGTTCAGCTTATGCAGCCTCAAAAAATTGAAAAGCAGCCAGTAGGCATGAATTTTGATTGCATATTTATATTAACTATATTTGAAATTATTTTAATTTATAAACAATTTAATTACTTACTCGTCATCATCAGAAGCAAATTAAAACTTTTGCAGCCTAAGTTCATCGACTGCAATAAATACAACGGCTGCGTTTGCATTCTGTTTTTTAATACAAATCTAAATTAAAGACCGACTGACTGTGAAAACTGCGTACCGGCTGAATTCTTGATCGCACACTATATATTTTAACTCGCTTACTAAGAGTGTTTGTATTATGATATTAATTATATAGAATGATGTATGGTCCATTATTATAATATAGTACTTCACCCAATGTACCACAGTATCATTGAGACACATTCACATCAAATCAATATTTTGAAAATTCAATATTCAGAGTCAAGCTAAAAAATTTCAGGTCATTTGCTAACTTGTTAAATCAGGAACTATACTATGAAATACCGGATATCCTTATTATACCCACAACTTTCATAGTTCACTCAAGCTAGTTTCAGAGTCAATCTAAGTGTGCGCCCAGTCTAAGTTTTGTTACAGCATTTCACCATATCGATTAATTTAATCAGGTAAATAAAAAGTGTTTGATAAAAACTTAAATTGATTTTTTATTTCAATTTTGGTTGACTTAACCGATTAGTTAACTTAACTGAAGAGTGAAGACCTTATTCTGATTAAAGTTCTGAGACGTATGTTTAAATAATTCATTAAACTTCGCATTTAAATTACATTACAGTTTGTCGATATCCACTTATCTTCTTCGTAACTAGGGCAACTAAAAATGGAACTGACAAACAAGAGTCATATCAATATTTGGTTGGTTAGTTTAAGTGGCGCGTCCCCAGCAAGATGCCCGGCTACTCCAATTAGCGCATATATGCACCGTTTTGCTACCACTCATACTCATGAAACCAGGCTAGGTTACGCGATTGAAAGAGGCTGTTTTAGATCCACCTCGTGCTAAGCCAAAAGTGTAAAGTGTCTCTGGGTTGCTTCGTGGTTAGATCGTTGTGTTTGTTAAAGTAGACACTGCCGAAAGAGTTGTACCTCGGTTTGACCATTGCAGGCTACTTGCAAATGAAAAACACTATAGTCCCTTTCTCGTTCGGTACTTTACAGCAGCAGCATGATTGATTTAATGGGATGCCCCGTATATCAAGATTAATATCTATACACATTTTATAACACTATAATTCATTATGTAATAAATATAATTTGAATAAAGGTCATCATCAAAAATTCACTGATTTTGTAATTAGAACTTGACAAATTTCGTAATTTTTAGGGTTATCTTTTTTTTTTGGTATCATCATGTGTTTTAGGTTAATTTTGTCGTTGTTCTCACCATTTTTACTCAAATCATTAAAATTGTCCTTTCTGTCCTTATATTGCGTGGGGTCGTTAAATTTAGCAATAAAAATACTTACAATAAAATGTAAAAAAAAAAAATATTATATACAAGCCCACCCACTGTTTTTGACAAAACCAATGCTAAAACTTATAATGCAATCTTCTTTAGAGATTTCGAGATTTTTGTTCACAACAAATTTCCCAAAAGCCAACAAAAAGATACGTGAAAAAAAAAAGTTAAACTAATTTTTATTTTTATGTTTTTTTTTATATTTATTTCTCCTGCCATAGTTGAGGTCTAAATTAAATGACCTGTCTCCGCCCTCCTGCGTTCAAAACCAAAAATGTTGTTCAATGATAAATAGACATCGTTTTTAATATTTTTTTTTTTTGGCTTAGTTCTTAATTGTCCTTTCTTTTTTGTTGGTGTCTTGTTTTGTATTTAATGTTTGTGAGTGAGTGCACTTTACTATATTTCCAGGACACTTTTTCTAGGTATAATTTTGGTTATTTTTATTTTTTTGTTGTGGTTGACTTAGTTTGAAGAACATAAATCTTTTTTATGTTTTTTTTTAGAAAAAATAACGATTTGGAAAAATATGTTCGTATTGTGACTATTATAAAAAAAGGATATATTTAATATTTATTTATTTTTTGTTTAGAAGATCATAATTTTAAATTTAACAGAAATATCGAAAAATATTCCATAGAAAATTGTGGTTTCATTTCAATTACTAATTAGTTAGTTTTGTATTCAGATTAAATAGTAATTTAGGAAGGAGAGTGAAACAAATTTTGTAATAAATTTAAAATCTAGATCATATTTACAATTTAATTTGACTCTAAAAATTAACCAGAAAATTTTAATGTTGAGAAGTTATGGAAAATTAGGTACTGACAACTCAGTACAATCAGACAAATCAGACAAATCATACTTTTAAAATAAGGCGATCCGAGGTAAATATCTCTGTAGATGATGCGAAGACGAACATGCGAAAACTAAAGATTTTTTCTGTCATTATCTCAGTTTCATTCACCAGCGTCGCTGATGTTTTGAATCTTACTACATGAACCAACTGCAATGAAGTAAGCGTTTTGGAGTGGAGTTTCCAGTTCAGACAGTTTCCGCGGCATGTGTAACGTGAACGATAGTGTAGTACAATCTGACCTAAGTGTATGCATCCCCCAGCGGTTCGATTTTTAATTATATCAATCAATCAATAATGGAAAAAAGTCAGAAAATTATGAAATTATATATTGATAAAAAGAAGCTTATCAAGTTATAAAAAATCTTCAAAAATTTATGGTCCTTTAGATTAGAATATGGAATTGAAATATAATTAATTCATAAATATGAAGAATACGCTGGTAGTACGCTGGAGTGTTTTCTAGTTGCCGGGATGAGTTTTGATTTTAATAATTGAATTTTGTTGGGTATTAAAGTAGAAATTACATTTTTACTATACATAATATTTGAAAATCACAATACTTCTATGAAATTAAGGAAAATAGTCTTGTCATGAGGTAAATATATCACGGATTTTGAAAAATTTATGGTTTAACGTATCTTCAAACATAACATCTTTATACAATTGTCCAGTGTTGATTATAGTTTCTTGTTCTTTTCGCACTTATTTAAATTATCGCAAGAAATTATTTTCTTTAAGAAAACTAACAAAACCCAATCCTAAAATCAGGATTTACACTTTTGAAACTTTCTTTTCGGTTTCATTTAATTATAGAAAATTTGTCTTTTCACAAAAATGATTCTTATTCGATCGTAGATTATTGGTCCATCAACATTAAATATAATATGTCAACACTTCCTTATTAAATTAGCATATTTCAAAAGATGATTGACAAAAATATCATCCTTACAAATTTAAGTTCATTGATTCTATTCGAATTTTAATCCTCGTAAGACATTAATATTTCTGGTTACCTTTAAGTCATCCGACGGGTAGCAGCTTGATTTTTCAATAAATAATATGTCAACAAAAGTGTTTTTCATATATATAATCAGATTTTCAAAGACAACATTCTAAGAAAACACACCTTTTTATTCCACTTCAACTTCATCTTATTTAATATCCTTTTAATATAATTATTAATAACTTTATATACTCAATAAATCCACAGTTACTCCCTAATATTGTTCAAATAGGTCGAATAACTAAATTAATTTTATTATTGTCACACCCAGAAAATAAATATTTTTACCTTAAGGAACCCCAATGGGCAACAATTTCAATGATCTCACCTCAAACAGCAAACAACAACGAAAAAAAAAAATTATCAAATAAGAAAAATTTCTTTTTATTTAAAGTCATTTATTTTTTATATGTAATTAATTGCTCAAATTTTTTCATTTTTGGATATATAGTTTCATTTTCTCTGATGTATGGTCACGGGTCCGGTCCTCCTTATTGTATAATATCAAAATAATTTCTGGTGTGTGCACCATAATTTAAAATAATATATCAAAGGTGAAAAATATTTATTCAAAATTATATTATTTTTTTCAAATATATAAAAAACCAATATGCCATAATGATAAATGGACCTCAGGCCTGGCGGAATTACATGAAGAAAAATAAAAAAAAAATTATAAAGAAAATATTATTATTTTTTTTTTCTGTTAGCTACTGAAGTCGTTATGTTGTCATTTTTAATGGCCGGCGGTCAAAAAGGAGTCCGTCACGTTAAAGTTTTTGCTTTTATTTATTTATATATTATTATTTTTATGTAATTTGAGTCGTGATGAATTCATTAAAAAAAAAACAATTTTTATGATTAAAATTTATGATTACAAAAAAAATGATTATATTCAAATTTTGTTTGAAATTCTATTTGACAATAATTTAAATTACAAATTCTTAATAAAAAAGTTAATTTTGTTTTTGATTAATTGAATTTTTGTTAAAATTTTTATTAATGTAATTAAATAATTAAAGTTTGTCAGAATTAAAACTAATAAAGTTTTTATTGTAAATGAATTTTGAATTGATCGGATTGGATATAATAAATTGACTATCAAAAATGAATCATTTTCTAATTAAAAAATTTGTAAAACAAAAAAATTTTGGTTTTTTTAGTGTGATTTAATTATTTTAATATAATTTAAATATTTACAAAAAAAAATATTAATGATTTTTTTTATATTAGTGACCTAGAATCGAAAATTATTGTCCTCTCAAATTTCATGTTCCAGAAACCTAATAAATATTATACATAAATGGCATGATGATATTTATATTTTGTTTTTTTATGGTGATTAACGACAAAAATCCTTGTTCAGATATTTATCGAAAATTACATTGTTTTATGTTTTTTTTTTTTGGTTGTTATTTTGTTTAAATATGTAGAACATAAAACGGAAGAGGAAATTACATTTTTTTTAAGGTTATTTTGCTAAATTATTCATATTTTCAGGAATATTGTAATGTCATTGTATGAAAATTGGTTTTGGGCTAAGGACGTCTTCGTCTTGATTGAATTTTTTTTGGAAACATAAAATTATATTAGTTATAAGGTAAATAGTTGTTTTTTTAAGAAATTTATGTTTCTGAAAAGGTAATTTCATTATTGGAAAGAATTTAACTTATAAACATAATGAATATCTCCATAATGAATTAAAGTTTTCTAAAAAACAGTAAAATTTGATCAGATAACTATGGAATTTGTATACTACAAAAAGGATAATTGTAAACGGAAGGAAATTAACTATTAAAATCAATTTAAATCTTACAAAATTTGTTTTAAGAAAATTCATTGGAAAGTTTTATTATAGCAAAACCAATAATTTGAATAAAATTTTATTCAAAATGTCGTGAAATTATTAGGTTAGTTAATGCCTTTCTATTGCTTATGATTCATTGCAGGAAATACTATCAACTGTTAAGCTGAAGATACACTTAAATTGCCGTCCAGTAAAGCGGAATTAACTTCTTGAAATCTGTTAAATAAACTAACTTCCATTCTCTCAATTTATAATTATACGTACTGCAAGTTGCAACAGTTCGTAATTATTCTATTACTTCTCGTAAAGTTACGTTTTTGAATATCTGTAAATATAATAACTCTCAAGCTTGGAAAAAACTAATGCTGAAGTTCGTTAACATGTTTTGTAATAAGTCTTTAAAAAAAACTCCGAAAATTTGAATTCAATAAACTTAAGACACCAACCCAAATTTTAATTTTCATTGTAACAAAATTTTCTGTTAATTTACAATATTCAAAGTCATCCTTCTACGTCTTAAGTTATCTACATGCCTAATGTACCATGAAATTATATTTAATTCATTTCACAGTAAGAAATTATATTCACAAATTATTAAACACAGTTTGAAGTTGAATTTAAACAATTAATCCAGTTTTAGATACAGGATATTTAATTTCTGTATTCGGAAAAATGAAAGTGGAACAGTCTTTAGGAGATTTATATTGAAGTTATGAAGCCGATAGGCTGAAATTTTTAATTCACTAGTTAATTGTATTTAAAATTCATCAATACAGCATAATTTTATTTGGTATTAATAAATAACTTATGAAAAATTTAAACAATTTCCATCAAAACTGATAAAATCAGAATATCTTACACCCAGGACATAAGGTCATCATATAAATTTATATTCGGTAATACCAATTATTGCAAGTCCTTAACAATTTAATAAAATAGGGGGAAAATGAATTGAGGCTCCCTGGTGTGCTACAAATTAATTTCAACTTTATACCTTCTTGAAAAAAAACAGTCCAGAGTGAAAAATACTTTAGCTTATTCTAAATTTTGAAAATTTTGGAAACTAACGACAAAAATCCAGAGAGAGTTTTTAGTTTCATACCTTTCAAAAAACCCTGGTTCTTTAATATTAATTTAACCAGTTTTCTATACAACTATTTGACAAATACATTTAAGTGACTAAAGGTCATCATGATCATTGCAAAATCTGATAATATACAAATTTTTATTTGGTTACTTGAGATTCACCATAAAATTACCAATTTGCAATAGTGAAAATTAAGTTTAAGAGACACAGAAACAAAAAATTTGTTAAATTCATTGAGTAATAAACTAAAGATTTTTTTTTTCAGTTTTCTTATCAAGTTTTTTCTATTCTAAATGTTTTCTTTTTTGCAAAGACAAAGTCTAGTATTACGGATTAAAATTAAGGATAAGCAAACGAAATGGACATTTTATTTGCATTGCTTCACAGCAAGTGGTGACGAAAAAAAATATATCTTCTTATATTTATAATTGTGCGGTTTCAATTTCAGGTATGGAAAAATAACAAAAAATCTCATTAAGGATATTATAAAACTAAAAAGTCGAGACTAAGGTGGCGCCCCCAATTAAATGTAATTATAAGATTAAGTTAAAATTTATTTTTAGTAAAGTAACAATTTTCGATTTTTACAAATATTTTAGGATGGTTAATTTCATTCTGTAATCACGACTCGAAAATTGTCAGTAATAGTTTTTAGAAAATTTTAGTATTTTTAATGATTTTTGAATTGGTATTTTATTTTGTATTTAATCAATATTTTATTTTTAGATATTATTCGATAAATTAAGTATAATGAAAAATTACGAAAATTTATAATTATCTTAATAATCAGATGTAAAAGTTTAATTAATTAATTAAAATTAAATTTTAATTACAAAAATTTTGTTTTATTGAATCATTTTTGATTTGTCTTAGATAACTAAATCAAATTTTTGATAACAACACTTTGCTAGAAGCGTGTAGAAAGCCTATTCAATCGTTGTGAATTGAAAATTCTTGTCAGATTATATTCTTTAAATAATTTTCTTTTGGAAGTCAAGATTTAGCGACAGTTGAAATAAAAATGCTCACATTCGTGAAGTAAATTATCAACATTTATTGAAAGTTGTATAGTTATTTTTAATTTGCCTAAAAAAGTTGTGTAACGTTGATCTTACGGACAAGTATAGCTTTAAAAAATGTTGACAACTATCTAAATTTAGGAAATACTTCACTGGATTTTGATTTGGAACAATTTAGCTTTTAAATTAAAGCTTACCATCGTTCCATTCAGTTAAAATTTTACCCTTAAGTTTTGTTACAAGTCTGTACTTTTAATTATTTGTATTGACAATGGACTAGCCTTAATAAAATCACAGAACTTTTACTTTGGTCAATTTAAGACTTTGAATTTAAATACAGCAACAATTTTCATAAATAGTAATTAATTTTCATAGG
This sequence comes from Rhamphomyia laevipes, assembly GCA_963920725.1. Classification (NCBI taxonomy): domain Eukaryota; kingdom Metazoa; phylum Arthropoda; class Insecta; order Diptera; family Empididae; genus Rhamphomyia; species Rhamphomyia laevipes. The sequence continues at coordinate 3,309,700 of OY987255.1, read as the reverse complement.
TTGTAGTCTAAATGATTTGGAATTGGTTAAATGCTAAGTGATTTTCACCCTGTGTCAAAATTCCCTTATTAAATAAACAAATTAATCACTTGTTCAACAAAATCAATTTCCCCAAACAGAAACACTCTTAATATGATTATTTACAAAACGGACTTAACCTTTATTAACGGGCACATTAAATTCAACTTATCACTTATCTGAAGGACATTTTAAAGCTAAAATCCAATACGATTAAATCATATTTAAAAAAAGGATCTTTAACGCATAAATTACACATACAAAATATTTTTTTTTTTTTTACACTTTTCGTATTTTTGCTTCATTAAGGATATTTTTATGATATCCTTAAATTTATATGTATATATATAGTAAAAAACTTTGTCATATATTCATTTTCTAGATCCATTTTTATCCCTTGGGATTCAAATCCAGAAACACCATGTGTTCAGTCAAGAAAAATAATAATAATAATAAAAAAAAAATCACTGGCATCCTTTTAACAGGATAAAACTTAAAAGTTGATATATACGTAACATTATATAGTTCAAAATAATAGTACACTCATGTAATGAATTTAAAAAGGGTCCTTAAAATATCCTTACACTAAATATAGAGAGAGAGTGCAAAGTGGCTTAATTTTAATACACAAAATCACCAAATGACATTTTTATTTTATATATGAACTGATGATGAATACGTACACAAAAGTATAGGGTAGTGTGGTATCTGTCGCGAAAAATGACATTTTGACATTACAAAATGAAACAAAAACAAAAATGAAATTTACGTTTAATAGCAAAAAAAAAAAAAATTATAAAATTTTTAAGGGCGCTAAAGAAAGTGACTATAAAGGACCACTTTGTATATTCTTTTTAAACAAATATAAAAAGGGATGGTTTTATAGGAACATAAATATTTTTATATTTTCATTTTTTGCAAGGTGCTTTTTTTTTAAAAAAAATATAAATGAAATAAATATAAAAATATTTAAAAGGAAAAAAAACACACTTAAATTATAAAAGGAAAAATATTTGGGTATTAATATAAAAAAAAATATGGCAGAACAAATTCCTGCTGTGATTTAAGTGTTAACTAAATAGTTTTCCAATCCGCCCCAAAAAAATCGAAAAAAAAAATTAAATAAATCAAGTTTTATTTTTGTGGTAAGTCATGAAAAATGGGTGTGAATATTATCAAGCACTTTTTTATATAGTTTTTTGTTAGCTCCATAAACTCTGGTTCCTTAGTTGGCACTATTTTAGAGTCGTCCTGTTGTTTTACTTAACCACACAAAATATATAAATATTTTACACAGTAATTTTAGTTGTCCTTCAGCAAAAATAATGTCCATTTTAGTATTTCCTAAAATCATTGAAGTTTTTTAACTTTCTTTATAATAAATGCTAACTGATTTTCACATATTCATCAGGAAAAATTCTTACAGATTTTCATAGAAACGATTATTTTTATATTATTATTTTAATTATTAATATTTTTTGATGCGTTTTGGATCATATACCGTATTAATTTTGTATACATTTGGAATTACATTAGGTGGATATTAACATAATGACCGAAAATGCTGTATCTTCAATAGAACTAGGTAGAATGGCTAGCCGGCAAAGAAAGTGGTACAAATTCTGAAAACAAATGGTTGACTATTAAAAACAATTAGCTTGTAACAATTAAAATTTCTTCAATATATATTTTAGCTACAATGCTAGTTGCAGTCTAGCTAAGATTATTTTACTAGAATTTTGCAGTTCACGTTACTAGGCATATATTAATAGTAACTAGAGTTGCCAAATAAATCTAGCTCTAGAAATCTAGTGAAAATGCAACAAATTAAGAAATGGTCATGACAACTAGACTGACAATATTTAAACTAGAATCTATTAGTTAAAGATAAAAGCTATCTGGCGTACCTAGTATTCTAGGTAGAATTAGCGAGAGAACATTTATAAGTAATCTAGTAATTAAAACCGGTTTCTATTTTTCTTACCTACTTTTTCTAGGTAAATTTATAGAGAGAACATTTTACTGGAATCTAGTAGTTCAAACTAGATTTTGTCTAGATTATGTGTGTTATAACTAGCTTTCTAGGTAAGATTATACCTAGAACTTATTTACTGGATTCTAGTAGTTACAAATATAATTTTTAGCTGTTCTACCTAGTTTCCTAGTTCAGTTAAACCGTGAAAATTGCTGGATTTCTAGTGGTTACAAATATAATTCTAACTGTCCCACTTAGTTCGCAACTAGAATATACAGATTGTTATTAAACTGAAAATCTAGTTGGAAAATTTTAGCTATATTTTAACTAGAAGTCCTACCTATTCCATTCTAGTTGCACACTCTAGTTAGCTAAACTAGAATCCAGCCAAAAAAAAATAGAGAGTATGATTCAGAATTCATATAAAATTAGTATGTCCTAATTGCAATAATAATGTTATCGAAACTCTATCGTTTAAGCTTTATGCTCCCAAGGTGATTATATTCAAAAAGCACTTAAAGTTTGTTTTATATATAACTGAATCTAAACTGACACTATCTTTAAAAATATTTGATAATTTACATGACAACTCTATAAAATTATATCAACTAACCACACCATCTCAGAAATTGCTCCTGTCACTTTATTTTTAATATATTTATTTATATTTACCAAAAATAATTAACACTCTAAGGATAAAATGTTTCAATTTATTATATATAAAAACCAACCCTCTTTGATCAGTTTCGGTAATTTAAAAAGTGTCAAATTATTGCGGTATTTTGCAATATTTCTATTTTTCTATATAACTGATGCACTTTTTATAGTCTCTAAAATATCATTTACCATAATTTTATATCGCAAGTATAAATTGTATCGATAATTGCAACATCTGCTCAAATAATTTTGCATAAAATTGTAAAAATGGTTACCCGCATTACAAGGACACAATGTACGTACAGCTAACACTAACAACAACAAAAACAAAAATTATTAATTGAATTATAAATAACAACTGGCCTCAAACTGATTTGACATTTTTATAATTCCCAAAACATTGGCTATTTGCAATTATGATCCTCTTCCTAAGACTAAACAAGTTTACAGGACCAAAAAGGATAACAGAAAAAATAGACCAATTTCAATTGAATAATAAAAATGGTGAGATTGATTTAAATGTCAAAACATTCATTTTCAGGTCATCGCAATGATTGATTATAAAAATTAAAATTGTAGAAATAAAAATTCCGATTTTTTTTTGTGGTTTCATTTTTTTCCAAAATTTTTAGGGAGCAATTTTTGATAAAAAAAAATAAACATAAATTATGAAACTAGTTTTTTTTTATTATTATGTATTTTTAAATTTATGCTAAAAATTATTATATTTAGTTAAATATAGGAAAAGATTTAATTTATTACACATTTTATTTATTTGTTTATTTCTATATTTATTTTTATGTTGTATTTTAACAATTGTCGTAATTTTATTTTCATGTCGAGTTTTGTCCACCCTTAAAAAAAAAAACTCTTGTATGTCCGTAAAGTTTTGGTAATAAAAACTAATAAAATTTTTAGCAATTTTTGGTCTATCAATAGGCAATAAAATGGCTTGTAAATTAAGTTGAAAAGAAATGATAATATAAATGTCATTTGGAATTTGGACAGCGAGGGGTGGTTTTTATAATATATTAAAATGATATTTGTATTTTTGATTTATATATTTATTTTCGGTATTAGGAAACAAATTTAGTTAAATGTTTATATAGACAAGTGTAAAATATTTGAAGTTTTGAGTAGAAAATTATTTTTATAATTGGAGTAATCAGTTTTGATAGTTAGTATTTAAAAGTGGTTACAATGTAAGTTTATCGGAAGAGATTCATCGCAAGCAAATCGTAACAGAAACTTTATATTAAAATTCATTGCAGGAAAATATTCATTACAAAATTGATTGCAATTAATTAGAATACAATAATTTGTCTCAAAATGATGTTCGCCATTTACAGTGAATAAAATAATTAATTTTGCTATGAATTTTAGTGGATTGTTATCATCGCATACTTGCAATAAAATAGCCTAAAATCTTTAAATTTACAAAAAAATATTCTTATTTATTAAGCTTCTAATAAGTTTTTATATGAATTTTATAGTTTTGCTATCAAGTTTTCGACAGGCTATAGATTATATTAGAAAAGATAATGTATAAGAACAGGTGTCCCAAATCACTGAGTCCACTATAGGCATATTATGTTAAATTAGACCAATACTTTCAAATAAACACATTAGTGGTTTGAGTACAATTCTATTGGTACCATAAATGAGAGTACAAGATGACGAAAGCTGGACATTCGCACATGATATGTTCAAGCAATTCCTCTTCATATTCAAACATTCGATATATTTTCTTAGGAACTAGTTTCATTTTATGTTAATGTTTCTTCAGTGGGTTAATTATTACAGTGTCCAGTAAGTAACCCAGTTATTGTTCATATTTTAATGGGGTTTGGCTGAATGAAAAAATATGAATGGTTTGTGTGCGTGTCTGTTACAGAGGAGTTCCATTACTTATGCATTTGTAAATTCAGCCATATTTTTATTTCCAATTCTGAGGTGACTCGTGGTATATAACTTTAATCATAAATATTATGTAACCTCTTGTCGTTAATTTGAAATTTAATCGAGTAAATAAAACCAATAATAATAAAATTTTGGACTTAAATTTTGTTATAAAGCTAAGATATTTTCACTATCTGTTACAATAAGATTGTATTCCTGGTTAATCTTCTCCTCTTAATCTTGCATAAATGTTTTTTATAGATTTATAACATAAAATATTTTATTATTAGAATTTAAATTATTTTCAAGCTGATTTTTGAATAATTATTAGTAAAAAACAATTCAAAACATAAAATCATATTCATTGGCAAAGTGTGAGCATTATAAATTCAAGATTTTAAATATCTCAATATGACATTTATTGAAAATATTTGTTATAAATTATATCTGTATTATTTGTAGATCCTTACGATTAAAATTAAGTTTAAATTAATTATAAATTAACCTTAAATTTTCCGATTAATTAATACCAATTTTAATAATTACTCAAAACGTTTTTAATATCGATACCAACTAATTTATTATTAACTTTTATTTTACATTAATTATGTTTATCAATAAGAAAATGTCCATCTTAAAATATGCAATCCAACAAATTCTTCATTTTTGATATTAAAACATTTTCATAAATATTTTTATTGTAAATTTGAAAAAAAAAAACTCATCAACATTTTTCTGTAAAATATTTCTTAAAACTCATATGAAAATATTTTGACTGTAAAATGTCATTTGCTGTTGTTGTTGTTATCCTTTTAAAACATTTCTAAAAAATACATAAATGCTAAATGAATTACAAGGTGTTGTGACTGGCGCCCCAATGGCACCACATAAAATGTCCATAATATAATAGCGAATTTAGTTCGCTGAAAGTACCAGCAGTTTTACAAAAGTTTTATATGGCAAGGCAACTATTGAAAGAGATTGATAAACATTCTGTATGTCATTTTTTCCCATAAACATAATCAAAAAAAAATGATGGTCATCAGCAATTGTTGTATAAATGTTTTGTATTTCTCTGTTCATGTTGTCTTTCTTTTTTTTTTATGCTGCTATGTTTGCATCCCAACATTTTTTTTTTGTAATATTTTTCTTTGTTTTCATTTTAGGTTTTTGGTCGTAAATCTTTTTGGTCTTCTTGTCTTAAGTGTCTCCTGTTGGTTTTCGTTCACACATTTTTCTGGATTAGATATAAATTTAAGCGATTATAAAATATTATTCGTAATTTTTTTTAATATTTTCCAAGTTCAGTTTTATAAGTTTAAAAGGTTATTTAGACGTAAAGAAGAAATTCGTTTAAGATTAAAAATTATTGTAAAATGACAATTTTTTATATTAGATTGTATAAAATTTTTAAATCCTTTATGAGAATTACCGAAATAATCTTATACAAAAAGAAAGCATATAATTTTTTAGAGTTTTATTGCTAAAAATGAAGAATTTGAGAGTCTAAGTTTTAATTATATAATAGATGAATATCTTAGTGGTCCATAAAAATTAATTTGAAAATTTTGTAACAAATTCATTTTTTTAATTCAATTTAAATGTAAATTACATAAATTTGTAATTATTCCTAAATTCACTCAAACTTTTGTAGTGAATAACTTAACTTTTTCTAGTTGTTAAGAATATTTAACTTTTCCCACACTCTAGGCATTTTTGGACATCGTATTTTCGGCTGAGAAAGAAACTTGTGTCTAAAGAGTCTGGTAAATTTTGCATACTATTACCGAAAGGTATTATAAAAATTTAAATAAAATAAAAAATGGAAATTATTCATATTAAATAAATCAAAATTATAAAATTATCGGTCCAGCAAAGAAGGTTCAGGAATTTGGGTAATATTTTCCTGGATATCTTGGATGAAGCCAGCATATTAAGTTCATTAGACAAGTAGAGTTCGACTCGTTACATTGAAGAAAGCGGTGGATAGTGCAAAAAACCTTTTTAATAAGGAGGAAAACAATCAATATTCAAATTAATGTAATACCATTTAAAAAATGAATATTATTATATTTGTAAGGTATTTGTCGTAATTATAATCATAAGGCATATCGGAATTATTAAAAAATATGATGAACCATTTTCTCAATCAAATTAATATTAATCATATTTTTCCAATTGGCAAAAATTAAAGATTAAATTCAGCCTTTTGACCCTCTTTGAGTCCAAATACAAAAATTTCACTTCACTTTCAAAACTTTCCGAATAAATTTACTTCTTATGATTATGCTTCGTTAAACTCATTGTGATTATTAAACTCACATCACCTTGAAAATGATTGTAAAGGTGAACAATTATTATTTGCGATCTTAGAAAAAACTCTTTTAAAATAAATTGCAACAAGTGAGCAATTCCTAAACAAATTAACATGTTTACAACAAACAGATTAAAATTGTATATTAAATTATTTGTTATTATACTACACGAAAAACAACTTTATTATTATTATTATTATTTATTTTAAATTTTATTAACTCTATTAATTATTTTCTTGAAAACTTATTTAATTTTGTAATAACAATTTTCATCAACAAAAAATATTATATAGTAAAAATTTTAAATGTTTTATATAATATTAACATAGTTATTTAAATCCTTAAAGGATAAAACGAAAAGCATAATAACAACACAAGAAAGTATAAAATATTCTAAGAAAATTATCCTTGAAACATGAAAATATTCCTTAAGGATTATTACGTTACGGATTACTTATTCTACTATTTATTTCTATTTTTTTTGGAAATTTTCAAGAAACGTATACAAATGAGTTAAAATTTGTATGTATATTATATTCAAAAAAAAAAAAGGATGTTACCCACAAATAATTTCATATTTATATCTGTAACAATATTTTTGTGTTTATTTAATATACATAATAATACGTAGCTAAATCCTTAGTTGTTAAAATCCACCTATCGCAGCATCAGTAAATGAAGATTAAAGAAGAATAACATCCTGTGAATTGAATACTAAAAAGGATTCAAAAATGAGTTAAAATATATATGAGTTTTTTTAGGGGGGTTGAATTAATATATATAATATAAAGAATTCTTTCGGGAGTTAAAAAAAAAATGAATACAAAAAATTTCTTCAAAGAAAACCATAAAACATTATTACATTTAACTATATAGAACAGTGACGGGAAATCGACGGCACGCGGGCCAAATTTGGCACGCTACAAAATTTTTGCTGACACACTCGAGTTTTGATTTAATTGTATCTCTTAATCTTTTAATAAAAGTTTAACAAGTTTTTTAACAAAAAATCATAAACTATAAAAAAATAATTAGTAAAAAAATTAAAAATATCATTTCTATAATTTGAAATAAATATTATTTAAAATATTTTGCAAGTTGATGAAGCATGCAGGGATTGAAAAATATTTAAAAAAAGATCCTATACAAGAGGGTTAATTGCGAAGACAAAATTCTCTGCGTGTTATGTAATGACTTCATCGGTGAAGCGACACTTAGAATTTTAATAATTTTTATAACGCAATACGAAAAAAATCTAAGCCAGAACAAAACGAATTTTTTGCACGAGCACTTCAAAATAGAAGTTTACAATCAAATTCACTTATAAAATATATTAGCACTGTAAAACCATATTACTGCAGCAAGTTTTGTATTAGCATACAAAATTGGTAAAAATGGCAAAACTGTTCAAACTGATGCATTGATAAGATGTTTTTTTTTTTTTTTTTTTTGAAAGCTGCACCGTTTATATTTGAAGATTCTGCAAATAAGAATAAAAAAAATTGAAAAAAATTATTATAATTTCAATACATTTTTCTACTTTTTCAGATTGAGGCACATTAAAATATTTATATTTGAAATTTGTATAATTTTGGCACGCGATATATTTTGGATTTACCATCACTGATATAGAACATTAATTGGCAAAAAGGAGTTTTTTTTTTGTAACCATAATGTTGTAGGTATAGATATATAATTTTGAATCCTCTAGATACAAAATTCTTAATTTAAAATTTAAACAACAACAAAAAATTAATATGTATAAAAGGACCTTTAGGCATAAAAGTACCTATAGTTAAAATTTGATTCCTTTTATATGTTTTTTTTTGTTTTGTATGACTTTTGTAATGAAAAATTATTAAATTAATTATATCCAAAGTATGTGTCTAAAGAAATCCATTTAGAGGTCTATTTACTTAGCACAATATGTGGTGAGTTTTTATTAGAATTTATATCATAAAACATATAAAAAAGGTGAAATTTCAAATATTTTATATAAGGAAAAAGGAAATTATATGCAAAAAAATTAAACATATTAAAATTTATATTATTATGATCCTTTACAATAATCCTTTTCTTTAAATAATTTTGAAGGTAATATATTTAAAGAAAGGATTATTACTAGGCAAATATAGAATTGATTATTAATAATTAAATTTAAAACATTTAAGTGATGAAATTCTATTTATATTCATATTATTATATTTAATTTTTAAAGGATATGTTTTTAATATGAAATATGTTTAGATAATAAAATGAAATTCCCCTATAATTTTAATATAAAATCAACTATTTTCCAGGGTTTTAAATAAAGTTTAGGGCACAATTAATTTCAGTTAATAAGCAAAAAAATATTTTTTTATTAAAATATCTTATAAGACAAATTTTGTTTACTATTTAAAAAGGATATATGAAATACATTCCTTTTGTTTGTCCTTATTTTTAATAATTTAAATATATTGTTTTAATAGAAGATATTCATTAAAATTATATATGAATTTTATATGAATAAATTTCTCTAATAATTATATGACCTAAACCATTAAATATAATCCTTTTTTTTCGGGTTTGAAAAGGAAATATTTTCTTAACTTAATATAATAATAGAAATAAATGAAAATTACTTAAATGATTTTCATATTATTTTGAATTAACTTTCATTTTTTTTTGTAGGTTTTAATCTTAATTACAAATCCCTTTAGAGAAATTTAATGATTCTAGAACATTTATTTTATTATTGAATTAATAATGTGTTAGTTAGAAATATGAATTATGTGTTTAATGAATAATATTTTATTAGTTTTTATGTAGTTTTCTAATATAAAATATGATTCATAATATTTATATCTATTTGAAGCTAATTATAACTATCACGAATGAAAATTAATCAAAATTTCTAAAATTTTGATTTAAAAAAAATGTTAATTGTAATATTTTGAATGGAATTTATCAAATTCAAAATTATTAAATAAATATTTTAATTTGATTCATTTTTATGATTGTTTCTAAGTCTTGATCGAGCTTCGTTTTAAAATCTTAAAAGTGATAAGATAACCTTCAATGGTATTACAAGTTTCTATAAAATCAAAGAATAGTAAAACTTTTTATTAATTGAAATTCTAATTAAAAATTAAAATTAATAGCAAGAAAATTTCCTGATATTAAAATTCCCACTTATTTTAAAATTTCAAATCGATGAAGATACTAATTAAGAGTTTTATTAATGGGACCAACAATTAGCACAATAATTGAAATTCTACATGTAAGTAGTATCAAGAGTAAAGTGAATCCGAGCAGTACGTTCTGTATTTTTAAACGCTATCAGACATAAAATATATAAATTTTTGGAGTGTCATTTTATGAATAATCTGGTTAAACAAGGAGTAATAAAACCGAAATAATTGATTAACTTCATGAAAGATGAACCAGTTTGTACCATTTTTTTTAAATGACGGGTTACTGTAGTCTAGATACGTGGAATTCTCCTTTCATTCAAACCAACCAACCATTGGGAACAATTATGATTCTGGAGCTCCTAATTTAACCTTAAACGGACGGATTAATGAACGTATCTTATGTGCTATGGAACTTTATATTAGGACACAACGAAATTAAAGTAAATTATCATTTATATTCTATTGAATTTACCGCGGTAATACCAATTTGAACCATCCACGATTGATTAGGTTTTTATTAATTATACTATCAGGAATTGATTCTAACTTAATGTTAACCTTAAACTTACGGATCATAATAGACTCAAATATAAAACTGCATTAGTTAATTACTATTTACCATAATTTGCAATCATATTTTTATAACTCATTCTCCTGTTCTCCTGTGTGTTTCATGCTCCTTGTTTTCCATTTCTAACAACATATAATAATAAAATATATATCAAAAAAATATTACAATAATTTAAATTTTCCTAAGAACAACAGAACTAGACTTGATACTCTCTCATATATTTATACATAATTAAATCGTTTTTGTCCTTTTTATGCAACTATATGCAATTCTAAAATGATAAAACGGCGTGTGTTCCTAAATTATGTGTTCCAACATCATGTCATACACATAATATTTGTAAACTCATACGACCTTTCTGTTTCAATGGCATTTATCATAGGAAACAGTTCACAAGAAAAATGATTCCTGGAAAACTTATTATATATATATATATAGCCCATAGTCAGAGTCTTCTTTTTATAATATTATTCCAACGAAAGGCCTAAAAGTGCAGAAATTATATAAATATAATTCTAGAATCTTTAACATTTATTTTATACGATGAACATTTTGCACAACATATAAAATTATATGAAATTTCTCATAATTTGTGCAATCCCCAGACATATTAATATTTTATACAAATTGCAAATATTAAAACTGTCACATAAATGATAAAAAAAAGAGTTTTTTCTTTTTGGTAATAAACAAGGATATGTTCATATGTATAAATATGTTTTTTATGAATTTGAATTTAAAAATAATTCAACATACCAAAAAAATAATAAAAAAAATAGTGACATATTATAATTCATTCAATTAATCGCAGTTGTAATTATAATGAAAATTTATTTAACTTAATTCTATATTTACAGATTTGGAGTAATCTGTATTAATAGTTCATCCAAAATATTAAGACTTTCACATTTTACAAGGCATTCATTATTAGATTAATAAAATATTTAAGAAATTTCAAGCAATAAATTTAAGTCTATAGAAAAGTCGACATTTAAATGTTTTAAATATTCATTTACACAACAAAATTAACCTATTAATATTAAGCGTTTCGGAGTTGTTCGTCACAATTCTCTGGGAAATTGCAGGTTAAACTTAGTTGAAAGATTTGTACCAATAATGAGAAAAAATTTACGTTTTTGTTTTACTTTTGACGAATCTTTTACTTTCAGAACTGCGAAACCTAAACCTATTGTAAACTGATAATTTTTTTACGTAACGCTGCAACTACAATTTCAATCTTTCCTTAGCGCATAGTTTTACTTGTAGACAGCTGGTAGAACTTGTCATACTTTTGAAGCTACTTTACTTTTTTCAATTACTAATGACTTGAATTACCAGATGACAACGTAGGGAAGTCGTAGCCTCGTTAATTCAAGTTTTAATTGTCGTTTTTCTAGTAATTATTTATAATTTTAGTTTTATTAAACTGCTAGTGTTAAGCTAATATTTGTATTGTTTTCGGTTTTGGATACATCAGAGCTTAATCCAATGCGGGAAGTGCAAGAATTCAAGCTTAAGGATAAATTATATTTTCTTTCTTTAATATATGCATCCTAAATACAATCTTATTATGATAGTTAACACTGATTCAAACAAATAATCAGTTTCTTTCCCAGGTCCACATTTTCTTGGTAACGAAATGATGCCAACTTGTGTCCGAAATTGTTTAAAATTAGGTACTTGCTTACTAATTCATAAATATCAACCTGTACTAATTATATTCAACGTGACATTTTATTATACTTTTTCATTGTCAACCAAAATATTGCAAATCTCTGTGTCACCCATCGCGATGTACATCATTATTTCATATCAATTTCGTTAAAATATTTCATGCAAGAAGTATTAAATCTTTATAAATTCACTGACACAGTAAATCATCAAATAGCAATAAAACGTAAATGTAGTAAATGCCATCAACGAAAATCCTAGATAAATAATTTCCATTTGGTGATTACTACTATAAAAACCGAGTCATTTTAGTGTCAAGTACAAATGAATTGGTAATTTTACAATTAAAAACTTTGAATATAAATTGGATATTCAAAACAGTTGTTAAGATAATTCTATGTTTTCTTTTATAGCTGTTCATTTAAAGTATAATTTAAAAAAAAAAATATGCGATTACAAATTTTTGTTGTAGTGGCGAATAATTCGAATAATTCGCATCTGCCTACCGACAACTTTTACAAAAAAATTTCTGGTTTTTAAAACAAAAATTTTCAACATTTTTTTTTTATATGTTGTCATTTTATTGGGAACCACAATAACAAGATACTATGTATCTTTCAATCTAAAGAGCCTTAATTAATCTTGGATTAATGCCAAAGAGAACTTAATAAAAAAAAAAACATTTGCCATGGTAATTTGGCTTCTTCATTGCGCCGTTGAAGAACTAATTTACATTTTCAAATTAAAATGATAAAAAAAATTTTAATTCTTATTTTAGAAAAAAAATATGTGTAAATTGCCTGGATGAAAATTTATCCTTACCTTTTCGTAATTTTTTTTTATTTTAAGTCAATTAATACAAAATCTATTATCTCGTCCCCCCTCCAAGTTCTATGCTTGATATTCTGACATGATTAGTTGGATCTTGAATTTGGATGATTACTGGTATATTTAGCATAAACATAAATGAAAAAATGAAATTTCCATAGAATTACTTACTAATAATGTTGAACGGAAGAAAAACATTTTTCTTAAGTGACATTATTAGGTGGAAAAATTTTATTTGTCAGGATGTTTAAATGGAAATTGATCAGAATGATTTTTATGTTTAAAACAATGTTGTATACATTTAAGATATTTTGTAATTTTTAATTTGAAATTTTTTTTTTAAAAAAAAAGGACCTCCAGAGTTGAATTTAATGAATTATGAAAATTGCAAAAAATTAGACATTTTATAATGTTATTATGTGCAAAACATAAAAATTTGTAGTTAAAAATTTAGCTTGTTAAAATTCAGATTTTCTTTATATTTAAGTCCAGAGGCTGAGTGACTTAATGTAGACTCATGTTCGCCATTTATGTGTACAATTATATTAGTTACAATTTGGTTATGAATTTTATATTTTACACGTTCCATAATTAGGCAAATTATAATTAATAAGATGGTTAAAAAGATTCACTACTACAGAATGTTTTAATAATGAAAATGGCAGAACTCATAGTAAATTAAATCTAATATTAGAATAATAATAAAAGTTTTGTTATCCTACTAAACATTAAGTGAAGATTATCTTTCAAACGAATCTATGGAAACAAATAATGAAAATTCGAAAACGAATTGTGGTGGATAGTTAGAAATAGAAGTGAAAATGAAAAGTTAGTAGATAAGTAAAAAATTTACAAGTACTATAATTCCAATATAAATTGATTATTTAGTAAAAGTTCAGCTTGATTGTTACTACTTGCATGAAGTTCATATTATATGGTAGAATAATCTAGCATTTTTTTAACGAGCTGGTTGTTCATCAGTTCCAATAGTGTAGTTAACACATTTTCCATATAGAATTACTGCTGATAGGAAATGAGGCTTTAGTTTGAGATCAATGTTGTCACTGAATGAATATAGCCAGCCGGGAACAATTTGGTCTTAGAAACAATTTTTTTGCAACAAATATGGAAGAAAAATCACTCATTGGATGAAAATAGATTATATGAGTTACTAAAACTGACTAGGGCCCGATAATATCCTGATATTACCGAAAAATTAAAATTTTTTAAATTTGTTAGATGGCTGTATCACCAGCTAAGTTTCCAAGCAAAAAAGGTTTGAAATTTCTAATTTGAAATCTGCTGTTGGTAAAATTTGATTCCAAATGTGGTGATGGTAAAAGCATGTTAGTTTTGACACTTTGTTAATCATTTTTAAATATTTTAAATGTACCAAATTTACACTTGGTAAGTTTATTTAAATTAGTGTAAATAGTTTTGAAAAAAGGAATAAAAAATAGATTTGTTACGATATTATCGAACCTTTATAGATAACTATTTTTTGCGTCTCATTTTATCATATCGTCTCACATAATCTTTGTAACCATTTTCCTAAGTTTGATTTATATGCTAATTCTAGGAACAATTTTTCCTGAGACAAAATTTAGTCTCACCGTCTCAGTCTCAGCGATATCAAAAAAAATATATAAATATACATTTTTTAATAGAAATATAAAGTTTCTTTAATAATGCCATTACTTACTTCTTGTGGATTAAAGAATTCCTCTTCACAATTATTCATATCTGGTAAAAATACCGATACTTGATGATCCCAATCTTCATTTACGCCTGGCAAGTCCATTTTTATTTCTTTACTTATATAATAAAAAATGTTCAATATTCTTTTTAGAAAAATAAAATATGTAATATCAAAAAATTTAAAAATATATTTTAATTAATTTGACATTTAACAAACAATTGTAAATTTTCAAAAATAAATTCTTTAAATTTCCCTTTATAATTTTTTATTTGTTCACTGATCTTTCTTGGTGTTTCATTATTTTGACACTTTTGTTAAATTATTTTGAACACAAATCCAACATAAATTATATAAAAAAAAACTTACAACATTAAAATAACATTAGATTCTCAAAACACGACAAATTACAATTGTATAATTATAATATTTTCTAACCAACTAATTCACTCGTCACTTTATGATTCACGCAACACCAAAACATAAAAATTTCAAATTCAAAAAATGTGAAAGAAAAATTTCAAAAATTATAAACACTAAAAATTTAGTTTAATTTTCATATTTTTTTTAAATTTAATGTTGTTCATATCTGAATTTTAAGTGTAAAATTCTATCAATTATTTTTTGTAATCATAAACCGAAAATTTACAAAATTTTACATAATAATGAAAATTAATGTAACGAAATCATAAAACAGTTTTAAAATGAAAATTTTACCACACTAACACACCACAAATTGGAAAAGAATATATAAAAAAAAATTTCCAAATTTTACCACTGTGTAACTGGCGATTCTCTGTAACATTAAAAAAAAAGTTTCGCTAATTATCTATCATTATCAAAAGTCAGATAAATACTGACAATTTCAGTTTATTTCGTAATTATTTCCGGAAGAATTATTTATTTATTTATTAATGGGGGGTAAAAATCAAGAATTTTAAAAAAAATGATAGTAAAAATGTCACCACTTTATAATTTTTAGGTGGAAAAGCTTTGAACACTTTAAACATTTCTTTGTCATTTAACCGATAAAAAATAAAGTGATAATGGAAAAGAGAAATTAATTGATAATAAAATAAATAATAAAAAAAAACTACAAATTAAAACACTTTAATTAAAATTTCGGAACTTTTTCAAAGTTAAACCGCGCTTTAAAAAAAAATTTATTTTTATTTTTTTTTTCGAAACTTTTCAATCTTTGAATTTAACGTAAATTTCCGTCAACAAGTGATAAGCAAAAAAAAAAAAATTGATTTTCTTTTTTTTTTCAATTTTCAATTTTCATACAAAAAACAAAATTTTCATTTTTTTTTTTTTAATTATTTGAAAATGTCCTTTTTCTGTATAAAAAGTTTATTCAAATTCGTGTGTAACTGCCAACAAATGAATTGGAAATATTAAATAAACATATGCGAAAAATTTGAATGAGATACCGATACTTTTTAAAGGACTATTTTGTATTTATTTTATTTATTATTATTTTTTTTTTGTATATTTTGTAGTTGTTTGTCGAGGATATCAAAAGATTTTGATAATTTTTATTTGATAAAACATTGTTAATTTTCGCATGACAAAATTTTTTGTGTGTAAGCAAGCAACAAATAAAATACTAATACCAAAAAAAAAATTTTTTATAAATATTCACCACACACTAATACAAATGAAATTATTATTTTGATCCTTGCGAAATATATAGAAACATATAATTACAAATACTATTACAAATAAATTTTTGAAATAACTGATAAAAATATTGAAAATTGTTCATTTAATGAACGTGTGCGACTGTGCATTTTCCAAATGACAAAAAAAAAAAATTGTTTTTTTTGTATATAATTTTAACTTGTTAACCAACATATATTTACAACTACAATGACAATTATGTTGACTTTATGTTTGTATTGGTTTATTTGTGGGGGGAAATATGCAAGAGGTTATAAATATTTTGGGGCTTTTATTAAGTCAACTAGGTAAACGTATAAACAAATGAATTACTAACACATTTAAATTAAAACAATTTCCATATATCAAGTAAGCAGGCAAACTCTGAAGTTATACTAAAAATATTTTATTTAGGTTTGAATGTAACCAAGCTGAACACTATGATAAATTTTAGAATCTTTTACAACTACACATACACACAGAAATAATAATACAAATACAAGTAAAAGTAAAATGTATAATAAAATTATATATTTCTGATATGTATCGTGATATATGCAATATCTCGCATGCTACAAAAAATTTATTTATATTATTATTTTTGATGTTGAGTGAAAATGAAATAAAATAATTATTTTTTTATTTTATCCAATGATAAAATTGGAGTCAGAAAATTGTTTCATCGAAAAACTCAACATACATAAATTTTAGATATATATGTATGTACATATCTATAAGAGAATAGGTGTAATTGTTACGTACTGGAAATTTTTTATGTTTCGCAGATTGGGGGTCTTCCCATTTATGTTATTATGCTTGTATGTACTGGTCTGTATTTGATATTTCTTGATATTTTATGTAAAATTTCTTTTCAGATAGAAAAATGATTAAACGTATAAATAAACTTGTTTTCAAAGGTACTGAAGGGTTCAATTAGTTTTTAAGTACTGATGATTTGAAGTTCAATAAACAAATTATATTTTTGTTATGATATTTAAAATTAGGTTAATTATTTTAATTTTGGAAAAATTGTTCAAGTAAATTTGATTTAATAAAAACTTGTCTGTGTAGAGATGATAAAACTAAAGAAGTCTATATTTTTGGGGTAATGTAGCATTAGAATCACTTCTCCTTATCACATCCTCTACATATTAAACTAGTGGTCAATATTATCTTTACTGCATGCTTTGTGAAAATTGTATATTCCGTAGCAATTCCAGTGAATAATCGTGATGACTTTTTGATCATTTTTATTAATTTCATTGTCTTTCTATGATTCGGGGTCCCTCAGAGTATAGCCTTGTATTGTGATACCAATTTGATGAGTTTCTAAAGTATTATCTCTAGTACCTACACTCGTCAACTCTTAACTCTTTTCATTAAAAGTTCGATCAAGATGTTAACTGGTGATCAGTTTTTGTTGTTCCTTCCACGACAAGAGAGTATCTCAATTTCTTGGGCAGGAATTACTTGTCAGGTGCTTACCTCAGCCCTGATCTATTCGCCTATAGAATTATCGGGTGATAATAGCATAGTTATCAGCAATAACCACGTAGAGGTCGAGCAGACACTTGATCAGAAATTAGACAGTTGCAACACTGGGTAATCGACCGGTCTATCCTCACCCAGACCGCTAGTTTAAGATTGTTACCGCTTTATATTGTGTTATGGCTTCCCTTGCACTTCTTAGGAGGTCCTTAAGTGTCCGCTATACGAATATATTCCTTTATTTTCCAAATTTCTAGAAGCTGCAAAGCTTTCTACTAGTTATAAACTTTCCTTTTACTTTATAAAAATATTAATTAATATTATATTGATTAAATATAAATATAACCAAGCTTCTAAAATATTATAACTATGAAATATTATGTTAAAGAATCTATCGATATGACAATTAAAATATATCTAAGAATAATTAATATGATAATAACCCAAAGCTGAACAAAAATTGGATATAGTCCAACATTTATATTAAGGATTTATTGAAAAATATGGAAATTTGTACACAATGATTACTTATAAATTCGATATTTTACGAAAATCCGGTAATCATTTATAATATGATACATAAATTGATAAATAGGCCAACTAATTCAATTATTAATTGATGTTAAATTATACAATATTAAAAACTATTTCAAAAATCTAAAAAAGTTAATTCAGAAAATTTAAATTCTCATGTAAATTGTTAATTAAATGCACGAATAAATTCGAAGTATTTAAAAATTTTGTATTTAATAAAGAAAATTTATTTGTAAAAATCTGATTAATTTAAATAACATTTCAACATATCTTAATAAAAATATTACATTTCTACTAAAATCTGCTTTACAATCTTTTGGACAAAATTACTAAGATTTTATATGCAATATTTATTTTAATTTAGCTGGGATACTTAATGGGAATTCCCAATGTTTACAAACCGTAAAGATTTTTAGTAAAATATTATTTTTTCTATAATGTTTTATTGGAAGATTACAAATTTATCTCAACATAATTTGAATCTAGACTTATTTATTTTCAATTTCAAATAAAAATAATTAAATTTTATGTTTTATGTTTCAATTGTTTTAGGAAATTGAAAAAAATTGTATTTGATTTAATTTAAAATGTTAATTTAAAATTTAATTGTCATTCAAAAACAAAGGTAATAAAATTATTCAGTTATGAACAGCGTTTAAAAACTGCTCAGTTATGAACAGCGTGTATACAATTGAAATTTTAGAACTTCAATCATTATGTGTTGAAGATTCATTTAAATTAATATTTATACGACAATTGAAATTTTGAACTAGTTAGTTTGGCTATTAAATTAACTCTGAAAAGCAAATAAATAATTCTCCTTGAAGTTTGGCTATTAAATTGGGTCCTTTCGAAACTACGATTCTAAAATTCATTTACAAAACTATTCAAAAGTTACATTTTAATTTTGTTTAAACAAATTTTTACAAAAAAATTATTTTCAAATTCTTATATATCATAAAAATCAATTGAAAATGTTATTATCTTACTAGCGCCATTTGTAAATTACTTGTAAATATAAATTTGTGTATATAATGAAATGTCAAATATTTAAATTTATTGATTTATTTTATATATTTATTGTCCTTTTAAAATGATGATCATCAAAAGAACTACTTAAATTCTTACTCACAAAAAACAGACTAGAAAATTAAATGAAATAATTCAACAAAAAAAAAATTTCTGATTTCAAATTAGCAGGTGGTCTAATCATTAAATATTTTCCATCACTAATAAAATTACCAATAAACCACCAAAAACACTAAGTCATAATTCTTTTTTATGAATTTATATACCTGCAGTTACTTACCTTTTTTACGTTTGCATTTTGTATTTTATGACAGCAATTTCATTCATCCGATGATGTACGTATATATACATAAATTTCATTATACGTTAAGAAAATCAGTTCGATTTTGATGTGAGACATTTTATTATTTGATCTGTCTTCATTTGGTTTGTCTTAATTTTCATTTGAAAGATGGACAAATTACATAAAACTGTTTACACTGTAAAATAAACGTACAAAAAAAACTTATAATTTATCAAAATATTCTATTTGACTGGAAAACTTTATATAAAAGTTTAGGAGAAATGCTTATAAAATTGGTGGAAACTATATTTCTGAAATCTGCAATATTCTAAAAACGGATTTTGATTGGATTGATTATCTCCTTGCTTGCAATAACGGGAAGATAACAAAGAGTTTATAGACAGTTTCGCCGAGGTAGTCACTAAGAAATATATAGCAAAAGCCCAGCATATCCAGAGACCACGCTATTAACAGGATACTCAATGCTATTGGATAATACCTTTAAGAAATGTATTGTAGAGGATGCGAAAATAAACGCGACGCAAATGTTTCGATTTACTTCATTAAACTGCATAAAGCAGGGATTTATGAGTTGGAAATCGGTTAATTTTTTCAGTCAAAAGAGTTGTTAGCTCAGCGGAATGCCGTATACTTTTAACATCTACTTAAAACCGTTCAATGTCCATCATACCATTTCATATTTCTTTGAGCTATACCTGATTTCTTAAATTTTCAACATTCGTAACATACTCGTATCATATCATCACGTTTTAAGAGCCTACTATGCTTTCAATACGAAATTTTATCGAAACGAATTCAAAATATAATACAAAACGGAACGGATTAGATCGGAACGGAATAGAAGTATTATAATGACGGGACTAGAGAAGTAGATAATTAATACATGTGAAACTTACAGCAAATTGTAATCAGTCAGGGTTAATAATTATCGCATATATTGGAAAGTATTAAAAGTTGAATAGTTAAAAGGATATTTAAAAAAAACTCTCTTTAGCAAAATTTTGAAAAATTTATGATAAGTTTTTTTTCATTTTCCTGTCATTTCATACAAGTGTTGCCAATTTTTGTAAATATTTCTTGCAGTATTTTTTTCATATAGTAAAACTGCAATTTACTACCTCCCTTTTTTGTCATCAGCTTCAAACTCATTTACAATAATGCCTTAAACTTTGTACAATTCTTGCTAGTATGGAGGCAAATTGTTAATCAAAAATATTTTTAAGACAAATTTAATTAAAATTTGATTTAATAATAAAAAATTTGTCGTTTTCACCAATTCAATATTTCTTCTTTTTAGTTTTACAACCACTAAAATTTGAATTTAAAATCCTTTTTATTTTGTATTTAATTATAGTATTTTTGTATGTGGTAATATACATTTAATTAAGCAATTAAATAAAATATTTAGTGAAAGATTGAAGTATCGTAAAAAAAATGTGACTTTAACGACATAATTTTTCTTTTTTTATGTAGATTGATTGGATATTTTTTATTAATTTTTATAGTTATTTGTTGTTTTTTTATTTCTTTAATTAATTGTTCAGATTTATTACGGATGGAACCGATTTTTTTATATTTACAGAACAAAAACCCCCAAAGATTTTTGCTTCCATGTGCACTTAAATATATTTTTTGATAAATTAAAAAATAAAATAAAAAATAAATGATTGATTTTTATTATTCGATCGGACCAAGAGAAAAGATTTTTTTTTTAAATTTCATTACTTTAGGAATTTTTATTATAATTTATTTGAAATTCGAAAATTACAAAAAGTTATTTTGAAATTTAATTATTTAATTGATTTATGTTTTTTTGTTTTCAATAACAAAAACGATGGGAAAATAATTTAAATATTTATATTATATAATTTTCGTTATCAGTCACTTGATATCATTTAGTTTTAGAGTGCAAATTTTAACTAAAACAATTTTTGGTGAAGCCAATGAGAATATTTTAAAGATTGAATTCAAAAACTGATCAGTTGTACAAATATATTATATAATTTCGGAGTTAGTAACTAAGTCTAGTAAGCTTTGTTTGTTACATCAGAGCCAAATCCATTGCGGATAGTAAAATTATTTCTCAGTATTTGAGAAAGGAGCAAGAAATCAAAATTAAGTATTAAAAATATTTTTCTTATTTATATATTACCTTCTAAATAGCCTTACTAACAATCTCTCCTTATACTTGATATCGCTGATCCAAACAAATCATCAATCTCTTTTCCAGGAACAGATTTTCTTGGTAACAAAAAGATTGAGTTTGTGTGGATTAGATATTCGACATCTAATTAAAATTAAGACAATTTCTATTTATAAAAATATCTCCAAACTTAATAACTTCAGTTATGCTAAATAAAATTTCAATATTTTTGGACTATTACTTGTAGAAGCACTTGAACCTTAAGCATTAAATAAATAAATTTATCAAATTTTCAGTGTTTAAATTGAACTGATCCTCGAAACTAATATAAAATTTAAAATAGAACTTAATCTAACCATTAACATTTTAGGTAAAGGATTCAAGAAAATTTTACGTATATTGCTAATAAAAAATACTTTTGACATATTGTGAGAACGCTTTTCATCACAAGTTGTGAACTAAGCCATTAAACCAAACCTTAATACAATCAGTTAAATAAAAATAAAAATATAATAATTAGAAAAATAAAACATTAAAGCTTGAACCAAGAGCCCACCACAAACACAAGGATTCACAATTCTCAAAAGAACTCCTACCCCCTACGTACGTCGCCTCGTGTTTATTGAAGCCATTAGAAATTGAACAATTAAATAAGTAGTTTTCAAAAGTATGACATGTACTAACCAGTTGTCTAAAAGTAAAAATATTCGCTAAGGAAAAACTGAAATTTTAATTCCATCGTCACAAAGAACTCGAATTAACAAGTTACCACTAGCTTTAGGCTTCACAGTTCTAAAAGGAACGCTACAACTTCCATCGGCTGTCACCTGTTAATTCGAGACTATTTGTCTAGCAGTAAATATATACTGTTTTTTTCCTTGTTCACTCCACTTGGGAACTCTTTACAGAGTTTCCATCTGACTCTATTTTGTGCCATTACTTTTATTTCCATCCATGTTTTACAAATCATTTCTAATTCTTTTATTATTGTTCTTCTCCGTGTATTTTTTGGGCGCCCAACACCTCTATATCCTTGAGGGTTCCATTCCAGCGCTTGTCTTGTGATTGAACTACATCATGCTCGTCTTAGTATATATCCTATCCATTTCCCCCTTATTTTGCGCATTTTTTTTAGTATTAGATACTGTAAGGTAAGATTAAACACTGATAGTTACTGAACTATATGTGAATATGAATAAATTTAACAAAAATTTATTTTACAACAATTTCTACTTCCCTATTTGCTTTGAAAACCATTCAAATTTTACCTGTAAAATTAGCCTTAACTCATTTGTATGAATTTCACATTCATAATAGTTCAATATTATTTAAATTTTCACTATTTATAACATCCAATAAATCGCAATAAAAACTTAAACTCTTATGAGACATTTATATAAATATTTTCAGTTAAAATTATTATAATTTATCAATTTATCCTAAACATTTATTATATATCTATATACATAAATTATTCACCAATCTAAACAACTTAACATATCCATTTATCTGAATTAATAATTTAAGTTATTATATGGGATTCCTTTAGCAATAAATATTTATTTGAATTCCATTTGAAAACAAGGTCTATGAATCTAAATATATAATAATAATGTATAACAAAATTTTGTTTAACTAATGAAAATTAGATTTATAAATTTAAAATTATTATTTAAATATACATTATTATAATTATTATTATCGTGTGCAATGAAATATTATAAACTAAATTTTTGTCATTGCGTCTGGTTTAACTTGCAAAATATCATCATAAATACCCGCCTTGCCCGATTTCTTACCTAATCATCCCCATAAAAAAAACACAGAAAATATTTATTTAGAAAATGATAAATTATCTGACACGACTAATTGCAACGGAATTAGTGTTTAATTTAACATGTTAGCTACTATAAATATTCAAAAATAAATAAAATTTATATAAAAATTTTACCTATTCCAATTTAATATACGAACTCAAAATAGTTTATTTATATAGAAAATGAAATTCATAAAAATGCAAAGATAATTTGTATGTAAAGTTTATGTTTAATTACTTTAATGGTTAAAAATTGCATCTTATTTATTAGGCCTAACAAATATGGTTCATATATATATTGGATAATGTTATACATACCACCCGGATGAGTGAATAATGTTATTTGACTTGCACTTGCAGAAATTTTAATGATATATAATTTATTTTTTTTCAGTAAAATTTTGGAATTTATGGATTTTTATTTGATATGACATAATTATGTGTAATGTCTGTATCAAAGTATTTATAAATATAAAAATTTAAAATAATTTATTTAAATTTTTTGTCATTCCTCTCATTTTTCTATACGACACCCATAAAAGCTGTCATCTATTTGATTGTATATTAATATATATAATTTCATAATTTACTGGGAAATTATGCACTGAGAAAAATTTAAAAGAGAAATTATGTTAATAAATTTTATAAAGTTTAATAATTTTGATTACCAGTATTTCGATATACCACAGAAGCAGGTATTGGTCAGGAATTGAATATTTCAAAACTGAATCAATGATTACTTCAAGCCTTATGCCCTGACTTATAACTGGGAGCTAATAGTTAAACATTTCAACATTTTTCAATCCTCTGAATGCAGTTTTAATTTATTTCTATTAGTGAACAATTAATTTTTAAAATTTTGATAACTCTGTATTTCAAATACTTTTTCAAATTAAAATTTTTGAAATCTAAAGTAAGGGTTACAATGTTCCGATCAGTTCAGTTCAGTTTCGATTCGATTTAATTGGTTAAGTAGACTGAACACATTGAATGCAATCGATTAATTTGTCAGTTATCATCTTTTTTTCTGGCATTCCTGTAATATTTATTTTGTTTATTATACAATTCCGGATAATTTTTAATATCCTCTATAACATTTTCATTTGCCATGTGTTTTCACAATTGTTTTTTATTTTTTAAATGTCAAATTTCATTTCTCTTGACATTTCCTTCAGTTTGGATTTACAAAATCCCAATCGTCCTAAACTCTTTTCATTCGTTTCGATTGAAATAGATTCGTTCCGATTCGAGCTATGTGTCTACTCCATCAATTTCTCATACAAAATATATGAAAACGTTAAATTTGAACTTTACGGAACGAATCGGGACTGAACTGATTGAAACTATGTAGTCAAGGCTTAAAGCTTGATCAAGAAATGGCCAAGAAAATTGTTAAGAATAAATTACTTCGATGCCTCTGTTAGTGCGACTGTAAAACGGTTGCATTTATTAATCAAAACGTACAGAAGAATACGCTACGCAATACGTACCGAAATAATTCTTTACTATTAAACTTATTATTATCCAATAAGCTCTAATTTCCATTTCGTGCTAATTACTTCTAAATTTTTCAAACTAATTTTAATATTTTGCAATTGATTTTTTACAGTGTAACTAAACAAGTATTTATGTTATAAATATTATTTAAAAGAATTTATTACACTGTCATATTTTGGTATGACAATTCGTGTGTGCGTTAATTTTATATTTATTTTTTATAAGTGAATTTTTTGATGTAATATGCAATTGTAATTAGTAAAAAAATTTCATGGGTGGTTAATGTAATTTTTTTATTTATTCTATATAATAATTACCAAAAAAAAATAACAGAAAATGATTAAATAAATATTTGTTTTAGTTGATAAAACAATATATTTTAGTTATGTAACCAAAGAAATTATTAATTACCGCGACACTTGTTCAAATTGTTTTGATTTTATGGACACATTTTTTTTAGTTTTCTTAAATAAATATAATTTTTCTTATCTAATTGGAATTTCATATTTTAAAAATGTATAATTTTCTCATTTTATAAATAAATCTTTAATTTATATTTGCAGTGGTTATTCAATCTTCAATTCATTCTCAAACGCTGACAGGAACTCTTCATTTATATAGAACATCAAATTCACTAAGGTATGTATTTAATTTATGAATATAGATATTTTAGGAGCTTTTAATAATACTATTATAAACACTATGCGACCTACAGGTCATTACAGTGTAATATGCTTGAAAGTAGAACAAAATAAGTAGCACTTAGCACTGTAAGAGATGTAACTTAAAATGACACTCCATTTTTTTAATTGCTAATAAAATTTACAATGCGTTTAAACAGGCTCGAAGGTTTTTTTTTGCTGAACATCGCCTAAGCGAATGAAAGTCTCCTAAAAGAAGCTTTTGTGTAAAATGCTTGAATATCAAGCTTGGATTAGTGGCTTCTTATGGTAAAGCATGATTCCAATGCATTTTAAATCTTGTATTGTATAATATGTAATTGTAAAGTTATTGAGATTATATGATATAGGGCCATTTTTACAGAATTGCAGAGAGTGCGAAATAAAAGTAAGAAAAATATTGTGTGTCATTAAAGTTCTTTCTGACTACCAAGAACTAACAGATAACTAGATTTTCCCTTAAAAGAACAATCAATTAGTTTTACTAAAACACTTCTGCTGAGCCCCTAAATTTAGCAGAACATTAAATGTAACCAAAAGTTAACCAACAGAAATGTAACATCGAAATTTCAGTCTTGCTATGGCCATTGATTACAAATAAATTACTATTTAATTCTCAAATGTTTATGGTTTTATAAAGCTATGTAGATACTCGTTAATTTACCAATGTTCAAATTGATGATCCTGATTAATTTTACAAATTAAAAAGTGTCTAATTTAGTTTTACTATCAAGACAATATTAAAAAAAAAATCGTACAAAGTTTCTTCACTTTTGGTTGTCCTTGTTTTCATTAATTAACGCAAGTCATAAAGTGATTAATTTTATTTCTACCTAATCCTAAGGTCAACAATTTTATATCTTCGTTTACCTTCTTATATTACAAATAAAAGTATCTTTCCAAATGTTCCACTTTTCTTTTAAATTCCAAGAGAAAAACAAAATTGCAATTTTCACATATGAATTATTTATAGGCCCATCACAGATTCAAAATATTTCCATGAACATTTTTTAATTGTAATGCTCTTATACAACATTACAACAATTACTTTGAACCTTTGAGCTGAATTTACAAAAAATTTTGAGCTGCATAATTACTGTCATGAAAACATATTTTTAATGTAATGGGGTCGCTTCCTTATTAAGAGCTACAAAAATATTGTTAATTTTTTTTTTTTTTTTGGGAAATTTAATAATCGAAATGACAACAAAAAGTATAAAGAAAATAAGTTAAGAAAAAAAACTTTTTGAACTAACAAGAAAAACTAATTAAAAATATTTTTTTTTGTTTCAGAGTAGTCAACCGCAGAGGTTTTACATGGTTAAATAATAAAAAGTTACCTAATTTTCCCAAAAAAATCTTGTATATTCAGTTTTATAATATTATAATCATACCATCAAAATATCGAATTTAAGGAATATCCTTGTACTTATTACGTATTGAGAAATTTTTGAGGTAAACTTTATAAGCTTCTTTATTTTAAACAAATTGTTCTTGTTTCATGTTATTCTGTTCATTTACCGCATATCCTTATTAAGGATGTGAAGTACTTAGAGCTATTTTCATTTTGTTTTTTTGTTAAAAAGTTTCCGGTACATGAATAAAATGTTTCGATTAAGTTTAGTATACATAAAAAAATATAAAAATGTTTTTAATGTTGTACAAAATGTTCATAAGGGAATTAAAACAATATTTCCGCGTTAATGCGGTGTAAATGTATCTAGATATTTTATGTATTATATAAAATATTTGATTTTCCTACAAGAGAATAACATTTTTACTAATTTACAAATTTTTTTTTTAGAAAATATTAACGAAAATAGTCTAATAAAATAAAGAAAAGAATAATCGACAAAATTTACGAAGCTAAAAACATGTATACATAATTGGATTATTGGAAGACCAGACAAAGAGTGCAGATTATGTTAAGGTGAAAGAAAAGGACAGATTGAAAATCGATGCGAACGGGCACGAACCTCAATAGTAACATAATTATCGATAGTACGGGCAATTTCAATATTTTTTAAATCCAATTTGAAATAATTTAAAATGCATTTAGAAATTAAAGAATTAACACAGAAAATGAAAAAAATATTTTGAATCCTTAGTTAAATTTTTAAAAATCTATTAATTTTTATTGTGATGAAAACTACTTTAAAGTAATTGAAATATTAAAACACAAACTTTTTAAAATTTTGCAGTGGTACGTGTAATAAATGCTAGGGGAACGGAAGAACAATCTTAATATAATCATACCTTGTCCTTCCTGATATACAAAAATGCCTACAAAACCTATAAGTAAATTTTAAACTAATTCTCATAATATTTGTAAGAAATTTCCATAAATTTTCCTATAATAAATTTTCCATTAATTGTAAATCTTGAGTTTGCTAAGTGTGAGAATTTCTTCAAATCTTTTTCGAATACAAATTATGTGGGTATGAAAAACACCTGTAATTTTTGAACTCTTTGTTTACAATGTCACCGTTTGTCCAGTATATTAAAATATAAAATTTTTAATAAATACTTTAATGTAAATGTTCATTAACTATATCGAAAGAATACTGGGCTTTTATTTTTATACTGACTGCACCAGTGCGTATTTATCATCATCACATTAGCACATATTATTAAAATGACTACATCTACGATTTTCATAATGATTTTCTTAAAGGAAGTAAATATAAAAGTTATTTTATGTTATTTAAAGTGCGGGTCCTTTATATATGACGGAAGTCAATTTATATAGAATCATTTAATAATATAGTTCCCACACAATTTAATGAGGTCGTCTATGTTTTATGCTTCAAAATTGTTCAAGCTTATAAATTTAATGTATACAATTAATTTGCCGTTACGAGTATATCGTTATATAAAAACTTAACAAAACAAAAAAAAAATATTTCTAAGACACACACCTTTTTAAATTACCTTTGTTGTAAGTGTTAAAATTTCTACTCTGTCATTGGTCAGTCACGATTTTAAAACAAATATTTTATTTTTATTACTTTTTACATACATATCGAAGTTTATAAATGTTATTATGTTGATCATTTTTTATCATTGATTAATTAGAGTCCATTAATGAGTTTCGTTTTCAAGATTTTTGTTCCAATCTCTAAATGTAATTTCAATTTGTATTATCTAAGGTTGCCAGATTTCACGTTTTGGAAGGAACTCTCCAGTTTTGACAGAATGGTTACTTCTTGAACCGTTTTCAAACTAATATTATTATTGTAATGCCAACCATTTCTTTTAATCTGGCAGTCTCAGTCTTAATTTTAAGAGAACTCATTTTAGTAATTGAAACACTGTCAAAATATTTCTTCATTAAGAAATTCATTCATATATTTTATGGTTTCTTGACAGGGTCTAATTCAAAGTTTAGAAATATTGGCCATACCAAAAGGAGGAAATATCGCTTCAAATAAACTCTCTTTCTTTATTTTATTTACTTCAAGTAACTTCCATCTTCCAATAAAAGTATAAAGTTAAAATTACAAATTTTGCAAATTCGGTCTCTTTTAAATACTTCGTGTAAATTTTACGTCTACGTTACCTACCATGGTAATTTCTTTTAAGGTTTCAATTTTTATATTATTTTATTTGAAAAATTTAATCATTAAAAAATTATTTATTAATTGGAAACTAATTATTTTATTAACTTTGTTTTGAAATCCGTAAAGTAAGATCCAAAAATAATTCAGAAAATTAACTAATGCTTACTACCATTACTCGTAAGATCATATGTCATATAAGCCCAATACTTTACGTTACGCATATTTCAGAAACAAATTTTTCTCTATTCCATGGCACAAAACTTATCGACCTTACTACGTCTCCGTATATAAAAGATATGATAAATACTCGTGCGTAGGATCCATTAGCATTAATATAATAATAAAATAAAATACATCAACATAAATAATGGCCTATAATATTGTTACCCAACAAATAAAATCTCAATATATTTAATTTTTCTTTGATTACATTAAATTTTATAAGTCATTTCTTCATTTCTATATGATGGCATTTATCAAATCTGAATATCTGCCACACCTATTAACCATTTGGTTAGTGTCAAGTGTCATTTTATAGTCCTTGGGTAATCATTCATATATCCCTCTAGTAAAATACTGGATGACCACATAATAAACGTATACATATAATATTAAAAAAAAAAAACCACAACCACAAACTATAATTTAATATTAATTTAAATTTGAAATGTCAGTGTCAATGTTTATATCTATATAGATAGTTATAAAATGATACATTTTAAATTTTAGCATATCGAGGTATACAAAATAACACTATTAATTAATTAATCCGAATGGGATTTTCTGCAAAAAAAAATTTGTTATCAAACCACAAATACAATTTCAACAAAATTTTAACCCTATCTTTTTTTGGTAACAAGTGTGTATGAAAATTAAATTACAATTGGACATTTTCTTAATGCTATATACAGAAATTCATAAATATTTGAATGTAGATTTATCAGAAAATTCATTTCATATTCCTCAGATTTAAATCTATTTTAATATTTATATAGGAATAATTTTATGTAGATCCTTTAGAAATGAAAGGAATGGTACCAAAAGTATTTTGTCAAAATGTAGATTAAAGGAAAAACTTTAAAATTAACTTTATAATTTTTTAGTATTTTTTAACAATTCTTCTCAGATTTTAATTTGCATTAAATTAAATTGTATTTTAAATAATATATAAGGTAAATTTTTAAAAGGATCAATAACTTCTTATTTTATTAGCAACTCGAAGGATTAATTCGTAGTATTTTGCTCGCAACTCGACAGTAATTAAGTTAAACCAGTAGTGATCACGTTTCGCAACCTTTGGAACCATTCTGGGCTGATGAACCCCATTTAACAAAATTTTAAATTTAATATATTAGCCTATTTTTTATTACAAATCATATTAAAACCCGGTGAATTTCTGTGTAATTTTCAACCATTTAGCATATAATTTTTATAGAGAGATTTATAGATGATTTTTGTGGAAATATAGATAGAAAACTCTCATATTCATAAATCGTAAAAAACGGTTTCACATGTCCAACTCCAATCCTTGTTAATATTTAAACAAGTTACAAAAATTTCGTTTTCAATGTGGATTGATGTACTGAGAAAATTCTGACAGTATTTTTTAACTAATTGGTTTACATAAAATATTCTCGCTGAACCCAAGGGTTTCGCGGAACACAGGTTGAAGAATACTGTTCTAGATAATAAAAATATGATATAATTACGTAAAATAGTAAT
Organism: Rhamphomyia laevipes; assembly: GCA_963920725.1. Taxonomy (NCBI): domain Eukaryota; kingdom Metazoa; phylum Arthropoda; class Insecta; order Diptera; family Empididae; genus Rhamphomyia; species Rhamphomyia laevipes. Next base: position 3,278,459 of record OY987255.1, on the reverse strand, counting down.
TAAGAATATCGAAAATAATTAGAAATTATTCAGTAAAAAAACCTGCAACAAGGCACCGATTAGCAAGCTCTAATTATTTATCTAAAAATTTATTAAATGACTTTATTGGTAAATTCAATGTTTGCATAAAAAGAAAGTAACAATTTATTTTATTGAAATTCATATTTAACCTTACAACAATCGGAAGCTTAACTTGCAGCTAAATATAAATTTCAGAATCCGGAAACCTAGCCACTAAAGAACACTTGCAAATTTTGATTTTAAAATTATTTTTAATGAAATTCTTGATAAATTTGTTATGATTTTGGTGATGATTATAATTGGCTATAAAAATTATTTTGTTAAAATTTTAACAGAATTTCCAGAAAATCATCATCGTTATAATTTTCATTTAATTTTTTATTATTTATTATTATTATTTATTTTGAAGAAAAATAATTGCTTAACAAAATAACAACAAAATTTCAAACATGAATATCGTATCTATAGATACAAAACATTAATTTCCAAAACATAAATTCTGGTTTAAAACAATTTTTTTTTTTATGAAAATGATACATTGATTCAAAAACATTGTTATTTTCATAAGACTTGTGTGCAAAATTGTTCAATTTGCTTTTTGTCAAATGCAAAATCCTTAAAGGATTAGTAATAAGAAATATTATGGATTTGTTTTGGGAGCAATTTATTTAATTTAAATTGCTGTTTATTATATACCTATATAAATTTATATAAATGAAATTATATTTGCAAGAGAAACGTTAGAGATATTAATAAATCTTTTCATGAATATTTTCTGACAAGGACAACCGGAAGACGTATTTTATTGAAATGAAAAGACTTAAAGATAGTTTGTATTTTTTTTTATTTTAGATTGAAATTATCTTTGTAAAATGTTATTAAAAATTAAGAGTTTAGTATTTAAGTGTTTTGCAATTTTAAAATAGCTACGATTCTGCAACTCTGGTTTAATCTGTTTAAGTAATACAATCAAAAAATATAGAAATTTAAGTTTATATTAATAATTCCATTAAATGAAAATATATGTAAAGTGAAATTTTTTTGCGTAAATTGTCTGATACATAGAAATCTAGACGGAAAACTTAAAGATGCCGAATTAAAAGTTAGAAGATGGACAAGTTTTGTATTAGCGTGACCAAAAAAAAAACTTCTATTCATTTCAATATTAAAGTTAACACTTTCATTGTACTAAACAAGTTTAAGTATAAACTGTATTTGTTATCCTACTAAATAAAAGCTGTTAACTAGGGAGAGCACATAACTCGTAGTTAAGTTTAACAATTTGTAATTAATTATAATGCCTACCGACGCTTTGTAAAAAACACTTCTTTGTTGAAAATTTTACATTTCTTGACACCAATAATGCATTTTATATAATTCGAAATTTCGATTGAAACCTTCAAAAGCTGCTAAATTTCATAGGCATGAACTAATAATTAATTTCACATCTAAAAATTACCTGTGACCTAAATTTTATTGAAAGCAAATAATTAGATTTTCTCTAGAATATAAATGAAATATATTTCGGAAACTATGCTGATAATATATTAGTTTACCATAAACCACTGAAGTATGGTAAAGTAATATATGACCTCCTGACTCCAAATATCAGGAGCACCAACTAGAAGACAATATCATCCTGTGTGTGAAATTTCATTGAAATCAGCCGACAATTATTGTAACTACTCATAATAGCATGCAATTTATATTTTGGTAATTAAATTCTTCCCAGCTTTTCCCAAATTGATTTGGTTGGTAAGGGGGAAATGGAAGCGGCGAAACCTCGTATCCAGACCATATCCGCTGTACTCCCTTACGAAACGTTAGCCATTTTCACCACGTCGTGCTATCCAACTTCTTTAAAGTTTATCAGTTTAGCAGATTCTAATTTAATTATTTGTCAATTTTAACAAGTGTACTAAAATTATCATTCAAACTTTTGAAATATTATGAATTTGATGTAATATTTTGAATTGTAAGTTGTTCTTCAGCTACAGTATTATCCATACATAAAATTTCAATTCTTCTGTACGAGATTAAAGAAACCAACTAACTAAACAAAGTTTCGCCATAACTAAATTTAATAAATTTATAAACAAAAATGATAAAATAATATGAAAAAAAATGTCCTTGCACCACAAAATACAATTTTACAAAAATTACAATTTAAATAAAAAACATATTTTAATTAACAAAATTTCATAAAAAATCATTTATTCTTTACTATGTAAAATTGCAGTGGTTAAACAATTTCAAGAAAATTAAATCTCCAGAAAATTCCCTTGACATATTTAAATAATATACATTTGTATTTGACAGTTTTAGGCTTTAATATAATAAGAGTTTTTGGTTTTATATACTTAAATAAAGTCCATTAATAATTACATAAATTGTCTATATATAATAGTAAAGTCCAGGTTAAGAAAAGGATTTTGATATTATTTATGCTTGTGTATTGCAAATGACAAATCTATGGTATTAAAATCGATGTACATAAATTAAATTCTGTCTAATCGGTATAGAGAAATTTAATATAAATATATTTATATATGTATTATGCTATTTAGTTATGCACTGCCAATATTATCGCAAGCCTTTATAATAAAATAGTAATTTAATGTTGAACTTTTTTTCTAAATTTTCCTATAATGAGATAGCCACTGTTCATATTCAACTCGTGAAGCCTACATAAGAAGATTAGGTTTAACGGTTTGTAGACAATGTGAGGATAATGAGAAAATACTAGAATACCTGTTCTATTTACTGACCTGCAGCAAGACATAAAAGATTTAAAAACTTTTGAAACGTCATTTTGTGACCGATATGAAGGAGGTGGTTAGAATGAGACCATCCAGACTATCTGCGTTTATGAGAGAGATAAAGGATAGAAAAACCTATGATATTATACAGATAGTACAACGGACAATCGAGGTCTAGGTATGTATAGTGCAGAATTGTTAAGTAATGCATTACTTTAGTAATATATTACTACATCATTACTGCAGTACCAGATACTTCAGTTGAATTTCTTCAATGCAGTACAGTATTGCCATACTTAAAAGTTGTACGTACAAAAATACCTTGCAATACTGCAGTAATGCATTACTTAAACTGTATTAAAAGTAATGCATTATTTTACTGCATTCCATAGTAATTTTAAAAACTCATTCATTACTTTGAAGTATTTTTGCATTACTTCGGTACTTCAACTAAGTACATATTTCGAAGTAATAACAAGTACTTATAATTACTTTAAAATACCTTTGTAGAAAGTTGTTCTGTTCATAATTTGAATATATTGGAGTATGGTTCTATCCATAAAAATGAATAGAATTCTGTTCAGTTTTTGAACCTTATGTAAGGACCACTCGTAATACTCGTGTTGAATATGCATCTTCATGCTTATCCTAACTCTTCTTAACCCAACTTAACCTACTCAAATTGAAGAGATGGAGTCTTCAAACCAACCAAATTAAAAATCTTTAAAAAAAAAATCAAATATATTTACATAAATTTATGCTAATATTTTGTTATGCTAATAAATATCTAAATACTGCAATAGATTTCATATTATTAGACAGGCTTTTAAATAATCATTCTTGTATTGTAAATAAGTATACATAGCATAGGTGTAAAATTAAGGGTGTATATGTAAAGGTTCAGGTCGATTTAATATGCATAAATAATTTTTTAACCAAATCCTTATTAATATGCAAATTTAATTTATATAGAAATATTAAATTTTTAATAAAGGATTCAAAATTTTTGAAGTATATAATTTATATATCATTTAAAATATATCTCTTTAATGCATTCTGCAAATAATTAATTTAAAGAGTCCTTAAAAAATATACATAATTATTTTTTGTATCTATATTTTTCCACAAATTTTTAATCATGTTCTCTGGTTATCCGCGGTAATAAAAATTTTTGTGTCCAACTTTTTGTAGGCTATTCAAAATTTATTTAACTATTTTATTTTATTTATTATGCATAGTAAATTTAAAAATATAAAAAAAAACGAATGTAATGCAATATTGTCAACAGATGGCACTATTGCGTCCTTCATAAATGTATTTTTTACGGCCACAAAATTTGGTCAACTCTTGTGGCATCCGTTTAACATGATGTCGAACATAAATTTGATGTACTTAGTGCAATCGACAACAATTTTTGTTATTTTTATTTTATTTTAAAAGTCATAAAGATATACAAAAAGGATATGTTTAAAAAAAGGATTTTTTTCTTGTTGTTGTTGGCATGTTGTATTAAACAAAACAAATTAGGGTTTTATATATGAATAGAAGGGCAAATATAAATCCTATAAATTTAATATAATTGAAAATTTTTTGGCTAGCTTCATCTTTACTCTATATTTACCCATAAGGATATTTTGAAGAATGAGGTTGACAGCGAAGAAGGTAGATTATGGGTCAGAACGATCGTATCATGTCGGCTAACCAAAGGTCTCTAAACAGATCGGAATCTTAAGAACACACACATGTGCTGTTTGCGAATACTGGTGGCCATCCTGATAGTGCATTGCAATTGTGGCCATCCTGACCACGATGAGTCTATGTCGGGAATGCTACAATGTACGACTTTAAGAAGATTTCAGTCATATGTTATGTGGTATATAAGGTGGTAATTAATCTAGTGTTTGTGATCAACCGGTCACATATACCTTCTAACTAGGTCCCATACGACATTATTACCGCGGTCAAAATAAGCGCGTGGGCTACGTTTTGCTGTAACTTACGTGATCAACTGGCTTGGCTAAGATTTTGATTTTAAATCCATCACGAGGCATTCATCAGGAATCGTACCATGTTTCTTTGTCGATAGACAGCAATGTTTGTTGAGTTCATTACGGTCAAGTTTATCTTTTCTGGCTCTGGCCATGGCTGGGCACTAGTATTTGAAATGGGTTATTATTTCTTCCTCACTAAATTGTCTGTAGCTGCGGCATGGTTTGTTAAAATGAAAGTCTAGTTTGGTCGTGTGCTCGCCAATTGCCCAATGCCCCATGACCACAGCTGTTGTCTGGGATATTTTTAGTAGCTTGTTCTAACTAACTACTAGGTAACTACTCTAATTTCTACATATAAAGAAATACCAAATTCATGCATCGCCCAATTCCATCACATAGCTGTCCTATATTTATAATATTAACGAATTTAAATTCTCGCGCGTTAAAAGTGATTAAGTAAACTGAATATGAATGAAAAGATCTTTTTGGAATTGAATTAATTTTATTGCATACATTTCTGATTTCTCCGCTTGTTCTACGTTTTTGACCGTAAGGCCCTTCCAATTTGATGAAACATCATCACAACCAAAACATCACAAGTTTAAATGTTGTGTATGTCGTATTTTTTTCACTTTTAAAAGAAAAAATCGTCAAAGATTGATTGATATGCATCGCACCTGGTGATGCTAATTGATAATTTGTTTCGTTGTCAAAAGATTTACAAAGCAAAAACCAATGAAAAAAAAAATTTTGTTTTGGTATACACCTAAAAAAATAAAACTGTTTTGTATTTAGCTGCCAAATGTGGGGATAAAATTAATATTATTTCGATTGTTTCTTCTTGTTGCTTTTTTTTATGCTATGCTCAAGCTTTAAGTATGATTTTATTGATGTATGTTATTTTGATTGTGATGTAATTTATGAGAAAACATAATGGATTTATAAATATTATCAAAGATTTATAACGGGATTTATATATTTATAATATGTGATTTAAAGGTTAAAAGGATCAATAAAAAATGTATTTTAATAATGATAACAAAAATTTTATGTTTTGTTATGTTACGTATTGGCATTATAAATTATTTAATATTATTAAGAAATTTATATGGAATTTTTGGCACATTATATTTAATATTTAAAATATTTTACATTATAAATTTCATTCACGAATTTCACGAAAAAACCATTACTTTTTCATAGTAATTTATCATCCTCCAATAAATGTTTTCTATAATCTTCTGACCTGTCTCTATCAATTAAAATATATCGATTTTTAGTAATATTTATGAAATTAATGTGTAAATACTTTTTTATGGATCTACAGCTCTGTGGTAACAGACTTCGACTTCTTGATTATATTATTTGCATTTTCCTAGTGCCAGTTTCTATATTATCTTCCTATCTAATGCTCGTTCTTCCTCTGTTTCATGTTAATGTAAAAATTTTATTAGGTTGTCAATTTTCCATCATTCTTAGATGTAAAAACAATTGACATTTTATCGATTCATTTGGTCGCTGTTCTTGATAGCATTCTCAATAACATTCTTAATAATAATAAGGAAATTCGTAGAGAAATATATCTGACAATTCTTTTACATTAGATACCAGATACCACCCTAAAAATTTTAGGAAGATCATTTCGTACTGTTCCAATTTTTCATGTTTAATTAATTTGCACATATTAAGTGCACTTGGCTATTAATGTTTATTGTGGTTAGACCTTTTTATGTATTTAGTGTGCATCATTTGAAAGTGTCGGCCTGTGAATTTCGTATGATAAGATCTTACCGTCACTCGATTATGCCTGACAGATGATATTTTAATTTATAGATGAACTTGAAAACAATTTAAATGAAATTCTGTGTTCTGAAGATGAGAACTGTTTTGATTCAAATGATTCTGTAGATCCAAATATTAATATATAGATTCAGAAGGTGATGTATTGAATTTTCTAGTACTCGGCTAGTTCATCTTAGAATACCATAATATATTTTATCAGAAGGCGTACCACTTATCTAACAAAATGTATTAAAAAGTGTTTGAAAGATTGAATTTTCTATTAATTGGACAATTTTTTGTTATCATACCATCATTTTTTCTCAGAGATTTTCTTAGGTGCCACTTGTCTGACAAAATATATTGAAAATAGTTAAAATGTGTCTCACGCAGCAGTTCGTACGTAAACCTTCTGTCATACACATACTATCGGACAAAGACATTTTCATATGACATTATATATGACAAACACAGTCCAAATTCAAAACAGCCTATTTTTCGCTCTAATGTCTTAATAGGTCCAAAAAATACCAAATAATGAATTCCATTTCTAATATCTAAATTTTATAATAAATTTGAAATAAATTTTTATTAAAGTATTATTGAAATTATTTCACTATCAATAAAAAATCCGGACAAAATAACAATCGTTTTAAATAATTTGAAATAAGGATTAAAAATGTTTATTTATTCGGATTACATAATAGAAAGAGTAATGAACTTAAACATTTTCTATTCCACATAATACCACAAAATTATTAAAATAATGAAAAGTTAATATAAATTATTCCAATTTCCAATTAAATATCATTCAAAAAAATTATTGTAATAATTACCCAGAACAAACTAAAAAATACCAAATTCTTAAGCTTTTAAAATATAATTTGTCAGTTTCATTCCAATCAATTAATTTCATTTTAATTGCTATTTTACCCAAAAATTTCTATAAAATTTTAGTCTAATAATTTTATTTTAGGTATTAATACAAAATTTAGTATATAATTAAAATTTTATCCAAAATTATTTGAAAATATAGTAGAATTACATATTTACTTCCAGTGTACTACAAAATTTTAGCCTATTATAACAATCCAAAAAATTTGTATCGAAAAATATTCATGATAAATTTTTTGTATAATTTTTTCGGTCAATTTAAAATTTGGTTTTATAATACAAAACACCAAATTAGTATTATAATTTTTCACTTTGTGGATTTTCATTTTCTATATAATTTTCATTTTCTATATATAGTTTTCAATGAATGAATTCAACCAAAATTTTGTATATCATTATAAATATCATAAAATTTAACAAAAAAAAAAATTATATTATTTAATTGTATATATTAAATTAGACAAATAAAAGGTCCTTTAGAATAGAATATCCCTAAATATTATAGTTACACGTTACACGTTACACCACACATAACTACAATACCATAGCGATTAGAAAATACAAGATAAATTAGAGTTTGAGGCTGGGTTTAAATGAGTTTTTCAAAATATTTTGTATACATTCCTATACGTTGTTTGTGGGGTTGGTACGTAACGTACCAAAAAAAAACGATGAAAGGATGAAAATCTAATAAATATGTATATAGATATCATTTGCATCCTAATTTTTTTTTTTTTTTTTTTTTAGATAGAAAGCTAATTTAATGTATAGGTACATATATCCTTTTTAATATGTATATATATTTATAAAGGATCTACACATTTTCTCTTTCTATTTTATATATATATGAGTAACACGGGACAAATGTATAACGTTTTAAAACACGACATTTTCAAGGAATATTTATTTGTTTTTGGGGTTACAATTGTCCATAATTTATGCATGGAAATTTTCTAAATGGCCGAAAAGGGGTTTTTTAATGCAAAATTACATAAATATATTTTTAACATACATATATATGTGTCCGTTATAGTGTTATATCCTTTTTTTATACCATGATTAGCCATATTGTTAGAGGGTAAAACTTTTTTTGGATATTATATGGTAATGGAATTTATGTTTTACCATTTTTTGTATATTATTTTTTTTTGTTTTTTTTTTGAAAAAAATATGAGTGTATGTAAATTTATGTAATATAAATATGTATGTATATATGTTTATGATCTAGGATTACCCTCAGGTAGAAATGCGGTATTTTTATTTATAAAAATATAAATTTTAAACTGCAATCGTTTAAGGATGCAACGTTTCTATATATAAAATGCACTTAAATTAAATTTCTATATATGTATATAAATATGTAGTATAAAATATAATGTCCAATTGAAGTCCTTTGTGGGCTATTATATAACGTCAAGCTGTATATTTCTGCACTTGCTGCAAATCATGTTTAAATTTTTGCCAGTTTATATAAAATTAAGTGCAGTTTAAAATTTGGTGTTGTAATTTAAATTTTTTTGTATAGGATTTTAGTATATTTTGAATTGAATTTGGAATATATAAACATTATTTATGTAATTGAAATATATAATCGTCATCAGCATAAATTATGTTTTATTGGACAATTTTTTTTATTGCACAACATTTATGATTAAATTTTGTTCATTTTTGTTAAATTTTTTATGTGATATTTATATTTTTTAAAGTGATTTATTTATTAAAAATTTAATTTCTAATTTAATTCAACAATCCGAAAATGTTGCATTTACTTGCATTTGCATTTACTTAGGTATATTGAGCTACGGTGGCATCAAATTGGTTGTTTAACCAAATATCGGTAACCTAAAAGCTGAAAGGAAATAATATTTTATCCAAATAACTAATTAAATTATTTGTTAATAAATTGTGATTAATTAGTAATGAAGTTCAAATAATATAAAAAATTGATTTTGTAATGCCATAAAAACGCAAGTAATTGTCTATATACTGCAGAATCGATAAAAATTCAAATATAATTCTTTTTCCTTAATTATTTTTATTTTCAAATTGCTTGGACAAAATAAATTGTAGTTTACTTATTTGCAAAGCATGGTAGAGCGAACGAATTCTTTTAACAAAATTATTCTTATTTGCAAATCGAAGAATTATTGTACGGTTGGTTCTATTTCAATAAAACTAAATGTTTCGTCACTAATTTTAGAAACATATGTTATGGTTTATATAATTTATACCATATAAAACCAACTTTATTAACTGGGGATGTAGCTCAGATGGTAGAGCGCTCGCTTAGCATGTGAGAGGTACGGGGATCGATGCCCCGCATCTCCAATAATTTTTTTTTTTAATTTTTAACTATGAAAATTTATTTATTTTCAAAATAAATTTTAATAATAAAATTTTAAAAATGGTAAAATCATAAATAACATAATTAATAAAATACAATTACATCCTGAACCCAATGAAAATCGATTTTAAAATAAAAATAAATTTTTTATCTTTTTGTTCTGTCTGAAATACAAATAATATAACAAATTAAATAGTTTACAATTTCTTAACGTTAACTATAATAATTAAGCATAAAATTTAATTTATTTATTACTTTTTACTACATAATTTTATTTTTATATCTTTAAATCCGAATTTATATAGTAGTAATATAACTATTAGTATCGACTTCCCAATAAATTATCGATATTTTTCTTCATATGTTCCAAAAATATCGAATTAATACACAATTATTTTCATGCTGCTTTCCAAATCACTATAGACTTTAGATTTTGACAATCTCTGTGTTTGTGTGCGTTTCCATAGCTGACATTTCTTCTTCTTTTTTTTGTTGTAATTGTCAAAAAAGTAAATTTTGTAAATAAAATCGCGAAAAATGGAAGGTCCGCCAGAATTATCACTTGCCGAAATTCATAAATTTTTGATAAAAAATAATTGTAAAGTAACAAATCACGCGTTAGTGAAACATTTTAAAAAATTTCTAAAAAATCCAGCTACTGAAAGTAAGCAAATTGTTTAAATATTGAATAATAAAATGACTCACAAAAATCACAACAATACAATACGAAAAATTATTGACACTTGTTGCATTTTTCACTAAAAATAAACAAAATTTTATTTAAAATTCAAATTCATTAATTCCTTAATTTGTTTTTTTTTAATCTTATTTCAGATGAAGCTAGAAAACAATTTAAAACTTATGTTAATATTTTGGCGACAGTCGTCAATGAACATAATCAAAAATATTTACAACTTCGTGAAAAATATTTATACGAATGTCCATCAGAAGATATTGTTAATAGAATTTCTAATATGCCGCCAACAAGTCCATCAATATCAATAAATTCTGAAATATTTGGCACTTCGCCATATCGTCAACCACCGCCATATAAACCGCCACCACAAGTTCTACAAAAAGAAACCCAACAAAGTTATCGTGATTGTATTAATGAATTTCAAGCTGCTGTACGTCATATTGATCCTAATCGTATGCCAATAAATGATGATTTGGTACAACAATTAGAACAATCTGATAATTTATTAGAAATGTCACCAATAGAACAACCGCCACCATTATTACCACCACGTAAAAGTAGTAATGTTGATCAGATGTCAGTAGGAATTTTGCCGCGTATGAATTCTTATGAAGAAAATAAAGAAAATTTAGATGAATCAATAACAGATCCAAATATTGAAAATCAAATAAGTGTTAAAGAAGCAACACGAAAATTTAATCGAATGGCATCCGAAGAAGAAGCTAAAGTTATTTCGCCATCATCTAAGAAAAAACCAGAAAAAGTAAGTTATTTTATAATATATTCCAATTACATAAAATTATTTTGCATAGCGCTTTAAATTTGTTTTGGTTAGTATTTCTTTCCAAAAATATTAATTGTTAAATTTAGAGAAAAGTTTAAAATTATTGAATATAATTAAATTATAATAAACACCCTTCCACATTTAATGTCGTTTTTTAAGAGTCTGGATAAAGAAAGTTTTTGTTTCGTTACAAAAATTCAAATTGGCAGTAGCAGCTGTTAATTTTTATTTTTCGAAATATATATATGCAAATGGTAACATAAAAGCATATCAATGGTGACAGATTACTTCGTAATTTAGTTGGGAATCAGATGTTTAAACTTGTCTATATAATTTTATATAAATTGTGATTTAAAATTACGTCAATCAGGTTTTATTATGAAATTCTTATAAGAGGAAAATATGAAATGAGTTTTAAATTTCATTCGTTTCAAAAATGGGATAATGATAATTTTAATATAACTGAGGAATTTTTAAATATTATTTTCGGTAGTTATTTATTTAATTTTACCTGGTTTTTTATCAATAAAAATAAAAACGCAATAAAAAAGTATCGACCGGAAATTGTAATAAATCTAAGTCCAGTAAAACTGAATCTCGAAAAAATGATTTTTTTTTACTTAATCATTATTTATATAGATAGAAATCTCGAGAATAGAATTTTTAAATTATAAAAAAGTTATTGTGTATTTTCCCGCCAATATTGTTACTATTAATTTCATACCAAAATGATTATACTTTTTCTAGCGAAATAGTTTTTTAATTGCTTGTCAAAATTTGCCAATCAATAATAATAATGACACCTCACAACAATGTCTTTATTTATATACCGTCTTTGTGTTATAGAGACTCCAAAACCGGACTTGCTAGAATGGTATAAAAAAGTTTTCATAAAATTCAACAAATAATTCTTTGTTTATGACAAATCTTAGGAGTGCCAAGCCAAATATAACTTTTGTATAGGCTAAGAGTTTCTAATTTTAGGATTAAAAAAATTTCATAGTAAAATTTGTAAAATTTACTTTTTTCAAATATTAAAATTAGCATAGTCACTATCGAAATAAAATTACCGAATCTTTAATTATCGATAATATTATTTTCATAAAATAAATTTGATTTTGATATTTTTTTAACTGAATTCTTTGTAATGATTACTTACCATTTTAAAAGTATAAATAGAAATATTTCAGAGTAAAACCAATTACACACAGCAGAGAATCTGATGAATTTGTTAATAAGAAATTCTGCGGTCTTTTATGGTATTACCAAGAAACACTTTTCGGTCATTCCTACGATCCATTTTCCAATTAAAATTACTTTCAGCAGAAAAACAAAATAAAGAAAATCTCAATTAAAATCAAAAATCAATTATTATATTTATTACCACCTAAGTTTTTGGATCTCTAAATATTATATGAAATACAATTATTTATTGGTCTCCTTAATTGTTCTACAATTATTAATTGTTCTCTTTAGACACTAAGAATACCACATCCTATTGCAATCTAGTCTTAAAACTAATATAATTAATTTTATTTTATCGTTGTTCCTTGTTTTTGCACTTAGAACTTATCTAGCGATTCATTCTAGTTTCATCTTCATATTATTTTATACCAGCTTAAAAGGTTTCACTTTTTAATATCCGTACTATGACGATGCTGTCTAGGAGTTTGGTAGCCTTAACATTACTTTCTCTACACACAGTGTCTATTTCTAGATCATCCACGTTATTGTTAGTAATCTGTTAGTTAAATATTTTTGTGATTCAACCCCTTAGCTGGATGCTGAATTTGCTGGTATAATTCAAGAATTGCTTGTGGAGCAATAATTTATTTTCTGTTCACAAAGTAGAATTCTTTCCTTAATACCGGTACATTTTCCTGTAGCGTATATCCAGTTCTTGTCTTCTTTTTTACATGAAGTTTCCAGCACAGCTTAGCATCTACGGCATTTTGATGTTGATAAATACAGGCTTATGCATTCTCAATATCATCAGTGCAAATTGCAATAATTCAATAAATATTTATTATTTTAAAAAAAAATATTAACTTTCTTGCTACCGTACTAAACTAGACTTCTGGCATATTTCCCCTCAACACAAGAAAACATACTGGAAAACATGAAGACTATTTAAATTAATTTATTTCTTAAAAATTATATGAAAAGAAAAGCATCATGAAAATTCCTAACTGTAAATGCCATTATCAATTTTTCCACAAATAAATTATGCAAAATACCGTAAATTATATTTAATCATAATAAACTTAAATAAAAGTATCTTATGTTTTTAATAACAGAAAAACGTTTCATTGTCTTTAAATTTATTATCTATTTATTCGTTTTGTAATGTTTTTTTTATTCTCTCTACATTTTTGAGCATTCCCTACATAATTTTTTTTATAGTTTCTTAGTTTCCATTTCAATGAGTTTTCATCACTTTAAAAAGTTGTTGATATAAGGGAGCACTTTTAAAAATATTACCAATTTAATTTTTAATATTTGTATAAGAAAAATTGTAAAAAAAAAAGCTTATAATTGTGTAAAAAACGAATACATTTAGACGAGTATAACAAAATTCTTAATGAAGAATCTAAATATAATGTAAATTAAATAGAGAAAAATTAATTTTATAAAAATATGAAAAATAGAACAGATTTGATTTAATGTTTTAAAATTAGACGGTTAATTAAATTTTTCTTTACTTTTATAAGTAGTTTAATTTGTTATGTAAATTTTTGCATTATCAAATTATCTTTATTCAAAACTAAAATTATAATTTTCTCAACCATAACCAGACATTTTAATTATGCAAATATTTAAAATTGTTAAAATGTTTATGGTTTTATAATTGTTAAACGATTTTCATATATTACACAGCAAAATTGTTGAAAAATATTGTCTTTAAACAGCGTTTACACCCAAATTGATCGATTTTGAAATAAATATTAACCTGGTTTACCTAATTCATATGCAACCTAAGCCAATGTTAGATTAAATTTTATATCATGGTTTATATACCTAGTTTAATTTTCATTCGGTCATTATCCAAGTCAATGTGTTTTTTCAATATTTTCTTCATTTCTCGATTATCTAAGGTTTGTAAGAAGCTTAGAATTTTCCTGTTTATCTCTGGAGATGTTAAAAATTCCGTACGAGAGTAAATCTGCGTGTTCTGAGCCACTAGCTTCACATTTACAGAAAAATATGCTTCTTTTCATTTGAGGGGAATTGATGGATTGATGGTAATCAATATTTTCTTAATATTCTCAAAATTAAAAGGCCTGTAATGAAGCCATCTCTAGCAGAAAGGTCAGTTTTGTTCAGTATGAAATTTGATCACCTCTTTAACTATCTATATCTCTCTTTGGTCTAATTGTATTTTGTATTCCTTTTCATTTACAAATACGTCAGTGTTTTTGCATCTTGATTTTCTTTAACAAACAAGGATATTTAAATTGTTTTCAAATTATTCACAAACAATAAATTAATCAAGAAATTCACAAACCATAAATTAATCAAGAAACATTACATGGCTGTAGTTTCGATATTACTGTACTTTCGATACCCGGTTTTCCCTCCCTAATGCTATTAAGGTCTGAAAGTAATCCAATATGAGTTTTGATGTAATTTGATATGAGGCCAGTGCCGTAAGACCATCTGAACATATTGTGATGGACTTGTTAATGTATTTCCTTCTTAGATTTCATGTATCCAGGGGGCATTTATTTCTGCTTGGAAGACAGTGGAGAGAGTGATGCCTATGATTTTAGATATTTTATATCTAAATATTTTTCATTTTCACAAAACTTATTTTTACATATCACCAAATTCACTTACATTTCCTTATAGGACCAAATAATTTATAAAAAAAAATTGTAATGTAAAAATTCTTAAAAATTTCTTAAATATTTTGACATATATAAATAGAAATAAATACGCGCTTGTGCCATTTTACTTAAATCCTAAACGGAAAGGTCTATAAAAAAAATATCCAAAAACAAGCGAAACAGGAGTCAAAAAACGTGAGAAATTTTGACTTATGAATATTTTATAATGTTTCTTTTATATTTGCCGCGCAATAACATAAATTTTAACTTAAAACATAATTTTTTTATATACAACCATCACCAAGAAACATAACAACATAAACGACGATCATTTTATGCAACTGTGCATTGTTTGGCTTTATTGATTTTGTGATGAAATGCCACCCTTAACGAGCTGACTGATCCTTAACTATTACTTAATCCTGTCTACATTTTTGACACGAGTTCATCAATTTTGTATGTATACAACAAAAAGATACAAATAAAAAATTTCGTTTTGGAATTTATTTTTAGGAAAATTAAATCATCACTTTTTTTTTTTTTTTGATTTTTGATTGACATGTTTAGGTGTCAATGAGTGAATGTGAATCGTGTCTTTTTTATGTTATTTCATTATTTACCAGAAAAATATTATTATTATTTTTCCTTGTTATTTTTTTTTTTTGACATAAATAAAAATAAATTTTATTATTATTATATTTTGTGTACACAAATTTGAATGTGAAATCTTTGAATCAGAAAAATATTTGTATTTCTATTTTTATAAAAAAAAATGTTCTTTTTTGTTAATTTTAATTATTAATTAAATTATCAGCTTGTTTGACATGGATAAACATTAATCCGGAACATAAATTTAATATAATTTTATTGTATGTAGTACAAAAGAAGTTTTGAAAAAAAAAAATAGAATTTTGATAGAAAATTGGGAAAATTTTTCAGGTAATCAGACTGAAAAATAATAAAATGATTACAATTTTTACATTTTTTTTTGTGTAAATTCTTTTTAAGTTTTATTTAAGATGATTTTTAAAAGTGTTGTAAATATTTAAGTATATCTTGTATGATGATTAGTTTCCAATTATGTCGAGAATAGTTTTCCCAAATTATCAATATAACTGTTGTGCTTTAACACAGCTTGAAATTATTCGTAGATATTCCAAAATCTTTTTCATAGATAATTAAATAGAAATCATGCGTATACCAATTTTTTGTTTATAGCCCCCACTAGCTTATTGACTTAAAGAAGCTAAGGACGTTGGAGAGGATCATATTGCCCAGTTCTTCTGTATTGAAGAAAGCTTTCCCCAGAAGATTTTCTCTTATCCCTACGACTGCCTCGCAATTTCAGAGAATATGTTATATCATTTTTTTGTTATTTAGGCAGAGCCGGCCGACGTCTGTTTCAGCTAGACCAGCTAGACCCATTTTGTTTATATCAATTTGTGTACTCCAATTTAGTTTTTATTAAAGCTCGCTTTCGTATTTGCTACTAAGGTATCAAAATTGTTGATATTTAGTAAGTTAACATTTTAAGAAGGAAAGGGATGAATCCAAAAACTAAGCTTTATCAGTCCGTATTAATGCAGGCAGCAATATAAAACACAGATTATAGCTCAAAAGACACTGGAAAAAATATCCGGCAAGGACTAGGTAATAAAAAAGGGAAACTGCAGCAGGACTAATATATTTACAACCAATTAATCTTGAGAGCACAAAGATACTACTATAGTTAGCGATTTGAGGGCGTTTAGGCAAAATGGCCAGGAGACTCGGTATTACGTCTATGGATCGATGTTTAAACTGTAGGATGCCATGGTACCAGGGGTTAAGGAAGATATTACTCTAATAATCTGTGGCTTGCCGGGGATAAGTAGGAGCAATTATTGAATATTAATTAAAAAACCACCGATTCAAAAATTGGAGTATTAGGTAGGGATTTGATCTCCTATTCCACTAACCAGCTCAGAAGAGGTTTCGAATTGCAGCACTCAAGTCTGCTGCAATTACGAAATATTTCGACTTACTAGATAATCTATCAGCACATACCCAGAATTAGTTATCAATTACAATGGTAGCGCTATGGGCCCAGTGTGATCTATTTTTGCTGCTACTATTAACAATAATTGTTACTGCGTCCTTCTATTCTTCGGACCTTCTATAAATAAATATTCTGTATGCTACAAACATAAACCCAATTTTTTAATATTATTTCCTTGTCCAAAAAAAAAATCTAATTTCTATATTTTAATGCTTTATGTTTTTCCACTAATAGAAGACATACAAAAATAAAACACTAACAAAAATTCTTTTTATTTGTAATGTTTTATGTCTGACTAGAAATTTAACAAGTTTGTATATAATTCTATGTTATATAACATTTCATATCTCTATAGTATTCTCTATAATAATTCCTTTATACTTCCTCCAAACTATGTTAAACTAAAATATAAAAATTTTCAAAAATATATAAAACAAAAATAAAAAATTAGTTTGTTCGCGCTGCGATTATACTCCTGGAAAAAAAACACGTACAACATGTAAAACATATCAAAATACATGAACAGAAAGTATCTCCAAGGATGATTTTTCTTTTGTAGTTTTTCCTAGTTTTTTTTTTTAATTTTTATATATTTGGTGTTAAATGTACGACGTATAAAATGGCCTAAGATTAGATTTCATACTTAAAAAGCTCACAAAAATGGAAAAAAACTCAATTTTTACAACACTATTTTAACAAATATAAAAAAAAAAAAACACAAAAATTTAACATGATTTTTTAAGAGTTTTATACATTTTGGAAAATTTAAAAACCATTTTTTTTTTTTTTTGGTTGTATAGGCTAAATAAAAATGTTGTTGAAAATGCAAAAAAAAAAAGAAATGATGCAATAAAATTAATGGACTTGTTTAATCTTCAAAATGATACATTAATTAAATTAATGTAAATAAATAATGGCTTAAGATTCATAGTTGTTAAATTTGACAAAACGTTTTTACGATGGGATGATTCCTTAAATAGGACGTTCTCCAGAGAACCAAACAAAGAAACATTTAATAAAGTTTTTTATATTAGTGCTAAAACGTGGTAATAAAAAAATTTACATGACAAAAATCTTTATGTAAGCTTCAAAGATGAAAGTTTTTGTAGTTTTAAAGGAAATTTTTCTTAGGTATATTTTAATATAATTAAGGAATTTTAAAATTTTATATCGATCGTTATTTTAACAAGTTTATCGTAAAATTTGATCAACAAAAATATTAGAATACCGAAATCGAGAAGATCGCATTATTTTATTACTACAATGTCAAAAAATGATTTAATCATTAGTAGGTTATATCTAGTCCTCTCTAGCACATACATTTTTAAATAAGGAAATTTGGTATCTTCTTTCGAAAGTCAATTTGTTACTTATTGGGTAACTACTACAGAGATAACAATAATGAATACAGTGATAAATTAACTTAAAACTTTCACATCAACTTTCGTAATTGAAAATTGAAATATTTTAAATTAAAGAAAAAAATATAAAATGCTGTGATACTTCAGGAAAATAATGGGTTAAAATTACTATCGACGACCACCATCTTTCGAACTTATTAAATTTCTGGATTAAATCTGATCATTATTAACTTTAAATATTTGTGTTCCACTATGGTCTATGTATGCTAAAGCCACTTTTTTACAGGAAGACTTTGTTACGGAACTGCATTGTAAAATAAGTTTTTTACTATAACATTAGTGTTATTTTACAGAAACTGTTATACTGGTATAACAATTACCGTATATATTACACTAACTAGTTAAAAAACAATTACAGAAACTGTTATATATACTTTAACTCTTATACACCACACCACGCGGTGTTTCTGGGGCATCCCGAAGGAGAAAGTAACCAAGAAATACCTGCGGCTCAACAAGAGCTCGGTATACCTGTGCACTGCGATCTTAACAGGTCACTCTATGTTGCGGGATCATGCCTACAAAATCCGGCGCTCTGAAGTGCACGTCTGTAGGGGGTGCGGTGAGGATAGAGAGACTATTGAACACTTCCTGTGTCATTGTCCCTGCCTCATGCACCTACGTTATAAATGCTTTGGTGCCTATCTCCTGAACGAACTGAGCGAAGCGGGGGTTCATGGGTGGCAGCAAATCTGTAAATTCGGTAAAGATAGCGGATGGCTCACAACCGCCACGGCGGGAGTGACATGAAGGTTCTTCGCACCGAGGGGTACAATGGGCCTAGTTCTGGCCTGAGTGCTTGAGTCCTTCACGGACTCCCCTCTTTCAATCCATCCATCCATCCATCCAATTCTTATACTAGTATAACAGTTTCAAAATCGACTGAATTATTGTAGGCCGACTTTATTTCGCATTTTACATTATATGGAAAGCAATCTTCTTACACTAAATTAATTCGGATATCGTCGGATAAGTATGCAAATTAATCAATTTATTCACTATAGAATTGAATTAATATCGTACGATTGTAATTCGTTGTAACTGGCCGCTTTAATTCGAATTCAAATCGAATTAGTGTCGCGCAATGTTTTGATTGATAAAAACTATAATATCTTTTATGGCCATATAAATAATAGAGTCATTGTTCAATTGAGACTTTAAGACGTAGTTAAATTTAGGCTACTATATAAAGATGAGAAGTAATTTTAAAAAAATTAATAATTATAAAATATAACATAAAATTTTGAATGTTGATTATCAATGAATTTTTTTTTTAACTTAATTCCTTTAGGCAATTTTGTCTGCAAGCTCAATTAACTGATAATTTTACATATTAAATTTAAATTTATATACATTCAAGGTAAAAAAATTACAACTAACAAAACATAATATTTAAATTAAAAATTATTAAAATTATAGCTTGTTAGACATAATAATAATAATTATGATTAAATTGGGATAAATAAAAAAATTATGTATACAGAGGCCATGTTTATTTAACATTAAAATTATATTATTTTATATAATTTTCAAAAAAATCATTTCTTTTTTATGGATTCTTATCATTCAATTTTAAATTGTTTTCTTTTCGACATTTTCTTATTTTTTCCTGTTAAGGCTGAGAAGGGATCGGCTCGCTTCAGGCTTCCAATTTGTATACAAATTGTTGATATTTTAAAATAAAAATCATTATTTAGATGAGATTTATTCACAATTTATCATTAATTAAAGATTGTTCAATAATATTTAGAAATTAAATTATTTTATTACTTTTTTTTTACTACTACAAAAAATTCCATGATTCTCAGTACATTTGCTTCAGAATCTCTAATTCTGTTCTATTTGCACTTTTAGTTTAATTATCTTCCCAGGTTCTATTTGCCAGATCGGTTACCCAGTCAACTCGATTAAAAAACTGTTTAAACTAGTAGAACAAAATAGGTTAGAATGGGTTGCGCTGAACAAAACTGTTCTAGAGTAGCCCCAACGCTAAGCAATCGAGAAGAATTTTGAAAATGACCAAACCCATTCTCAGACTCTACACAAGAATAGTTACGGGACATTAACTCTTACGTAAACATTCCGTGCGACTAAGACTGAACAACGAAAACTGCTTGTAGAGGCTGCACGGAAGATAACGTAACAATGAAATATCTTTTATGCCACTGTCCTTCTCTGTGTAATGAAAGGTTACAATTTTTTCGGTTTTTATTTTACATGAATTTTAATAGAAATAAGCAAGGAAAACCCTGCTAATCTGACCAACTTTATAAATTTAAGTATCCCTTCTTCTTGGCTCTAAATATCCTTTTTGTATTTGTCAAATTTAACATCATATTTTCATCTGTTCGAAGAAAACTTTACTAAACACCACTTTTTCAAACAAATGTTTTACAAATTGCTTACAAGTTTTGATATTCTGTCACTAAAAATAATGTTATATAGAAAATTGGTACAAGAAGGTATAAATATTAGTTCTGTTCTGCTTCTTTTTTTTTGTTGTTGCTGTTGTTTTCGTCGAATGTTTGTAAATTCAATGTTTTAATATCGAATTAACATGATTTTTACTTATGTATACAAATTATTTTTATGTTGAATAAAAAAAATTTTTTTTTGATATTACACGCAAACAAAATTATATTTCTATAATTGAAAATGTTGCAAATGGAAGCACACTTATTGAAAGATTATGAAATTAAGTTAAATTATAAAGTGATGAATGTTTTTATTGCTATTAGTTTTGTTTAATTGGGTTTAAACAAATTTTCGATTCAATTTGTTTTACATTAAATTTGATTTCATATAGAATCTTTATCAAAAAGATTACTACCTTTAATATTTCACCAGTTTACAACAATTTAAATCAATTATAGACCTAATTATCAACTCTCAAAATAGTATAAAGGAGCAAAACGTTTGAGTTGTAATTTGTGAAGTTTTTCATAATTATACATTTGAAATGAATGTTGATAAAATCAAATTTAACGCTTGCAGTCCAAAAGTTCTGAATTTATGTTTGTAGAAAACTGACCCTAGCCAAAGTTCTAACCAGCTCTGTGAAAGTTAAATGATTGATTAAGCTAGTTAGCAACGTCGAGCTAAATACCACGAATTCTCAGTATAATTTTTTTGACATTACTTATTATAGATTTAATTTAGAGGACATGGACTGGAACTCGTAAATCGTAAGTGTACAAATTCAAGTATTCTTTATAACACTTTCTCCATTTGTAAAGTTTCAGACCTCCATATTTCAGCTGGAACAAGTTATAAAATTTATATAAACATAAATGTTTTTAATAAATTATTTTCTAATTGATGGCGTACTTCAAAATTACGTTTAATATCATTTCCACGCATTAGCTAGACCTTAAGAATATTAATTTTTAATTTGTGAATACAATTTGGACTGCCATTTTTTTGTTTCCAACTTATCCGTTTAATTTAAGTTATTGCCATTAAAAAAACGCTACCATTTAAATTTCAATACGATTAAAAATCGAATACTTTTATAAAATTAAATTTCGGTACTCATTTAAGTCGTTTTCTTTCCAATAATTTTCCAAATATGTATTTCAAATATCTCCTAATATAATCTTTACTCTGTAATGTAATAATATTTTAAATTTAAATATTTTTTTTTCTTTAATTTTATTATACATTACAAATACGCTGACAGGAACAACATAGTTATTAAGACTGGCAACAACAAAAATATACAAAATTAACAATATTTTAACTAAAAACTAATCATAAAAATCATAAAAAAAAAAATTAATATTTTTATATTCCGTTCAATCATGATAAGCCCCGACACTGGCGCACCTATCTTCATTTTACAATTTCTTATTGGTTCTTCTTCTAATCGAACAAAAAAACAAAAAACCTAACCTAATAAAGCGAATAAATTGTTACTAAATTATAAATATATGATTCCAAACAATTAAAATATTTCCCTTAATCATCTTCATCCCAAAAATATAGATGAAAATCAATTGAAAAAGGTCGTGTGATTTCAATATTACTTTCTTTTAATTTCACCTACACCATTACCACAAAGTCAATCCGTTGATCAGTTCTAAACTTATACTAAGTAAATCTATGGACTTAATAATATAATTTATGAAAACCGATCATCAGACCATAAAAAAGATGATTATAAATGAGAAAAAGTATGGTGTCGAACATAATAAAAGTTAAATTGAAATAATTTTTTTTTGGAGGTTACCAATATGCGTCTAGTATACACCAATATTATACAGGGTCATCTTCAATGTTTTGTCCATAATACATTTTATGATTAACTATGAATACAAAATATAAAAAAATTGTATTTTGTGTGTTAGGAAATGTGTTAAGTCACTGCTAACATGACGCTGTCAAAACGCCAGTTTTCACGGCAGGTCATCCCTCGCGGCTTCAGTAAAAAAAAATACAACATTATTGTTATAATAAATATTATATATTTCTTTAAATATTAATGATTTCACAAAAAAAAAAGGGTTTTCTATATTTTACTCAATTGATGAATATCGTAATCATGAATTAAAATTCAAAAGTTGTTTTGCGCCATGGAGCCTATATCTATTTTTCGGGGAAGTTCTCATTATAATAATTTTTTTTTTAAATAAAAAAAAAACTTTATTTTGTCTAATATGATGACTGCAAATAAGATGGATTCGATAAAAACAATGGTAAAACTAAAAAAATAAAAAAAAAATATTTTATAAATATAAAAATAGAAAATTTGAAATTGATTGATTGATTACCAAACAAAATAAAAATTATAGAAATTTTTATTTATTAAGATTATTCTATCAAAATTCTCTATAAACGCGATTAATTTATTAATTTGTTATTTTAATTGGTTTCTTTGTTTGGCGGTTTTTTTTTTCTTCAAATTTTATGTTTTACATAAAAAAAAGTTTGGTTATGTTTTGTCATTATTATATAGTAAAACTTTTAAAAAGGATTTATCTTCTTGATATGAGTAATAGTAAAAATTTTGCTCATATTTTAATTAATAAAAAAAAACTAAATTTTTATTAATATTTTTTTTTTGGTGGGTTTGACCTAATTTTCTGCTGTAATATGCTTTTTTTTTTATTGATCCCGCCTTTATTATGTTTTTTGAATGAAAATGGAAAATAAAATTATATATATATATGATTTTTATTTTTTTCATTCTGATGAATTCTGTTAAACAACCTTCCAAGGTAACTAAAAAAATGAAATAAAACATAATTTTCTTTATAATTGATAAAAAAATGTGAAATTAATTTTGAATTAAATTTTTTGTAAAATGACATTGCAAGAATTTATCAATCGTTATCACACCAGGATATCAATTTATTAATAAATATATTCAATTTTCATAAAATCACCAGCTGAGGGGAAAGAGTTTTAAAATATAGTGACTTTGTTAACATATAATTCTCATGATTTCTAAATAGTAACTACATTTATGATTTATCTATTTAATTCAAAAAAAAATGTTTGATTGAAAACTGTTTTTAATTCATTTTTAATTTTCCAATTAATACCTATAGGTTTTTAGTTTTTTTTAGTAATTTTAATTTCTTTCATATTTATTTTTGATTCACCCCAGCATTGGGTAGCTTCATTCAAAAATGTTAGGTGGTATAGTTAGCATTTCTCATATACGCAAATGGTTTTTGTGAATTAAAATTAGCTTATTCACTTGTACAGATATTATTTTTTTAATGGTAATGAATATAGTTTAGTTATACCGAGACCAAGGTATAAAATAAGAATAAACTTCATTTTACTCTTACATTAGTTTGATTGGAGGAAGATTAGCAATACTTCACGATTGTCGTTAACGTTTCACGACAAAAAAATCATATTTATTAGTGTTGCTAGATTAAAACTTAAAGTTATCGAAAGTATCAAAAATTAATTAAGTTTTAGTCTCTATTAGTTGCGATCTTCAAAGATTTATTTTCCTCTGGTCTAAAAATTTGTTCTCATCCGAACAATTAGATTTTTCTCCTTCATATATTTCCGAACAAATTTGAATTTAGTTTAAATTAAACGTTGAGTCAACTGTTAAAGCTTCTGTTTCAAGTATTGTGTCACTTACTTTCTTGCGGCACTTTAGTTGATGTCATTGGAGGCAATGCTAGTAATTGAGCTTCTATAATCCCAAATTAATCCAACATAACATAAGATTGGAAAGATTGGAAAGAACTTGAAACATAAGATTGGAAAGTACTCACAGTAGTAATTTCCGCATCAAAAAAATATGCATTAATTATTGACAATTACAGGATCAGTAGATTACCAATTGCTTCGGGCTTCTCAGTTCTGAAAAGAACACTACTGCTTCCTTCAGCGTAATCTGTTAAGTTGGCTATCTTTATGTAAAATTAAATTTTTTACTCATAGCATGGTGCAATTATAAAATTAACTAAATGCATTAAAATCCGAAACTTAATCTGTTAAATATTCATAAATCTCTTCTCAAATGTAATACAGAAGTTCACATGTAAAACATTTAAGTGTAGTTTAATTTAGAAGTACGGACCAGTGGTAACTAAAATAAATATTGGCATTATCTGAAATTTAGTTTACCAAACTTAATAGATTTACCGGCGGAAGAATGTAAGTTTCAGAATATTTTCCATTAGTTCTGATGATTAAATCTTTTTCAAAAGTTACTTTGACTTCAATTTGGTTATTTTATATTAATAGAATTTTCCTCTAGTATTAAAATAATGAAATTATAATCTTCAAAAATTATTAAAAATCATATTAAAATTTATTTTATTTAAAGAATTCAATAAAATTGCCATAAAAATCATTATTTTCCTAACAACAACCAAAAAAATCCCCTTTATTCATATAATTTTAATACAATTTAAGGACGAATCTGAAAAAAAATATATATAAAATAAATATGTAAAAGGATAACAAGAAACAGTATTCATTTTTGTGGTTGATTTTATGATTCCGCAGGGCCAAAATAATTTCATTTGTTATTTTTCCAGTAAGTAAAAATAACTATAGAATAATGATATAAATCAATTGCTGGAAAAATCCTTGAATTGGAGAAATAATCATTCAAATAAAGGGAGGTTTTTTAAACAAAAGTGCCTTTGGCGATATGTTTTATGTTGGCAAATATCCATTCAAAAAAGGAGTAACAAAATAATAAAAATATTGTAGATTCCAGAGACACAAAAATTTTAGATTTAAAAGAAAATATTGACAGGTAATGAAATTATTGTTACATTTTCCATGTAATCTGTTCGTTTTGATGTCAAGAGAAAAAACCTTTGACAAACTGAAACAAAATTTATTTGTGGTAGAATTGGGTTTAAGAAAAGTTTTATAGGATTTATGGGAAAACAAATTGTTGTAAAATTTTAAAAACGAACAATTGATAGAATTTTAAATATTTAAACCTTTTAACGTCCAACTTAGACTAAATTGATATTCTTGTTGATTTGTAAGCTCATTTGTTTGTCATGGTCTCTATTTTATTATATCAATATTTTCATTTTGTTCTTTAATTGTTTCAACAATTTTATTTGATCAAAATTCCATCTATTTTCGGACTTTCCATTCAAAATTAAATTACGTATTCAGAGCTCTGAAAAATACACATCACAACTTTGTCCAGTGCGTTCCAATTCGTCCAAAATTAAAGCTGTAGGAAATATTTTCAACAAGTAAGAGTGTTCAATGTTACAGTGTATTTCTATAAAAGTTAATCGATTTTAGTTGATTATGAATTTTAAGATTTTGTCTCATGCATCTTTGTTTCAATTGATTTTATATTAATTTCCTGAATGAGCGTCGCTTGAATTCTGGGATGTGGAAAAACGATCGTGAAGTTCAGTGTTTGATAAACGTTTACTATAGAATCAGTGCATTAATAATGTATAGATGAAGTGATGATATTAATTAAGGGCTACGTGAATAGATTGATTTTCAATTCAAGTCTCTGGGAACAATTTGTAAAATAAAAATATTAAATTCAATTCATCCAATTGAAATCGTGGTTGATGTGTTTATGTACACCAAATTTATATCTTTTATATTATTATTTATTTAATATTTATATCATTAAATATTTCTAAATTCTGTTTAAATAAATTGTATACTTTTCCTTTCAAGCATATAAAAAGGGCTCTGTTTTCCAAAAAATATAAAAAAAACATAATTTGATCTGAATATTCATACATAATACCACAAAATATCTCCATATATACTTAAATATTTGGCTCTAAAAAAAAAGGATACCTCAACGATGATATGAGTATAACAAAACCTAAAACATAAATTTTAAACAACACCGCAGGGACTAATGAAAAATATGTATATACATTACCATTTTGTTTAGAGAAATTTCCCTTTTGTTACAAATAATATAGATAGAACATCCTTAAATATTATATCAAAATACAACCACCCACCATCAACTTCATTTTTTTGGTTGTTTTTTTTTTTTTTATATTTTTTGTAAATTTTTGCAATTTGTTGAAACCCATCATGAAGAAGGATTAGTTTATTGTAAAACAAGAACAGTAAACCTGTCTATAAAAGGTAAAAATATATAAAATTTTGAATATATTTCAAAGTTACTATAGTAACTATACATACCATATATGACTGGAAAGATGGACTAAATATCTTAAATAAAAGGGTTACTCTATTTTTAAGGATTTTCCAACAATTGAAACTCTTGTGATGAGAAATATGAATATTTATGTGGCTTTTTGTTAGCCGCAAAATAAACAAAACGGTTCCACACAACGAACACACCAAAATAATATAAACGTGTATCATAAAGAATAATATTATATATACGAAAAAGGACCTTTCACAAAATTTTCATAAAAGATGAAAGCCTTTTATGTTTCCCGTAACTATAAACTTTTATATAAATTTCATTTTAGATTCAAATTAAAGGATTCAAGGATTCAATATTACGTTATTTTCAATATATATATTGTAAATAAAACTATATCCCTTTGGAATCTAAAAGTAAGCAGCTACCCAAAAACAAAATTATATTTATCTCTATAGAAATATCTAAAATTTGATTTCGAAAAAGTACTACGAAAATTTTGTAAATTAATTTAAATTTCTATAAAAGGAGTTTACGTTATTTTGTAGTTATAGTTTATTTAATTTTTGTATATATGAAATAGATAACATTAGTTAATTAAAATATTTTTTTTGCAATCCTTCTCACAAAAATCATAAACATAAATGACACATTATCAAAATTACAAGTAAGAACCAACCGAATTTGGTTTATTAACAATATTAAAACTTATTTTGAAGTTTATTATTTGGATAATTATAAATTAATTAACTTTAAGACAAATCAGAAATCAAATTACTTTTTTTGTACCACCTCAGGCGTTTGGAATATGTAACACAACGCGTTCGTCAAGCAGAAGACCTTGTAAAGGACTTTAAAACAATGTGGTAAAATTAAAACTTGTGAATAAATGTAAAATTTAAGCTAAATATACAGCTTACCAGGACATAGTGGAATTGAATGAATACAACAAACAGAGTGTCGAATTAGCAACAGATTGGGTTACCAGTTATTTCCCTTCGATGTAGCAAGTAGAATTCCTAATAGCAACAGCTAAGAAATCCTTGACAGAGTGTAAGGAAAAGGAACACACCAACATTTTGGAGAAACTTCAATTGTTGTTTCGGAACGAAAATCTTTTTGGAGGAGACGTAAACACCTAAAAGTTTAAGAACATGATTATATACTGGCACTGATTATATTCGAATCAGGAAGCATACAAGAAGATTTAGTTTTACCAGAAAGATCAATTAGTAGAGGAAGAAGGCAATAACTTCCTCTGTAATTGCCCGACGATAAGATATAAAAGATTTTAACTCTTGGAAAGTCATTTTTTTGTACCGTATAGATTTAGACTTCATTCAAGAAGTGAATTGTAATAATGTACTCTAAGGTAAAGCAATCCTACGGTAGTAGAACTAACCCTGGCTCGATTTTTTTTAATCGTTCCTGACTTCAAACCAACTAACTTCTTTAGAATATACTTCTTTAGTCTGTTTTTATTCATGGCTAGTGAAATTAACTAAAGTAAACATAACTTACAGAGAGAGCTTGTAAGAGCTAATTCTTAATTGTATTATTTAAAAATTTTTTTTTTTCAAATTTATCAAAATATTTAAATTAATTATAAATATTTAAATATTATACCTAAAAAACGCACCTGTTCCTTATAATAATTATATTAAAAAGCATAAACTCATAATTTTCAAACTTTTATTCCATTTCGTTTGTTTCATTGAGAATGTTGTTAACTAAAAAAAAAACAAAAAGAAAAAAAATATATTTTTCTACATATATCCTTGAACTTAATTATCCTTTTTCTTAAAATGTTAATTTTTTTTTTTTTTTTGTCTAAACAATTGTTCTCGCTATCTACTTTACTTATGAAAGCAGAAAAAGTTACAAAAAGTTCCTCTTCATCATTTTTAGTATATATAATTGTAAATTTTTCAGTTTTGTATTTTCACATTAATTTTTTGAAAGTAATTATCTATTAACATAAATAATAACCGCCATATGTGTTATTATTATTATTATTATAATATTCATTTAACACATTTATATTTAGGAATTTTTATACTTAAAAATTTTATACGTTAAAGAAACCTCCCGTGATTATTATTATATCTTTTGTGTGAATCTGAATCACATGAGGGATGATGAAATGAATTTATATATAAAAAGGAGTATATTAAAAATATTTCTAAAATTATATACATAGTATTAATTCAACCACCCTTTTTATTTATATTTATTTAAAAGGTATACAATCTCTTGTTAACCCCTTAAAAACGGAGCTAATTCGGTTAGAATTTATTACTTAAATTTTCCACATTTACGTACAATTTATAAATGAGTTAAACAGGCTTTTATATATTATATATTTTATGTACTTATAATATTTTTATTTACAAAAATTTAGATAGAATGTAATGAAACGTGTACGTACTCACTTAGCCGCGTTTCATAATTTCAATATTTTTTGTTTCGTTACATTGAAAATGTTAAAAGCCATTAAAAAGTTAAAGAATATAACGAAAACATATAAAATTTCCCATCATTTAATGTGGTCTTTTTCACGTTTCCAGGTCAAGTGGTTCATTTCCGTTCCCTAAACGGACTTGTATAATATAATTAGCCTATAAGAGTCCTTGAAGTTATTCTTATTTTCAGTAAATAATGTTTTCGTTTTCAAGTGATTTGTGTTTTTTTGTTGAAAGATTCTTATTATTATGAGATGTAACAAAATTGATTTTTTAGTTTCCATTGAACCGGCGGTAATAATCAATATTGCCATAATTTATAGTTTGCTAAATAAATTGCTTCGAACTTTATTCAGTAAAGAATTTTGAAAATTGTCCAAAAATTGTTAGGATTTGTTACTTTTTACAGAAATTATGTTTCAAAATAACTAGCCAAAAATTGCTTCCTTGAAATGGGAATTTCTTGAAATAAATTTTGTGATGTTTATCAGATTTCGATAATTTCTGACTACAGTTGATTGATTTAGGATTTCCAATTTATATAAGCTTCAATATTTACAAATCCAGTCAATTTGAGGTGTAGCGTGTAGATGTCTCACGAACGACACGTTTTACAGGCGTACAGATATAATTTTTAAAACTACTTTTTCTGACTGATGCAGCTCAAAATTCATTATTTGTAAATTCGAATTCGATAATTTTCAGGATTGTAAAGCGGATAAGAAATTTACTTTACTTTTTCTGCTGTTATAATTTAACATAAATTTTATTTTACCATTCTATAAACTGCACATCCTGATTATTTTATACTCTGTCATCGGACGCTAATTAAGAGTTCCCCATAATTTATATATTTTTTTTATGGATAACACTTAAGGGCATAATTAGATATAAAAGTTACGAATTTCATTTTATTATATTTTTTCTATTTTTACAAAAAAAAAAATATAATTATTTAGATTTTACATGATTATATTTTTGTTTTGCTAAATTTTAAAAGGAACTCTTGAACTAATTAGATCATTTCCCTGCGGCTTAAGAGAATTTTATGTTTTTAGTGGCCGTAAACCACAAAATTCATAACATAAATACACGTGTGTTTATAATTATTTTTAATTATATACACATTCACATTGAAAATTAAAATATTTAAAAAGCGATGCCATATTGAATACCAAAATAATTCACCAGAAATAAGAAGGCGTTGATAGAATTTTTAGGCTAATATTTTTCACTAAATATTTATTCTAATTTCCTTTGATGTGCTTATCATTTCCAAAAAAAACTTAATTATTGGTTTCCAAAACACAAAAATAACAAAAATATTTTATTTCTTTTTATAGGTTCTAGTGGAAGATAAAACTGAAGATGTTCCAGAAGTAACTGTAAGTATATTTATTGATACTCTGGAGTTGGGAATTAAAAATTAAATAAAAAATATTTCATAGATCGCACATCCAAAAGCTAAAGAATGGTTAGTGGCAGCAGCAAAAGCAAACTATCAAGAATTAGCTAAATTAGCATTAGATTATCCTGAACTTGTTAGATTACATGTAAGTTTTGGTTATTCATTTTTATAAATTTGAATCGCTTATTTAAAAGTTATAAAAATATTCGGCATCACTTTACAGGTGAATTATAATAATGTATAGTATAATACGGACTGATAAGGGGTCCTAATGATACTCAAAAATCGAATTATCAATGTTCTAAATCACATTTTTGGTATACGAAAATGTAAATTTTTTTACTTCTTCAATTTTAGAAATCCATACTTTATTAACAAATATAATTTTAATTGTATAGATTGTTAGTGTCTGTCAACGACTTCCAATTTATAGATAAAGATGACTTCCTCAAAATTAATATAAATTAATTTCCTTAAATTTTACGTGTTAAGTTATTATCTGGCTGGCAAAAAAAGTTTGATTTGTGAAAGGAAAATAAGAAAGTTGATTCCTGTTCCTTGAATTCCTCCACTATTTGAATAGGAATAATCCTAAATAGTTTCAAAATTTAATGAATTATCTTTAGTCAATTTGTTTGTGAAATAGTTATCGATGGGAACTCCTATCGGCGAGACCATTTGTCATAGGGAATATTTATCCGACAACAAATTTTTGATGTGGAACAATTATTGTCGCGGATTAATTTTGACTACTTTCATCGAAAAACGAAAAATTGTTATTAACTTCATAACTATTTGTCTTTCATTCGTTAATCTTGGATTACATTTCAAAACTCTGATTATAGAAAAACTTACAAGTGGTAGACATTAAACTTTAATTTCAATTCATTTTATCCTCATTCCTTTTCGACATGTATTTTTTATATATAATTAAATTTATTTATAATTTTTTTACAAAAACAATGAACATTGTTTCTAATCTTCTTTAATACATAATCAGAATTCATGTTTAACAAAAATGTTCTTCTAACTAAAATATTTATGTACCTACAACAAAACAAAAACCGAACGTCAAAGTTTAATAATTTTTGTTTAATCCAGAGCCACACGAACAAGTCAAACTTTTTAATAACTGACTTGTTTCCCATTTCTATTGACGTAATAATAACATACCATCATCCATCCCATCACCAATCGACATTTTAATTTTGCAAATCATAACTTATAAGGTTATAAAATTATGTATTATTATATACAGAACACAAGAACCAATTCAATTACTGGTGCAAATGTTTGACAAGTGTTTATTATAATCTTTATGATCGTTTAACATATATACAACAATGACACACATAAAAAATCACCCTGTAATCAATGTATAACTGTTTAAATAACGTGCGAATTTATATTATTTTTTTATGGTTCATTCTTTTAAGAAACTGGTGGTATTAAAATAGCAAATCCTATTATTTTATAGCTTCTGGCATCTGTTCTATATACGTATATGAAAATTGTATAATATAATTCAAAAAAAATTGTTATTCAAAATAAAAACAACTTAAGTAACACACCTCCTTTCATTTTGTAATTAAAAATTGTTTTTTTTTTTTTTGGAAAATAAAATAGGGTTTATGGAGGCTGGGCCATACAATGACGATATAAATTAAATCTAAAAGTGAAAACTTTTCGTATATACGTTTTATAATATGAAACCAATTTTCTAATTTTAATTTAGGAAATATAGATAAAAGATATTTTTGTGGAATGAGAATTTTCATATGTGCGATTTGATTTATATTTGCATAGAAATTAAATTTCTATGATGATTTTATATATTATTGGTAATAGGTCGATTCCATTGGAACAATTCCATTTAACACAATTCAAATTATGACACTTTCACTTGACAGTTTTTCACTTCGTACGTAAACATTTAACTTAGACACGATGCGATTAGAAAATAATTAGTTTAATCAGACAAATTGACAGTGTCAGTCAAATGTATATAAATACATTTTGTTTTCGGTTTGTAAGAAATTATAAATGAAGTGAATGTCATCAGGATAGAAAGAGTTAGGTTAATTAACACTTACTATCATGATATTTTTAATATCCAATTTTTATTAAAATCCAAATCAACCATTTTTATGTGATAAATACTCAAATAAACAAAAGCATGGATCTTTTTGAAACACAGCTTATTCCACTGCTCTAAAAAAATTAAAAATTACTTAAATATATATAAACTTGGACAGATAATGGTATTTGTCTAATATTCAAATTTACATTGGAATTGGTATTAGAATGAAGATCGATTATGGCATTAAAAGAATGATAATATAGTATAGCATCTACAAGGAAAATGTAAAGCTGTGAACAACCGAAGACCTATAAGAGTGCAGCTACATGAATATTTATTAGAGTTCGATAAAGATGTTAAATGAAGTATAATTTCTTTTTGTGGTAATTTGTCTTTGTGCGTACAGCTATTTAAGGTTAGGTTTAAAGTAATGGAGCCACAGAAAGTTCCGATCTTTGCAGACGTATGGCTTATTGTGGTGTCCCATCAATTTTGGATTAGAAACTCTATTACTAATCACTGATTAAGCCCGTACTGTTAATGATAAAGCAATACAGCTGGTTCAATGACAGTTTCCATACGATAATGTCCCTTTCGATATTATTTATAATGGCTATGCCAAAGGTTACAAAATATTTTCTGTAAACTTTTCCAAATTTCTCCAAAAATCTTTCACTCCCAATATTACAGTCGACAAACTTCAATCCTTAGATGAAAAAATTAATCAAAATATATTTAAAAAAACAGAAGAATAAAAAATATTTCTCCATAAAAATATAATCTATTCCCACCTATTTAGATGTAGATTCAGTGCTGATAAGACATTTAAAAAACAATATTTCTCATCTTTATAAAAAATCTAATATTTTAAATTGTCCGATCTTTGTTTTATCTGTAGTTGTCAGCCAATATAAAATCTTTATTTAAACAAAAAAAATTAGAACTTGTTTTCTGGACATAATCGATTGAATTAATCTACAAAAACAATGAAAAATCTTATATAGTATAAGAAAGCGAATAAAATATTACTTATATTTTATAAACCTATTTAGTATTAATATAGTCAAGTCATTATAGAAAGATGTTTAAATCACGCTTATCATCCAGATAAATAAATATGAAATTAGGATTTTCCGCACCTTCATTCCAAAATGTTGATAGTGATTTTGTTTTAATCATCATTCGACATAAATGAAATTAGTTTAAAATTTTATTTGTTTAATTTATAAAAAAAGAAAAAGAAAAAAGAATTGAATTTTTTATTAAAGTTAATATTTTGAAAACATATCAAAATAATTGGATTTCCACGCAGTCATCAGAGGCTATTGAGATTTTATGTTAAAGATACACCCGAAAATTTCTTTATTATTATTTTAAGATTAATTTTTGATTGAAAGGGATTTTCTAAATAGTTTTTTTTTGTTTTATTTATTATTTTTATAATAAATCATGTTAATAATTTCGTTGAAAGATAAAAGAAATATTTTTGATTGCGGTGTAAAATTATTATTAAAAATAGCATTTTATTGCTTAAGAAAAATAAAGGAACAAAGATCAAGTCAAAACATCTTAAATATTCTAATTTTAAAAAGATTATTTGAGATTTTAAAATTTTACATTATAAAGAGAGATATTCTGCAATACATCTTTAAAATTTATTAAGAATAAGAAATTAGAGCAAGAAAACAAATTTCTTTATAAAAACACAATGTGTTAGAAGAGAACGATATGTATGATCATATAAGAAATGAATGGTAAATCTTTAATTAGTTTACAATCTATGAAAACAGGATA
The DNA here is from genome assembly GCA_963920725.1 of Rhamphomyia laevipes. Taxonomy (NCBI): domain Eukaryota; kingdom Metazoa; phylum Arthropoda; class Insecta; order Diptera; family Empididae; genus Rhamphomyia; species Rhamphomyia laevipes. The sequence goes on along the minus strand of OY987255.1, from coordinate 3,243,564 downwards.
TATAATACCAGAATATACCTGGTTCAATTGTTTGCAATCTTTTGAAGGTCACGGCACCCTAATGTTAATTATGAAGTCGAGGCAAGCTCATATTTTTGACTGAATCAAATTTCAATCAATGAATGACAGAAAGAATTGTTTTTTTCTATACATTTTTCGAATTTATGCAAAATTCTTGGAATTATCAGTAGTTTAAGTATTTTTTAAACGTTACTGATACTGAGTGTGGATATAAATCTAAGGTATCTATTTATTTATTAATTATTATAAAACAAAGATTAGTGAGGCATAATTACAAATTTAATATAAAGCCAATTTGTTGACTTTGTTCTACAGAGTTCGCAGCACCACGGTTCATAATCTCTGGCTGGTTTATAGTCCTGAAATATTTTAAAGTGTTGACTTGAATGGGCACATTTGACCAATTCAACAACTATTTTTTTTGATTTATTAAAAGCGTTTAGAAAACAATTTCTTACTATAAACTATTAACTGATTTATCCGGATTGTAAAATAGTAGTTATTAAAGTATTTAAAAAACTAAAAATTAAACTAGCTAATATTTCCAAGAATTGGAACTCTTCCAAGATAAATGATATCCCTAAACAAATAAATCTAAAATTATATTTCATTGTAGTCTCATTAAATGTTTCACAGAAATTAGTATCTTAATTAATTATTTTATTAGATTACTATTAGATTACGTATATGATCAGCAGTATTAAAAAAAAAATGAATAAAAAATAATTGATTTTCCCTTCGAAACTATAATTTTTCCAAGAAAACTACAACACGTTATAAATTTCTTTTTTATACGTTTTCTCTATACAAAAAACATAACATCAAAAATTTCTTTTAAATTACAATGAAATCATTTAAATAATATTTATGTTTTTTTTTTTTATGTTTTTCACCTTTAGATTTTCTGTGACAATCTTAATGACCTTTTTTTTCTTTTATCCCTCAGATTAAAATTTAGAACAATATTTAGATTTAGTGAACGATACTTTCTTGTAATTATCATATGGTACCTATAATCATAACTTACATCATGTCAAACATTTTGTGTTTCTTAGTTTTGTATATGTTTTTAAGATTATTATAGTATTTAAAAAGTGAAACTCTAAAATGTAATAATTTTAATAAAGTGACTTTTAAATAAACCGCCGAAAATATTGTCCCGCATTCACTATTGCTATAGTTTTAAATTAGTGTCTACGCATACCAAATTAATGACCGCGCCGGCCGGAAAGAAATACAACTAAAAACATTGTAGAAATAATATAAAAAATTTTAGGGTTGCTTTGGGGATACACAAATTATTTATTTATTTTAAAGAAATTTCTAAACCTTAATAGTTTTTCGTGATATTTAATGACATTTTCGTTATTTCACTATATAAAGAAAACAATTTTACTGTCACGTCGTCATATTTTTAGAAGTGCATTTTTTCAAATATCCCAGTTTAATTGCTTGGGATGAAATCTAGGCGGGTAATATGAGAAACTTGTATACATAAATTGTATATATAAAAATTCTATTGTTGGATTTCTGGGCGGTATTCCATATTTCGTCAACTCTTTCAACTCAATGCGCTCAGTTTATTTAGGCAATTTAAAAATTATGTTTTCAAAAGATCCAGAAGCTATAAAAAATTATATTTTCAGTGTGAAAAAACTATAAAAAAAAACTATTATAATAAGCAGTAAATTTTAGATTTGAATTTAATTTTAAGGGTACTTTTGGGTGGCTTTTAATGATACCATAAATATAAAGGATTATAGCTTAAATGATTGATAGAGGAAAAGAGTTTATTTTATGTTTATATACAATATTTTTTGTGGGAGTTTTACAAAAAAGAAAAATCTTAGTTATTTAAGATTTTGAAAAGTTTTTTTGGGAAATTTACAATTACATTTGTGATTCTTCTAATAAAATGAGTAAATTGTGGAATTAATTGTTTTTTAAATAGATTCAAAATCCTTTAAATGAAATTTATATAAATTTAAATCTTAAAAAATATAGTTTTTTAAGATAGGGCTGAGCTAAGTCTAGTTTTATTGCTTGTAAGCCAACGTTTGCAGATCATTTTCTTTATTACTGATTCCTGTTAAATCTAGTTGCGAATTTAGATCCTCTTAACTAAAATAATGAAATGAATAATAAGCATCGTTTATACATCAATCCTTGTAGCTGGGAGGGTTTGGCATGAAAGTTTATTTGGTTTTACTTGGATAGAAGGGACGTAAAGATTTGAAAATCTTTGAATATATGACAAATATCAAAGAAAAGAGATAATTAACCTTAAATATAAAAATTTTGATGAATATATTATGAATAGGAACTAAAAACCAACCATTCCTGTTACTAAATGGAAAAATGTTCTCAAACAACTAATCTTAAGATAGCTTTAAAATGGAATTCGAATTGAACTACTTCTACTAATTGATTTGTTATATATGGAAATAAAATTTATTTGTAATTTAAAAAAAAATTGATTTTCCAATAAATCTTTTTTTTTTTTGTTAACAAACAAATTTTATGTTAAAATTGATTAAAACATTTATTTAAAAAAAAAAATCTAAAATTCGATTCGGTGTTCAAAACCCTTGTACTATACAAATTGATTACCCAAATAAAAAAACACTGAAAAAAATTCTATAAATAATCACAATTTTTAAGGAATAGAGAAACTGTGAAAATTTTTATAACCTCAGGTTTTTTTCTAGTTTTTATTAATTACCAACTCATATTACAAAGTTGGTAAAAACTGGAAGTATATACAAAACAAAATATTTTAGCAAACATTTTTGTAAAAAACAATTCCTCTTTTTGGCTGTAAAACGACACTTTGTCTAGAACTAATCCTGGATCTGTGGCGCCAGTCAAAAATTGATATTCTCAATTTTCTTATAAAATATTTGTAATATTTCAATTTTGAAAAACGGACGCACAAAAATTCTTAAAATATCAATACCACATGTTGTCAAATAAAACGCAATTATTAATATCTGTAAAGTCCTTTAAAGGACATATAATAATCGGCAGATGTCAATAATGTTTTTCTGATTTCAATTTCCACGAAAACACTTACAAATATCTGCGTACAAATAAATTTAAAAAGGAACAAAAAGAACTCTTTATATTCCAAAGATTATTACAATTCTGTAAATACATAACCTCTAAGTGTCTAAGTGATTAAAATTTGGACACATTTAAGTAATCTTTGGAATTATCGAAAATATAATTGAAAATCTTATAAATATAATCATTGTAAATTGCGCATATCGCGTAAAATCTTTGGTTTTCGTTTAGAAATGTGCCATTGAATTGCACTTGAGAAGTATATAACGAAAAGGATAATGCATTTTTTCTTACATAAGTGGGTATACAAAATGGAATTGTAATAAAAATTTCAAAGATCCTTGAATAGTGTCACATTACACATTTTCAAATATGATATTAAATTTCGTCAAATTCACTTATAAAAGAAACTCTTCAGTGTATAATTTTTGTTGTTGACAAGCACATAAAAACGATTGTTAATATAAAAGTGATCCTTAATGAGCTGTATAGGAAATTTTAAAGTGCAATTCCGACACTAAAATGAAAATATATTTTTTACTCTTAAGAATTGTCATTGTATACACCAATTTTTCATTTCAATCTGGTATTATACAAACATTTAGATATCCACTAAGTGTTTAAAGTGAGATGTATAATGATTGATTATGAAGATTTACAGAGCAGGTAGGGTAGATGATCTGAGTTATACAAATTCTTCGAAATAATTTTGTTGAAGTTTATCATTTTCTTTTCACGATTTGCAAATCAAATTCTTGATTTGTGGCAATAATTAATTCGGAAAGAAAATGTATTTAATTTGATATAGTTTCAATTAGCTTTGATCTTTTGTATCAAATGAAAAAATTTAAGCATTAGTTTATAATTGAATGAAAATGGCACGAAAATTTTAGGAATTGTATATTTAAATTGATTCTTTCGTTATGAAATTAATTTATTTATTCGTTTTTTAACTAATATTTTCAATTTACAATCCATTTATATATAAAAGTTTTAACTATCATTCATTTTAATCCAATGCTGCCTTGTTATATAACTTATCCTTGCTACCATTTGTAATTATTGTTGCCTCTTCTAACAAATCTTGGTTGCCAGTTTTACCCTTGTTTTATATTACATACTTTTCGTATTCTAATTTTGCTATATAACCTGATTAACTCAATATCCTTTTTACAAATTTTGATACATCTTAGAACTCTGTCTTTTGTCTCAGATTTTTGTTGGTGATACAAAACTTTCACTGAATATTCCATGGCTTTCTGTTACACATTTATGTCAAGTAATTTCGATTTAAAAAATTTTATATCATTAAATCAATAATCAAAACTACGATGGTAAGTTTTTAACCTCAAGACTTAAATGTAAATCTTGAATGGCTCACGGTCTCAAAAGTAATTATATCAAGTTTGAAACTTATATAACATTATGTTAGAAAAGAAAATATATTATTTATTTAAATTTTAATGTATGTAATAAGATTTCTTTAAAAAAAATCCTTAAAATCCCACCGATTCCTAATCCAGAAATATTTTTTTAATTTATATTTAAAAAAAAAAAATACAACTTCATAAAAATGTTCAAATTTTCCATAGTTTCGGTAGTAAATCAAACTAAAAAAACACTTTTTTCTTTCTCGACAAAACACAATAATTAATTCTTAAATTGCCCATCATAAATGTCTGATCCAATCAAAGGGCGCCCTAATATTTCAAATAATTTTATTTATTTATTTTTTAATTTTCCCCTTCTCATACCGTATGACATCTAAATTGAAATCTAAAATTATCATCTGTGCCAGTGCCACCAACAAAACCAAAAAAAAATAAAAAATAAAAATATAATTCTCAATAATGATGCGCCCCATCACAACACATCATTCTTTGTGGGTAATTTAAAGTGTTAAGAAAATTTATGAACCTATACAACAAAAATACACAGAATCACAAATTAAAACTGAACTCTTAAAAGATAATTCAATCATCAAAAAAATAATGCAGATTTTTTTATGTTGCGTTCATATTTGAAAGAGGGAATTTCAAGTAAATAAAAGTCACATTAAATGCAATTACAATTTTCATAAAATTTAATTTTCTTTTAGAGGGACAAGGCCTTTTGATCTTAGTTGAATGTTAAATTTTAATTTTGTATAATAATAATTTTTTATTTGAAGTCGACTGTTTTAAATGTAAATTACTTATTTTAAATAATAATTATATTTTTATTAATTAGATAAATTTTTTGTTTGTCATTGATGGAGAAATTAAAAATCTGTCAAATATTATAATATAAATAAGTTAAAGAAATAAAAAAATTTATATCCTCCCGCATTAATTTTACATTTAAAGGAATTTAAAAATTGTTTATATGCAATCATAAATTATATAAAAACCCGCCAACAAATCGTAATTAGACAAAATTATCTTTGTAAATTGAAAAATAAAAAATCTATATAAATCATGACGGATGGCATTAAACCGTCTGAATGGCGTCTAAATTCAAATTCATTTTAAATGTAAATTAAATAATTTTTTTAGTATCAGTTTTAATATTTTGGAAAAACAAACTTGGAAGCCAAAAAACTGAAATATATTAGAACCTTTTCATGTTAAATTTTTGAAATTTGAGTAATTCCATTATATTTGCTGTAACCTGTAACACATTATTTGCTATTATCTCAATAATTATTTATTTATTTCTTGTTTAACTCGAACAACTTACATATAAGATTACTAGCTCGACATACCGAAATATAGAAATTTTATCAATTTTGATATTTTCTAGCTATAGTTACTAGACGAAATTCAATTTGAACAAAAATCGTCTACTTATAGATAGTTCAAGCATTAGGTAAACTATGAAAACTTTTCGAAAAAATTAAATAAAAAAAAGAAAGTTTAAAATTTACTTATATGGAAGAAAATGCTGAAAAGTCCTTTGTTTAAAAGGATATACAACTTAGATAATGTAAAACTTTCTCAGCATTTTGTTTTCTAAAGGTAAATAAAATACTCCATTTTCTTTTCTTATTATTATTTCTCGAAAAGTTTTCACAGTTTGCTATAAGCTTGAACTACGAGGGCTGATTGATAATTACGTGGACTGACACAGAAGACACAGTTTTTTTCAGTTTTTTTTTTTTATTTTTCAACGTAGTCACCTTTTAGGACGATACACTTAGTTAGATGATGTTCCAGTTTTTTGATGCCTTCCAAAAAATATGATTTCTCCAACCCTTCAAAATAGCCATTTGTTTCGTCGATGACCTCAGCATTTGACCCAAATCTCTTTCCTGCAAGCCATTTTTTCATATTTGGAAACAGGAAAAAGTCAGAAGGGGCCAAATCTGGAGAATATGGTGGATGAGGAACCAATTCATATCTCAATTCTAATAATTTTGCTGTTGCAATTCCTGATTTGTGAACTGGTGCATTGTCTTGATGAAAAAGAACTTTTTTCTTTGCTAAATGTGGTCGTTTTATTATAATCTCTTCATTCAAACGATCCAATAATGTTGCATAATATTGTCCTGTGATTGTTTTTCCTTTTTGTAAATAATCGACATGGATTATACCATGAGCATCCCAAAAAACAGTGGCCATAATCTTGCCAGCTGATGGAACTGTTTTTGCCTTCTTTGGAGCCTTTTCACCTGTAGAAATCCACTGTTTTGATTGTTCTTTTGTCTCTGGTGTGTAGTAGTGTATCCATGTTTCATCAACGGTTATGAATCGACGCCAAAAATCGACTGGATTACGTTGTAATAACTCCAAAACTTGCTTTGATGTTGTCACACGATTGCGTTTTTGATCAATTGTAAGCAAACGCGGCACCCATCTTGCAGATACCTTTTTAATATCCAAATATTGATGTAAAATATTAAAAACACGTTCCGATGAGATGTTCACGATGTCAACAATTTCCCGCAATTTCACTCTTCGGTCATCTAGTACGATATTATGGATTTTATCGACCATTTCTGGAGTAGTCACTTCATTTGGACGCCCAGAACGTTGTTCATCAATTGTGCTGGTACGGCCACTTTTAAACTCAGCAAACCACTTGCAAACCATTGATTTCGAAGGTGCAGATTCACCATAATATTTATCCAACTTTTCTTTAGTTTCCTTTGCTGTTTTCTGCCTCAAAAAATAATGTTTTATCAACACACGAAATTCGTTTTTATCCATTTTTAAAAATTCACTGAGATTGACTTACTTAAACGACTGTTACATGGAAAGTATACCAGATATCGACTTTAAATTTTATATATAGCCTAGTAAATGATTTTAGAGCTAAAAAATACTTACTTTATACCTGTGCATTACCTGAATCACAGGTAGTCCACGTAATTATCAATCAGCCCTCGTATCTACATGTATATATGAATTTAGGTTTGAGTGATAATTTGTTGATATCTTCCACCGGTCAAGAATTTTTAGCATTTGAATATGTACTTACTCACCAGATTTAAAAGATTGACAAGTTTATAGAGCAAGTCTTTGTAAACGATTATATTAACAAATTCTTTTTCGTGAAACATATTTTCAATAGATTGACAGGATTAACAATATCCATCATTATTTAGGAAGTTATCCTGATTACACTATTTCTAATTGTTCAGTTTCAATGCCATAATTTTTTATTAAATTTACAATTTAATAAGTTTATTTCAACTTTATAACTTATAATTTAATTAAATAAAATTGTTATAAGTTATTGAGGCGAGCTGATTGCAATTGTCCAATACAAATTTTTGAAATCTTATTTATAGTATCCGAAACGTAAAGAAAAATTGATTTTTTTATACTTTTTTATTATTCAATAAGAATTAATTTAAAGTTATCCAATGAATCAATTTTATTGAATATTATCAAGCAATGCTCTTCCATTTCGCATCTAATCCTAATTTCAGACGATATTTCATGTAAATGTCATTATGTTTATCATTAGTCAGAGCATATCTGTTTATATTAAATTTACCTTTTAAAAATATGCAGTCAGTGTATAATGGAACCATTTATTACATCTACGCTACGGCATTGACTACAATATTTATCTGTTATTAATTTGAAACATAAAATTGTATATGTACTTCATCATAAAATTGCATCATATTTCTGTCCATAGCTTCAGAATATGCCAATGGAGAAGTATTGTTCACATCAATAGATCGATAATAAAAACGTTCTATAAAAGATGTCGGTTTTCTACATTATTTGGAAATAAAGCCTGCAAAGTTTATATACCGCCGATCAACTATTTCGTATATCCACAGATTGAGTAATCAATGCCGTTGTCGACTAAATTCTTCATAAAGGTTTGCTATTAGCTATTAAATTAAAACCTAATTAACAAAATAATTAGAACAACCGTGAGCACAAAATAATCAACAAATACGACAATTATAATTATCCTTTAAGGAAAAATGTTGTTAAATAATTTTATTAATAAATTCTTTGAAAACTTATTATTTTTCTGAAATTGAATATTTCATCAAAAACTGTGTCTATCTATAATATTAATTTTTGTATATTACGAAACTGTCTAAATACATATATCAAAAGTGTCACAAAAATATTATCATTCTCATTTTACAAATTTACGATACCAAAACAAAAAAAAATTGAACTAATAAATTTTACTGGAAAATTGATGCCTTATGGGGGTGTGTACGTACATTTCAATTTTGAGCTCTTTTTTTTTTGTTAATCCGTAAAAAAAAAATACTATTAATATTTTGTTTACTTAAAAACATCCTCGGATCCACGTATATAAATTGGAAATTTTACACATATGACATCCATATTAAACTATGTATATCCTGTTTAGCGTCTTCATGGTTAGGATGTTAGTAAATATATATAAATCTCACAAATTCTAAGTAAAAGTTTCAATTTCAGTTCTAAAAACAATTCAGTTTCCATTGACCCATTACGTCTATTTAACTGCGACGATGAATATGAAAAATATACAAAAATTAATTAAAAAAATTTTTATTATTATTTTTTATAGTATGAAATTATGCACATGATGAGCATAATAATTTAATGTTTCACCGATGTTAAAAAGGGTTTTTCTTTTAATTTTTTTTTTTTTTTTTAAAAAAAAACTTTGATTAATTACTGAAATTATGTTGAATTTCAAAAAATTATGAATAATTTTTATTTTTTGTACAATTTCGGGAACAAAAACAGAAAAAAAAAATTATGTTTTCTTCTTAGAAAATTTAATTTTGTGGAAAATTTTTGTAAGAAAAACGATGTTTTTTTTTGTTCATTTTCTTTTTTTTTGAAATTCAAAAAAAAAAAATATATAAAAAATATTTATGGCTTAACAAAAATATTTAGATTGTTTATAGAGATAAATTTAATGTTTTTTTATCTTGTTTACTTAATTCAATTTGTTATAAATATATTTGTTTAGTGTTAACTAATTAGTCAACGGCGGTAGCGGCGATAATTCTCATAAAAATATGCAAATTAATTGTTAACGTTATGTTAGAGGTGTTTTATATGATGTTTTCCTTCACTATTTAACACTCTCTATAATACTAGCGAAAATATAATATAAAAAATAGCTTTGTTTTATTCATGGACAATAATTGTTGTGTAAATGAATTTGAAATTATATTTTAGTTGTGACAATGTTGTCATAACCCACGCGATTATTTTGTATATAATATAATTTTATTGTATTTTAGATAACTAACGAATGTCAAGTATTTTATTAATGTTAATGTTAATTGTTAATTAATTAGTAGACTTTTGATAGAAATTATGAAATATTAATCGTATTTTTTTATAGAAACGTTGATCTCACGATTGACAACTGGTGGGTTTGCAATCGAAGACTTCGGTATTATATGCTGTTTTTCAGTCTTCGAAAACCTTTTAATTTTGATATGACTTCAAGAATTCTCTTCAATAATATCTTTATGTACTAAATATACAAATATGATTATGTCGGCATAATATTGAAGCTGCAAAAATTTTGAATTGTACAATAGATTTAACTTTATTTTATATAGAGAAATTGTTTTAATAAGCAAGAAGCTAGAAATAGTTAACTTTGTCCGTTCTTTTAAAGATATTCTTTTCTTTTGATGGGAGTATGTTTTTTGTAGAGTTGCGATCCCTGGTTGATCAGCTCAAAAAGCTCTTAAGAAATTAGCTATTTGCCTCTCGAGTATTACAAATTTATAATAATTCTATTTAGAATTATTATAATAGGCAATATCACAACTATTTAGTGTCAGCAACTGCTTTGCTTACCGTATTGCGTCGATAACTGAATTATCGACTCAATACGGTGTCTGAATTTGAAAACTTTGCCAGACCTGAAAAAAGTATGTAATGTGGAGGAAATTTACTATTAGAAATTTACTATCCAAGCAAAATACTGCTTACCCAAGGTAACCATAAACTACTGTCTCGTGCACTGCCTTGTTTCTTCAAAAAAAATAAAAAACAGTCGATGGGCGTATTTTGTGGCGTATGAAAAAGGGATGAACCAAAACCCTTCATTATCTCATATTCATTTCCCCAACCCGTACAGACATCTACATATTATAAAAGAGTGTTTTTAGCAATGTGATTCATTTTAGTAGCCGCTGTGCTTTTTTACTTTCAAGTTTCAAATTATTATATTTAAATCTCGGTAGCCCGGTCAGTTAGCGTCAGGGATTATACAATTTTCCTATCGAGAAAACCCAGGGTCAAAACCTCGACAGGCCGATTAATAGAAAGAACGACAATATTAAATTTACGCGGTCTGAGAGTTCACATAGTAACTCTGTCAAGATCACATGCTAACTCAGTCAACTCTGTCAGCAGCCACATAACAGCAAACTTCATTAGGGATAAAAAAAGACGTGGTCGCGTTTAACGTTAACTTCAGCGATGCAACTATTCTACTGCGGGCTGATTATTCGCATAGTGAAAACTAATTAAATCACTACCAATATGAAACAGTAAGTGGAAAATGTATGTAAACAGCAGAATACAATGGAAGATTTTCACGGAGGCTCTATATGATCCCAAGAGGAATAACAAATGGAAAAAAAAATATTTACATATCTTGTTGTTAAGTGATAAATTCCATTATTTTAATAAATCTTCTACAGCTGACAGTGGTCTGATTTTTAGATTTATTCACATTTGCTAAACTAAAAAATATTAGTCAATCCTACAATTAATTTTTAAATTAATGTTTATATTAAAATATGCCAAAAAAACGAATTATTTTAAAATTTATTATAATTCATTTTAATTGGACAAATGATTATAGTAAAAATTATATTTTGCTCAACAGATTTCTAAACATTATGTAAAACAAGTAATACGACAAGTTGTTTTCGCTCTACATATAATTTTTGTTAGGTTAATGGACTAAATTAGCTTAAAATTTGTGATTTTACATGTTGTTTTTAATTTAAATATTTTTTTCTGTTTAAAACAAGGCGGTTTTGACAAAAAAAAATATGATATTATTATTAATTATTTTATGTTTTATGTATATGAGAATTGTTAAACGAAATATATTTTTTTTTTTTCGAAAATTTATATGAACGTATTTGATTGCAGAAAATCTTGTATTCAGAATTACATGCACTATAAGTAGAGCTATAACATTATCGAGACACTAAATTACTTGAATTTAAAAAATTTATTTGGAATTATATGAAATGTGTAACTGTCATTATAATTTATCGGAATACTTATAAAATTACACTTCATTTTCTTAATAATATTGACATATTACGTAAATAAACAGGATATGCGAATAAAGGTCTCCAATAAACTTTGAATTGGTGGAATTCTGTGTAAAAGCATGATCGATAAAATTTAGATATTGCATCAGCTAATGTATTTTAAATGTAATGGTGTATACCAGAAAAAATCATATGGATCAATTTTGCAGAATTGAATCTCATTCAAGTTCCAACTACCAATAAGTTATTTCTAACTATATTTCTCTCTGCCCAAAGAAGGAATCTAAAGAAATAAATAAAGTAAAAGAAGAAATAATTATTAACCACCTCAACTCAGACCCTATCCAAGGTAAGCCTAGTAAAAGAAATCCAAGGTAAGCTTAGTAAAAGAAGTCAAACGAAAAGAAAAAGAAACATCGGAACATCAACGAGACTAAACAACAATTGTCCAATAGATAGTAATCAATCAGTGCCTAATGGTACACGCATAACTCAAGGGAAGCGATTCTTAGATTTCTCAACAAAAAAGTTCTTAAGAAGTCCTCACTACATACAATAATTGGCATGTTATGATACAAGTGACTGTATCATTTAAACAAAGTCGAAAACATTGCTAACCAGTGACTGGCGGTTCTGTTCGGATGATTAAGAAACTGCGGAGCACATACAGCGAGGCCTGGTACACACCTGGGTAACGATTAACTCTCCGCTCAAAGTTTCAACTCACCAAATATTAATAGGTAGACACAATAGACCTTTCTAGGTCACAGTGTTTCAACTGGGGATTCGATTTCTGCCTTAACGATTTCTTTTTATCTTATGTAATCAATCGGTGCCATAGATCAGACTTGATATAATTCAAATAACAAATCAATTATTCAATTTTTTACGAATTCCTTAAATAAATTTTGAATATGTAATTCGAATTATTCGTATAATATTTTCTTATATGACTAATTTTAAAATTTACCATTTTAAAATTTCCAATAGTTTCAATTGCCATATTACAATAAGGTGTAGAGCTAAATTTATATTTACCACGCCTATTATTTCTGTGCAAATCAAATTCATATTTAATTTTATTTTAATTCTTTAATAATCCAATATTTCCAGAAAAGAAATATTAATATTTTTCATTTATTGAAAAAGTATAGGTAATTTTATTTGTACAAATTTTAATTTCACATTCGATTAATCCACAACACTTTAAAAATCATTTCTTTTCTTGTTTTGGCAAAAAGGCGTTCTCGTAACATACCAAAAATAACAAATTTTTAAAATTGATTTATTTTTGTAAATTTTATTTTCTATTATAAAAATTATTTTCGAAAATCTCTTTCAATATCCAAGAACACAAAAAAATAAAATGAAATATATAAATGAAAATCGAAAGATTAAATTAAATGAATTTTACTGTGCAAAGAGCTTGTTAGATGCCATCATATTACAGCCCACATTGATTCAAAAAAAAAAAAATTTTTATCTTAATGGCGATGTAAGTAAGTAAAAAATGTTTTAAGACAACTACACGATTTCATATTTTTTCAAAATTGAAAATATTTGTCGTCAATATTTGAAACTGAAAATTTAATTTAATTTGTGTATACCAAAAAAAGAATTTTATTTGAAATTTAATGCTGATATTATACCGGCAGAAGAAATTGGCAAACTGTGGTATATTTCAGTTGAATAAGATCCTTGGAAGTGTAATCCAATTCGTTAGTTTTAAAACTCTTTTCTTACTCGAGAAAGATAAAAATCTCATTGAAAATTACTATAACCAAAAATTATTGTGCATTAATGGCTGATAGTTTGATGAATTCATGTGGTAAATGTAGGCTGGCAACTAATCAATTTCCTTAGCGATTAAATTTAAAGATTGACAATTGTCGAATCATTCTAATACACAAAATATTGACCATTTTTCGATTGAAAATTCAATTTTCCAACGATCTATTTCGTCTACAATCTTCAATATTTCAATTTAAAGCTGCCGTCTATTTACATTATTATAACCTTCTAATATTTTTGTGAGCTATGGTGACAAATGATTTCAAAGAAATATTTACTATATATATAAATTGCAATATCTTCAATGCGCCGCCGACATGATTCATCTGTCATTTTGATCGACTTTGAGCGATTTTCGGCAACTGGATTTCAGTTTTCGTCACAGTTTTTATTTATATTAGGGATTAAATTGAAAACGACTAGGACAATTTTTCAAAATACAATACTTAATAATATCATTTCAAATTGGAGGGGATTTTTGATAGATTAACCATTTGTTGTGTTACAAGTAAAAAATCTTTTTAAAATGTATATTTGTTTAACATAAAAGTGAAATTAAAATTAATTTAGTTATAATTAAGTTTAATTTTTAATGTCTTTTAAAGAAGTTTTAGTAATTTTGAAGTTTATAAAATTATATTTAGAATTTCGACTTCATGTCCTTTAATTTTTTTTTTCAATATCAAATTTAACATTTTTCGTGAACTTTCAGTTAACGATTGTGCAAATTCGTTATACAATAAAGACTTGGTAATAGATACGAAATGCAACTCAAGTAAATGTTGAGTAATAAAACGATTATGGGAAAAAATTTCAAGGAACCAAGTCCTATTGTTACTAGAGTTATATAAGTATCCGTAATCCGAAAGAATCACTTTTGATAGATTTTAAATCATACTAGTTTCATTGTACGCCAACCAGCATTTCCATTTTATAATATATGTTATTGGTAAGTTATAGATCAAATGTTTGATCAGTTGGTCAGTCCACCTTTGATCAGTCAGTTCAGAAAGGGGTAATTGATCATTGGGAATTATTATATTAATATCGACTTTGTTACTCATTTCATGAATCGAACTATTCGCCTATTGATTCATATTTATAGTTCACTGTATACACACAACACGCAGTCATAAAATGCTCTTCAGTCTAACCAATAAAACGCTAAATCAATAATAAATCACCAGATTCAGATAAAATAGTTGCTAAAATAAATAATTTTTTTGTATAAATATCCGATTGTAAAATATCAGTTACAATTTTATAGAATTGCGTCATGAAATCTAAATTATCAGGATAAATCTGTCCTCTTCAACAATTCTTCCTCAATTTCACCGAAAAAATAGTTCTAACAAAAATGAAAATCTTTGGATGTGAACACATTCAATTAAGTGCCAAAATATTTCTGTAATTAAACAATTTCTATTTAATTTAATTAATTTCATTTGCAAAACTAATTTTATAAATAGATTTATATTTAATTAACATAATTAAACATAAATTTAAAATTGAATTAATAAATTATTTTATTTTTCTTTAAAAATGTAAAAAAAACCCACTTAATCAAAAAAAAAAATTATTAATTGAATATAATTTTCCGCGAAAACCCATGTTCTCACATAATTAAAAAAAGAAAATATTTTCAATTTTTTTTTTTTTTTTCTAATCAAAATCAAAACTCACAGAAAAACAATTTTTGTTTAATGATTTCTATTAAATAAAAAAATAAAAACAATTTTTAATTTCCCCAAAAAAAACATAAAAAAAAAAATGAAATTTTAAATTGAAATTTTCTACATGGAAGCCAATTAGGAAAATTTTAAAATCTATAAATTAATCAATTTTTGGCTATCTAAGAAAGTGTTTTTTTTATATTACGAATTCTGTATATAAATAAATATTATTTATCCGAAATGTATAAACTCGAGAGTCGTTTCTGGTCTCTGGTGTTTGTGTCAAATAAAAATACCTTCATCAAAATCTCATGTCACATTCTTAAAAAATTCCCATAAATCCTGGGGTTTTTCTCAATATACATAAAATTTATTTATCATTCAAGTTTTCCCCTTCTTTTAAACATTTATAGAGAGGGCATTATATATAACACGACGCAGCTAAACCGAACATTCTATATACAAATTCTAAGCAACAGTCCAACATCACAGCATCATGTCACACAAAAAAAAAAAAAAATTATATCTTAATTTTTTTTTTATATATGTCGTTTAAATATGGAAAAAAAAAAGATTTATTTATTATAATTTTTTTTAACATTTGTTATTTTTAAATTATTCATTAAAATATCTACATATGAAAAGAGGCTTCAGAATTTAAATAATGATAAAAAAAAACCCAGAAGTTTAACTGAATGAATTCTACTAATGGGCAACAAATCTGTCATTCCAGGAAATTTCGTTTTTATAAAAAAATATTACCTATAAAGTCAAAATTATCATTGCTGTTATGCTGCTGAATCAAAAATGATGGAGTACATTCCATTTTTTGTTTTGTATTGTTGGAAATAATTTCCCTAGAAACCGCCACGTTTCTTTATTATGTATTACCCATAAATATAAATAGGGAATGTTTATAGGGACAGAAAGATCATATTTTAGGGTTAATAAATAATAAATGTGATGAGGAAGATCTAAATTTTTAAAGGAAGATTGGGGAAATAATTCGGAATTTCTTGAATATAAATCCTTAAAATAAATTATGTGTTTGGGTTTTGGTGTATAATTGATATTTCCAGAATAAAAAACATATGTTTTTTTTTGTTGTGAATTATGAAATTATGTTATAAATCATCTTGACGCCATAAAGTTAATATAATTTGCTAAAAATGTTGGTAATTTAATAAGGAAATTTATCATTTTTGATTAAAATTAACAAAAATATTTATTTCCTTACGAATTTTATGAATCAACATCAACCGGACGTCTTAAAAATGCATTATATATTTTTGGTATCGTTTGTCAAATTTTATTACCAAATTGTTTTACTTTTGAAAATAACTCTTGAATATTATAAAATTTGGGCTTTCAATAGTACGACTAGTTAAATTATCGAATACACAATTGTGGTACCAATTAGAAATTGAAATGTTTTTCTTTTTGGAGATCTCACTAAATTACAACGTATGGTGTACGACGTCTCTCAGAATTGGTTAATGTACGCATACATTTTGTATTGGAACTGGAAGTCGAAATGCACGACATAAAACGCCATACGTTGTGATTTAGTGAAATCTCCAAAAAGAAAAACATTTCAATTTCTAATTGGTACCACAATTGTGTAATCTTGACATGCGTTTTTGCTCAACAATCGAAATTTCACCAAAGTAGGTGACACCTGGCGTTTGAAATTGAAACGTCGAAAAAGGGAAATAAGAACTGTCATTAAATATTATTATAAATGTAATAATTAGATCAAGTTTATAGTATGTTAAATAATTGTTGATGCAATGAAGTATTATTATTAGGCAGAGCAGTACAACCATAAGCGTTGCATAGTTGTAAGCTTATAAAAATATTTTTTGCCATATTTTCTTAAAGTTCATATTAACAATCAAAAATACTTTCAGACTTTCACTGTACAACACAATTTTAGTATGAAATAAATAAATTTGACAGTTCTCTCATCCCCCTTTCTAAAACAATCGTCGCGCCATCTGAAGTTATTGCAACTAGCGAATAAAGTACAAATCAGTTTTGATATTTAAATTTCTGAAGATTTGTGTCATTTTTAATGTTGAATAATTATCGAAGTTTTGATTTACGAGAGTTGTTACTTTCAGAAACTTCATTAGTTCTTTTCTTCTTATAACCTCTAGACTCCACTGTCATAATTGTTTGTATGAAATTCAAACTCTTGTACACAGTAATTTATGTTTTATGAAAAATTTATGTTGCTTACATCAACATTTCTTTACGTTTCCGAGGGTGTAGATTAAAAAATTAAAAAAAAATTATTAAGATTTATAAAAAAAAATTATTATACTGACAATAAAATAAATGGCTTTATAAAAACCATAAAAATTATTCCAATTTGTTTTACAAAAAATAAAATATTTATTACCAAATTTACCAATTTTTTTTTTTTATTATTACTAATTTATTTCTTTTTTAAATTTCCAACCAATAAAAATAATTTACTTCAATAATAAATACAATAAAACCAGACAAAATTAATTACTCAAAAATAAAACTAAAGAGGATTTTGACCACCTCTCATACCCACAACCAAATAAAATTCGATTCCATGGTCAAAAAATATTTTATTTATTTATTTGTTTTTCATTTATTTTTGGTAAATGCACAATTAAATTGTATTTTGGTCATAAATCTTTCGTGAACCGAAGTAAACCTATAAAACAAATAATTATCAGGTATCTTCCCACAATATTTATATACCATCATCCAAAATTTCCATCCACCCCAGTTTTTGGATGAACTATACAAAATTGGATAAGTTTGATTATTTGGATATTTTTCCAACCCTTTTACGACGTTTATCGTTAAACTAAATTAAATAATTCCCTATCAATTTTAATATTATTATTTTTTTTATATTTATTGTAAAAAATAAATAAAATAATATTAATAATTTTTCACAAATTTATTGTACGGACCATTAAAACCAATTACCACAAAACGAACCATTTAAATTAATTTTTCTCTTTATATATTTTTTTTTCAATTTCATGTTTTTTGGAAATTGAAAATATTATTTTTTTTTTTGTTTTTTGTATTTGGAATTTAAAAAATTTAAAAAAAAAAATTAAATTCGACACGCGTCTGCCATATTCCGATGGTTTTTTATACAATCGAAATCGGACGGATATAAATAATTTTCTGTTGTTTTTTTTTTGTTGTGCGAAATTCTGGTCAAATGATTTTGTTGTGCTCATTGGATATGAAAATGGAAAAATTAATTATTGAAAATATTTCAATAATTGTTTAAAAGAATTGGTTTTATAAATAATTTAATTTATTAATTAATATAAAAATTTATTGTTTTTGATATTTTAAAGTTGTCAATATATAATAAAATGTTTTAGTCTGGCATTTTATTATTTATTTATTTATTGAAGATTCGGATTAATTAAAAATTTGAAAATGAATTCTAATTATTCTCAACAAATAAAAACTGATAGTTACTAACAGGTGGCGTTGTGCACACTCATTATTATTTTCAAGAAAGTGATTAAAAAAATGATCGAAACTCAACGTGAATGAATAATGCTTCGAATGATATAACAAACCGCAATTATTATTGACTCGGAAGTGTTTATGGTCACTCTTATGGTTCTGTAATCAATTCTTCAAATTTAAATCCTTTTTTGAACATGTTTTCAAAGTATTGCATTTCCACCTACTGGCGTTCAGAAACCGTACCGCATCTTTAGGTCTCTTAACCGCTAGGTTACTAAAAGGTTTTTGAAATCAACTGTTCAAGCGGGAAAGTGTATCCTTTCTGGCTTTTGGCCAGAGCTGTTCACTTGCGTGTAAAGTGTGTTACAGTTTCTTAACAGTATATTAAATTTAATTTGAATATTACATACCAATAATTTAGAAATAACACGAATAGGATATCGAAAATTGTTCATGTCAATAAACTTATTGACATAATGTTATACTAAAACACATTTTAGTTTCTCATGAACTTGTTTAAATTTTACATATTTATAAATTTCGTTTTAAACATGTAGAAAACATGTTCAATCTGCGAGTCATCTTTAACGTTGTAATGTGAATACGCTATTATAATCAAATTAATAATTTAGTTTTAATATTTTACCAAATTAATTTTATTGATAAAATTTTTGACAGTACCAAGCCCAAAACTTAATACCAATATATTCAGTTATTATCGATTTGTAATGTGATATCAAGAATCAAGTGCATTTAAAATTGAATTTAACATTTACCAAATAAAATTAATTTATAAGGCGTTGATTTAAATTTGTAAAATTTAATGGTTTGTTTGATTTGATTATATCGAGGTCCAGTATATTTCGATTAAATGATTTAAATGGACTCGGACAAAATTTTTAATTAAATAATTCTGCACTTTGCAAATTTTACCACAAATTAAATTTGTTTTTTTCCTTTTCCGGTTTTAATTATTCACACCATTCTGCAATTAAATAAATATTTGCTTCTTGTATAATATGATAATAAAAAATATATTTGTGAAAAATCTTAAATAAAAATTTATTACTATATTTCCGAGCATAATTTTTTGTATCTTTTTTTTAAAAAATTATGTTTTATTATCCTTTCAACCTAAGCTTTAAACAAATATTGAAATTTTTTTTTATTACTTTTTGACAGTTAATATTAAATTTTTATTATTTTGACACAATATTTGCCATAACACATTTTAGTTTCACCACAAATTTAATGGTTTTCATAATATTTTATTACCATAAAATTTGTAATGTCGTAAGACAATTTTGCGTAACAAATTTAAAGGAATACGAAATACGAAACCAGCGTAAATTTATATTTACTATTTAAACAGATCATTATAATATGATAGTTTCCTGTTTGTTGATTAGTTCATTTCCGCTGTTTGATTTTAGCATAACCTTACATGATAATTTCAAATAAAATTTGAGCTACGTCTAATTTACAGATATTTTATTATCTAAAATTCATGAGGCAACATTTCTGGCAATTTTGATTGAATCCTTTATCAAATTAAAATACTGCATCACAAGGATTATATCTTCGCATTAGTAAGCTCCTATTAATATTTCAGCTTGATGAAACTTTGGATCACTTTTAGGCCTATGTTTAGGAATTCAAATTCCTACTGGTTTATTTTTAGCCATACACCATACAGCAGATATTAGCTTACCTTTTGATAGTGTTAATCATATTTGCCGAGATGTTAACTATGGTTCATTATTACGAACTCTTCATGCAAATGGAGCATCTTTTTTCTTTATTTGTTTAAATTAACACGTTGGTCGTGGTATATATTATGATGGATCTTACTTATATACTCCAACTTGATTGTCGGGAATAATTTTATTATTTTTTAGTAAATAGGGACAGCTTTTATAGGATATGTAATGGAATACATTGAAAATAAGGTAAAGTACGATCCGGTACATTTCTTTTTTAATAAACACCAAAATTTGTTTCAAATAACCTGAAAATCGTTTTATAACTAAACTTAAATTACTTCTATTTTAATTTAAAATGTAATTCAATAATAAAATCAGCAATTTTATAATATATTTTTCAATTTAGGTTAAATATGAAGTAATTTAAATTTTAGAATACATTAATTTATCAGATTTTTCGATGCTATATCGTTTTTTAAACACTGCTAATATTATTACATTATAAAATTCACTTCTGTTTAATCATTTAATCGCCATACTATGAATAAATTCCATTGACCTAAAAACTTTATTTTTAACCAGGTATTTTTTTAATTTTTCAAATTTTCACATTATTCAAAACAATTTTTTATAAGGTTAATCACCGCTTACCAAAACTGAGTAAATATATATATAAAATATACAATTCAAATGATTTAAATTTTAAACAATATTTTATAAAGAAAAAGATCCTGATAAAACTGAAAAATAATAAAAAAAAAAAAAAAACGAATTTATTTATTGGAATTATTATGAAACTGAAATCCACTTATCTTTTAAGTCTGATCTTTGAAATTATGGTTTGTAATAATATTCGTATTAAAATAACTAACCATATATAAAATAAAAAAAACCACACACAATCCTTTATTGTCCAAGTAAAATCAGTGCATAAATTATTGGACAAACATCATCAGATATTTTCAATATGTCTCCTCCGGGCTATATCAAAAATAACGATACGATAATACAAAATATTTTTATACTTTAAATTAAATATATTTAAAGGTAAATTTAACGTTTGGCTTCGGATTTACTGAAATGCAATTACACTATAAGATTTTTTTTTTTTCAAATTGATTTTCAGCACCTTTAAGGTCTAAAAATTATTTGTGATCATCATCATCATTGTGCAAATTGATAATGGATAAACTCCAGAAGCCTTTACAATAAAAAATTTTTTTTGCATTGAATTTGTTTGTGAATCATAAAGCATATAAGAAAATTTCAATCTGGTACAGATTTTTTTTTAACTAACTTGTTGTCTTATATCTTTGGGGTATTTTGGGTGGTTAAGCCTTTTTTTTTTTTTTTTGTATATCATTTTCTTGTTATCCTTTTCATAGGTTCGCGTCATCGTAATCTTATAATAACAGAGTTAAGAGAGCTACTGCTAAAATTTCAATTTAATCTGTGTGGGTCTAACAAATTTATTGACTTGTCGACAAGTGATATGATTTATGAATATTTGGCACGATGATCATTTTAATCTATACAAGAAAGTCGTTTATTTTTTATATTTTTTTTTTTCTGGGGCCAAATGTAATTCCATTTTTTTAATAATAATATTTTTATTTAATATAAAATTTATTGATTATTTAACAACTTGGGTGGAACACAAATAATACATAAATTACAAGGCAATTTAGTAACGAATAAAATTGAGTTTTAAGTGATTATACATGGAGCGTATCACTATTAACTGTCATGTTGCCTTAGGTAAATTAGTTCTAACAATTTTTTTTTTCTGCTTGATTATTATATATTTTTAAGGACAATAAATGGAATTATAATGAAATTACACTTTATAACAATTTCTTAGAGGCATCAAATTGAGTAAAGAAATAAAGTATTAAAATAAAATTTTGAATTTTTCCGAATCTTCGATCATTTTTAAATAAGTGATTAGTGTAATAAGAGATATTTGTTGTGTGATGGAAGATTTTAACTTTTATATATATCTAATAGTTACTTTTTTGTCATTACTTAAGAGCTGGAAAAGTAACTCGAGACTAAAATGGCTAATATGTATATAGAAAAATTGCATATAGGAGTAAGTGATAGAACAATTAATATAAAAATTACTATTTGTCACAAAATTGTGTAACAAAGCTATTGTAAATAGAGGCAATAACCTTGCAAAAAAAAAATGGAAATCGATTATTTTTAGCCGCTTGACTATCTTTTTAACCATCGCTCAAAGAAATATTTTAGTAATTGTGTTTTCATTGCCTACGGCGTGGTATTTAGTTTTCTCATATTTATTTTTAAAGAAAGTGTCATTAAATAAGGTTAGGTTAGGTATAATGGCGTCAGAGCCTCGTATGGACCACACTGGTTCTATAGCGGCATCACTTTTATCGATAACTAACTCTGATTATGTATCGAGTAATTATCTATAGTAAGTCGAAAGATATCGAAACTGCAGCAAACTTCCTTCCTGAAATTTCCTGATACTGTAATTGGAGATCTCTTTCAGAGTTGGGTAGTAGGGCTCACGAAATACGACCTCTACGTCTAGTAAGTGCCGGGAAGTGGCATAGCAAAATAAGGTATTATATATTAATTCGTGAGCGACTTTACAGCGAAATATAGTATTGTTGTAGTACTACAGCTTGTCAGGAAGTGGCCGTATTGTTATCAATTGATTTTGAATATTATTATTACGATTAAGTTTTACAATTGTTATGAATTTCGCTGAATGAGAAAATCATTAAAATTAGATGTGTATCCGTCCGAAGAAATACAATTGAATAAATGGATATATGTAAAAACTGAAAGCTGATTTTCATTATTAACATAAAATGAATATAAACTTAACTTTTGGTATAGTACAAAATTTTCATCAAACTTGTTTTATCAATTTTTTTTTGCATAAACGAACATAAATTAACAATACCAAAAAAACCATCATCAAAAACATAATACTTAATTCATGGTGATATAAAATTTTATTTATAGAATAATAGTTATAACATCAATTCTGTATAAAAAAACATGACTGAAGTCCCAAAGGAGCGGTTAACTATAAGAATTTATATATATAGACAAAAGGCTCGCTCTGACAGTTCAAAAACCGATACACTTAACTACTTACTATTATAACTTGATACTACAAACCCAATATAAAATTTTAACTAACCATTTATATGTATACAAAAACAGGACATTCAAAAAGGACAATATATAAAATGGCCGGCTAACTTTTAACATTATACAAAATTGTAGCATATACACCGATAACCATTTGTTAATGTCATCCTTAGAGCATAAAAAACTTTTCTATTGGAGGTTTTTTTTTTATATATAACAACAACATTGAAAAACTATGTATATAAATATTAAAATAAAAACCTGAACGACATTGTTAGTTTAATGAATATCCTTGTTCGCAGGATTATTACTACCTTAGGATTATTTTTTTTTTGAAAGTATAAATTTTTGTATATCTCAAAGGTATTTTTATCAATAATTTTACATTTGCCAATGAAAATTTCATTTTTTTTTACGGTACGGTTGATTTGTTTTAACTAAAAAAAGGAAGAGAAATTTGTTTTGTTTTATGACCCTAGGGGGAATTATTCAACATAAGGGAATGTTAATTCTTCATAATTATGAATAGTATTAGTATGGAAAATATACAATTTTTATTTGTAATAAATCTAAAAAAAAATATGAATATACAAAACAAAATAATTAAGTAATTGGTCCGAAATTCTGCATTAGTGTCCAAATTTTAATTTAAGAGAATTTTGTTACACAACAAATAATTTATAACTTATTTAGTAAATGGTTTTTCTTTTAATACTATAATAAATTGAAATTTGATATTTAAAAATTTTCTTATAAAAAAAATATGTAAAGTAAATTAAATTTTCGATTATAAAACGTTTAATAAAACGTTGTAAATTGATTTGAAATAATTTTTTTTTTTTAATAAAACTTTATTAAAAATTCCAGTATAATTGGTATTCTGTTGAAGTTAGTCAACTAGAAAGGACATGACATATCAAAAAAAAAATGTTGAACAGTTTGATTAGCTTTATATAACAAACAACTTTTCTGTCAGGGAAAGTTTAATTTAATGTTACAAAGCCTTTGTATGTGGATAGGAAAATGGTCTATGAAAAGTTTATATAAAAATATAATATATTTACTTACTGCTAGACGAACTTAATTTAATAAAAATATTGATTACATTACTTTTTTTTTTATTTTTTTGATATAAGTTGTACAATTTTTAATTAAAAATATATTCATTTATTAAAAATATAACTTTTATCGTTTTTAGATCTTATTGTTTTTCTAAATATAGTTATAAAAAATGCAATTCTATTGCAGTTTTCATATACAAATAAAAAAAAATTGTATGACATATTTATAGAATGTCTCATATACAGTAAATTACTACCCAATTCCTCGTAACTTTTCAGTTGATCGAATATTAAATTTTCATCTTATTAAATTATTTTATAGATTTGTAAATAATTTTGACAGTACTGCACTCTACTTTTATTCAGTAACGTTTTTAGGATAAGAACTTATCATTGGAACAGAATATATTCGTGTAATAACTGACCTTTTCACATGCCATATTCGATACTGCGATACAATCTGAACAAAATCGAAAAGTCAAAAAATAGTGACTATCGAATCTGCTCGAATAAGGAAGCAAATGCTCTTTGCATATTCTATGCAGTTGTACAGCTATTGCCCGGTGTAACAGATATGGGGTAAAGTATTTCTGTGCCTTCTTCAGTCGTCAGGAAGGTTTTCATCTTCTTCGGTAGCATCGTCCGACCATATATTTAAAATTTATTTCATTGCTGTTAAAACGACTTAGTTATATTATAACTAATTCTATGGGTATACATCAATAAATATGGACTAGCTTTATTTTGTTGATCTATATAGATAAATCTGCTAAAACACGAGCTTCTCTTTCGACAGCTCTCTTTTTCTCCTCAGTCAATTATACATCACGCACAGCTTTATGTTAAGTTTCTATTTCTCGAACTTTATCTTCTTTTTTAGATAGTCGGCTCTGGTTATAGGCTCCATAAGCAATTCCAACAGTCAATGAACTCCATCTTCCAAATTTAATTAAAGGTGCAACTTTAACATGGAGTGGTAAAGACACTGTTTTTAATTATTAGTAAAAATTAACAAATTTAAATAAGTCTTTGAAACTGTTGAACTGGAGGATTTGAAATCCAATTTGATCGAAAATTTGATATATATCTTTAAGGACGATGTGTAGGTGGACTGAATTCTTAATCAGTAACGACCCCAGTATAATATTATCATATTGAATTAAATTTTTCTGAAAATATTTGCATAATTACATGAAATTGAAATATTGAATAATATGAAAATTTCTTTAATCCCGAGACATCTGGTTTTAACATAAATTTTAAATGAAAATTATCTATAAATATAATTTTATAAATAATCAAAATAAATTTAGAACAAAATCTGAATCTCAAACGTAACATTTGTAAAATAATTCTTAACAGATATACATATGTATAAGTTATTTATATATATATACGAATTATAATATATTAAATTTTAATTAATAAAAGTGACCACCATGAGACCAAAAAGATTACTTAAAATTCCTAAAATAATAACTACAATTTAATATCCCAATTCGGTTATAAATAAAATATATATTTCGAAAATTTTATTTAACATAAAAACAAAACCGCAATAATACTGATTATTAACATTATTATAATAAATCCTTTTTTAGCCCCATCTACTACAAATTTCCCCCTAGCTCTACTTATATTTACTTTTGTATATTTCACACCCGACAGACTCATTTAATAATTGATCCTATTTCAATTTTCTTGAATGGTCAAAAGGATGCGGTCAAAAATTATTTTCAATTCTTACACAACCAGACACACATCAGTACCCAAATAATTTCATTGACCGTATCCAAAATTTATAAATTTTCACAATAGTATTTACAAAATTATTCGAATCTTCTGAGCATTTTGGTTTAATAATCTTTCTGTATATATAAGTAATTTAAACAAATTGAAGCCATGACCACAAATATTTTTATGTATAATCTAAAAAGGAGAGACATTTTTAATGTCTTCCCATCTGTGGATATTTTAGTCCTTTGTCCGTTTTTATGGGAATCTCTTATTGTTTTTATTGTCCTTTTTGGTTATATCATATTGAAATGTCGACTGGTGAATATCATTAATTACATTATTTAAAATATTATAGATTTGAAAATAATTTGTGGTGATGTCGGTTCTTTACCGAATTTGATGTAGACATAATCTAATTTGTTTCTGCAAATTTATGGTATTGTATTGGATGTGAATTGGTCATTTTATTACAAGCTTTGTAATCGTTGGATATCCTTGAATATACCCTGAAATAATTAAAAATTATGTTACTGGAGGAAAGATATAAAGAAGAAAATGAGACATCTATGGATGACGTGAATTCCAGGCAGGTTCTATCGGTATTACACAAAACTCTAACCCATTAAAATCTAAACGAAAATATTTATATACAGATTAAAAAGTCTTGTCAGCCACTTATAACGATGCAAAAGTCCCTTCCATTCTTCATTATCATAAGGCATTACAGTCTGATAACAAAAGATGTGCGGTGAGGTACTAAAGGAATAAAATATGAATTATTAGGTTATCAAGTGAACTTTTCCAATGCTTGAACTTAAAACCATTTGAATTGTTAAATCTAATTAGAATCAACCAAAGTTTACTTACGTTTGTAATCATTTAATTCAGCAATGTTTCCGAACACTCTTCTAGCAATGGATAATTTCCAGGTCCTGATTTTAAAGTATTTCGGAATACAACAGAAAATGCTATTAAAAAATTTCGAAATTATGTAGTTAAAATAGTTGAATCGTATATGGAAGGGTTTTTAAAATACAATACATCAATCTATTTAAGAAAATTGAACAGAAATAAATAAAAAAACATTGATGTTCCCTAGTTCCAATGTTCAGAGAACGACAAAATTTAGATTTAAAGGAGCCTACAACATGAAATCTCAAGGTTATGTAAATATCTATAAAGTTAAATTTACATATTTTGAGTTGTGCTGAAAGAATTTCTGTTAAACTTAATTTACGAAAAGACATCACTTCTTAAGAGTGACAAAAATAGTGGAATCAATTGTCCATCCACAGTTTAAAGTTTATACATATTCTTGCTAGACAGCTAGATGCTAAACAAGCAATACAAATCAAATTAATATTCACATTTTTCTTGAATATTTAAGAATATTTTTAAAAACCGACTATCAAATTGACCAACACCTTTGAACATGATTATGGTATAATTTTTTTTTTTTATTAATGAACACTTAGTTTACCCATACTCTTATCCCATTTACAGCAATTCATAATCACCTTTTCTGAATTAATAGCTGCAAGTTTGTCTTTTGATAAGAGAATGAAATATTTTCGAATATCTGAAAATTATCCATAGAGTTCACAATGTTGCTGGGTTTTTTTTTTCAATATAGTGTACACAAGTGTTTGGTAATAAGTGGATTTTAAAGTTGAACAAGTGTGGTTCTTTTAACCTCTTGAATATTTAAGATTAGCTAGTGTTTTTTTTTTATTTTATTTTTTTCATTTCCATCATCATCTTCTTAAATAGCCATCTTGTTTAATGATATGAAAATGATGACGATGCTTTCTGTAGTGTTTTGTAAATTTCATTTTTTTTTTTGTTGGGTTTTGAAAGAAGGTTCATTCAAATTTTTTTTTATATATTTAAAAAATAACGTTAATTTATTTTATGAACTTAAAAAAACAGAGACGAATGCACGGAAATTGTTCAAAACACTGGCAAAAATGTTGTCCTATAATTCAATATCGCGGAACCGCTTTAATATGTCAAAAAAAAAGAGTTGGAACATGTAGATGTAAACGAAGAGTAATTAAAACGGTCCAGTTTTGTTCTGCGGAAAACATTTCCGGTCTGCCGATACAATTCCGTTCTCTGCTTACTCTCTATATTCTTTTACTAGAACTTAAATAGATTCTGGAATGATCCGAGTGGCTCTGTAATTAAAATGTTAATTTTGGTTCAAAGATTATACTGTAATCTTTACTGATTACAGTTGTAGTCCATGAAAAATCGGCCACAAGAAACTGTACAAATCCTTGCTTTATCGAATGTTCACTTGACTGATGGAAGTTTCAAACCTACAGATATCGTCTACAAGCTCAACGAAGATCATTCTTCGCAAATTGTTGAATTTTTTTGATATTTCATCTTCATACCTCAGCCTAGCATATTGCTTAAATATCCCATTACCAGTTAATTTTTGTTGATATTTAAACTTCATACCTAAATTCTGTCCTGCTCATTTCTTATCATTCAATATTTTACTTTTGAAGGCCTGTTTCTATTAATACATATTTTTTTTTTCAATACTATCGACACGTTCAGGTATAAAGTTCTTCCGCATTAATATTTTCACCACTGTTCTTCTCCAGATGGAATAAAAATAATAATACTGAACAAAAACAATTTTCATGTTAATGAAGTAGAGTTTTTTATTTCGGAACGATTTATACCCACAAAATAACTTTTAAAGACATTTTGATGATCATAAACACTTCTTCTTTTTGTGGTGCTGCTCAAAAAAAAAAACGCTGGTGGTAATACAGAACTCTTCGAATAAGAAGATTAATAATGTTTCTTATCAAGAAATAAGGAAAAAAAAAAGAAACTCTGACTTTTCTTCCCCTCGTTTTCAATTTAACTTATTTACCTTTTATTTACAGTCAACATTTTAACAGTTTATCGAAAATAAAATGAAAATAAAAATAAATTTAAATGTCTAATTTTTCATTTAGTAGTTTTTTTTTTTGATAAATTCTGTTTTTATCCATTTAAGTGTTTGTGTTTTAGATACTTTGTCGTTGTTCAAATTTGTGTTTATTATTTAAATTTTAGATAAAGAAAAATTAGATTTGATTTTCTTGTTAATATTACAGTATATTTAGCTGTCTGGGAAATTTATATAATGACTTAGTAGTTTATTGAATGACAAAATCTTTTTGATTTTTATTAATCACATTTTTTTATTTATTTAAAAGTAATTTACAAGTAAAATTAAGAAAAATAATTTTAATAGTCACCCCCAGTTAGCCTCAACAGCAGCAACGCGCAACAACGGACTATCAGAAAAATGTTCAATATATAAAAAATATGTAATGAGTAGATAGAATTAAAATTAGAAACATGTAAGGGCTGGGCAAAGTGACCAATATTATATGAGTAGATAAACTCAACGCAAATATTCACAAAGCAGAAAGTTCGAAAAGTTGAAAAAAATTGAACACAAATTTTATAATTTTCTTTAATTATTCATGTTTTCATTTGAATTTTATCAATGAAAATTCATTTTTATAACAAATTATTGACAAATGAAATAATTATTCACAATTTTTTTAATAATATAAAACAGATAATTGGAAAAATTAAGTCACTAATGCATTAAATCAATTTTAGCAGTACACGCCGTTGTATATTTTGCGTTGTATCGCGTTACAGTTGCGTATGTTAAGTGTAACTCCAGCATTACTATTTATCATATAATTGAGAAACATACTGAACAAACTACTGAACGAAACCCATATAACAATCATCTCTTTTATTGGTTCGTTCGAGTAACTTGACATTGACAGAGCAAAGACAGACTGTCCAGTACTCCCAAATAAAATGGTGTTTTAGTACTAAACCACACAATCTCTTGAAACATAACATAAAAGAAGTTATTGTAATCCATCTCGTGACGTTAATGAAATGTACAGTTTCTGTTAGCATTTACTAGCTAGATCGTCAAACTCGTTAATGCGATAGTTACCAAAAAAAAGAATTTCCTTGTCCTAGCTATAGCATTGGGCATTTTCAAATGAAGTGCTAAATTGTATATTTTTCTTTATGTCTCTAGCTATTTCCCTACATGATAATTTTATGAGGTTTTCTGTTTAATTTTTCGCGTACAGCTTCCACGTTTTTCTTGTAAATCTGCACGTGGTAAGATTGTATTAAAAACGATAAAGTAAATTATTTTTTACTAATTTTATACGTTATCACAAAATATAGATCCAATTTCATGTTAATTGTTGAATAATAAAATAAATATACAAAATACAAATATTATTTTTGTCATTAAATTAATTTTTTTTTTTCATTATATATTTTTACGCTTAATAAACTACAAGTTTCTGACATTTTAGTTTACCTTTTAATTCTTTATTTGCACTTGGCGCATGTACAAAACATAAAACAACAACAAACAAAAAACATAAAACAACAACAAAAAGAACATGAAGAACAACATGTAATTATTACAATAAATAATTATTTTATTTAACATGCAAATAAATCACAGTATAAATATACTAAATAAAATATTTGTATTAACACTACTTGTCTAATTAGAAATTGTTTTTAGCAAAATTGTTTTGACGGCAGAATAAATTATTACAAGCATTGGAAAAATATCGCTATAGATTAGCTATAGAAAGCATCAGCAGCCCCAGAAGACTTAGAAAAGCATAAAAAATTAATTATTTAAAATTTAAAAATGTTGAGTTTTTTTTTGCAAATACTTTAATTTATGTAAATTCTAAGCTTCGCTATCAATTTATGTATTAAAAAATGCTTAGGGGTCTCGATAATTTTAATTTTTCCTTATTATATAACGAATTCTTTAACAAAATCCGTAAAATTTCATTTTTACAAATTATTATATAGGCGCCTTTTAATATCCATGAAATGGATTTTTACCAATCAACAGTCCTTTATATAATATAGGATTCAAAAAACAAAAAAAAATCACTGTAAATTTCTGCAAGTCAAATAAATGTATGATAAAAAATAAAAAAAATTAAAATTTTTACATGCTTACCGTAAATTATTGCATTCGACACTCTTAAATTTACTTCTGATTTGCGTATGTAACTGGATTTACGTACGTGTTTTTCTTATTTCAAGATTTCATGTTCGGAACATCGACTTGCTTGTGACTTGGAAATTTATTAAAATAAATAAATAATGAAATAAAAAATTTAAAGTATAAAAGAAATTGAGGTACTAATTGGCTATTCCTAAATGTCTTAAGACATTTCCAATGTCAATTATATTTGACATATACTGCTGATTATACAACAGACATAGAAAGTCGCTTCACATATATCAATCGGTTGTACAACTTTTCATTCGTTCAGTCGAATTGCAAAACATCGAGTGAAAGTAAAAATTGACAGTTGTATGCGATAAATCGTATGAAAAGTCAAACTATAGCATTTGATTCTATTTTTCATACAACATTTTGATACATTGTATAAAAAGTATAACTTATTGATATATGAAAAAGGTTTTTTAAGTGATTCAGAAATTGTATTATAAGAAATATCAATTAAACTTGCTTAACTAAATAAATGACAGACAAATGAACAAACAGACAAACCAAAATTCTAAAAACAATTTTACAAAATATGCTTACAAGAAATAAATATAAAAAAAATCAAATCTGGCAATGAAATTTTCCATCTTTGGTTTAACATTAAAATTATTATGAACCAAACAATATTACTACCAGCATCGATAAAGAATTGTTTTGCTTTTCAGATGAATGATATTACATTGTGGCCCTCTGTTGCCCTTGCTAGGCTGTTTAAACAATATTCATAAAAAAAAATTCTTTATTATTAAATATTCATTTTTATTTGTATAATTCATAATGGCAAATTGAGTCAGGCAAATATTATTTATTAATTAATTTCATTAATGTCTGGTTACTAATATTTTTATTCAGTATGAAATTGCACATTTATTTTATTTAAGGTTCTTTAATTTTTAATAGAAATTTCATAATTTAATATAGAATTAGAATTTACTTTATGTTTTGAACATTGTTTTATAATTTTCTTATATTTATGAGTAAATTTATTTCTAAAATTAATGTAACTAATAAAAGTGTAAATAAAAAATTTTCTAAAAAAAAAATATTTGGCCCATGGGAGGATCGAACTCACGACCTTCGCGTTATTAGCACGACGCTCTAACCAACTGAGCTAATGGGCCAATTGATAAATCGGTGAAAAAAATACATTGTGTAATAATTTATTAAATTTTATTCTGAATTGTTCCATTTGTAATCTTTTTTTGCGATTTTAATCTTTAATAAACTTTATTTAAATCGAATAAATTCTTCTAATTTTTTGTTTCAGTTTTTATTTATTTATTTTTTATTTTATTTTCTTGTCAAAAAAAGACAACAACTTAAAAATACATACATAATTATAACAAAATATTACAAAAAAAACAATATAGTATATATATTTCAATTATACATAGTCTGAAAATAACGTAAATAAAATTTATTTTTACAGTTTACAACTTTTTATTTTTTTTTAAATATATTAACTAAAATTTAATTAAGAAAAAAATTTAATTATTCTGCCCTTAAAAGTATCCCGCGATAAGTTAGCATCATATAAGTGATAGAACTTGTTGAAAGCTTTAGCACATCGATTAAAAGGTTCATTATTTGCATATGTGGTATTATGGCTATGTTCAATTAAATATTTAGTGTGCCTTAAACTTCTAACATTATTATTCAACTGAATTTTTGAACATAGCGAAGTTGAATTAATATTTTTATGCAATAGGTCGAAGGCATAAAGAGCTTCAGCAAGCACTCGTCTATTTTTTAAAGACATTAAATTAATTTCTTTGAGTCTTAATGAATAAGATGGAAGGGTGAAAGTATCATCATTTTGATAATTATAACGGTTTCTCAAAGAAAATAACAGAAATTGCTTTTGAATAGACTCAATTTTATCAATATCACATTGAAAATGTGGAGCCCAAATAGTATGGCAGTATTCTATAATTGGTCTGACCAAGCTGCAGTAAATACTTTTAGTAACAAAAGGATCATCGAATTCTTTAGCCCTTCTCTTAACAAAACCTAAAATTCGTTTACTATGAGAACACACTTTGTCAATTTGGTGCTTAAATGTGAGTTTTTCGTCGAAATGTACTCCAAGATCTTTTACAACATTTTTATTCTCAATAATATTTGAGTTAATATTATAGTTATATGTTGTAAGAGATTTTTTTCTACTAAAATTAATAGAAAAACATTTATTGACATTAAGGAGCATACCATTTTTCGAGCACCAATTACTTAAAGTGTTGACACTATTTTGTAAAACTAAGCAGTCAGTGTAATCTTTGATACACTTGTATAGTTTTAGATCATCAGCATAAAAAGAAAAATAAATATTAATTAATAATAACGATAAATCATTAATAAATAATATAAATAGAAGTGGACCAAGATGGCTACCTTGGGGAACACCTGAGCTGACAATTATGTTACGCGAAAAAATGTTGTTAAATTTGACAAACTGTGTTCTTGACGACAGATACGATTTAATCCAGGCTAAAATTGATCCAGATATACCGTATTTTTCAAGTTTAAAAATTAATAGATTGTGGTCAACTCTATCAAAGGCTTTACTGAAATCAGTGTAAATGGAATCAACTTGAAAACCTTTCTCCATTGATTTCAAGATAAAACTAGTATAGTCTGAAAGGTTAGTCACAGTAGATTTACCTTTGACAAAACCGTGCTGATGCTCGTTAATTATATCCTTCAAAAAAACGTACATTTTATCAGTTACTAGCTTTTCAAATAACTTAGGAATGCATGAAAGAATAGCTATACCACGGTAGTTATCAATTTTACATTTATCTCCGTTTTTAAAAATTGGGCAAAGATGAGAGCTCTTCCAGATGGTCGGGAAATTGCCAATAGCAAGAGAGCAATTGAAAATATCAAGTAACGGAGAGACTATGGATTCAGCTGTATATTTAATGAACCTTGTTGGAATTTTATCGGGCCCTGTTGGCTTATTAGGGTCAAGTAATTTAAGTGCTGATAGTAGTTAAGAGCCACTAATGGAAATTGAACTCAAATTAGATATGTTTTGGTTAATATGTCCAAAATCGTCAGAATTGAAATTAATTGGCTCACAGTAAACCGATTCAAAAAATGATGCAAATTTATCACATATTTTTATAGGATCTGAGATATATGTATTTTCAAAAATCATCATTGATGGAAAATTAGAAACATTTCTTTTATAATTAATGAATTTATAGAATGTTTTTGGATCGTTCTTAATTGATGCACCAGTTCGGCAAACATATCTGTTATAGCATACTTTATCGTAATTGTCAAATTCAGATTTATTTAGTATAAATAAATCATAGTCATTACTAATCTTTGATGCTATCCATTTACGATGCGATCTGTTTTTTATATTTTTTAAATTAATTAATTTTTTATCATACCATGGAGGATGACTACAAATAGTTTTAATTTTTCTAGGCAAAAACATTTCAAAAACAGAATAAATTATATTTAAGAAAAAATCTGTCTTATCATTAATATCATTACTACTGCATTGCCAATTAATGTTATTTTGCATATAATTATTAATTTGTATATAGTCGGCATTTAAAAAATCATAATTTAAAGTGCTTTCCTTAGAATTAAATAAGTTAGTGTCTGAGTAAAAACTGCTTAAACATATAATTTTATGAAAAATACTAGTTTTATCTTTTACAATAGATACAGTTTGATTTAAAATATAATTTTCAGTTACGTTAGTATAAACTAAATCTAAAACATTATTAAAGTTATTTTTTAAACTACAGACCTGATTAAACCCTAATTCAGAGAAGAAATCTACAATTGTTGATTGTTGTGAAGTACATATATTAGCTGGATCATATGAATACTCATTGTCATCAGATGGTAACCATTCCAGACCTGGAAGATTGAAATCACCAAAAATCCATACATCATCCGAATTTAAAATATTTGTGCAGATCTCGCTGAAGCCAGACACACATTGTTGGTAAATAGTTTCATCAGAACCTTGATGAATGTAGCACCCACATATATATATATTTTTTTCTCTTGTAACTATTTTCACCCAAACTTGCTGGGACAAATTCAGATTAATATTCTCATTTGTCAACTCAACAGAGAAACATGAAAGAGAATTGTGGACAGCAACTATTACTCCACCACCTCTGTTTTGCATATTGAGTAAAGTACGATCGCACCTGAAAAGGTTCCAATTTGGACCAAAAATTTCTGAATTGAGGTGATCATTTTTTAGCCAAGTTTCGGTTAAAATTATTACATTATACTGTATACTTGCAGTAACCCTAAATATTTCGTTGATGTCACCTCTCATACCTGACATATTTTGGTAAAAAATTCTTAATTCCTTCCGAAAAATCGGATCTTTCTGCATCAATTTTTGGTTATTATTTTTGAAAGAGCAATTTTTCAATGATTTATTTTGAGAAATTAAGTGTTGAAATTCTCTCACAGTACATTCTTTTGGCCATACGCAACTATGAAGTAGTGTCGATACGAAGGGCCCAGGTACACTAACTTTGAAATTTTGATATTTTAGATCGCCCAATTTTGTATTCCATGGTATTACGGGATTACAGACAATATCATATAAGTTAAAGTTACTGTTGATGAAATGAACTATGTTGAAACTAGAAACATCTGTGCAAACATTTTTTATATAAATATGTTTACGATTACAGTTATTCTGATTAGAGTTGTTAGAACTATTGGAAACAGGCAGGCAATAATTATTATCTGGAAAATTTCTATATGCCTGCTGTGATAATGGAGTATTCTGTGATGCTTTAGGAACACGGACGATAGTATCTAAACTGAGCTTCTCTTTGTCTTTGTAAATACTCCATCCTTTTTGAAGAAATATGGCTGCGATATGCTTTTAAATCCGCCGAAACTCTATCAGATGAGACCCCAAAAGTTTCATGATATTTATCATAAAGTTTTCTTAGCTCAACTGGATTGGAAGGGAGCCCTTCCTGTTGGATTAAAACCATGATATTGATTTTAGTATCTCCATCGATACAAACTGTATTGTCCTGATCATGAAGATATGCCAAGAATAAACGTACATTGTAAAATAATCTGCGGTCCGTAAATCTGGATAGCAAATATCTACCTTCACCTTGTTCCACAGAAATTTTAGTGAGCCTTGAAATTGGTGGAACTAATGGATTGACAAAATTAGGAGATGGATGAGAAATAGCTGGACCACTGTTTAAAGCTATTGGAGAAGATCCAGCAATAAAAGTATCGCCTTTTATGAAATTATTGTATTTATTATTATTGTTATCATTTCCATTATTACTGCTATTAATATCATTATTATTATTATTATTATTTTCATCATCATTATAATTATTATTATTATTATTATCATTATTATTATTATTATTATTATTATTATTATTATTATTATTATTATTAATATTATTATTATTATTATTATTATTATTATAATTATTATTATTATTATTATTATAATTATTATTATTATTATTAATATTATTATTATTATTATTATTATTATTATTATCATTATTATTATCATTATTATTATTATTATTATTATTATTATTATTATTATTATTATTATTATTATTATTATTATTATTATTATTATTATTATTATTATTATTATTATTATTATTATTAATCTTATTATTATTATTATTATTGTTGTTGTTGTTATTATTACTAATAATTTTACTATTATTCCTATTTCTCCTTTTATTATTATTATTATTATCAATTTTAAATTTATTTTTTTCAAATTCGCCTTGATGTGCAACTGAAGGTGGAGCTACATCTTTTGGAACTATTGTAGTAGATGGTTTGTCCAAGAAATCTGTGATGAGTGTTCCCCTGCGCCATAATTTGGAAGTTTTAATTCTTTTAATTTGAGACTTTGGAACTGCAATTTTGAAAGCAAGAAATTTTGGCTTACGTAATTTAAATGGAGTGATTTGTTTGCACCGAACGTGGGTACAATTTAATTTCATTTTTATAAATGTTTCAAGCTGGTTTTCAGTGGTACTGACATCAAGATTTGAAATACACAAAACATATTCGGGCTCATATATAGCTTTAGGGGCAAGTAAATTATGATTATTGCCATTATTGTGTTTTGATATATTGTCAAAATCCTTCATCATGTTTTTAGAAGAAGTGGTATTTTTGATATTTTTTTTTTCAATAACTTTCTTCTTATTTTTTTTCACTTCAGCTTTATGTGAAGCATCGTTTGTTTTGAAAGACATATTTTTGGCAATATTTAAATTACCAATCTCTGTATTTTTATTAATTTCAGTATTAACTGAAATATCATCAGTAGAATTAATAGTATGGATTTCCTTATCATTTACCAATAATGTTACTTCACTAGAACTCTGAAAATGTTTGTCCTCAATGGTTATAGTAGGAATTTGAATTTGACTATCTTTTTCATTATTGTCAAAAATATTTTTTTCAGACACTTGTAATTCTGAATGAAGCGATTTATTGCAAATTTTATCAAAAGCATCACTAATACTTTCATTCAAAATTCTGTTGGAATTATACTTTATGTTCACATTAGCTTGAACTAATTCATTTTTAAGAAAATCAAGATCTTTTAAAATTTCTTCCCTGAAACCCATAAACATTTGTGCACCATTTGACTTAACTGTAGTTGTCAGAAATCTAAGACTTTCATTTAAATTGTTTAAATAATTTGATTCATTTCCTAAAACATTGTTATTGGAAGCCTGTGCACATGAATATGAAATTAAGGAAGTGATTTCTTCTTTAAAGCAATCTAGTCTACCTTGAATCAGTTTATTTAATTGCTGTTTCTGGTCATGTAAAAAAGTCGCCATTGTTTGATTCAATGCATCATAATTTTTCGCCATTTCATCAAAGTTCATAGAATTTGCTCTAATAACTTCAGCGGACTTTGCAGCTATTTCTTTAAATTCCGTTTGAGATTGATCAATTCGTTTGTCCATTTTGTCGTACATACTTTTTAGTATGTTTTGGAAGTTAAGACAATCCTCACAAACGAAGTACTGTGATAAAAATTCAGAAAACCAACCTCTTGGAGCATTCAAACATACCCCATGGAACTTACGTTTGCAAAATCCATTACAATTTACTGAATCCAATTTAGCGTCATTAACGAGACAAGAATTTAAGCTACATTTAAAAGTCATATTTTTTTTAGTATTTAACATACCCGTTCAATTAAAAGTTTTTTTTAAATGTTTTTGCGTAATTATTATTGATTACACAACAAAAAATTAATTTATTTTATATTAAATGTAAAAAATAAATATATTTAAGATATTTAAAAATTAATTTTTATTTTTTTTGATGACACTAGATATTATTGGTTTAATACATATATGTATTTAGAAGCGTGCCGGAAATTTATTTATTTATTTCAAAAAATCTGTAATTTAATATGTTGTGTGGAAACTACGAAAAAACATATAGGTGAACGACACGATTTTGAAAACAAAAAAATAAACAAAAAAATTATTATTTTTTACAGCGAGACTAAAAAAAAACACGTCCGCACTGTATGAAATGCAATAATTATATTCATAATGTATTTTGAATAGAAAATATGAAAAACAAGTGGAAAACAATTTGATAAAAACGAAATAATAATTTTAGCTTTATGATCTTAAAAGTTTTATAAATGATGCTAGCAACATAATATCTATTATATTTAAATGAAAATTATAAAATTCTCATAGTAAATTTTAATTAAATTTATGAGTTTTCATTTTATATGGAATTGACTTTTTCTCATACGATACACACAAAAACGTGGAAATTGAAATGAAATGACAACAAAAAAAAAGAATGAATTTTTCTGTCATCGGCTTGCAAAATTTCGATGAAATGCAGAAACAATGAGTAATAAAAAATTAAGTTATTGATGGTGTCGATCTAGTTTTGGCTTATGTGAATAAAAATATCATTTAAATAACTTTATAAAATCAAATTATGTAATTTAGAAGTTATCATATTCAAAAATCATTTCTAATGTTTCAATTTCCACGGAAAATTTCAGTTTGAAGGCAATTTGTTAGAAAATTATGTTTTTAAATTCACATTTATTATTAAAAATTATCACAGCTCCAGTATATTATTGAAGTATCAAGCCTGTCTTTATGAATTGCAGAGTTCTGATTATTAATATTTACAATGTTTTCATGATATAGTTTCGGGTGTAACCGTTACCGAAAATAAGTTAGTTTTATTATCTTTAATTATTTATACTAATTGGTCACTAGCTTCTACTGCAGATGTATTAATACAGTTGCTTTAATGATAGCTCGCCATATTTCCGTAGGAGCGACAACATAGCCTTTGAGGTAGCAAAATTATCTAAACATCAAAACCTCATATCCACATTATATTTGTTCCGCCGGTTCATAATCGTGAGCACACAAACCTACACATTTGGTGTTCTGACAGTCCAATTTTGTGTATGTATGCTTTTTGAAGTTACAATGCCCTGTAAGGAAGAACACTCTGTTCATTTCAAGGAGTTATCTGATGTTGCTCACTTTTTTTATGACTCATCAGTAATGAATAAACTGTGATTAATAATTAGTAATAATAATTAACATTTTTTAGTATTATTAAGATTTAATTTTGAAAATCTTTGATTAAATAATCTTATTTACACAATTAAAATCAATCAATTTAAATTTAACCAAATAAATATTTAAATTTCTCACAATACATCAAATTTTTAAATCATAATATTTATTTAAAAATTAAATTTAATTAACAAATCCCATCTCAAACATAATTATCCCTTCAATTTAAACTACTATTTCAAAATATAAAAATCATTATTTAGTAAATGACATCAATTCTATTTCTAAATTATTACACCCTTTTCTATCCATTCACTGATCATATCCTATTATCTTCTATATGTTTAATGATAAGTGTAATCATTCAAATTGACACATTTTCAACACATTAAATTGTCTAGAAATACCACGTCTTTTTACATTTTCTCACTGGGTTGATCTTTTCGAAATCTATCGTAATTAAGTCATTCATCTTTGTAAAGCTGCATTTTAAAAGTAATCTAATTTAAAGACATATCAAAATTAAATGTTTCTTTTCTATCTGAAGAAATTATGTGTTACTCGTGCGGATCTAATGGCAATGGAAATTATAAACTCTTTTGATATTCTTGGGTAGACCCAAAAGCAATGAAATTCTTTTTTTTAAAAAACAAAAAATATTATGAAAATTCTTATTTTTGCCCCAATATATTTTGTATTTATTTATCAAGTTCGCTGCCAAATGTGCAGTAAATTATTCCATTTCTTTTAAGAAAAAAAAGAAGTAAAAGATGACAAATGGCCCATGAAAACTGTACGCATAAAGTTATACAGAGAGTTAAAAATAAAAGGGGAATTGAAAATCAGGTTGTTCTTAGTTTTATTTAAATTAATTTATATGAATTATACCTCATTATATTTATGAATAATGATAATGTTTTAATTAGCTGCATGGGTTCATATTATAATTAATAATATAATATGAACTTTTTAGTATAGATGGTAAAATAAGTTCTTGACACAACAATATTTTTCTTTCATCTTAAGGAAACCCAAGAAAATTAAGAAATTTGTTATCTTTATTTTGGTATTCATGTAAAAATATTATCAATAATCAAATATTAAATTTTATTTAAATTAGAATGTAAAGAAATTAGTTTCCAATCAAATATTTAGT
Source organism: Rhamphomyia laevipes (assembly GCA_963920725.1). Classification (NCBI taxonomy): domain Eukaryota; kingdom Metazoa; phylum Arthropoda; class Insecta; order Diptera; family Empididae; genus Rhamphomyia; species Rhamphomyia laevipes. The sequence continues at coordinate 3,202,348 of OY987255.1, read as the reverse complement.
TAGAGCAGCAATTTGTATCAATGATGAAATGGATAGGGAACAAAAAAAAAATATGAAAGATAATTAATTACATATTTAATTTCATTTCAATACTTTTTCAAACCAAATTATGTTTTGGCCTCCTCTAGTTGTTTCCTCCATTCAACTCTATTTTCTGAATGCCGTCTCCAACTTCAAGTATTTAGTATATTTCGAATTTTACATTATCTAGCCATCTTTGTCTTGTTTGGCTTACTGATTTCTTTTCCTACTCAGTTTCATCTAATATTTTCCTTGGAATTGTATAGATATTCATTCGTTGTACATTTCCTGCCCCCAGCAAAGGCAGATAATTAATTTTCTAATTACAACTTTGGCGAATCATAATGTTATATAGTTCTAGGGTTGAATACATTTGCATATACCTCCGTCATTAATATTATTATATCACCCAATGATAGGTAAATTTAAACATCTTAAAGATCATATATTAAAGAATTAATTATATTAACATTTACAATGCCATTGAATTGTTGAAATACTTAATTTCCTATATTAATTTTATTAGAACGTTACAACAATTAATATGCCAGACCGAAACGATTTAGTTTGTGTCACTTTAATCTTAATTAATTTATTCAAAATTCAGAATTCGAGGTTCATAAATTCAGTTTAGTTTGTGTTAAAATTCAAAGTAAAAGCAAAAAATTCAATTTTTCAAAGGTTCAGAGGTGTCACAACATTATAGTAACGTGCTTAGGCTGAATTCTGACAAACTTTTGTATTATATAAATAACCAAAATATTAAAAATCAATTAAAATTAAATATTGCGAATTTTTTTCATAATTGGCAAAAGATGATCTTTTTGTATCTGGATATAAATTTAAGATTCCCTTTTTTATTCGATTTACTTGCTTTTTTTTACTTGCTTTTTTTTCTTTCTGAATATTTATTTTTATATTTTCTTTCCTTTTTTTTTTTTAAAATAATAAATAAATAAAAACGAAATAACGAACAATTATTTCTGTTCGATCTTTGACAAAATATTCAATTTTTTTTTTTATATTCAATTTCTGATTAAACTTAAAATGTTACAATTTTCTTTATATATTTTATATTTATATTTTATTTTGTTAAATTGTTTTCAAATATTTTTGTACTCCTTTTGAATTTTTGAATGGATCGGATTATGTTTGTTGACGCCATTTATGTCGCTGTGGAGTTTCATGTTTTCTACATCACAAGAAATATTTTTCAATACTTACTATATAATAATAATAATATATTGAAGAAAATTGTTTTATTGGATTGTGGTATTTAATGTAATATTGCCACTTATTGGGTGGCGTCAGCGGCGCCAACAGGTAGCACGTTCTCCGCCTTTACTAGAAGATCATCATTAAAAAAAAAATAAACCTAACCAAAATGTGCGAATCTTAAACGCAATTCAACTATATTTTTTATCCCAATTACTAAAAATACTGAATCCGAAACCGAGAGACAATCATTAATTTTTTGATTATGTGATGTTTTCGGAATGTTCACAATTTTTTTTTTGCTTTAATAAGGAATAGAATTTCAGTAAAAAATAAAATTTATATAAAAAATAAAAGTCTGAGCAAAAACAGTAAACATGGATGACAATTATTATTATATTTTTGATATGTCGTTGGAACGTTTTCAATATATATAAATAATATAAGACTCATACCATTTTTAGAATTTTATAATTGTCATACTTTAAGATTAAAATATTTTCGTTTTTTGAGCTTGGAACTATTCAAATTCAAAACACAAACTTTAGATATAAAATAATCAATAAGTAAATTTTGTTGTTAGTTTAATTAGTCATCATAAAATAATTTGATTTCTCACCATTTTGTTTAACGTAAATGTAAAAACGTTTAACGCTTAGTGAAGAAGAATATACAATGTTATGAATTCGCTCACGAAACATCAGTTAGTACAATTATATAATTTTAGCATTTTACGGAAGGAACTGTAATATTTTTAGAAACACTTCAATTTCTTGCTATACGATAATTAATATTTAACACTTAACAGTGTATGAAATATGTTAAATTTATAAATTATAAATAATTTGTTACTTAGGCTAAGTAATTCAAGCTTACATCATCTTATGAATTTTCTTAATACAAACATTGGACCTCATTTGATATAAGTCTTTTTATTTTTTCTACTTCACTCCACTTGTAAGCCATATAGCCAAAAGTGAAGAAATTTTGAATTATGAAACTTATATCATTAAATTGCATAATATTCTTTATTAGTTCACTTTCAATATAGCTTTATTAGGTTAGTTTTGTGGCGGTAAACAGTTTCATTTTAAACTATGAGTTTTATCGCCTAGATAAAAGTAAATAATAATTTTAAAAATCTCAATTGTATGCTAACGAAAGTTACTTTTTATAAAATGTAAATTAAATCTCTCATGTATATCAGAATAATTAGCTTTAGCAAAAGCCAATTATCTAATGGACCATTTACATTATCCGACTGTTCATATAACGTTTGATGTACGAATGAAAAATCGTACAGTGTAAAGGTAAAATAATACTAATCGCATGCGATTTTCATTAAAAATATTAAATTATACATTTTGATAATATTTTTCATAAGATTTTTTTAACATTTCGCTACGATTGGTCTGAAAATATAAAGGGGCTTTAAGAGAACTATATTGCTGTTGTAGCCCCATAACTGAAATTACAATTTTCTCTTAATTTGGAGCATATTTAAATAATGTATATTTTACTTGTCTTACCAGTTGAAGAATACTGCATTTTATTATCTTTATGTTCGGTTTTAGATTAACTTCTATGCAGAATTTATATTCCTAAAGGAAACACGAGCTTGTTCTATCTTTGCGTTGATATCTGTTCTGTTAATGCTTCTACAATCAATAATAGTTCCCAAATTATTCATTTTAGTAATGATATTCAGTGCCCAATTTAATATTTGTACTTAACATTTGTAATTGTTGTCCAATTTAACATTTTTACTTATAGTTTTTACTTATATTAATTATCATATGCCATACTCTGCACATCTTTTGCTAACAACAATCAAAGATAGAAGCCAAATAGAATCAATTGTGTCAGATTCGGCAGTAAATTATTCTATATGCGTCAATTCTATAACCTAATACAATCATTATTAGAAGTACTTAAATATCAAATACCTCTAAACTATTACCGATATATTTCCAAACAATTTGATAAATCCTTTACATAATTTCCATATATTTTATTTCTCATCATTCATTATTTTATCGGTATATTATAATCGAGATCCGTTCTTTGTGTACGTCCTTTTTGTTTTATGTATAAAAGTAATTTTTTAAGATTTTTCCCGTCATTCCTTGAACCATAAATCCAAATCTTCTATATATAATATCAAAAATCTCTCTGGGGATTTGATCGTTTGATTGATGTTGCATGACTGAAATTGACTAACCACATTTTAGTGATTTTTCTTCAGTTGTTTTGGTTTTTCGCTGTTTGTCAATTTTTTATTTTATTTTTTTTGTTTTGATTATTGTTTTGTCCGTGAAGGCGCCATGTAAAAACCCAATCATTCTCGATTATCTTTTCGTCAATTGTCATTGACTTTTTTTTTTACATTTTACTGATTTTTCTCGTATTGTTGAAGGGTTTTTCATCACTGGTGAACTTATAGTTAGTGTTTCATTTTTTATATACATTTCAGATTTATTATCAGTTTTATTCCTTTTGCGGATTTTTGGATAAATTTTTAAGGCTTTTTGAATAGTTCTATTTTTTTATTATTATTTTTTTTGTTGGTTGTACGCTTTGACGGATTGTTTTTTTCAATCGTATATCCAGAACAATATATAGCAGGTTTTGGTGACAACTTTTTGCTAAATATGTAGGTGCCTTCATTTTCATTCATAAGGTATAAAATATAACTATTCATGATTATTCGGAATTTGTTTTTTCAGTTTTTTTGTTAGTGGACAATTTTTTTTTTTTTTTCTTTAGTGAAATTTGTCAGACTCAATGTTGTTTATAAGCCTTGTCTGAATTAATTTTCCGGTGGCGTTTTCATTTTTATTAAAAGCGGCGCTCTATACTAAATCGTTTCAAAAAAAAAATTTAATGGGACGCCTTTTTAAATGAATTGATTATAAAAAATGAGCCAACGCTTATGTTAGAGAATAAAAAATTGTAATATAAATTGCATAAATATTTTCAAAGATTGAATGTAGACTTGTATAGAGGAAATATAATGCTTACAAAATAAGGTCGTCTAACGAAGCACACAACTAACTATATATAACAAGAAATTATATCAGTTAGTGGCAGTGCTTTAAATGGCCACTATAGTAAGATTTTCGACAAATTAATGCCATTCGAAATGATAAATTGTATTGTGATTCCATAAAAGGATAAGAAAAATACGCTTTTGATTTTGGTTGGAGTTTTTATTTATTTTTTGTGAGCTGTGAAATTGGAATAATTGTATTGAAAATTTTCAATATTATTTTTTATTTTGATCGTGTTGAATTTTAATTTGATTATATTTCAGTCAATTTTAAATTAAGCGGGGGAGTTTAAATAAAGTTTATGATATGGAGAAGTAAAAAGGGAAGACTAATACGTGTGTAAGCGCCAATCAATTAAAATTTAACTTTCCAGACCAATATTTGTAAAAAAAAAAAAAATGCCAATTAATATTTTGTATATAGTTTTCATTTGAACCACTCAAACACGTGGATAATTTAATTGCTTCCTTAATTTTATTTTGATTTAATTGCATAAAATGTTTATGATAATTTGCTATAAAAAAAGATATTACGTAAATTTTTAAATAAATTCAATTTAAGAATAAAGTTTAAATCGCCATCTAACCAAATTGGATTTTGAGCTAAATTACATTTGAAGTGTGGGTCATAATTACAAAATTGCCAAATTTTCAAAAGTGGAAAATTACTCAAATGGAAATGGTTCATTCATAGTTCCATTATGAAATTTTGATTTTAGGAATAATATTTCCCAGTACGTTGTACATTTTGTACTTTGTGCCGACTAGTTTTAAAATTATTAAGGTTAACAGCTAAAATTAAATTCAGTCAGGAAAAGGATAACTAACCAAAACTGATAATATCAAGCAACGGAGTTATTTTAAATTTTGATATTGAAGAACTAAATGATTAATAGAGCAGTGGTTTCATTATGGTAGTATGGTATGATGGTATTAGGTTCCGGATGTCACTCTTAGTTGAGTCACCTTTAAATGAGTACCATACTAATAAAAATTAATAAAAAGTTAAAGTACTCAACAAAGAGTGACATCGATGCCTCCGTCTAAAGTTGAATCCGGGACTTATTCTGTGGTTTACAGAATAAGTAGCCTATTAATTTTCTGATAGAGAAAAATACATTAAAATACTTTCTTGATTAATCATCTCACAAGACTAAATAAATTTTCATCTCAAGTCTTTCATCAACATCATAACTTTATAGGCCTTGGTGAACTTTAGCTTGCTCAACTATATTCTCTTACAATGATGTATGGTTCGCCTTTAGACTTCTGTCATTGTCGATTTTTGCATTCCATCTTTTTTTAGTCGTTTCTTTTCTGTAACTATTATAGCAACATGTCCAGCGCATCTAAAAATCGTTGCAATAGTTAAGATATATAACAATTTTTTCACTTTTTTCATTTAACTCTTCTAATTCCAAGGCTCGTTCTGATAAGATATATTCCTCAATTTCATTGATTTTTGATCTCAAACCATTACTTATTACTTAAACAGAAATTCGTATTTATGTAAATGCAAACAAAATTATATAATAAATCCAATAATTCCTGAGAATTTTTTAATAATCGTGAATTAATGTTTTATTTTAATCATTGATATTTTTATTTTATTTATTTATATTAACAAAATTCAAAGAGATGGAAAATTTTTTGGTCAGGAAAAATCAAAAATTTCATTGATTTATTATACTTAAGAAAGCGTGAACGCCAACATTAATAATATCATTTCAATTTTTATTATCCATATAAATTTTTATTAATTTATATTTTTGTTGATATTTTTATATGATGTACAAATATATAAAAAACAATTTTTATTAAAAAACTATATGTAAATTATTATACGAAGCGAGATGTAAAGTTTATTTAAAATTTTTGATTCAAATGAATAAATTTTATGTAGCCTTTTTACCTGACGATGCGCAATGTTGTGTTAATCTTTCCTTCGTAATATATTTACATATTTATATATTTTGTGTCTGATACATAAAGTCCATATGTAAACTGAAAATTTTTATGGATGTATATAAAAATTTTTGTCTTATATATAAAATCTTTTTTTTAGTATAGTGGTTCAAGTAAGTATAGACAAGAATTGTTGTTATTGTCATTATCTTTTTTGGTTCTTTTTAAATTTAGAGCCAAATCAACAAACTAAATCAGAAGGCTAACTATATATAACTAGCTTTACATTGAATATAAAAAATATCTCATAATATTTTGTGCTTCTTGAAAATATATAAATTTAAATACCAACAACAGCAAAAGTTTTAAACGCGTTTATTAAAATCTTTAAAAAAAATCTCAGAAAAATAATTTTTCAAAACTTTTTTTTTATTTTAATTTTTTTTATATATATACAATTTCAATGGACATGCAGTTAATTATGAGCCCCTGGAGATTTTATTTTGATGTAGATTATTATGATTTATGCAAAAAATATTATTAAAAAAAAAAGTTCTTGGTAATGTTTTTTGGCTATACAAAAAGCATAAATTCAAATTTTTTTTTATCTATATAATGTGGTGTGCCCACATATTAATCGAGTTTTTTTTTTTTTTTGTTAGCCCAAAACATATTATAGAAATGAAACTGAATTGAAACAAGGACGACATGACCACCAATAAAAATGACATTAAATTAAAAAAAAAAACCATATAAGAATATTTATTTTATTATGAGCCAAATGAATTTTATTTCAGTTGATTTTTGTTTTCTGAAACAATTTTATGCATAAATTTTAAAATAATTCAAAGTAGCATAAAAATAAAAATCTTTCATATTAAATTAAAATTTAGCAAATTATTTAAAAATAATTTTTATAAGAATTAAATAAATTTTGTTCATGAAAATAATTGAATTTACGTTTTACTTAACGTTTTGATAATTTAATAGCTTTTGATTAAATGTTAATTAATTATTTTTAATTCGTAATCAAGAATCTAAGCCTCATTAATCTAGGACACAAGTCCCCATCTTCATGTTTCCAAGAAAATGAGTACATAGAATAGAGACAGATAATTTGTTTAGATTATCAAGTATAAGGAGAGATATTGTTCTGGAATAAATGAATGTAGGTAATAAAGACCGTATAGAAGATTCAGATTAAATTGATTTGAAGTATCATTACTTCTGCATTAATGTCACAGTGACAGCACATTTATAAATTTATATTAATAAATCAGTTGATTAAAATATATATAAAACAATTTTACAATATCTATGAGATCGTTATCGTTATCAGAAACCTTTAATTCATGGTAAAATGAAGTATCACAGTTTTTAATGTTACCTCACTATCGGAGCAGCAAGATGATCTAATCATTATCTTGTAAAATTATAAGTAATCGCATTACTAAAATTTCGGTACTACATACATCTGCCTAATCAACCGTAGCGTTGTTGTCTTGACGTAAAGCCGTTCCTGATTTAAATTTTAGTAGTACCACACCGGCAGAAGCATGATAATTTAATTTGGAACCATATACAAATGCGGATATCTATAAAAGGTAGTGTAGAAATAGATCAATGATTTCTATAAGGAATTTATTTATATCATTGGTTTCCTAAAGTGATGGTCAATAATTTGACAAGTAGAACAAACGAAATGCAAGTAGATTTACGCTTTAGTTACTCCTGAATGAACTTATCCTAATTTAGAAGCCCATTCATAAATTATTTCCCTTTTCGTACTTATAAGAGTTATAAAAGACATATTTATTTTACCTGTTTCTGTCGAAATGAAGGCAAAATCTTGCAAATTAGTTCAAGATTGCGTAAATCTGACGAGCACTGAATATCCGAAAACGTACAGACACCTTAAAATCTCGAGATATAAAAATTCCAATGTTCTAAGAGATTTTAATCCAAATCTACGCTAACAAATCTATACTGCTATGCTAACCGCCAACTGAATCTAAATCTAAATAAACATAAAATGTTTTCTGTTTTTCTTCTTCTATTTCTTTCATTAATGTCAATCTAATATTTTACGATTTTTTATATTAAATTTTAACAAATTTGTAACGTTTTACTTTGACTTGAAAACGACATTCGTTTATATTGAGACAAATAGTGGCGCAAAGTTCACCTAAAAAAAATACATATTTTTTTTTTTTAAACTTGTCTACTTTTAAGTTTTGTTATCTTAACTATCATGACATTTGGGGTCGATCGTGTTTTTAGCAATTTTTTGTTTCAAAGTCGTTAAATAAATTTCAATTTTTACGATTTATACTATTTTTATTTCCATATTGTTCAATTAAATTCTCATGGGGTAGAGTGGCGCATATAAAGTGCACCAATTTAAAGGAATTCAATATTCATTTTCATGCTCATTGCGCGGCAATTTCTTATTGGACTGTCATGATTTTTTTTTTCATTTTTACTAACTTTGTCTATAAATGTTTTTTTTTATTCATGAGGAGCAATAAAATCCGAAATTGAACAATTGCTAAATTATAATTCCTATTAGTAAATTTCGGTTTTTTTTTTTGTTGATGGATTAAATCGTGATTACAAATTAGTATTTTTTTAAAGTAACTATATAAAAAAAAAAGTAAATTGCACGAATGCATTTTAGACAGATACTCACTTGAAGATGTAGTAGGGGAGTGAGCTGTTAAGAGATTGGTTACTATAAATAATAATAAAAAAATTCTGGTTTATTAAAAGAAGACGATAATAAATTAAATTAAGAGAGTTATTTTCAGTAAATCTTAAAATTTGTGAATCATATACAACAGTCTGGCGTCTTTAATGGCGGCTTTCATTATGATGTTTTGAACGTTATTGTATTTATTATTTTTTACTCTAGCCACTAATGTTTTACTTGTATATATATAGAGTTATATTGTATTGAGGTAAAAATGCATAAATTTGTATTTTTTATTTCATGCAACTTACTAAGCAGAAGCCATGAAGTCACGCAAACATAAATAGGTTATTTTTCTTTATTATTATTTAAGTTTTGCTTAATCGCACGCCTTTTTGGTATGCCGTCGTCAATGTTTAAAAAATAGCTTCTTTTTTATCGCTATATTATTTACATTTAAGGTGTGCAAACAACAATAAATTAAATGTTTGGATTGAAAATGAATTAAGTAAATAAGAAATAAAATGAAACTAAAAATTTTAAAATAGGTGGAGTTAATTATTTAATACAAAATGAATAAAATTCACTGAAAAGGATCTTTTTTAAATCCTAGGTTTAAACCGTCATTGAAAATAAATAATTAATTATATTGAATTTATAATGCAACACCAATAAAACTGCAAGAGAAACTTCAAATTCAAAGTTAAATCATGGAACACAATTTTTCTACATTGAATGATATTTGAAAAGTCAAGATCATTTTAAATGATTTTGATATTAAAACGTTATAGAGTTTTAGAGTTCATCGCTCAGCATTGTGAATATAAGCTTGGTGCTTCTCTGTTTTTTTACGGAAAACAGAGCTGCAATAGCTAAAGAAAATTCAAAGTTAAACTCATGAAACAGAATTTACCAACGTTGAATAACATTTGTAAAGTCAACTTCTTTTTAAACAATTTTTGATATTACAACGTTTTAGATTTAGATCATTAAAAGTTGACCGAAAGTTGCGTTATCTATCACTCAGCCATTGTGAATATTAGCTTAATTCTTCTCTATATTTTAACACAGCTACTGAAAATAGAACTGCAAGAGCTACGGAACACAATTTACCAACATTGAACGACATCTGTTAAGCCAACTTTATTTTAAGCAATTTTGGTATTACAACATTTTAGAGCTGTTAAAGTTAAATGAAAATTGGAGCAATAAAAGTGTTGCTTTCAGCATTGTGGAGATAAATTTTGTTCTATATAATTTCAATTCATGCAGCACTTTGATTCCACTATTAATAAGTTTTAATCAAAAATAATTGCTAAACTAATTTGGTAATTTTGAATTTTTATGTTTGCCCAAAATCATATTTGGTTTGTTTAGCATTTAGCTATTCATTCTTCTATCCTTAAGATATTTTCTTTAAAAATTGTCTTTACTTGTAATTTTTTTTTCTTAATTCCGTTTAGCAATTATCTTTAACCAAATAATACATTTTTCTATATCCCAACATTATTTCTTAACTCGCGTATAAAACTCACATAAATATGAGTTTAATCACAAGTACATTAAATTATAAAATTTGCATAAAACATAATTTTCCTTTATTTAATAATAAATTTTCTTTATTTATTTTTTCTTATCTGTTTTCATTGCCACAATATATTTTATATGTAGTATGAGAAGCTGTCTACTGAATGTTATGATTACCAATGTGATGACAGAATTTTAACTAGCTAAACATATACACATAAAAATATCAACATTAGAATTTTTATGTTGTCTATTTTAAATTTTATATACCTTGTAGCATAATTTTGTAATTCGTTGTATATCGCTATAGCTATAGTTAATAAGAAATTATGGAAACCATTTTTATATAAAAAAAAACTATATAGGCAGAAGAAAATTTTAATCAATTCACTGATTTTTAAGTAATGGAATAAAATTATAGAAACAAAATAAAACGATATAAAGCGTGGTAAAAATATTTATGCTAAAATTTGCATGTTCCTTGCAGTTTAAAAAAAAAACATTGTCCACTAATATTTACATTTTTAATTTTTCTATAAATTTTCGTTCTATACTTCTTAAAATCTAGAAAATCAAATAATTTTTTTTAAGTAATTTTAGAGTTGAACAAAAATAATATTATGTAATATGAATATTATAGCTAAATTGGTAGCTAGCAAGAGGTAACTACTCGGTTTCTACTAAGTGACACCAAGATTATGCCAATGATCCATTAGGTATCCATTTATTAAAAAGAATCACTGAATTGTCTTTTAATAAATCCAATTTATTTCATTTACGAATTTGGCAATTTCCATTATAATGTTTTCCAAATTATTTGGCAGTATTAATTCAATGGCATCGTTATATTTTTAATTACCTAAATTAAGGGCAATTCAAAATCAAAACTATTACCAATTTGTTTCACGGTATCATCATGTATTTCAAAATTTAGCTGCGATTATAGTAATACCTTCACCGTCACCGTCTTCGTCAACGAGCGTTGACGGTGACCTTAGATTTTAAATTATTATGTACGCGTTGAGAGGAACTTTTCAAAGTTGCTATTTCCTTATTTGCTTGTGAAATTGGTATTACTTCTTAATTTCAAATAAATGTTCTACTACATTTTTAGCAACTCAGCAAATATGTATTTACGTCAAAGTCATGTTTCAGTGCTGATATTAGAATTTTTTATACTACACCGTCACCATCAACATTGAGCATTGCTTATAAAAGCTGTATATATTTTAAAATACACAGCTTTATACCTAAGCAATTACAATGCTCAATGTTGCCGATGACGGTGTATTGGACACGCCTGTGGTACTGTAATGTTGACGGTGGCAATCTTGTGAACCTTAGAACGCGGTGTTATCGAGGCAATACATAATTTCTTTATTATCTATCAAAATTACATGTACTTTTAAGTGAAACAATATTCTGCATAGTAATTTTGATAAAAACAATAATTTTTTTTTTCATCTATAAGCCAAAGCTTACAGGTCAGTCAACATGGAAATAATCAAGTGTAGTGTAGTGAAAGTGTAGTTTAATAAAAATGACTCTTTGATATTTTTTAAAAAACGACATTCAAAATCTTACAAATTCCGTCAAATCACATATTAAAAACATATTATATAGGCTTATGAAAATTAGTTCTTGAGTGTAAAAACATATATCAATAATAAGTTTCAACTTGGCCTTTACAAAAAAAAAATACATGTCAATTCTCACTTCAATATTGTGAATTTATCAATCCGGTAAAATCTTTAAATTATCATTTTGTACCCAAAAAAAATAAAAATGATATAATATTTTTCTGATTCCTTGAGAATCATCTAAATTTAAATTTAATTTCTGAATTCTTTTTCTCATAATACAAAAATTAATAATACTGAATCCCTAAATTTCATCTAATTAGTTCTAATCTTTTTATTATCTTCTATCATTTACGATCACATTTATATTCAATTTAGTATATTCAAAAAAATAAATATTTCTTCTTTCCAATCAACAAATCCTCGAGCATTCACCACACAAACAAAAATAACAAAGAAAAAAAAAAAGATTTTCCTCACAAAACTGATGGAATGTCGCAATAAATTCGATTGTCAGAATTGAACAAATACGGTCGATTCTACCTTGACAAAAAAAAAAAATCCAAATACCAAAAATTTCTGGACATTCTGGACTATAAATTTGATTTTAAAAGATTCCGGATCAAAAAAAAAAATAAAAAAAGAACAAAAAAACGTGCCCATCTAATTAGCATTTATTTTAGGTTTTTGGTTCTATGAAGATGGAACACACACAAAAAAAAGGAAGTCATCGTTTTTGTTGATTGACCATAGATAACAAACCAAAAAAGTTGTGGTTATTTTCAAGTTTTCTTTGTTATGTGGTGGACTTTTATATTTCTGAATGAAATTTACCCAAAAAAAAAAAGATAAATAAAAACTTAAATGAATTGAATTAATTATCAAAAAGCTGCTGTTCTGCTGGAATGATAGCAAGAGAAGGTAAAAATTCTCAAAAGTATCAATTTCGAAAGATTCGACTATTCATTTTGGGGAATATTCAATAGTGTTATTGTCGATCATCATAAACTAAATGTGAATTAATTAATTTTATTAAATATAAAAAAAAAACAATTTTAAAATATTTTTAATCAGAAAAACTGAATATTTAAATTATTCAAAAAAGTGGTGGAATTTAATGTAGTTTCGTGTCATTTTTAAGCTACCTGGTAAAATATTTTTATCAGGTGCATTTTTAATAAATTTTTTAAATGATAAATATTTTGAATGATATATTAAAAAGTGTTTTTATATATATGATTTTTAAAATTATTGTTATGGAATAATATGGAAGACCAGGTGTTTTTTAATTAATATTTTTTTTACTGGATTTGTAATAAGAGTTTTTCAACGAACCATTTTTATTACACAAAATATTAATGAATTCTAAATTATATTTTTTAATAAATTAATTTATTTTGTATTTTGCTGTCAAATATATAATGATTTAGCAGATATGTCATAGTTTGCAATCTGTAAAAGATATAGCTGGATTTAACCTCATTGCACCAACTCAAGAATCTTCATATTATAAAGCTGTTTATTGAGCCACTCGACAGCTAACCTAATAAAAGCTTTCTATTAATTACATTCAAATGAAACACAACAATTTGGTCTTACATAACAATTAACATATCTCCCTAAATCAGAACGTATGACGTACGACATCATCCATTTTGTATTGGACATCAGTCAAAATACACGTCGTTGATACTCCAACAATAAGAATTTCCAATTGTGACAAACGCATAAAGTACTGCTCAATTTTAACATTTAAAATTTCTGAAAATTGAAATATTTTAATGTTGAATAATTTACTCAATTGTGAAGTTTTATTTATGAAGCCGCCAGCGTATGGTCATACGCCAAACGTTCTGGTTTAGGAAGAGATATAAACGAAAACAATTAATCAAATTGCCAACAATCTTATTACAGAGATCAGCTAAACAAATTTGACTAAAAAACTAAGCCGCTGTACAGCTTATGCAGCTTGAAATAATTGAAAACCAGCCAGAAAGCATAAATTTCAACAGCGTATTTATACGATCGGCTGCATTATCAATATTTAACATCTTATTAAATATTCCATCTATATTTAAATTTATAAACAATTGTCATTACCAGCCATCTTGAATGAAAAATACATTAAAAAAATGAAAATGAGAATTTTTGCAGCCTACTTTCAGCAACTGCTATAACTGCTGAGTTAGTATTCTGAATCTGATATTTTATCCGATTGACTGCGACTGGCCCAGTGGTTGAGTTATTGACTACGAAGAGTAAAAATTGATATGTGTTTGGTCATATTTTCTGCTTCATTGTCTCACTAAGCTAAGCAAATTCCAAATGCCTTAAGAAACTGTAGTCTTCTATTTCATTATACTCGAACTCGAATATCCAGTAAGTAAGATTATCAGCCATGCTTTCGACTTACAATTATCGTTCAACTCTTCTTAAATTCCACATTTTACCAAAAAAAAGTTTAATTTTTACACTTTTACAACAGAATTACCCATAAAATATATTAAAAACGAATCATTCAAGTGATAAAATCATACAATTATAACCCAAGAACATAAAATAAATCAAGTTCTAATTAATTAATGATTTTTTTTTCCTCTTTCTGGTCAAGTCTTTCTGTTCAATTGATTAAAGTCGAATTGGTGGTGGGTCGTCGAATTTACTCCTTCGTATAAATTACCAGACAATTAATACAAAAATCAATGAATGAATTTTTTCCTTATTACAAATTCATACCATATCCAAAATAAGAAATTATATAAAAATGCGCACGCGGAGAAATCCTTATAGTTTTATACCAAAACTTCTTGTGAGGTTCCATCTAATTAATTTGAAGGGAATCGAATTTTTTTTTTGGTTTTTTTAAATTGTTTTAGTTTCTTTTTCATTTACTATAATATTTAATCTTATTTTTCAATTCAAATTTTGTGATATTTCAGTGAAATTAAGTATAACTACTAAAAAAACTCTTTTTTTTTCGGTATTGTTCAAGTTTGGTTTTAATTTCGCTAAATTTACGCTAAAAAAACATGTTCAATTTGGTAGGTAATTTTAATAATTAATTCAAAGAAAACGTTACTTTTCGTATATATCTCAATTAAGATTACAATCCTTTAGAATTTGTGTCGTGGGAATTGTTAACAAAATATAAATCTTAAGGTCAACAAAATAATATTTGAAAAATATCTTTTTTAAGGTGAAATTTGTATCTTTTATTTAGGAAACATAAAAAAAAAACAGAAGTTTTCTTTCACCATCAAACAAATTTTTTTTATTTTATATGCCGGCATGTTTTCTATGTTCTTTACCTTGATTTTTAATGTTGTTAGTCCACGCCTGTTTAGGTATTTTTATAAGCTCGTGAAATAGTGTAATAAATTTGTACTGGGCACTGTTTATGAAAAAGGAAGATTTTTGATCGTGTTATAGGACACGATGACGATAACACTACAAAATATGAAATTGTTTTTTTTGTATATTAAATAAATTATTAATACTTTTCAGTTATGCAAATTATAATTATGCAAAATTTAACTTAACATAAACTTTAATGTTGGAAAGCAAATAAATTTTAATTAATATTCTTACAGTTTTATAGATCTGTGGATATGAATACATGGTTACCAGTTACCAATAGCAGCGATTTTGAAATGAAGCTTTAACCAATCATAATCATGAAACATTAAATTTAGAATCATGTAAAATTTATCAAATTTTCGCAGGTTTCGGTTATATTTTGATAAATAGTTTTTTTTTGATAAGCATTGTACTCTGTAAATTATCTTCATTCTATTTCATCATTAATTTTACAAATACAAGCCCTTCATTAATTCGAGAATTTATCTGATTCGTGGCCATTCTATGAGAATACAAAATTGTATAATTTGGAAAATTCTGTAAACATTTAAGTAAAACAAGCCGAAAATTTAATAAGCTTGAATGAATGCATCGTCAACCAAAATAACAACTAATACTAGCACCACCAGAGGCATCAGAAAAACAAGCAGACCTTATCTTTGTTGGCTAGAGTGTGTTGAAAAGTCAACAGTGCAAAACATCAGTGCATCATTAGTAAACTAGGTAATGATTTGATGATTTAATTTCCCTTTCAATAAAAAATATTTTTTGATATTTATGTTGATTTCTGACTGGTATGATTAAATGTCATAATTTACTTTAGTTTACTTTATTTTGAGATTAGTTTTGTTAAAAATATTCTTTTTTAATATGAAAAATCAGCAAAATTAATATTTTTCGCCATCAAAACATGACTGACTGTTCAGCATTACAAAACTTTTAATATAAACTTTAATATCAAATTTTTTACCTAACAAAATTTATGCTAATATATATTTAAATAAATTTTTATGAAAGAAAATTAATTTATATAAAAATGAATATTAATTAAAACACACTTCGCCAAGGTACAATATTTTGTCCGTGCGATTATTTATGAAAATATTTTTTCCAACTTGATTTAATGCATCAGTTCACTTAGCTTCATGTAAACATAATTTTCTTTAATTTTCCTTAAGCAAATTATTTTCAAACATTTTTCAATAATTTAAACAACTGAACCAAAATTATAAAATTCAATTTTTTGGCCTATAATTCAATATTTTCCATACTTCGTCTTTGTAAAGACAAAATTTCAATTTTATTTAGTTATTATTATTAAAAACTATAATAAATAATTTTATGTATGACCTAATAAAATAAAAACAATTTCCCAATTAATGAAATATGTCATATTAAATACAAAAACACACCTCAAAAAAATCGATTTTTATTTTTTTCATTTTATTTATATCCTTAAATTTAAATACTTCTTGACTCCACAACCGTAATAAAAATTAAATTAAAAAAAAATCTTCAATTGAACCAAAATATCTTTTTTATTATTATCATTTTTACTATATTTTTGATGACAATAAACCTCCAAAGACGAGTCATTTCATGATGAATTGGTCGTTAAACAATTTTGATCCATTATAAAATTTTAGAACAGTGTAGAAGGTCCTTAAAAAGTTTCCAAGCACACAGGATTTTCAATAAAATAAATATAGCTACTTTGTTTTTAGATTCAGTTCAGGATTACTGGACTACCACTATCACAGTAACTAATACACTCCAGTCGAACGCTGCATCATCATCACAGCATGTCAACCCATCCAACTTATTTAATTAATAATAATATCACTTAAGCCGGCTTCTGTTTACGCGCGTCATCAAGGTTTTCTATGAAGAAACCACCAAATTTTTTGAACTGCAGGACAATGAAATAATAAATGGTTCTATTATTTCCTGCTTCTCCATCAGAGTAAATCCTAATCTTAATGAATGCTTCTTAAGAATCGCATGTTCCGTGACATGTACCGGGGAGTAGCATATATTATAAACACTTCACTAGCACATTTTTTTGATATAGTTCATCTGCTTTCTGATTTCTTTCGATGATACAATGACCTGGTGACAAGAAGAGTTTTAAGTTGTTGCGGTTTGGTATTATGTTAAGAATGGTTTGACATAAATTTACCAATTTTAAGTAAGTTGAGATATTGGTCAAATATTTAATCTCAACATTAATCCTGTGCTGCTAAAATTCTGTTTCCAGTAACATATTTCCTCGGGAAACTAAAAACAGTATCAAAATTTATAGAAAAAATATTCAGTTTTTTTATTTTTTTTTTTTACTAAAAACACCATTTTCCAAGGGGGAAACATAAATAGTTTTTTTTTTTTTTGTATTGCAGAAAAAAAAAAATATTTTTATTATTATCTTTAGACCAGAGAACTATAAAAAAAAAATGTTCATGTATTTTACCCAAAAAAAAAAAAATAACCAATAAATCAATAAACTAAAAGAATCATAAAACATAAATTAATCATTTCAAAAGAGAGAAAATCATCTTTTAAAAGTCAGACATAATTTTATACCCAAATCATAAATTTCCCGATCTATGGAAGATCATTCATGCAAGGTACAAGCGCCATTTAAATATTTTATACTATCTAGAAGGCAAATATCAAAAATAAATTTATTTATTTTATCTGTTTTAATGACTTCAATATATAAACATAAAATAATTGAATGTCGTTAGCATAATATACAAAAAAAACTTGCCTGAAACAATTAAAAAATTTAACCTAAACGGCCACATTTATAATAAAAATTATTGGGGGGTTGATCGTTAAAACTAAAAATCCAATTAGTTAAGTCTTCAAAATATAAAAATGTATATTACATAAAATAAAAAATTCTGTACAAATATTATAATTTCGACTATATAAATATATAGTTTTATGAAATTAATTCTTAAGATACAGTAATACAACATAAAATTCAGTTAGTTAAAAAAAAATATGTATGTAAAAATTATAGTTATTTTTCGCAATAATCATTAAAATCATAAAAATTATTTGTTTACTCTGGGAAAGATTTAACAAGCAATTAATTTATAAATAAACTATAAGACACGCTTTTCACGTATAATATTTTTAATTCGGAATTATTATTATGAACCTAGGGGATAATTTTATGATAAAATGACTGGTTCATTAAGCCAATAAATATTTATTAGTTTTAGTTATATGAGATTTTGATTGTAAAAAAAAAATGGAATAATATTTAGAAAGGTAATAAAAATTATTCAACTTATAAAGTAATTATAAAATTTATTTTCAGGAATTTTAATAGAAAATCAAATCCTTAAATTATCAAATAAAATATAACCAATTAAAACTTATAAAAACTAACCTTATTTGAATGGAAATAGTAGATATTAAGTTGGATTTCGAAAACCTCTAGGTTACCTGTTTTATATTAAGTGATTTTCAACATAGATTCAAATTTCTGATTAATTTAATTATCATATTTTTCATAAAATATTTGATGAGATTATTTGTTGCATGCGATATTTTATAAGAAAAAAATGGACTCTATGCATTTTCCATCAAATTTCACATCCCATGACTTCATTAACTTCATGAACAACCCTTTCAAGATGGGCAAATATATCCCATTGATTGATCTACGTGATCTATTGTTTCAGCAATAGCTGAACTACGTGAAAAAAGATCAGTTTCAAAAGTTTTAGCGAAACTAATTTCGTTTGTATCTTAGAGTAAACTGTTTGTTTTAAATATCAGCTTTCTTTAAAATGATTTGATGTAATGTCTGTAAACACAGTTTGATACTTTGAAGAATTTTGTATGAAAATGATAGAATAAAGCAATTAAAAACGTGGATAAAAGTGTATCAAGTTTTCGAAAGCATGATAAAAACATCAAGCAATTTCTTATAGAAAAATCATCATCAGCCAAATGAGCAAGATTCTGCATTGGATTAAAGAAAAACAGATTTATATAAACTGACTATAAAATGTCAGCAGACATTTATTAATACTTGTAGTTTGTTCATGCAATGCTCATAACTTTCAATAAATGCATCTTAATAATATAATTTACAAATAAAATGTTATGCTCTGGACATTACAGAAATTCCCAGACTAAATAATGACAATCACATATTAAATTGTCCATTAGAGAATTAAATTTTTTATACTTTATGATCAAATTGTGCGTATGGTTTTACATATTCATAATTTAAATTGGTACAGTCCTAAAATATTCAGTCTTAAACGACTTTGAAATATTTAAATGACATGTTTCTTATAAAGCTATTCAAATATCTTTAATATAGTTTTATTTAAATCGAATTAAGTTTTTGATTATATTAAAAATAAAAATAAAAAATTAATAAAATTAGATTAGGAAAAATCTATAAAGACAACAAAATAGTATTAAATATGATAACCGGAACCGGAAGTGATAAAGTTTTGTGAAAAGTCGTAAATTCCGAAAACTTTATATCTTCTTTATTTGTTGTCGATAATCAAAATTGATAGATTGATTTTATGTTTTTCTGAATGGTTTAATCATTAAATTTTAAAAGTTAGAGAGTTTTGGTGATTAAATTGAATTTGAATATTTTGTTAACCATAACATGGCAGAGGTAACTTTAGATCCATCGTGTGGCATAAAATTCACCCATATTAGTGGCTTGATCTAACCCTTAACATTTGCAAATAAAGTGCACAATTGTCTCTTATTCGTAGTGATTCAAACACGTTTGTTTGTATAGGATACAAACGTTTGTTTGTCTAGCCGTTCGACGTGCTTCCCGATCGGTTAGTGCCCCGTATACACAACTGTAGCTCTAGCTAAATCCCTACGTGATCATTTGAATAGATTTTCAGCAACTTATAAAAATTAATTTATTCTGAAAATTATTTTCATATTAATTTACATCTGACATTAGAGTATAACGTTGAGGAAACGTTAACAAAATATTATGCGGCCGACAAATATCTAACAAAGTGAAATTAGATGCTAATTTTATTAGACATTCTTTTTTTAAATTTAATTATAGTATAGTTCATATCGTTTTTAATAACTCATTAATTTCATCTTTATCAACAAAACTTCAATAAACTTCTAAGTAGGCAATGTTATAGTTAGATTAAATTTATAATTAGCATTATACTATCCATTCCAATCGCATACCAAAAAACATTTTAAATATTTTAAAAGTATATTATGATCAGATACTATTACCTAAAGAATCTTTTCAGGTAAAACAAAATACCAATATATTAAGGACAATTATTCACTTTTCTTTATCTTTAAAATAAATAAATAATTAATTAGTTAATTAACAAGCGATTGCAATGAATATAATGATGCGCTCTCTTGACAAAAAAAAATTCTTTCAGTTTCAGACCACAATAGACCATTTTTTTTTCCTTATTTTGACCAACAAAAACCAGAGACATGCAAACAAGAAGCAAAATAAAACGATACCAAGAAGTATTTAGTATCAAAATTTTGAAAAAAAAAAAGGATCTTGAAAATATTTTTGCGGAGGAGGTAAATTGATACGATCTTTTCTTCTTTTTTTTTTGTAAAAAGAATTATGTCAGACGGAAAAATAACTTGTAACTGAAATATATCTATATACGTTTAACAGGTTAAAAATGTGACCAGTCAGAGGTAAAGAAATGCAGTGGAGAAAGGAAAAATGCACTGAGATATTTAGATACCAATGAATATCAGTTAATGATATGGATTAGTGATTAGTGAAATTGTTGTTCTATTGATATTATTAACAGAAAATATTTTAACTGACTTAAAAAATGGCATTTTTGTTTAAGACTTTTTAAAATTTTATGGAGGTTTATTAGCAGAGAAAGCAAATTTTTATGTTAATTTACTATTGTTGTTACTTTTCCTTGAACTATCCCAGAATTATGTACGCGATAATCGGAATGGCTTTCACCAAATTATTGCTACACTTTCCAATGTTTCATCTTTCAATCTTTCATGCCGTTTTGGGGTCTGTTTAGTAGTGAGAAAATGATTATGCATTATTCTCAGACCAAATACAAAGATTATGCGAAAACGAAAATCAGATGGCAGAACACATACTATGATAATGCGAAAAGCTAGCGAGATAACGGCTGCGACAACTCGGTAGTTACAAAACAGCATTCTAATCCCTGTAACCAACATTACAAGCCGAATGGCTGCATGGTTTAGGGCTAGTAGTGGTCCTCACAGTAAAATCGAATCTAATCTAGATATACTATATAGAAGAGTAAATACAGTCGATAAACACCGATACGATCGCCACAATGAAATCATATATACTTTTAACAGGACCCTTTACATTCTTAATAGATGAAATTATATAAATATGCGCTCAAAAATTTTAACCAATCTTATAATATACACAACAGTAGTTAACTCTTCATCCAATTTTCAAGTAACTGGCGAATTGTTTTATTTGTATTTTTTTTTTTTTTTTAAATACGCAAATCAACTTGCATTTTAATTCCTCCAAGACACTTAATGCTCATGTTATTTTTTGTCATCGTTTTCATCGTCTGGTTAACAGCCGTCGCCTTTAATGGTTTTACATATATTTAAGTTCCGGAATATTTTATCCACACAAATATATTAAATATATGCAAAAAACTAAAAAAAAAAAAAAGAAAGCCGTGCTCCTTAATCAATGTCGGTGGGCAATTCGGTGTTAGCTAGAGCAATGATATTGGCGACGACAATAATTTCATTTCGTGTTAGTCGAACGAATCTCTAGTTGGATTTTTATCCTCCAACCAAAACAAAAAATCACAAACTAACAACGATAACTGAATTATAATTTAAAAAATTATAAAGCTTTTTTTTTGGTATAAGGAAGATGAATACTAAGAGTAACTCAGTAACAGACTATGGCGCTCGTATAAAAATTAGGTATAGCTATAAAAAATAAATGAAAAAAAAAAAAACTTTCATGATGACCAATAATTGTCGTAGTGCTAATCAGTTTTTTTTTTATACACTAGCCTGATCTTTATCATTGTTTTTATCTACATCTTTGGGGTTTGGACAATTTTTTTTTTTTTTTTATTCTTAATTATGTAAAATATTTTTTTTTTTATATTATTATCTCGCAACAGGTAAAATTGGAATCAAATGATTATGCTAACAGTAAGATTGCTACTACATATTTTTTTTTTGAATAACTTTACTACCTGTTGGTTACCTTAATAATTTCTTGATTTATTTTGTATATTCATAACATAAAAAAAAGGAAGACAAGTATTGACTTTGTCTCTGGGATAGAATGATGATTATGGTACTCATTATCTGATTAGCTTCTGGTTTAATTTCGTTCCGTAACACATTATCATTTGCCTACAAACTGAGATTTTTTTTTTTTTTTTTGTTAAATGTAGGTTTTAACGTTTTTTATTTGAATTTCATATAAGCTTTAGTGTAAAGAGTAGTAAAAAGATGAGGCCACACACGATGAAAATAATGGAGATCATTAAAAACGTGCCGTGAAATTTACATCTTTTTTTTCTTAAATGACATATATAAGATTAAAAAAAGATTTTGTCGTTGTAATGAATTTACGTAAAAAACTAAAAGTTTTTTTTTAATGATTAAAAGGATTTTAATTATTTTTATAACAAACAACTATTCAGATTGATTAGCAAGAGAATCAACTTGCAAGAGTTTTTGTTCTAAGTATATTCAGAGTAAGATTTTCAAATTTCAGTTTACATTATACAAATTTAATTATGGAAATACGCAATTAGCCTCTTTCACTTCTACGTTAATAAACGACCCCAAAGATTTGCTTACAATATTGATAATACAAAATCGATCTTATTTTGAACAAGTTTTGAAATGTCAAAGAATGTTTAAACATAAGTAGAAATATCATGTCAAAAAAGCAAATGTTTTTATATCAAATTATTTGCAACAAAGCGGAAAAGTGAAACCGAGCTAAGCGGTACCAACTTTTGTTTTTACTATTCAAAGCGGCAACGGCACAGCGAGAGTGTTCAAATGTCTTTGGCTAGTACTGTTGTTGTCTAACGATTAAGGAGTAAATAATCATCTGAATCGTTTCATAATCCTTTCAAATATCTTAATTGTTTCAAATCGCTACAATTTTCGCGCTACACTATCTTAATCTTAAGTTCCGTTTATATCACTTTACGAACATTGGCAACCAAGTATTGAAAGTCCTATTTTCTGCTGCATAATAAACAAGATATTAAAACTTTATTTTGTTACAAAACTGGAATTAACAGAATTGATAATTCACGGTTCACGGTTCATAAGTGGACTTGCAAGATAAGTCTCACTTAGAAGTATTATTATTGTATTACTAAATATTCGTAATTGAATATTATAAAATAGCTAAATCTAAAATTAAATTACCTATTTGAAATAAATGATAATGGTGTCATACCTCATACGTAAATTTTCCAAATTCGATAGAAATATAATAGAATGAATGGAATGGAAAGAACCGATTAATAAAAATCATTAATATTTAATTAATTATTACATTCTCTTCAGAGTATTTCATTATTAAGTTTAGTAAAATGGATCCCGGATCATGTCTCAGTATTCAACAATTTAAATCTTCAAATTTTGTACTTAAAATTTTAAATTTTATTTATAATTATTTGACAATTCAATGTTGCCAAATTTTTCTCCAACTTTTTTATTCATATTTTGCTTGTCAAAATAACACTTAAATGCTAGCGTTGAAATTGTTATGTCAATTTATAGATCAAAAATTACCAAATTCCATTAATAAACTACTTTAATATTTCTACAAATACTTTAATATTTAAATTGGATATGAAAAAATTTAATGATATTAACGTAACATAACTAATACTATAAGAGAGCTACTGGAAAAAATCCGTAGGACGATGATAAATATTATATTATGCATATATAAATGATGTTATAAAAAAAAAATTGATGTGGCTAATTCAGTAACGCAGTTAAATATTTGAAGGAATGACTAAAAACAAAAAGATTTTCATTTTAATGCCAATATATACACAAAATCATACTTCGCAGGAGTCTGAATTTTATACTTTATATATAAATAAAAAAAAAAAAATTCCAAATATTCGGTATAATATCCTTCTTTGCACTATACTCTTGATGATGCCAAAAGTTACTACAGAAGATGAATAAAATAATATATTATATTAAAAAAAAAACAGAAAACTAAAGTTTCTCTTGAGTGCATTTACTTGTAACTGAGACCTTTTTCACAGCGTGTTCTTAAACACGCCGGGCCGAAAAAATATTTCTTTTATTTTTTCCTTTTTTAGATATTTTTTATATTATATTGAATAAAATATTTATTTATTTTTTTGAATTTTTTTATACACTTTTTTATTAAATGTTTATTTACATAAATTTAATACTCTGTATAGCACTTTGCACTTTCCTTATATTTTGTGTATTGGATTTTTCACCTTTTGGGCAACCTTCTTATACTTAAAATAGAAGAATTTACAACAAAACTAAAGCCATTTCTTCAACGTGAAATTCAAAACCACAACAAACAATAACGTACAAGAAAAACGCAAAAAATGTATCGACTTTTTTTTTCGTTTTTTTGGCTAAACACCTTCAAAATTGGAACGTTAAGGAAAAGCTAATAGATCGAAAATAAAATAAAAATTAATTTTGAATTGGTAAAAATATTTTCAAGAAGAATAAAATGTTTAAAGTTGGACCCTTGATCCCTTTTTTTGTTGTTGTTGTGATCGTGTTATTATTATTGAAAATAAAATTAAAAAAAAAAATTAGATTTATATTTTTGTGAATTTGTTGACCAGTTTGTAAAATGTCCTTACCATTAAATAAATGGACAGGATATCGATTTAAATTTATGTGTGTTGTTATACAATGAATTAAAATATCTTGTAAATAGGGATTTTTTTTTTTTTTTGAAGTTGTGATCAAAACAGTTTCAAATTCGCAAAGTCCTTATGACCCATAGCAAGTCAGAAAATTAGTATAGTTCGTTTTTATAATAAATATTATAGCAGGGAATCACTGTGACACCGTTGCGTTGACAACTGTGTAAAATGTATAGGTTTATGATTCAAACAAGCATGACGGACTGGACGGACGAAGAACTTTTTTTATCTTTCAATTCACAATAATGTCAATTCCAAATTGTTTACATATCGCATACAACTGTCAATTTTTACTTTCACACTATTTAATTTTTTAACCTTCGACTGATTGAATGAAAGGTTGTGCAACCGATTGATATATGACTTTCGATATTTGTATCAGTCTTCCTACCGTAGCGTCTAGCTTGTATAATCGGTTATACTTAACCAATTATAATGCTCAACGCTGACGGTGACAGTCCATTAGAAAACAATTCTACTATCAGTGCTGAAGTACAACTTTGAGACAAATACGTATTAACCGCGTTGCTAAATATATAGTAGAGCACTTATTTTAAATTAAGAAGTACCATTAAATATAGCATCAATTTCACAAAAATGTAAGGAAACGACAACTTTGAAAGGTTCCTTTCGACGCGTACAATGTAATTTAAAATTTAATGTAACAGTGGCACTTTGATTCCAGCTTTATATTATTTTATAAGCGTCTTGGTTTTACTGTAAGGTTATAGTTAACATGTACAAATTGTAAAATAAACTCTGTAACTTCTGAAAGCATTTTACGTTAAAGAAAGCATGTTACGTTTGCGCAAACGTATAAAATTTAAGAAAAAATTACATTACACAATTTTAGGTCTCGTTCAAAAAATTTACGTTACCAATCACAAAAATATACCATAACGTCTTAGGTGCTACCAACAGCTTCGTCACGATTTGTGTGCTGCCATTCCAGCTTTCAAATTATAAAAAAAAAACCAATGAAAAATTAAATATTGGGCAATGTAGCAGTTGTTAAATATAAAAGAACGCTAGTTC
This sequence comes from Rhamphomyia laevipes, assembly GCA_963920725.1. Taxonomy (NCBI): domain Eukaryota; kingdom Metazoa; phylum Arthropoda; class Insecta; order Diptera; family Empididae; genus Rhamphomyia; species Rhamphomyia laevipes. The sequence continues at coordinate 3,176,017 of OY987255.1, read as the reverse complement.
ATTAGCTTTAATTTTCATACGAAAAATGGCAATCCGTGGAACGCTTTGTAAATTTGTCAAGTTTATATTTTGGATGGCTGCGCATAACTCTAAATACTGTCCGACTTAAAATTGGTGTCTTAAAAGAGTCAATTTTTGAAATCTCAACGAATTCTATACTTTCTTTAATTAGTTGCTTTGGCATTTATAATCAATTGGATGTAAGGATTCAGAGGGAAATCCATACGAACACAGGACATTAATTATTAGATCTCTTGTACGCATAATCAATGATTTAAGTTGTTTTTTTCCAATTCTTCATAGTTAATGTTTTCTAAAATTTAGCAGTGAAGAATTAAAAAGATCATGACAATTTTTCTTAATTTGCCGTCGGATTCAAAAATTTACTTGCAAAAAAAATTTATATTCATAAAAACTAATTTATTTATTAAAAAATATATATTTCTTTAATGTATTAATTTAAAAATAAAATAAAAAAAAAAATTACAAGTTGACATTACATCAATTTTGACTGCTGAAATGAAAACTCTATATGACTAATAATTCTATGTTGTTCATTTACACAATTAATTGAAGCCATTTATTTAAATTTTTAATATTTTAATTATTATATATTTATTTAATTAGATTTTTCATAAAAATTATCATTTTAACCACACCAAACAAATTATTTATTTATTTATTTTTACAATCAATTTTGTAAATGCATCATGAAATTTTATATTATTCTTTCTATTTACCTGATTCAATATTTATTATTCATTATTGATAAAAATAATAAAATTGATTATTTATTGATTAATTGTGATTTTTGATTATCATTTATTGTATTTTGTGTTGTTGATCCTCCATCCAAATTATTTATTGGATATAATATATCATAAGGATTATTATTTCTATCTTGATATGATTTAAATTCATCTGGAATTCGATTTAGTTCTTCTTTTCTAAGATTATCTTGTGTAATTCCTTGTACTGTTACATCAGAAAATACTTCTCGAGCATCATAATAAATATCATTATCTTGACCTTGTGATATATTTGAATCATTTGAATATTGTTGTTGATGAGCTTCTAATCTATCAGCAAGTCGAATAATTTGTGATTTTCTTATAATTGATGATTGACGAAATCCTTGCATTATAAATCCTTGGGAGTTTTTTGTTTGTTTGTGTTAATAATATTAAAAAAAAAATTGGTATTATAATATATATAATTAGTTTTTGAATAGATAATTATTTGTATAACAAATATTTTTTATATATTTTTTATATAATATTTTATATTATTTGATGCAACAAATTTGAAAAAATAAATAATAAATTTTTTAATGATTTACATTTTCATTTGTTCGAAATTTAAAAAATAATGACAACTAAGGTTAATAAAAAAAAAATTATATATTAAAATAGTTTGTAATAAAAGCTATTTTAAATTTTCAATGTCCAGTAGATATTAGATTATTTCTGTACAAGGAAGAGTACATCCAAATCCCTACCTAAAATATCATTTTTTATTTATAGGTGGTTGGTATATTAAAATTTCTGTAGAACATTTACTTTCCCGACGGCTGTTACCTTCAACCATCCTGATAAATGATCATAGTGTTTATTAATTAAGCATCTAAATAGTTTCACAAAGTCCACGGTTAATTTCCGCCTAATAAAATCACTGAGCATGCGAATACCTGAATACCTCTAGCCAATTTTTATTAGTTTTTAGATTTCTTCTTAAAGTTCATAAATTTAAAGGATAATTAACGCTTAATTCCATTATTACCGAAAATTACATATGGTCTGTATGACAGGCACAATCTGGCAGTGGCCCTATCCTCTACTGGCAGCAATTAAGTAGATGTATAGTTAAAGATTTATATAACGAATTTTTCATTTTTGTATATTATTTATAATTCGTCAAAGGAAATCATTTGCATGCAATATTATCATATTATCATGCCTCGGTTTCATTACATTTATCACTAATTATACTAAATAAATCCTGGTAAAGTGATAAAATTCATAAGATAAGTAAGGTGATTCGACACATTACCAATGATGAAAAATGTGGTGGACTGGAGAGAACAATGGGCCTTTCAATAAGCGAGTATCCCGCACATCAGTAAATCAAATTAATCTTAAACAAATAATAAAAATTATTGATTATTTATTTCGGTACTGATAAGAAATTATTATCGATCAATTCGCAGAAAATTATATAAAGACAGTAATAGCTAATATGTAACCAGTGAAGAGCTTAAATTGATTGCATCTACAACCTTTCAGTATCGAGCTTTCGAATATCAGGGTATACCTTGGATACTAAAATTCATAATTTTACACATTTCCTCCTTGATCTCTTACAGTATTGCATATGTCACGGAATAATAAATTCATCTTTTTTATATTTTAAATTACATACATTCAGAATTATATATAACCTGTAAAATCTACAGAGTATGTAACATTTTGTAAAATTTTACATAAACCAAATCCAATTTATATTTCGTATACTTTTGATCTTACACGTAGAACTACAAAATTCCCGGTTATTTTTGATTTTGTCAAATAAACATTAGTGTAAAACTAATCCCAAACCATGTTAAATGGTAAAAATACTTAATATTTATTTATATATTTCACTTGCTGATAATTCTTCTTCACACTCTATAAAAAATGGCACCAATTTTGACATAATCAATTATTTTGCTGTCGTCATCGAGAATGTTGCACATGTTAACTATTAGTAAAACACAACATCAAGAAGAAAAACACAAAATTGAACACTAAAAAAAACCTAAGTCAAAAATTATAGTATCTCCATAGTTCCTTATATATTTTATCTGAAATTATGATACAGAATTCGTTAAATTCTTTACTTTCATCTTTTCAAATTAATCATTTATTTAAAAGTTGTTTTGTTTATAATTTGTGACCGCTTAAAAACAAAGTGCAAACATATTAAAAATTATGTTTCTGTAAACCAAAACAATTTTTTTAAATTATTTTTCACTCCTTAAAATCCTTCAAATATAATAATTTAATTATACATTTCTTTAGAGAGGGTGTCATACTGGTGCATCGAGCCAACTAGCACTGATCGATTGAGTCTTATTTTAACAAATTTTTTCCTAAATATTTTCTAAAAATAAAATTATATTTAGTATTTTATTTGGAAAATGAAAAGAAATTGTTAATAATTAATCTTCATTTCAAAAGGACATAAAATTTTATTTTTTTTAAAAACCATATTACAAATTTAGATACCCAAGAATTTTCTTTGCTTTGTTTCTTAAATATAGAATAATTGAAAATGTTTTTCCAAAAAAAGAAAAACAATTTTTTGTGTAAATTAATTATATTTTATTTAAAGGAATGATAACCGCCCGTTGCCTAATACATTCGTCAACATCTTTATACTAATTAATTAATACTCATTAATGCAGAACATGACAATTTTTATAAAAATTCATTTCCTAAGGTCATTTTCTATACAAAAAAAGGATCTAAAACAAAATATATTTTAAGTTTTTTCTTCTTTTCTATATTTTATCAAAAAAAAAAAAAATGACAAAATGTCCTTGTTAAATATATCCTGTTCCTGTCTTTACTTAATTATTTGTTTCTTACGTTTTTCTTTTTTTTTTCTTGTATATTTATTTCCCCCCTTTTTTCAAGTTTCTTTAATTAACTAATTTCTCTGACTTCATCTGAAGTAACACCTTCTTTGCAGAAGAGTAAATATTATGGTTTTTCTTTCCTGCTGATTCGCCTGAAAATGGAAATTTTGGAAAGGAAAATGAAAATTGTTGCAATTTTAATATATATACAATTCAATTTATAAATGGTATTAGTTAAATTGAAACGCAATTTGCAGTGATGTTAATAAAACATGTTCCTGCCATTTAAAATCTAGAATCCTTTCAGTTTTCAAGATGATATAATCTTTTCGTACCAACAAAAAAAAAAATAATATATAGAAATAGAATTTAACAATTCAGATTGACTATAAAGTTTGTTAAGATGTGGAAATGTGGAAATGTCACATCGAATATATAAATATTTTCATTAAAATTATATATCCTTACATTGAAAATTTCGACAATTTATTTCTTTTAACTGAATTTAAGAAAAATGTAATTGCCAGTTATAGAAAATTTTATTTAACTTTATTTAGATTTAAAAGAGACTTAAGGTTTTCTTCTAGTTGATTATTGAAATATTTCTTTATAAATTAAGAATGATTTTTTTGTTAATTAATTATTAGACATTGACTTTAACAATTTGAACCAATATTGAAATTTACAACTTAGAAACTACGGACTATTTTTAAGTAATAAGCATTTTCACGCCATACTAGATGTCACTTAGCTTTGAAATATATATAAAACCATACTACAATTGCAGAATTGAGGTCTGCAGAATTGATAATTTGAGTATTTTCAGCATATGAGTTGAGTATGTTGAAAAATTCATTAACATTATACAGATTCTTGATTTGATGAGAATCTAGAAGAGTTACTATTAATAATTTTGACTCTACAGTCAGTCCCGGGTTCTAAAGTAATAAAAAACCTTTGTTTAAAATATTGGTTCCTTGTTAAGACGATTTTCTCTGTGACTAAGTTGTTAAAACGGTTTTTTCTGCGACTAAGTCCTTAAAATCATTTAATATTCCTAATATTTTATAATCTTAATTCAATTTTAAACTATCAAATTTATCATGCTATAATTCCCTTATAAACGAGTGAAAATAAAGTTATTATTTTAATTCAAATAAATTGATCATAAAACTTTATGAACTAACAGAACTAACTAAATATGAAGCAACTTAAAAATAATGACATTTTAATTGGAATCATAAAATTTTTATAATATTTCAAGAAAAATTAAAATTTTATACTGTGTTAAATGAATTTGGGTTGCCGCGCAGATGGTAAAAATGAAATTCATGTAAAAAGATCACGTCGCTTTAATAAAGTTTAAGAAGTAAAGAAATTAAATTTCAAAACTTAGTTATTTAATATGTTGATTATCTTCTACTAAATATCTCCATTTGAAGGATACAGTTTACGAGGTCTGTTTGAAGACTTTTGTTTGTGACACCGAAAACTGGTCGTAATAAGAAAAGAAATTGCATTTAAATCCGTGAATTGATTGCTTGTTGACCTGGAAAAAGCCAATGAATTGAAGTACGAATTTACTTGAGCATCCTAGGATTTGTCTCCCTCGGACTACTTACTATATATTTCCAATTCGCTAGAAAACGTTTATCGTCCAATCAATAATTGATTTATAAATGTTGCAAATCATTTATTTAAAATGGTATAGAATTCTTAGATAAATGTTGGACTAAGTATGTAAAACAAAGTAATTTTTTATCAAGACAATTTTTAATTTCCATTTCGCTTTCTAAACTATTCAAACAATCCTCGTAGCAATAATTGAGTGTATGAGAATATTAATAAATATTTATAAATGTTGCAATAAAAATTGAATCAAAATCAATAAATGTAGTCCTTAGACGTCATATAGTTTATAAAATTCAATGAATTTAATTATATTTTGCCACATTTCTTAGACTTTAACATAATAATCACCAGATTTATAAACCGATGACGGACTAACTGACAAAACAAATTAAATATTGATATTCAGATTTTCCTAAATTTTAATCTACTGGCATATAAGATTAACGAAAGAAAATTTAAAACTATAATCATACAAATTGCTTACCATATAATAATTATCTTGAACCTAAGAAATGAATTCACTGATAAATTCTTGGATAGCAATTTCGTTAATCGGGTATTTATTAAATATAACCACTTAATAATTTCAATTTATAATTTTATATCGATGAGGAAGCTCATGTTCACCTATGACCAGGATAATAATAAAGCTATGATGATGGATGTAATACCGGATGTAATTTTTACAACCTCAATTACATTCAAAATTATATAATATATCATAAAATTTGTTCTACGACGGTATTAAATTCATTTATAATTACACTGTAAAACATTAGTTTAATTAATCAGAATATCTATTTTATATGAAATATGTAATACAGCCCCCAGTATTTATTTTATTGACAAATCTACTATACAAAATTCATAAATGGATTTAGCATTTGCATTGCATTTAGTATCGATCGATAATTATTGGCTATTTTAAATTAAATCAAAGAAATAATTCACTTATATATTTTGAAAACCAATTTCGTGTTTCAATTTTGAGATTCATAAATTCTCTTTTTTCATTACCCTTGAGGAAGCATAGGCCTTCCACTTGGCATATCTATCTTAATCTGTTAGTCGTTGCTGTTTTTGCAACTTCCCATGTAAGATTACATTTCCTGATTCTCGGATTATTGAGCATCGTCCGATGTTATTTCGTCGACCAAGATTTCTTGAGCTTTAATGTAATCGGGCTTCTTCCTGATAGTATGACCGATCCACCTCCAATTTCCTTCGTTTTATTTGCGTCAGTTTGGCTTCCTCATTGTTAGTTTCTAGATGTATGTGTTGCTCCAGTATTCTGCATATGATTGTCAGATACTTGTTGATGTAAACCTGTAATTTCTGTGTGATTGTGTTAGATATTAACCAAGTTTCATTAATGATCTGACATAATCAACAAACTCCTTGGTATCAAGAATTTCAAAATAAATTAGATTACAATTATCCTAAAAAGAAAAAAGAAGTAAATCTGGTAATATTAATTTTACTGATTGACAAGCATCTTTTAAATCGATTTTAAATTGTAAAATTCATGTTGTTGATCGATTTTTGATTAAAACACAAATTTATATATTATCTTTAGTCCGGTTTTATGTTTTACAACATTAATAATGGGGCAATTTACTGGATATAAGATGAAAATTATTAAATTGTTATAATAACGATAACTTCCATTAAATATGTTGAACATTATATTATTAGATATTGAATTAAAATACTTTTTTACTATAGAAGCTAAGAAATGATTTTAATAATATTTATAATCTTCTAAATGCTGCTGATTTGTGTCCGGATAATATAGTTTAAAAGAAAATTATCTTCACATCAGATAATTACTGAAAAATCAGGACATAATTATTCATTTAAATGCAATTTCGAAAAAGTACTTTAAACCTGATGATATTTATCTAATTAATAAAAAACTTTAATAATAAAAAACTTTGTCAAACATTAATGAATTTTAATAGCTTATTTTATTTCTTTGTATTGTATAAGATTGTAAAATAATTATTACTAAGACAAGGAGCAAATGGTCGTGTGTTTCACGTAAAATTAACGAGCAAGTTTTAAGTCAAACTCCTGTCGGAAGAACATCAAAATTTGCGATGATGTCTGCAAACTTTAGTATATTTTTTCAATTTTTCAACTTGCATATTTTACGACGAAAGAACACCACAATTGTTTTCAAACCCTTAATTTTAATTGTACTATTTTTTCATCAGTATCTCGGTCACGTATTTCTATTCTAAGCTAAGCTCAAAATTTGTTTAATTTCTTAAACCTTTGTTGATCACTTTCTGCAGATTCTTCTTCATCAGATTCCTCTAGTCTTTCCGTATTATAGCAGTGACAGAAGATTCTGTTCTACTAAAACACGGTTTCTTACCAATCGTGTAATTTTTGGTAACTGAAAATACTGAAATATGCAAGTCTAAACTATATCAAATATTTTACATCAAATTATGTAAAATAATTTGATATGGAAATGTACATTAATGAAATTTTAAATATTTTGTGACATTTCTTTATCAAATATATTAACAGTGATAAGATCGTTCATCTCTGATATTTAAACTGTACCCGAAATTCTATTAATTCTTCAAACTACAAAAATCTATTAACAGGCCCCCATCGTTTAATTTTCTTATGTATTTCTATATATTATATAAATTAGTAAATATAGAAAACATATTATTAACTGCTTAATTTAATTTAAATTATGATTTTAATTAAATAACATAAACTCATATATTTTACATGAAAATAATTATATTTTTTTTTTTCTTTTTTCAGGATCCGACAACGGTAAGTGAATTATCAAACAATATTAATCATATTACTTGATCAGACTTTGAAAGTATAAAGTTACCATAATAACAACGAAAAAGTAATATTATAAATTAAAATAATTTTCTTCCTATTATTATATATTATTAAATGTTTTAATAATTTCACAAGCATTTATTTCCATACCAAACAAATATATTTAAAAAATAATAATAATTATATTGTCATAAGATGAATGAAAAGGAATTGGTATAAAATAATACAGACAGGCTATTAAACTTCAAAACAATCACCTGTCCTGGGTATTTAAGAAACAAGGATCTGTCGCACAGTATAAACTGGAAAGGATATCGTTTATTTTACAATGTCAAATTTATGTGAAAACAAGAATTATATTTTAATTATGTATAATCTCCTTAAGGTCCTATAGTTTTTAAGTATATGAAAGGATAAATTTTTAATTTAACTGATCGACATGTCAACCCTCTGTGTTAATAATCACACACCTTGAGGTTGTGAATATGATCGATAACGACCTAAACAAAAAGATGATTATAGTATTGGCAATTTTAAAATGTGAAAACCATAAATTATTTTTCTGGCATGCCTGGTTAATTTAAATATATCTCAAAATCCAAAAACGACTAAGCTTAAATAATTTTAATTTAATTTTGTAGTGATTGCAAAATGTCATATGATCATTGAAAATATTTAATTTTGGTATATTGTGTAGAATTTCCATTACAATTTACTGAAAAAGCATTATCTTATTCTTATCTGTAATATACTGTCAACAGCAAGTATGAATTTTTCATGTATAGAGGGTTTTCCAATATTTTTTTTTTAAATTAAACACAGATTTTTTTTTGAATGAATTGTCATTCTTAATTAAAATTTGTTGTAAAGACTTCATTTATGAATGAAAAAATAATATTTGTGAGGTTTATTCTCATAAATTTTATCTTTCACATAACTCTAGAAAAATAGTCTAATTGTATGTTAAATCGTATGGATCTTGGTAGCCAATTAACATTACCTCTCCGTCCAACAAATCTATTTCTCAGTAAATCGAGTATTTCATTAGCTGTATCACATTTAGCGTCACCCTGTTGAAACGATAAATCATATCATCAAATATTGGGCATAAAAAATTGGTTAGCATTTATATGTAGATACCAAACACCATATTGACCAATAATGAGATGAATATAATGATTGCCCAAATGTGACAATTTTGCTGTATAACTTTTCTTAAGTTAATACTGAAACTGAATGAAAGAATTGTTAAGATAGCTTATATCAATCCTATTTAGTAAAAAAGTTCTTATTAGTAGATCCTTTATGATTTAAAATTAATTACAACATAGTTAAAGACCAAAATTCCATCCCTTAAAGGAATTAAAAATAGAACTTCCAAAAAACTGTGTTTAATTAAAAAATTTCATTCATTGAACCTGAGATTGTTAAAATTACGAATTTTCAAGTTATTATTACAATTTGACATTGCTTAGGTAAATAAATATAAATTTTAACAAAATAAAAATCAATTCTTTTAATGTTACTTCTGCATGTTAAAAGTCATATCGAAAATTTCATCAATGATGTAAATCATAACATTGTCAACAAATTTTAACACACCTTTTTTATAAATATTATAACCGCGTACTCTATAATACTATAAAACTTTGGTGTATTTTGTGTGTTAACTACATTGGTTTGGTTTCATAAATTTTAAATATAATTATATTAATAAACAGCAAATAAATATTTTTTTTATTATATATACGTATTAATAAAAGTTTTAATGATTAAACTTTTATACGCCTTCGTAATTTGCCGAAAAGTTTACACATTTAAAACTAACTAAATGAAAATTAATGTTTTATTCTTTGTTAACTTGTTAACGATAAGTTAGTTTTTATTAAACAAATAAAATAAGAATTAAATGACCGTTGTACAATATTTTTATACATTTGGCCTTAAAACTTCAATTAAAATTAATGTAAATACAAATTTGGTTTATAATATTTGACGAAAAGTGCACGCCATCATCCGGTGTGGCGGCTGCTCATACCAATGGTATCAATTAATACAATTCTTCTTGGTCTATTTAATATAAGTTGCTTTTATTTAGCTTTTGAATGAAATTTAGGTAATGTTTTCAAGAAGGGGTACATAGGCAAGTTGTAAAAGTATAAAAATGTATTTTTTTTTTTTGGCGTGTGACACTTTGCCACTACTTGGCGCATATATTTACATTATTTGGGATAGCGAAAGAAAGGCCAATTAAACTTGGATAGGGACATAACAAATAGGACTTAAATCTATCTATAGACACAGAATCCTTGGATTAGAGAAAGGTAGACCTATTAATTGTCACTTGGATATAATAATATAGAAAGAAATTAAATAAGCTTACAATATTAGCAAACTTTAATTATTTAAACCACCTAAATATTTATACTCTATTAGAAGAGGTCCGTCAATTTCAAATATTGATACCATTGTCTTTCAGTAAAAAAAACATTATATAGAAAGAGATCAAAACTTATATAAAAACTTGAATCTTGAAATTAAATCGCACAATACAAACTTTTATATGAGTTTTGTTCTCTTTTTATATATAATCTTTGCTTTCAATCAATAATTTATATGAAATGTTCACTTATTCTATTTGCAGTGACACAATTCATTCTGTCTAACGACAAACGTATAGGAAGAGATTAAAAGTTATATAAAAACTTCAATTTTGAGTTTTATATGAGTTTGGTTCTCTTTCTATTCATAATCTTTGCTTTCAGTCAATAATTTATATGAAATGTTCACTTATTCTATTTGCAGTGACACAATTCATTCTGTCTAACGAAAAACGTAAACTAAATAATATTTCAAAAACATTTATTCGTTCACAAATTATATAAATCACAAAAATGAAAAAAAAATAATGATTAACAAAACGACCATAGCAAAAAAAAAAAAACATGTTGGTAATAATTATGTTAACCAAACTATGACCATATCACGTAATCTGTGATACAAAAAAAATGGTTAGAATTTTTTTTCCATATTTTATAGAATGAACTGACATCTCATATCTTTCCAGTGGGACATACCCCTCTATTAAAAAAAATGCTTTTATTGAATTTTTATGAATAAAATAAATAAGGAGAAGTGTTTTTATTATTATTCAACAAAAAAACAAACATTGAAACATAAAAAATATATAGTAATATAAAAAAATAAGTTGCATGCAATCATGCGAAAAGAATTACGGAGTCGTGTTACAGTCTCGCACTCTATATTCATATCAATATATAAATAATAATTTAACAAGACTATAACTATTAGTAGGACGTAACTTAATAAAAGGATATTTTTCTTATAGTGTTTTGTATCGCAACAAAATTATATCAATATTTTGTCTATTCATCGAATGATATCCAACAAATCTTCGATAGTATCAATATCAATTTTGAAATCAATTTTTTTTTTATATAATTTTTGTATCCACCATCAAACCCTTAATTTCCAGTAATAAACTAATTTCCGAAATATAATTTTGGGGGATGTTTAATTCAAATAAATAATATTAATCACAACATCAAACAATTCTAAAAAATGTTGTTGTTCCATTCGTAAATAATTACTGAATATTATTATTTTATATAAAGCAATATTTAATTCTATATATTATACTTAAAAATAACTTGATGAATTTGAAACCTATGCTACTTAAGTCTTATCAAAATCAAATAATCTTAATGACATAAATACTAAGGATAGAAAAAAACCTGATGATGAAAACCCCAAATTATGCGGGTTATTAATTTAAGTGTCGTTAGCACAAAAGAAATATTTCAACTCAATTGGTTTCGTTTGTTATGACCCTCTAATAATTTGTTTTCGAATCACTTTATATGAACTTGTGAGCTCAAAAATTTTAATAATTAGTAATTATAGTATTATTAAAAAAAATACCTAGATAAAATGTCGAAGGGATGAATAGAAAAAAATAATTATAATTTTTTAGGTTGTATTATAATATAAATTTATGTGAAGTTATTTGAAGTAGCCCAGGTGCACAAGACTGTAAAATTTTTAGTGAGTATAACAAAAATATTTATTAGATTAATATCAGTTTAGATTATAGATAGTTGATGGTCAAAAATATTCGATGGAAATTAATTATTAACAAATTACGTACGTAAATATTTCGATTGTATTTTATAAGTTAGGTTATAGTAGAGCTTCATATAGACTTCTACACTGAGTTCATAGTGTGAGGTGTTTTCTAATAAATCTAATCATTTTGTAATTGCAGCAAACTTAAGGAGTTTTGTAGCACTGCAATCGTAAATTAAACCTTTTTCAGAGCTAAGTATAGTAAGGTTCTCCTAGAAATAATTAGACCGGCACTAGCTAATCGTTTAGCGAGTGCCGGGCAGTGTGGCATATGAAATATTCTATATTAATTACTTACCATAAGGCCAAGAAGTATAATAAAATATTAATTTTTGAAAAAGAATATCTGAATTAATTATTATAAAGTAATTATCAAAAGTCTAAATTTTCGCAATTGTCAAAAGTCTAAATATCCAATTGGAGGTTAAAAGAATGTTCTTAAAAAAATACATAAGTTTTACAGATAAAAGGCACACTAGCTGGAAATATTCATTCACAAATAGCTTAATTATACAAGAGGAAAGATAACCTTTCAAAATATGTCGTCAAAGGACGATTAATAATCTGTCGGATCTTTCTGAAATCAATCGAAATAGAAAGTGCAGAAAAGTAATTAAATTGAAATATAACGATTTGTTTGATGACATAATATTAAAATTAATTTATTTTTGGTTACATTAATTATTTCGGAAGAACTTGAATTAAGAAATAAAATTATTTGCAGATATTTTAAATGACTTTAATACTAACATTGAAAATAAAACTGAAAATAAATATTCCTGGACTATAACTACATAATATATTTATTAATAATTACTTTATTGAATAATTAAAATTTAATTTTTAATAATATACAACTAAATTAATTCATATTTTTTTATTATATTTTCATGTATAACTCCAATTACTCTACTTAAATTTATGATATACACATAATTCCAACACTCAAACCAAATCAAACTGGCCGATCGGACACACTTGGTTAATTTAAACAATTGCGACGCTGAAAATGTTCAATTATCAATTTATGTTCATCAACATCATCGTCTGAGACAAACCCACTTTTTTTACAATTACATATATACAAATATATATTCATTATAAATGGTGATGATTTGATCTTCATTTTTATAATTGGTCAATGACAAATGAAATCTCATTGGGAAAATGAACACTAACAATATATATAACCAATTATTATTATGAATTTCTTGATGTGATAACGTAAATAAATGCGTGGCAAACTGAATGCGTGTTGAACAACAACAGGGCGTAAGTATTACAATTATGATGATGATAAATGACATTTTTTATTTATAAATTTTCTCGTCGATCTTAATTGTCCAAGTTTCTATGTATTAAATGTATGTTTATAGAACCCCATAATCATCCATTATATCATTAGGAAAACCAATAACATGACGTATAATTTCTTTTTTCTTTTTTTTTTGTATATATTCCGCCATTATTTATGATTGATGACTTTTTGTGAACGGAAGAACGGATATGTTTATTTAATTATCCCATTATGATATTCAATTTGAAATCGTTTGCCACTTGATATTGTTAAATGATTCCCCACTTTTATTTAAGTACAGAATAAAAATTATTATAAATTTTGATAGTTTGGATAATTTAAATTTAATTATAGAGAGTGTTTGGTAAAATTAAATTATAACAAACTGTTATATTTTAAAATAGACATACTGGGCATATTCCCACTAAAGAAGCATTCAAAATGTGATTAGGTTTAACGGAAACTTCAATATGTAGTAGATGTTTCTGTTACAGAAGAGGAGTAAACAATAGAGCATCTCCTTTGTTACTGCCCTGTGTTAAGATATGAAATACTTAAATACTTTTTGACCGACATAGAGTAGGCAGGCTGATTGAGACAAGAGAATACCAAAGAGTTAAACACATTGAACGTCACTTTTTCACCGACATTATAGACTGAGTTCATGAGACAGGTGAATTGGAATGATATGCTCTATTGGACAGAATGAGCGTGCGTGGAGGTTTATGATACCCCCATATCCCTTCAAACCATATAAAATTTTGAGTCTATGCGGTCTAGGCATAAAAAATCAATTTAATTAAAACCTTGCACGCAATTTTAGCTACAAAATTAAATTCAAATTTTCTTAAATTTTACATTATGCATTCGGTCGGATTCGGCTAGTTTGGAATAGGCCTACCTACTAAGTTGTAATTGCTGTTGAGCTACATCAACTAATATACTTTTTTAAATGGTACTATATACACCAAACAGGATCATTCGGAGCAATACTTTCTTACATCCCATAATAAACAATACCTAATTAATATTAATTCTAACTCATAAAAAATTATGTAACACTGACAAAAAGCTATTATCATTAACAAAAAATTATGTTATATAAAAGATAATTTCGCAATATTTAATTTTATCATAAAATTATAGAAGCTATAATTTAATATGTAGGTAATCTTATGTTCATTATGTGCGGCATCATCACTAAACAAAAAGGCTGACAATTCCTCTCTATACAATATATACAATATAATAAAAAAGATAATCTTAAATACTGTGCCTCTCATTTGTTTCAAATAAGGTCAAAAATAAATTGGCTTTAAAAGATAATCGTTATTGTTTCTGTATTCCTTCATCAGTTTTTTATAAATATATTTTTTATATTTATATTACTTTTGTCGTTTGCTTACCGAAGGTATAATCCATTTCTTTTGAATAAAATAATGAATTTTCGATGTGTATATTTACTCAAGAATTGATCTAAATCTGTTATATTTTGCTTCTGGTCGTGTCGGTAAGTCCACCTTTAATGTTCTCATAAAGATTTGCAATGCCAGACACGTTAAAAGTCAATTGTGGAAACTATATTGATCATTTTTTTTTTTGTATTCCGACGGTATTTGTCTTACTATGTTTTTTTGTATTTCTTATTTTTTCCTCCTGGCTGCTGCTCTCAGGCTTGCATTGTTCTTTTGTGGCTTGACTTAATATACCAATATAGAAATATTTACAAAAATGAAAAAAAAAATATTGATGATCGAAAATCTAAAGATTCCCATAAACCATTCTTAAGGATATTAAGATAGTTTTTAATATTCGAAAAAGGATTTCTTATTTACTTATTCTGACTTAATTTTCCGACTGATTTATTGAGATTTCTATTTTTAGTTTTTTAATTATTTAAAACTTGCTTATCAGTGGTTAGTTTAGAGATTTATAAAACTAATTATAAAACTCAAGATCTTAAGGTACCTTCGGTTCACTATATCCACATTTTGATATACTGAAATTAAATCAGTAATTTTTTTAGATGGCTTTTAAATAGACGATTAAAAATTCCCTTGTTGGTTAGTTTGACAAAGGAATGGAAATGACCAAACGTCGTACCTAGACTATACCGTCTGGCAAGGAGCGTTTCACCCATTTTCACCACAAATCGTGTCATCCCATTTTTGTCGTAAGGTTAATAGACGATAATTGTAAATTAATTTTAAGGAAATTTGACTTTCATTCTGACACTGATTTATATTTACATATTATGTTTTTACTTTCCTAATTTTAAAGGAAAGAAAGTATATCCCAGGAAAAAATTTATGGTATCCTTCTTTTTTTTTAAATATATTGACGTTTATTAAATCCTTTTGGCCATTTTTAAATATGTGGCTTTAAATTAAATACATTACACGAAACTTCAAATTTAAGATAACTGATTTTAGCCTATGAATTAAATCATGGAAACCTTGGCGTACTGGCTGAAATAGGTTAAATTATGTTAATAAAAAAAAAAACAATTTCAAATTTCTTACAATTTTTATTTTGCATTAAAATTTTAAATTGGTTTCTTTTTCTTTTAATTTTAATAATCCTAGTAATAAATTCTCATTTTTTCCCAGCACAAAATATTACAATAAAATGTAATGTCTTTGCAAAGACTTCCTTAGTAAATAGACGCCATATCATGTTATTTTTATGAATTTAAAATTCAAAACAAAAAAAATGAATATACTCACCATAAAATGTCTACTACTGAAATATATTTATAAATATACCTCTTAAAATTTATTACAACTTTAATTTCAAAATTCATTCATAATTCTTCTCAATTTTTTTTTTTTTTTTCATTTTTAACATACTTTGTACCATGTTTAAAGATTATCTTTATTTTTCATTATATATTTTTTGTACCTATCTTTTGGATGAACCTCAACACTAAGGTGCTATTCCACTCTCTACTCTATAACTATATCGAAAAGAAATATCAAAGATATGTAAAAGTAAAAAAAAAAATTAAAAATTCATCCTCCATAAACAAACAAAACTTCAACTTCAATCATTTTGGTAATAAATTTTCATTGTAGACTCACAACATGAATCTGCAGTATATGTTTTTTGTATATATAAAATTTTTTTGCATCTTCGTTTTATTTATTTAAAAATGTATATAAAAAAAATATTTTCAATTTTTTTTTTTTTTTATGAAAATGAAGAATTATTAATAATCACATAAAATGAAAAAAAAAAATCTTAAAAATTAAAATAATAACAAGAAACTTTATTATCAATAAAAACCATACAAATCTCAATATAAAAATATCCTTTATAGCTAGCATAAAGCGCACGCGCTATATCACCTTTAATATTTATGTATTTTCAAATAACAGAAATCTGCTAATACATAAATTAAGGATCCTTTTCTGTATATCCTTTTATTTTTTTTACCTATATCATATAAAACAAAAAAAATAAATGAACATGATCACAATTTTTAGAAGACTTCTTTACCACTGTTCGATATTCATCAAGAGACTTTTGCCTGCAATTTTTCCCTAATAGTGTGTAGTGTACGTACCAAATATACATAATTTTTTTTTGCTGGTGGGCGTTTAAATATTCTGTATGCCATAATTAAATAAAAAATTTAAATCAAAATGGACTTGTCATTTGTTTAAATCCCTAGAGATAGATGCAATGTGGAAATAAAAAAAAATCTTGTATCGTTTTATATATTTTATTAACCCACGTGCACCCCGTGAAAAAAAATTATTACAACAACACCAATGATATTATTTTACATTTCATTTTTGTTTTTTTTTTAAATTGATGGTTTTATAAAGATCTGTATTTAAAAGAGAATATATTTACTTACACCATGGTATCATCATTTTTATACGTTTGAAAGAAAGCACCCCACGATCCTTTTGTTGTGGTTTGATACCCCGCAATGATTATGACTGAACATAAGTCAAATTAATTTAACCGATTTAAATAAATAATTTTTTTTTTCTTAATTTTTGTTTTTAAATATTAATTTTTAAATATCTTTTTCAAATGCATATTTTTATGAAATTATCTGCATGGTCTGATTATATTTGTTTAATGGGAATTTAAGAGTATATGTCTGTATAAAGTTGTATCAGCAGCAGTCCATAAATTTTTTAAACAATTTAATTTTTCTGCGCATTATATTTTTTTATATAATATGATTTAAGATTTAGGCGACGATTGAGTGTTGAAAAATTTAAAGTTATAAATCTGATGACGACGGCCAGACAAAATAGAACTTTCAAACTCATTTAATTATGTCTTGAAATTAGTATCATTAAAGATGAATGCATTTGAATTCAAATCTATATAATATAATTTTTTGTTAATGGAACCGCTGCAGCAACCTAGACGTCTCTGTTGGGTCTCAAAATAGTTTTTTCAATAGGTTCTTTCAAAATAGAAATTTGTTTTCTATAAATATGAATTTACATAATATATTTATAAAATTTATTTAATTAAAAAGTATAGAACGATAGAAGATTAATAAACTTTGATAATATAGATGTTACAATAATTGATATTTGGATGACATTTAATCAATTTGATACCATAATTTATTTCAAACATTGATCAAATTCCTCCAATCATCGATGAAATCAAAAAGTGTATACAAATTACATAGTGTCAAATCAAATAAGTTATAACGTTATCAAATTTAAAGAAGCAATGTGGGATAATAAATGTCTACGCTAATTTATAAATTGTGTACTGGCTTCGGTTAACTTTTTTCATTAATTATAAAAATTTCCTTACAGTTCATAAGGTCTTTTTCCGCAATGTTTATTGTAAATGTCGTAGTATCACGAACTCTACCATTTCTTTTTCGGAAAGTTCTTAGTGCTTTATTAGCTCTAGTAAATTCAATTTTTAAATAAAAATAAATAATTATCAACTAATTAAGAAATTTAAATGAAGATGTTGTTCATAAATTTCCACACTACCTTGAAGTTGAATGGCTGAACGGGTTGACCACCAACTAAGTTGAATTAAGCGATTAAGATTCTATTAACAAATTAAGCGAAAAATCTACTTTCGCTTTCTACCCTTGCAACAAGCAGAACAACAATAAAAACAAAGTAGAAAACCCCCTAAATAATTTTGCTTATATGTAGGGCAACAGATTTGTATACAGGGCACTAATCCCATGCAATCAATCGTAAGCAGATCCCAAAGAAAATAGACAATTGAGCATTTCATTTGCCAAGTTCAGCGCTAGCCAGGTTTAAGCATTATTCACTTGGTATCACTATCACCTTAAAACGATCTAGCTAGCAAACGGCCTCCGGAAACGGTACATGTTCTTAACTCCACTATAGTTGGAATAAAAATTATCGCATCCGTGTCCGTGCTAAACTTAACCAAAGAATGTGTGCTAGCAAAATGATACTAAAGCGATACTTGGACATTCTGTCTGAACGTCGCCACTAGACCAACCAAATTGTCGTTTTTGCCGTTCTTTAACTATGCAGAAAAATTATTTATTGAATTTTCATTTAATATAATATTATTTTTTTGTCATCAATATAATTTCAACATTTTTCTAATTAATTTAAAATATAAAATTAGATACAGCTCATAAAAAACAAAAATTAAACCTGTTTCTGTACCGTCATATATTTATCAATTTTTTTTTTTTGCAAAATCACCTGCAAACGCATATGTTTTTCTACCCTGAATATTTTCGTTACCTGGAATACAAAGTATATACACGACAAGACATTTGTTTTTTACATTCTTCTTCACATAATGATAGTGATAGTGCTAATCTATAAGCTCTGAAAAATGTGAAAAATTACATAAATAGCATAATTTTAATCACTAAAACATATATAAATAATAACGTGCCAGCTTGTTTACATAACGAGATATCCTTGCTAATTTATTTATATAAATAATATCTCAAAAACACATACTTATAAATTGGACTGACCTAATATTTACTTTTTGAGTGACTACTTAATTACATATTATTTATTATTGGTTCATCAAATAAAACCCCCAAAGTTTTGATCTTGTTTGTCAAATTGTATTTATGACCAAAATTTATATCCGTGCAATCAAATTTTAAAAGAACAATTTAAATTTTGTGAAGAGACTGAATAAATTGCTACCTAAATTTTGATATCAATCAGCAGGTGTCCCATTCAATTAATCCGAATAAAGAAAAATAGAGGGTACGTTTTATATATGAGTGCCTCTATACCTGTCAATCAATATATTTTATTTTGATTCCATTTCAACATGTATTTATTTAATATGACGACCTTTTTCGTCCTGTTGATTGTTTTACACGAAATTCTATTGCCTTTCAGCATTCAAAGTCATCTCAATTTATTATCGAATTTTTGACAACAGACACAGTGCTAAGAATTTTGTGAATATTAGCAGCATTTTTATTGGAATATTACAAATTACACATAATTTGAAAAGTGCTATTAAAAAAAATATTTAGTACTAAGAAATTTATTTAGTTTATTAAATGGTCTGTCATTTATCATTTAATAAAAAAAATAATGCTTCGATTGGTGTAAAACAAAAAAATTATACAAGTTTGAAAGGATGTTAAGTATGAATTATGTAATTATTATGTTATGAATATCAATTTTAATGTGAAATTCTTACTTTTCATTCATTAAACTCCGAAAAATATAACTTTAACAGACCCAGAACGTTGTGCATCGTTTATTTTATTATTATTTGTTAAGTTGTAAACCGATTAGCTTTTTTATAAGGATATCGTAAAAGACACCATAAAAGAGTTGAGTATTATTGCTTTAAAACTTTTCGTATTTATATAGATTGAAATTTGATAGTGTTTTGATAAGTAAATATATTTTTTTTTGTTTCGGGGTATAGCGATCATTTTGCCACCTTTCCAGCAAGAAAAATATGATACAAAAATAATTTTTGTATTTAATTAATACAGAGTGGGCCAAAAGTCACGCATGTGTGTGACATTCTGTAAATGTATGAGCGTAATGTGTAATAATCATAAAAATGTATCCTTTTTTCGTTGTTGAGAGGATTCGAGGAGAAAATGATGGGTGGTTTTAAATAGTTTAGTAAAATTTTATTCTTATGATTTAACTTGAAATTTGAAAGGTTTAAAATGGATTATTTAAGTTTAAGTTACATATTATATTTTTTATACAAAAATGAAAACTAATATTTAATTAATGTTTACTATATATCAGATCATTTAATAAAATACTGGATTAACAACCGAATATCTAAAATATTAATTTATTGTAATATTTATAATTAAATTGCTTTTTACATTGCGTACTGCCAACACATCTGCACAGGTTGACAGGCAACTGTATACTGACTCATCAGTCTATCAAACAGTAGGTTATATATCATAGAGTATGATTACCACAATACTGAGTATAGCCTGCATGAACAGGATTGGTTGATGACGATAAGTCAATGTTATTAGGATCATCATTCTGTGTGCACTCATCAACTAGTGGATGGATGGTTGGTACCTTCTGGTTAATAGTTTGTTAAGTCATTATATTGTTGACTATCAACCTGTTCAGTCATGTCGGTAGTACACAATGTACAAAACAATTTAATTATTATTACAATAAATTGATATATTAAATATTCTATTCGGTTGTTAATTCTATTACTGAAATTAATGTAAAAATAAATTAATTTAAATTAATTAAATATGTACCAATTTAATTTAAAATCTTCTAAGAGATTATAGACACTGCCATCAAGAAGGTTTTGAGCTTCTTCGAATGCTTATATATATATAGATTAACAATAAAAATTAGCAGGTTATACACAATAGTTCTTCTAGGTTGCGGTGATGGTTAGCTGAATCATTCAACCTTAAGGACTCCAATATAATTTAATATTTTCTAATCTAATCTAAGATAGTTTTTTTTCGATTACTAAACCGATCTTGAAAACATTCGTAACAATATTAAAAATTCCATTTTCTTTCTTATTGTTTAATACAATATTCTTGTAATTATCGGTAGGTAGCTCGCAGTCAATCTAACATAATTATCGTTAGGAATATCAGAAAATATGTCACAAATATTAGCAATATTTTAGTATATTGCAGATATTTTTCCATAATTTATGACAGCAAAAGTAATTATGAGCTGTGTATAACTATTTCTTTTCCAACTTTATTTTTGAAAAAATCAATTGTAATTCAGATTAACGAATTAGAATTCAAAAAGTGTCAAGTGTAGAAATACAGATTAGCAATTAAAGTTGTAAATCAGAAAACTTAAATTTGTAATTTTGATTTGTTTAATTCACTTATTTTATTCAAAAATATTTATAAATATAGTTTCCCTCGCTTTGTCGCGACAGAACATCTTTATATGGGTTACAAATATTCTCCCTAAGCAGGTGCTAAAACTCTGACCAACAAATTATTCAAGTCTCTTACTAAATAGTGTCATTAATATTAATTATTATTTAAAAAATAATATTTGCAAAAAAAAAATGGAAATTATATGCTAAAATATTCATATTACAGGGTGTCTCTCTATAATACATAAATATTAGAATAATTCCGAGAATTAATATATGTACGCTAGCTACTACAGTAGTTTACCATCAGATAATCAAAACATTAATATTGTTAATATTTATTTCATTTAGTGTAGTGGACATTACCGAAAATTCGATAGTTAGTTATTAGACAACTGGATGTGAAAACGGAAATAAATCATACTCTGAAGTTGTTTGTGAGGTACTGATGTCTACCACTATCGGTACCTAGCAGCACAGGTCCTGAATTCTGATAATAAAAATATCAAATGAGAAAATTCAATCGTTTGTGACCGAAAAAAGCCATTTTGTCACTTTGTTCATCGCTAGCTGAGTTGTGTGTGAGATATACTCTGTCGTTGTATGTGAAACGCTAATCTTTAGCACTAATCGCCAATTCAGATTCGCGACGATTATCACTGAAGCATTACAGTACCTGGATTCTGATAAAAAATGACAAACCCAATCGTTCGTTACCGAGAAAAAGACGGTTTGTTCATCACTGGTTCTCTGTTTATTCACTAAGATCTATTGTGAAGGTTACGTCACCATGAATATTAAGGTCTAGGTCTAGGGTCTAGCCAATTCTAATGTTAAATAGATCTACTCCCTTTCTTTCAACAGTTAATGAAGTACTTTTGTGTTACATAAATTGAATTTTTCTTTGCTATACAAGAATTTTCCAATAAAATACCTTCAATAAAAAGGCCACAGAATTCAAATTTCGAAATGACACCATATCTTAAATAAATTGTTGGTCTGTTAAATAAAAAAAAAAATTACTCATTAAATTTCTATATAAATATTTTTGTAATAAAACAAATAGTCTTAAATAAGACACCTGAAATTATTGTTGCATTTAAGCCACGATTAAATTTACTCAGCCGCAGCTAACCAACAAAAAAATAATACAAAAAATTTTATTTTTCTAACCTTGTGTATTATTAATTTATTTAATTTTATTTACCATGTAAACACGTGTAAAAATTTAATTTTTATTGAAATAATTTAATTGCATTTTTTTTAACGACTTATATAAAAATTTACATTTAAATTGAAAAAAAAAAATATGTTTTAATTAATTTTATTTTTTTTTATTTTCATAATTTCCTCTTTTTCGTTGTTGGATGGATGGATGACTTTTTGTTTTACGTTGGGATTTCCTGGTCAACTATATAGTATGTAAGTATATTAAAGTTGTTCATAATATTTATAAAAAAAAAGGATATTTAATTAATTTCGTAACAATACGGGAACTTTTGCTGTTAAGTAATTGGCTCAAAAATTTAGTTTTATTATTTATAAAATTTCAGGACATAATAATCAAAACTAAGAGTGAGTTATGCTGTGATGTATTAGGTACTGGATTCAACTCCAAACCGAGACATGAATATCGTGCCAAGTTGACCCAGCTTTAAATGAGCACGAAAAAATATGTAATTCTAGTTTTATGACTGGAAGGAATGCTAAAGGTTCAAAACATTTTCTGACAACGAATGTTTAATTATTCAAAGCTATTAGCTTCTTGCTATTAAAAGTTTCTTCACTATACAAAAATTTATGGTTCGGAATCAATATAAAATTAGCAGGCCCAATTTGCAACTTGTTACGAAACCTTCATTGAGGCCCTATGCTTCCAAGTGGTGTTAGTTAACAAAGAATTTTTGTTATTATTAGCGAAATTTAAATTTGAACTATAAAATTTTAGTCAGTAAATTTATTTAACTTACAGTTCAAGTTAGGGGTTCGTCACTAGTTCGTCAATAATGCTAATTATATATTATTAATAGCAAGCAATCCAAATAATATATATAAACACGATCATCTAGAAAATTCAGGGAGTTAATTTAGACTCTTAAGAGTCTCAAGTCAAGTATTGGCTTTGGGTCTTAAAAGGAACATATGTCATTAAGGAGTTTAACTGAAACTTGACGGTTGTTTTATTATTAGTGATTTTAGGCTTTCAGCTGTCCTTTAAATTATCAGGTCCTTTTTTTTATAAATCTATAACCTAACATTGAGATTGGTAAAAGAATGTTAAGTACTTTTGGATCATTAACTTTATTAACCTCAGACACAATTTAATGATTTTTCCACGTTTTTTCAGACATTTTCCTCGTTTTTTCAGGGTCTAATTTATTTCACACAAAATTAAGAACTATTGATTATATAAAGTTCTATTTTATTGTACTGTACACAATTTGACTCTTTCAAATTTGCGGTATCAACAGTTCAAAAAGAAATATATCCGTAACTTTTATCGTGATCGTAAAATCTTTAAAAAAATAAATATCTTTTAGCGATAAGCCATCATCAATATTATATATATATTTGTAACCAATAATGATTTGCTTTTGGAAATTTGTTCTCTCTGGCTCACACCATCTGCCAAATAACAATTCTTTATCCTTTTTTTTATTATTATTATTATCAAATCTTAACACTTAACCCGAAAACGAACTTGTTGAAAATTTATGTTTTAACGAAATCCCTTTTTTCTTTGCTTTTTGAATTTGTTGGTATGTCTTTTGGAAGCTGAATACCATAAATTCTTTTCAGGATAATAATCCAAAATATAATTTTTTTTTGTTCTTAAACTATTGGCAGCTTTGACACTATATATATAAATTTATATAAAATTGGTGAGACAATATCTATATACAATATGTATAGAAAACTGGCACCTTTTGAAAATGCCATATAGTTTTATACAATAAGACAACAGACGTGACCATAGGGTTTCATGAATTTGCGATTGTAGAAGAAATAAAAAAATCCTAAAATTTCGTAAATATAAATTTATTTTCAATTTTAATGGTAAAATAAACAAAATCCTAAAATATTTCATGTTGAAATATATAAATTCATTTTAAAGCAAGGAAGCTCATTTGCATAAAATTCTTGTTGTCATCGATAATGGAAAATTTTGTTTTGTTTGGGATAGAAAATTCCAAAAATTAAATTTCTTGCCTTACAAAATTATATAAAAAAAAAAACACTAAATTTGTTACAAAATTGGTGAATATTTTTGGTAGTATATTTTCACAGCAAAAGTTATTTAGGTATTTAAGCAAATTTGAAATAAAATGATACTATAAAATTGTTTTTTTCAAACTAACAGTGACGAATGGAATATTTTTCCTTCACTTTTAACTAAAAGCTAAATAACTTTATGCTTACTCACATGACATAACCTCAACAAACCTAAGAAGCTTATCTCAGCATGAAAGTATGGCGTGTATCAGGAAAACTGTTACTAGACTTAACCGTGCCTTTCAAATTTTCATTGGAATGACTAAATATCATAACAGATGAGGTTATCGAGCTTTCTGACTAAATGACTGAGGTGGACTCATTGACTCATTTAAAGTGGATTTATTATTTCGTTCCATTTAAGTCGAACTTATTTCTCTCAGCTTAAAAGTGACGCTCATTTTTATATATAATCTGCTGATCTATCAAAAAAAAAATGTTTATATATTTATATTTTTTTGTCGTTTCTTTTTTATTTGATTGACGTTTGTCTTTGACTTTTTAAAAGTACGCTGCACAAAAGTTGAAGTTAAATTTGAACTATAAACCAACTTTTTCTGAGAGAGAAAAAAATCTGAACACAAAAACTAGAAAATGAAAGAAATTCAAATTTTCATATAAAATATATGTGCGCGCATGAATTCGTCATAATTGATTCCACTTCCACCTTTATGCTTTAGAGACTTTAGGGTGTACAGTGTGAGTGTAAATAATTTTTTGACATATATTTATTTTTGTAAACTAATTATAACTAGTTAAAATAAGAACATTTTCGTAATTTTAGTTCTACTTGTAAATCTTTGCCTTACTATTAACTGAGAAATAATTAACACATTTATTTTGGTAGCAAGTAATTCGTAATTTGTAATTTGGTAGCAAGTCAGTTGATTATTATCTTAAGTTACTTCGCTTTCAATAATTACAAATAGGGATATAATCATTCTTTTTAATGGACAAAAAGTTAAGTCCATGAAATCCCACTACAAATCTCTTAGTACCAAATAATATTGTCTCCAAAATTAAATCAAAATATTTATTTTAATAAATTAATAAATAAATTAATAAATTTCCTTTTCGTTGTTCATTCAATAATTTTTTGCATCGTTAAATAAATAAATAAAAAAGGCAAATAAGTTATTTATAATCGCATTTAAACAAGAATCGTTAGCTCCCTCTAAACTAAATAACTATAAACACGATCAATTTCTGTCACTATAATTAAATAATTTTTCTTTTTTCATAAACTATTAATAATTTTTTTTTTCTTTTTTCGAAAAAAAAGTTCGTTATTTTTTATGTTCACATATTAGTAAAGTTTTTGTTGGTTATTGGCAGTTGTTGGTAGAAACAAAATTTAGTTATTTCGCGCTAAAATAAAAAAAAAAACATTATTTGAATTTTTTTATATTTTTTATATATTATATAAGTTAGCTACCGTTGCGGTAGATGAAAATGTGAAAACGTGTTAACATGAAAATATAATTATAGTCCTACGAAAAAGAAATATATAATTTTATTTCATTGTACACAACAAAACTTAAATATTAACACAAATACATAAACAAAAAATTATTAATTTTTCTGGTTTTTTTTTTATATTTTTTGTATAATATGAAAATCTAAAATTATAATTTACAACATATTTTTTTTTCTTTAGCATAATTTCCTTTTCAAATATATATGAACATTAATAATGTATTTTTATGTTGTGTATTTGCAAAGTAAACAATCAAATAAATTTATATATGTTTATATATTACAGTCCCTTCTTATTCAGTGGGCTAAATGGGCTGCATCCCAGGGGCGCCTAAAACCCAAGTAATAATAACTTTTGTAAATTAGTTATTTATTTGAAAAATTCAAAATTTTGGTTATTTTTTTTAAATTTTAGACTTTGATTAATAATTTGTTTTACAATTTTATAGGGCCTCATGTTAGAGGTTTCATGACACTTTTATTGCAATTTGTACTTACTAATTTTATAATGGATTTCGAACCATAAGTTTCTTTGTAGTGAAGAAACGTTTAATTGCAACAAGCATCAAACTAATAGCTTTAATAATGAACATTTGTTGTCAGCTACTATGGTAGCTCAACCGTCAACATTTTTCTTAGTCTTAAAACTACAATTAAATATTACAAATTTCATTGCTGGGTACTCATTTAAAGCTTGAATTAACTTAGGGTAGGGCTACATCGATGCCCAGGATCTAATGCATTACAACATAGAACACTACCACTACGCCAGCACCGCTCAATTTTGTAATCCATTTAAATTCGTTTATAAATTGAGAAACGTTTAAAATTTTGTTTAGACCAGGGCGTTTAAATTTGTGAAGACAGCTCTGTATATATATTTATATTTGTATAAGTAAAGATATTAAATATGTGAAAACATATTATGCTTTTATAATGATTAAACATAATAATGTATAGGAAAATTATAACCAAACATAACAAAAGCCTACAATTAGATACACGAATATTTATAAATATAATAACAAAAAGTTTTTAAAATCTTTTACATGTTGTTTCAAAAAAACATAAACAAAAAATCAATAATTTGTTTAGTTAAATTCCGTATTTAACCATTAATTTGTCAAATAATTAACAATCGAGTTAAGTAATATGTTTTTGTTATAATAATCATAATTTTAAAGAAAATTTATATAATTTTTTTGAAAAGTTTACTAAATGTTTCTTCATTCATTAATTTTTACAAGTTTACAATACTCAAGTTTAGATTAGTAAGAAATTTTGTAAAGGAATTGGATAATTTCATATCTGATTTCAATGAAATTCACCAAAATTCAGTGGTTCCATATTAAAATTTACAAATAATATAAAATACATTCCTCGATGTTCAAGAGAGATCTGAATTACTGTAGTCCGTTTTTGTTTCCTTATAGTTTGACGTTGGACTACATTTGACTTGTAGCTATATTTGACTTGTAGCTATATTTGACTTGTAGTATCCTTTCAATTTGAGAAAAATTGCACAAAATTTTGAACCCATTCAATTTTATACGAAAATGTTGAAAATTAAATTATTTCATTTGAATTATTAAAGTTAAAATACCTTTCAATTTATTTCCAAAGTTAATATAGTTGTTTGGTTGGTTGGTATTCATGACTTGAGTCCTTGAGTGAATGCCACATAATAATGAGCCCATTGATCTCTCCATTCAAACGATGCTTTATTAATATCCTCTTCTTTAATGAACGAATCCTTCCGTTTTCTTTAATGAACGAAATTACTTTGGCTATAGCTTCTGTTTACCATCGTCTTCAAAGTTTTCTAAAAAGGGATTACCAAATTTCATAATTCTTTTATATTGGACTGAGGAGCAATGTCAATGTCATAACAATTGTTTCATTGTTTTCTCTTACACTTACATCCATTTCTGATACAATCAAATTTGGTTCATTTTTTTAAAATAAATATAGAAATATTTAGGATTACTTATTTTAAAATTTGTAAGGACTTCCTACTAACATGGTATTTTCTAATTCGAAGAATAAAAATTGTAATATGGCTCATTCATATTTAATCGTTTTTAAAAAAACTGAAAAACATGTTCAGATTGAGATTTTTTAAACATTGTCATTGTAACAATTCTATTTTCTATTGAATATTTCTCCGACTCCACGAAATATCCTATAATATATCATGAGCTAAATCGTCATATAGGATATTTAATTTTGTTGTAATCTTTTTTAAATGCCATAACCATCAATCTTTCCTTAAATATTTCAATTTAATTATATTTACATGTACAACTTTATTATATAGATGGCCTTAGTAGCTATAAATGTATCCGCTTTATAAAAATGGTTGTCGTAAATAAAAATAATAACTAATCGCAATATTAAATATATTCAAATCATCCTGATCTCATTATTATCTAAGAAAACCAATCCATTTTCAATTGCAATTATTACTGAAAAGTGTTAGAGGGAATCAGGGAATCGTCAAACAAAAGAATATGTTTTAATTTGATTGCTGTTCAAAATAAAATGTACCGAGTTTAATTTTTATGGCAAATGAATTGATTTTATTTTAATTGATCAACTTAAACTATTAATTTCTCTATTTACCGTCAATTTTAATGTAATCTCAATAAATGTACGGTGTAAATTCAAATTTGTATTTGAATTTATAACTCCAAATAAGAAATAAATTCGATTAACCAGAAAAAATATATCTTCAATAATATATTGAAAATTATAAGAAATCTCCATATCAGTTTCTGTAAACAGTTGGATACCGGCTTGAATATTAAGAAAAAAAAAATCAATTGGAATTTACCAAAAATAAAAAAAAGCAGCAGCTAATAATCAAGATTAGAAAGATGGCAAAGCTATTTATGTTTTTTTTTTGTGGTCGTACTTTAAAGATTTAGTTGCTGCTCCGATTTATTTATATTTAAGATGAGAGGACAATAGAATCCAGATTATAAAACTCTAAAAGGAGGTAAGAATCTTTTAAGTATCCGACGAAATTTTTTTTACAAACAAATTTTTATACAGGTGTCTGGTTCACTTGTATATAATATTTTGAAAGTTAAAAATCCCCAGACACTGAATATTTTCCTCTTCTTTTTTTTTCTTCAAGATATTTATGTGCTAAGTGTATAAAGTTATATTATTTATAAGAACCGAAATAGGAGTTACGACAACGATGACAATATTTATATTGACTTGGAATAAAAAAAACCGGCTCTCCTGTATCCCAAACAAAAGATTTTACATACAATTTTTTTTTTATTTTTGTATAAAGGTAACGATAAAATCCAAAACATTATTGATGATGATGTTAATATATTGTGGGAAGCGATTCGATTATGTATCTCTAAATTATTATGTTAACATGAAAGTAATTGAAAATTGTATATAAAAACAATTTATGTATAGATATTATTATATATAGAATGTCGTAAGATAAACGATATTATAAGCGATCATTTGTAAATAAAAAAAAGGACTATGAGAAAAGAGTTAAATTATAAATATAATAAATTTGTTATTAATGAGAAAGATAAAAAAAAAATCTTTTTAATACATTGTTAGCTTAAATCTTAAATAATCCTTTATAATATGTTATCGTTAAATCATTACACAATATAATTGATTATAAATATATTGATGAAAAAATGTAATTTATGCTCTAATAAAGTCATTAAAATTTCAAAAAAACATTACACACGACGAGGAATTGTATTTTTAGGTCAAGTAGATTTAGTAATATTGAAGAGAATTGTGTGTATACACATAGGGACTTGTCATTACTTTAAATAAATACATTCGCAATTGCCTGCGTTTCATATGTGCAATGTGTAATTAGCACACGGATAACAGATTCTTACAGGTGGCCAACGAAGACTCGGACTAACAAAGTCTTAACAAATCAAATTATTTGGAATCATGATATAAATTGAAATATGTTGCCCGACAATCTTTATTTCTAACCAAAAATATTGTTATACTAATTTTAAACATTTCGGATTCCTGATCGCTTGTCACCATAACCTGTAATATTTTTTCCAGATAATAGATAAATAATAACAAGATAAAGTTACTACTAAGTACCATAATGTTTCTAAATTGCCTTTCCACCTCGTAATCTAGCCGGGTATGTTGCTGGAGACTCGCAACTTAAACCACCGAAGCAGTATAATATTATAGGGTTAAGCCGTTTGAATTGGATGAAAGTAACTAGTTTGAAGCATTTATTTAGATGTTTTTGCTTTTGATTACAGAATATTTTTAATTTTCTTTTGAAATATTTATATCTCAATTAGTGTCTTTATCTCTTAATGGAGAATGGTTTTTAGGTAGGTCATCTTCGATTTTATAAGCATTTCCTCTTAGAGACTATTTTAAAAGAGGGTTTTCCGCGGATTTATGTAATGTAATCAAAAATTAATATTATTACCCCGAAATTCATTATTTGTTGACACCATTAGATCATAGATACCAAAGGATTCATTACCTGTGATCTTGAAAAGTAACAAATGGCATTCTACTGTTTAGGGCTCATTAACTATATGCCTTACTCACCATTTTGTAAAGATATCAACTTTACAATTGAATTAATTTTATAAAAAAAAACATCCTCGTGCTACTTAGTATGATAATTACATAATTTGGAATCATCATTTTTTTGTAGTATACATCTGGAATTGAAAAACAAATAACTACGCGTGTTTTGTCAACTTTTTATTTGTATAATATTTAAATTTATGTTTTGTTCTTATAAGCTGTTTAACGCGAACAAAACAATATTTAATTCTGCAACACTAAATCAGCACATTTTATTTGGTTTCCTGTCACAATTTACAATGCAGTTTCCAATTTTTTTTTTGTAGTCATATTTAAATATAGGAGAATCTTTTAAACCGCCCTGGATTTCAATTTTTTATATTGTTATTTTTATGTGTAAAAGTGCCAGTGTTTACAAAATTACTTTGTTTTCATTTGTAAAAAAAAAATGTTACATATTTTTTTTTTTTTTTAATTCTCAAATATCTTATCCTGGGGTTGTCCCCAAAAGATATAAGTAATCGAAAATTTGTTTCCCTTTTGTTAAACTTTTATTATTTTATGTTATTTTTTGTCTGGATGATTATGGTAAAATTGTCTTGTTTTTTTAGTTGTAAGTCCACAGAAATAAACAGACCCAAACCAAAAATTTAATGTTTATTTATTGTCCTGTTTTTTTTTTTCAAGATAGATTCACAAAAATTCAATGTGTTAAACAAACAATGACCAAGTGGAAAAATTGCTATTAAAAAAAAATAAGGTAATCAATTTATGCTAAATGTGATTTTTTTGGTTGTAAATAGCTAAAAAGGTGTAAATTGTTTAAAATTTTATGTAAAACGAAAAGAACGTAAAAAATATTGTCAATTTTAAAGTCGAAAGTTTTTTAAATTTTAGCAAATCGCAAGTAATATTTATTTTTGAAAAAATTGTTATAATTTTCTTAACAATTTATATGTTCCTGAGTCAGTTAAACGTTTAAAACCAGTGATTGCTACAGTTCCAGTATGTAAACTAACAGTTCATATAATAGCTCCAGCTTTCGAAAAAGTATCAAGAATTTTTTCTCTAAAGTGCAATAATGTTTTATAGAACCCATGGAATTTACTCGTACTCGTACATTTATATAAATATTATAAATTTATGGGTTAATAATATTAATTGTTTGTTTTCATTGATCCATCACTGATGGATACATTTACGCTACTCCTAGCACATGTATACACTCGTCGTTATTCGCCAATAATAAATTCGTTTGCCCTGTAACATTGTTTCGTATCTTAAATCCACACTCCAGGTCGATAAGTTGTGTTTAAAGAGTTGCTTGTGTAAAGTATAGTTATATAGTGAATGTTGCAAGTAAATATATTTGAAGTCACTTTCCATATTATTGTAAGTCTCACTCTAACCTTGCCGGTAACAAAAATGTGGATCAATTACCTTACAAAGATGTTATATTATGAGGTAAAGCACTACATTCACAATGAATCGGTTCCAGATTAAAACAAATTAAAAATTACATTTGGTTGCAACTATTTTCACAGAAGTCCTGGATTGAAAGAAGCTAAGAACCATCGAATTTATAACTGGGCAGCTTGTGAAATGTTGGCTTAAGCCAAATGCAACAACATAAAATTGATTAAGATTATTAATTTCTTTTTGATTAAGATTATTAATTTTTTCTCTTAATATGACTTACATAAATATGGATAAAAATATTCAAATTTTGTTACCCTACATTAATTTTTGTAATATATGTCGTGCTCTTAATAATAGCCCTTAAAACATTTAAGATAATTTATTCAAGATATCGTTTTATTATAAAGATCTTGCTAATTTTTTTGGTAATACCTAAATATTTTTATTATAAAACTCAAAAATTACAAGAACTACACAAACTTATGCTGTTCTTTTCAAAAGCAGGTGCCGCAAATTCATCAAAAAATATGCTCTCATTAAATACGTATCTCAAACTATCATAATTTTTTTATAATTATGTTTTTTTTATAACAATATCTTAATAAACTAAAAAACTATATTAAAAGTAAATATAAAATTAAATTTTTTTAATAAATTCTGCACAATATAAAAATCTGTTTTAATATTTATGATTTTAATAGAATTTTATATAGCAGGTTAGAAATATGTAATTATCTATCACAAAACATATAAATTAACTGTGTCTAGCATAGTTAATCAGTTACTTAACTGTGGCCTTTACATTGTTGTTCAATATTATTTAGTTAGTAACAAGAATTTTAAAAATATGTTAAAAAAAATGCGTGCCAAATTTTCCTATCTTATAATATTTTTTTTTTATTTATTAAATTATTATCACGCAATCATTTTTAATTATATGGTGAAAATTTAATTGCGATACTAAAAATATGAAAAATAAAAGACTGATTAAGTCAAATAATTAAAAATTAGTAAACATTTTATAAGTTTCTGATTGGAAATATACAAAATTTTGTAAAGCCTTCTTAAAGATTCTCTAAATTAGTTACATTGTTACATATTAATTTTATTAAGTATTATTAACAATGTAATGTACATTATTGCGTGTCATAGTGCAGTTTTCTTCGGATTCATTAAATGCATCCATGTGTTTTTAATAGATAAATTTTAGTTAAAATTGTTACTATTCGTTACTAATTAAGAAATTTATTTATAAACTTACGGTTCATCAATTTCTAAAACGTATTGCAAATGAATCGTAATATTATTTAAATAATTACAGTATGTTTGATTGATTTTATCGGGAAAGGTGCAATTGGCTAGAATTGGGCCTATTGGACCCCTCAAACTCTTCATGATTTACACGCCGTGATGGTTGGTTGAGTCAACATCTCTTTCGACCGAAACAGAGAATTGGTTTCTAATATACAGTTGTAACATGCAGTTCGTTCATGTTGTAAGGTGCGATCATGAATGCAGCCACTGATGAGCAGCTTATACAGCCTGAAAAGCAGCCAGTACGCAAAAATTTTGATTACATATTTATATGACCGGTTACAAATTATCAATATTTGACACATAATTAATATTTTGCTGCAAATCTAAATTAGTGACATTAATGACGGACTGGCTGCGAAAACTGTGGAATCGGTTGAATTCTTAACCACACGCGTAGGAACCTAAACATCTGCGGCGCACGCAAGTACTTGAAATATGCACACTATAGTTTCGCCCACACTGTATGAAACACGGTTCGTTAATTAGGTTTAAATTGGGAGCATAAGTAATTAATTTATTTTTGTGAATGGAATATGGAAAAAATAATATTTTATTTAATAATATCTAAAAAAGACTATACAGAAACTTCAATTAATTAATGCATATTTCACAGCTACACTCTTTAGGATTTTAGATTCTTGTCTGTCAAATCATTACCAGTAAAATGTTTGATTGTACATATACGGATACGACTGATTTTTCCTGAAATTTTATTGCTGTATTTTATACATTAAATGAAAGAATTGAAATATTATCACTGAGCTGTGAGCTAATTGAACCCATCATCTTTAATTGTTTATTGAATAAACTATAAAATGTTGTGATGTAATGAAAAATTGAAAAAATGGCAATAGTTTTCGAGAGTCTAAAAACTATTTCCAAAGTGTTTCGAGAGTTAAGTAATTGTTATCCAATTTGAAAGAAATTTGGCACACAGCTTAGTTTATGTAGCTTAGCAATTTTTAATTATATAAAATATATTCCTACCAACTCCAGGTTTTAGATTAGTTACCAAGATTTTTTCACTTTTTTATGTTCAACTTTTTGTGAGTAGTTTACTGAAAACTCTTTACTAAATTAATATAAATATTAAGTAATTATTTAATTTATAAATTTGTTTCAATTAAATAATATCATAAAAACATTATCTAACTTTATTAGCAACTATATACGCAATTAATCATTAAGTCCTGAACCGAAATACATAATTATAAATGATTATATTTCCGATTATTATCATAATAACAAGAAATTAGTAATTCTAATATACATGAAATTAAATTCACTTATATCCTTAGAACTAGATAATCAAAATTTTATATATTGTTTAGGATATGCTTCAAATGTGAAACCAGGACGTATCGGTCAGATTTCAGTATAATTGTTACCTGCAACAATTTCTATTTATGATACCAAAAGCAATTAATGAATTATTCAAAAATTATTTCAATTCTCCATGAATAAAAAGATAACAAAAATATTCATAAATTAATGATTCTCTTAAAAACAGCCGAATTTTTTTAAGGATATTGGTAACATATGCCATTAGTCTCATAGAACATTTTGAATTCTAACCTTTTTTTTTTTGTTGGACTCATTGAATATTATTTTTATTTAAATGAATATATTTGTAAAGTTACCGACATCCTTTTTGACTTTTGTCAAACCAAAATAATTAATTTTCTGTCAAATCAAATTTGAATCCCCTTAAAAACAAACATATTACAAGCATTAGCCAAAAATTTGATTGATTTGACTTTTTTAGATAATAAAAAAAGGGTTTAGAAAAAAGGGAGCCTCACGTAATTGTCTATCGGTACTGGTGATTATTGGTAGAATAAAGATTATTTTTAAAAAAAAATCGATTAAGATTTCTATTTTTTTTTTCTTTAACAACCAAAACAGATAGAAGGTGTTGATCGTGTCACGTATTCTAACATTGTAATAACATTAAACCCTGAATAATGCGAAGAAGAAATATGGACAAGTCTGTTGTATAATTAGAAAATGATCGTGCATTTTGAACGTCACAAATATCCATTGATATAAAAATGAAAAAAAAAAAAGATTGATAATTCATATTAGTTGTAATGACAGACCAAAATGAAAGCGGTGTATATTTTCGTGATATGAATCTATATTTAAGAGAGGGAATGACATTTAATCGATGGTATTCAATTTCGTATTTCTACCTTTGATTTAAGAATTTTTTTTTGTTATGATAAAATTATTGTAATGCCGACTCATTAAGTTATATTGATATAGATAGAATTATCTTATAGTGTTTATATATAATAAACCTAAGCTTTTGCATTGGACCTTAATGTGCTGAAAAATAAGAATTGCAAATATAATTTTAATATTTTAATTTGACTAACCGAGGGGATTTAACTTCAATGAAAAAGTTTTAGTAATTGAAATTATTATAAATGGCTTTGTATATATTGACTTGACACTATACTTATTAAATTTTAGGGCAAGGCAGAATTTCATTCAAGTTATTTTATCTTATCTCTCTATATTCAGAATTAATTTCTGTAAGATAACAAGTTTAGTTTATACTTATTCGAAAATCAATCGGATCAGTCGAATTGTAGGATGCCGTACGGTGTACAACGTCAAATACAACATACTTTCACTGAGACTTCAGAGTCTTCTTAATTTTATTAATTTGTAATTAACGTCTTTTTAATTTTATTAACGTCAAATTTAATAACATTCTTCGGAAAGCTATTAATAGTTAGAAAATGTTAGTAAATAATTTATCTATTATCTATTTTATCAGTTGTATCGGAAACTAAAATCGATTTTGTTAGTCTTTAGCACTGTAGTAATATTATTCCAATCGAATTTTTATATATTTTTAATAAATTAATGAAAGAGAGTTTGTTCTACTGCCCACGCGTGCGCTCGTGAATATTAGCCTTTGTTAATATTCAGCGCAACATTCATTATGTTATTATGTACACCGATCTTATAGATTTTTTTTACCGATATATGTAATCAATTTTATATATACTCAAAAAAGATATATGTTTTTTGTTGATTATTTACAAACAAAATTTTTTTATTTTTCATATTATATATTTTATTTGTGAGGTCTTTTTACAAGGAACTCGTGCCGACTCAAATGACTTTCTATATAGTCGGAATAATAATAAGTTTCCAAGCAGCAAAATAGAAAATTTCTTACAATTAACTTTTAAAAACAAAGAATTTTAAATTTATTTAGTTTTAAATTAAATAACAAAAATATATTTTTTTTAATTACAGACTGCTCTGCATTGGGCATCAAAACATGGAAATGAGGATGTATGTAAACTTATAGCCGGCACTTATAAAGCTAATGTCAACGCTAGAACGGTATGTGTATATAAAAGAAAAATATTTTCTTATCCTTTAAAATCTATTATCAAAATTCTTATCCTTTTTTTAATTTTTATTTCAATTTTCAAATCCTGTGATCATCTCCGCATTACATAAATTCCTGAAAATATGATATTTTGAAATTGGAATCGTTAAGAATGGGGTAAGCTAGTTTTAATTATAAATTTGAAAAACCAAAAATAAAAATATATAAAATATTTTAATTTAATTGTAAGGACATTTTTTTTTTTTGTGAATTCTTTTAAGATTCCACAGAAAAATACTAAATTTTAGTTTGTTAGAGGTCAGCAATGATAAAAAAAGAAAGAATTTCTATTTCTTTTTTTTTAATATATTTTTAAGGTGTGTAACTCGATACAATTATTTTATCTTTAGGTTAAAATCATTTTTTTCTTAAAGGTCAGTACAGTAGCAATAACGAAGGTTATAAATGTGTCTGGGTTTTATTAAATAAAAAAAATATTACCTAATAAAACTATTAAAAATCATTTTCAACCTGTTGGTATAATCGTATTTCAGGGGAAAAAAAATTATATTTGACACATTTTACATTTGAAAAAATCATAAGAAAAAGATAAGAATTAAATTCCGAATTTCTGGTTCTCGTATCGGTGATATTTATTCAGCTGCTTTAATAATTTAGCAGTTTACGTTTTTCAAAATCAAGAATAACTAAAGTTTTTATATATTTTAATACTATTATAAAAACAATATATAATTTTAAAGTATAATCTATTACAAATTAAAATACTTTAGATTAGATTATAATGTTCTATTTATGTAATTAATAACTGTTGGCCTATCTATGCAAACCTCACACAAACAATGTATTCAAAACTTTTACCAACACCAGTTATTTCAACGAAGGATTCTGGTTTATGTTCCAGATGGTTCGCTAACCAATAGTTTAGCACGTTTCTTATTCTGCTCAATTTTGCTTTGTCTACCATTTTAAGTATCGACTGTTGTACTTTACAGAACGTAATATTGCTGCATAGTAATCTTCAATACCTTTATATCCTTTGAGTCCTACTGGCACTTAAATAGAATTTACTTGAAAGACCTGAAAACAATCACAACAATATTTTTGATCTAAACTCGTTAAGGATTTTAAGCAAGTAGTTTACTAAAAATTCAAGATTTCAATAACAAAAAATGATCGACATCAGAAACAGAGCTACCGTAAATTATTAAAAATTAGTCCATTCATCCTTCTTACAGGTATATCTGTTTTTGCTATAATACTATTTATCTAAAGATAATCTTGAGTCTACTTTATGGTTGAAAAAAAGATCATTTAAGATAAAAAAATTTAACCAAAATGAAAAATATCTTCAGTCTGATTAATATAATAAACGAAAAATTAATATTTTTTTTTTGTATACCTAACCGCGACGTACCTGCCATAAACATAAGACTTATTCAATGGTTAAATATATATACACAATAAATTGTATCAAAAGATGACTTAACTTGGACGACTTGATTATTAATGATCGCCATCTTTGAGAATTTCT
This sequence comes from Rhamphomyia laevipes, assembly GCA_963920725.1. Lineage (NCBI taxonomy): Eukaryota > Metazoa > Arthropoda > Insecta > Diptera > Empididae > Rhamphomyia > Rhamphomyia laevipes. Next base: position 3,137,232 of record OY987255.1, on the reverse strand, counting down.
TAAAATCACACACAATTCATCCCAGCTAATATGTTGTTCACATTAGTTTTAATGTGGTCAAAGAAGGATTCAACAATATATATAAAAAAAATCTTATAGACTCTTCTATGTTGGAGGCCTTGGGTTGAAATTAACAAAAATATATAACAATTTTTTTTTTCTTTTATTAAATATTTCATAAATGCTTCTTTGCGGCTACTGTTCATTAATAAATTAAATAAAATAAAATAAAAAAAGGAAAAATATTTAAAATTTAACCAGAATTTCCTACAGGTATAAAAATATTGTTTTTTTTTTTTAATATATTCACTTTATCTAAATTATTACTCGTCATTTTTCATGTGTCATATTTTAGTGCTACTGGTTTTCCAAAGAATTTTCGTTTATATTTTGTATAGTTTTTGTTTATTTCATCTTTCCCAGTTTTAAATATGAAAATTATTTAAATATAAAAATGATAATATAATAAACATTAATAATAATAATAAAATCTGACGGATTAAGGGTTTAAAAAGTATTTATATAAAAAGAGGCGCTATCTGGTTAATAATATCAAAAATAATATGTGAAGATTTAACCAGACATTAGTTTTAAAATGGATAATTTATACATTTAACTGAATTTATTTTATTTAAAAACAGACAAATGAGAACTGACCTAAATCATTTTATTTTACATAACCTTTGTATTAAATTTAAGCTTATACCAAAGAAGCTGGACTAATCATAAGTTAACTTATTTGGGTTAGAAAGTTCCAATTATAACGCACAAAGTTCCAATTATAACACTTATTTCCATGTAGTGTAGAGTTACGATTGGTTATGGCAACTCTTAGCACATCCAGGCACTGAACTTCATTGGTTTAATATTTAACCTGGTAGTTAGTCTCAACGCAAGTTATTCAGACTCAATAATTAGGACGCGTGTTAACGCCATAGTTGTCAATCTTAAAGTTTCAATAGTACAATATTCGTATAATATTTGGTTTGCTTCCACAATTTCAATTAATTTTTCTTCAAATGAAGACATAATTACATACTTTGATTCAAATTTATAAATTGGTCTGTCAAATTTAGTTGTCAACATGCTCTACGTACATTGGAAATTGATATTATCGAATTTTTGCGTTGTCAATGTTCGCGTTGAGTTAAACTGCTCCCATACATTTTGTATTGGTTGAATGGATTTTGGATGCACGTTGACTAGCGTCTGCTTTGCATGCGTTGAGATTAACTGGGTTATAATACTGAAGTAAATAATTGAAAGTTTGTTTAATAGTCCCATAAATCTTCCGTAAAATCTTTCCAAACATCCAAATTAATTGATTAGCTCCTACGATTCCAAACTTTTCATAGTCGTACTCTATATTTCGAACAAATGTTTTTCGATCTATAGAAAGAATATCATTGGTTAAATAAATAATTTTTCTTACCTTAATCTAAAAATTCTTAATGAAAACTCTTTTTTAATGATTCATTTGTTCACTTTTAGTTCAAATTCAAAAGTCTTTATTCATTTCGTTATTAATATGGGAAATTATTTTTAATTTTCTTTTAAATGAAATACAACAAATTAAATTTATGTCGTATTAATTTTCTTTTTATTACAAAGAGAAACTCTATCATAATTAGCACTACTAATAAAAGATGTAATAACTTGAAATAATTAATTATTTAGTTCATTTCTGTTTCATTAATTAACTTTGTTAGCCTATAATTTCTTCCTTTTGACAATTAAATCCTATATATAAAAGAGTGTTAAACAAAATATTTAATTTTTTAAACTGAAATTCAGTTTTTGACAAGAAAAAGGTTAATTATATATGACATTTTTAAATGTAAATTGCAATTTTTTTATTTTGCTTCATTTTACTAATTCGTCAATTTTTCAAAACTTAATGCATTTTTATATACAATTGTAGAAATAGGTTATAATAAAAAAAGGTTTATGATATTCACAGATAAATCGTATTGAGGTTCATTTTTTTGCTGGTGTATAAAAATGTTTTAAGTAAATTTTGTAGGTTTAAGAAATAATAGTAATATAAAGAAATTATCTGGCGTCATGAGATTATGTTAAAAACATGAACTTTGTCTCCATGTATTGTGTATTTAGATATGTTTTTTTTTGTTAAACATGAATGCCACCGTGCTGGCAAAGTGAAATAAATGAAGGAAAATAAAAGTTAAAAAGACAAGGGAATATTTCGTAATGTGAATTTTTAGTTGACTACAAAATAAAAACAAGATTTTATAAATTTAATTTTTATAAACTGATATTTCTGATTTTTTTTTTAATATCATTCTTCTGAATTTAGAATGAAATTGACAGTGAAACTTTTTATATAGAAATTGGTAAAGTAATTATTTTAAAGAAACTTAATTTCAACTGAAGTTTAAAAGTCAATTAAAGTTTTCTATGTAAAATCTTAGTCAAATGAATTATTTTACTAATTGAATATAAATTTAGTCTTAAAAATGTAATAAACATAGATTAACAAGCTTAGGATCAAGAATTCAACCGATGCACAGTTGACGCAGTCAGTTGGTCATTAATTTAGATTTGCAGCAAAAGCAGCGAATGTGTCGAATTAAATGATGCAGAGTAATTAATTGATTGTTAATAAATTTAAATAATTTAAAATATACTTTTTAGTGTACGACTGATTTTCAAATTTTTTCAGCGGCTGAATTCTGATGGCATCCTTGTTCTGTTTAATAACATATTACAGAAAAATGTTATTCAAAGATGCGAATACCACAAATCAGTGTCCCATTATTTGGAATTATATGTTCAATTCCAATTTCGAGATCTTAACAATTCCTAATATTTTATTATTAATTAAATTATTAAATTTAAAATTATATTCTTAAATATTTTAAATATATATTATTGTCATATGTCTTCAAAATTTCTTTTTTATTATTTCCAAACATCAAAAACATGACATTTCACATGTCAACATATTAGTTCCGTTTCTATATTTTATCCAACATTTCGTAATCATATTTTTTTTGCTTTCACAACTTTAACACTTGAAACTATTATAAGATAAAAAATTAAAAATTAATTCTTTTAATCAAAAACCAGAATTAACCCTCGTTTCTATAGCTCAATCTAATCAAATCCACCTTAATAAAGTGATTTTAAGCAATCAGTGAATTAATTCTTTTTATTTGAAATATATATCAACCACAATCTAAAATTCAAGTAATTTTCCCAAAGTCCATGTCGAATCTAAAATGAATTAATTTAAAAATGTAATTTTTTTTATTTAAAATTGTCATGCAACAATTTCAATTAGTTTAAATTATAATTTTATTTTTATATATATATTTGTTTCTACAATTTCAATGTTTTTATATTTGTCAAATTTATTATTTAAGGACAAAATGAAAATGATTGACATAGTGTGAAAGAATGTTTAACAACAAAAGAGAACATTTTATTAGGCTCCATTTTTATAAATTTACAAATTTTAGACTTCACCCCATTGATTTAAAAAACAAAAAACAGACTTCCGAATACAAAATTTTAAACAACCCTTAAAAATGAATCCTTTTTTTTGCTTTGACATGTTTTTATTTTAAAAGGTTACAAATATATTTTTTTTATATATTTGTCAAAATAAGAAGCGTGTGACTCTTAAGCATATAAAGGGCTATTTCAAAAAAAAAATTGTTGTTGAATGAGTCGTATACAAAGGTAGGTACATAAAACGGGGTAGCTTTCTGCCCTTTTTAAATTGTTAATTTTTTTTTTTCGTCAAAACAATAAAAGATAAAAAAAAAAAAGTCAATAAAAGTCAGATTTTAATATTTTTTATCACGATTATTCTGATGGGTGTACTGAATTACATAAAATCGATGTAATGCATGATGTCGTGATTGCATCCTCATGTTAAATGCAAATATATAATTTTTTCGTTTTGGCGCGTTTTAAAAACTATTAGCATATTAAAAAAAGAATTGTACACAAATTTATTAAAGTATAAAAAAATTTAAAGTTTAAAAATAAATTAATTAAAAACTGGGACATGAAGTTCAATAAATTAAATCATTTGGTAGTCACATAAATAATATTTCGCTAAATTTACCTAATATTTATCTAGCAAGAAATTTAAAACTAATTTTTAGAAATCGAAATTTATGTAAATATACAATTAAAGTAAATATTATAGCACCGAATCATCATGTAAAAAGGGAAAATTTTCTATCTAAAAAAAATCATGTAAGCAAGCAGCGAGACTTTCTAGAGACAATTTCTTATTTAAATTGGTAATAATAGTGACGTGTCATAAGGCCATTATTTTTGAAAACGTTATCAACCATCCGAGTGAGTTTTAAATCCATATTTGCCAATATAGTTTTAAGGCTCACACAAGAGAATTATAATTCCATATGACTAAAATAAGTTTTTTGAAATAAGAAGACTAAAGAACAGAAAATGATACTAAATTTAATATAATTTTGTCTCTCAGCGATGCCTCCAATATGTGAGACACAAATAATTTAGTTAATAACAAAATTCTATAATATTTGCAATTCAAATCTAGTTTAAAATTCTAATATATAGTCAGTCAATCACACAATTTTAAATTCAATAAACCTTTTACAAGATTGTAACATATTTCAATATATTATTAAGAAATAATTTAATATTACTTTCCATAACATATTGTCACATCCTTTAAAACAACTCATAATAATATATTTCATATCCTTTTACACAAAAACTGTCAAAGAATTTTATAATATTTTCAAATAAAATCGCGATTTAAAAATCAAATGTTTTTTTTATTTCCTGCGTTTAGTTTTGCTTTTGCTTATATTTTAATAAAAGAATCCTTTTTTCGACACATTATATTGTCAGTTATGTAAAACCGTGACAACATTTATTTGATTTTTTCACATGTGTTAGTTGTCAAAATGGATATAGGATAATAAACCCTTCTATTTTCATATAAGTTTTTTAATTTTACACACAATTCATTTAATATTTTACAATTTAACTACGAGAATTTTGAAAAGGACTTTATTTTATTAGTTTTAAATCACTGTAAGCATGTGTACGATTTAGATTTAAAATTTGTAATATTTTAACCAAAATTTTAAAAAGGGTATTTATTGTATGAAATATTGCACTGTAAAACAGACCTTGGAGAAAATAGCCAATTTAATGCACTTGTAGCATGATTTTTATTGGAGTTAAGATAAATTTTATTTTACTCTTCCATATTTCTTTTCATAAACCTTTGTTTTCATGGAAATTAATGTTCCATAGCATAGGCGGCCACAGGAAAAGATTTATTTAATAGAAAGATGCCGCTTTATAGAAATAAAATAATAAAGCTATTCAGAAGACCATTGAACCACTTTTTAATACTATGTACTTACTATAAATTTAGAATACACTACTGCCTGAAAAATCTATTTTCCTTGTTTAATTCTTCGGTAAAAATGGAAATTGAATACAAAATTCACTGGTATTTTATCCTTCTGTTTTTTTTTTGCTCATATTATTGCACTAATACTTCCAGCTACATTTTGTACAGAGGAAGGTATTTAGTACTCTACTCAGGGTTGAAACCTGGTTTCGATCAACTATGGTAGATGGCATTTGCATTTGCATTATGAGTGTCCATCGTCTAATAGGCGAAATGCAAGACAAATATTTTATAAGAATAATTTGTGGTTGTCAACAGGACACTTTTGAAGATATATGTGTATTCTGACAATCATCAATTTTAACCTCCCCTAGAAAAAATATTTCGGTTCCTATGTTCCACATTTGTATAAAATTATTACAATTGTAAATGGCCAGTTCCTTAAAAATTAAAAATTTGTAATAGACGTGACTTATAATTGCTGATGTAATTGTTATAATTTAGTTAGTATATATAATAAATGAAATATATTTAATGGTCATTCAACAGGCGTTCTATATATCAAATAATATGTTTTTTCCAGCATCCGAAATCCATTAATTCAATATTCCGTTTAAATAATTATATAGTAGTTTTATTAATACTAATATCAATTACTTTCTACTTCTTCTTCTGCTGCCTCTCCTCTTCCGAATGTAGGCGATCACATGACTATTTCCCCTATAGTCCTTATTCTGGCCCAACTTCGAATATTACACAACTATGACATTTGTTTTCTGCCAGTACCACGCTTGCGCCTCTATCTTGCCCTGTACAATGACTTGAAGTAATTCCTATTTTGGCGTAATTCATATTTAGATGTTACCAAAGAAAAACGCTTAACGATATTTAATTATAACCAGTAATTCACGGTCTTTCTGAAACATTCCTAGAAATTTCAGTATTAGTTATTCTCGCTATGTAAGAAATTTTTAACATTCGTCAAGATAACACAACATCTTCTATAGTTTTATCAGTGTTGCTATAACTTTACGGAAGTGTTGTAACGTAAGCTCAATTTGAAAAACATTAAATTTATTTTTTTTTAAATTCTTTAAACCGTTTTGTACTAGTACCTTAAGAAAAATGTTTCTTTATATTTTCTAGTAGTATTAACGAAATGCGTCTTTATTAGTTAGGTTGTATATTAGTAGCTTTCGCATTTTGACGGTAACATATTATAATAAAATTAAATATAAAATTAAATAAGATCTTCAATATAACAACAAAAAGCAATGCTTTCAAATTTAGTATAGCTTTATATTATTGTATTCATCTTATTATCGTATAGGATATATTTATTAGCTACATTAAAACGTTCCTATACTTAATTACCATTATTTAGATATATTAAATAAATAAATAATCCATTATTTTTATTTAAATTACATACAATATTCAAATTTTTATACATTTATATATTAAATATTCTTCTACTTTTCTAGGGTTATACACCATTACATTTCGCCATGCTATTTGGAAGAGAAAATATTTTCGAATTACTCTGCAATGTTTATAGTAAGTAATATTAAAATTTTAATTATACGTATTTAAATATAACATGTAAAAATCATAAAATTAAAAAAAAAATTATGTAAAACTATTCCAACTATTCAGCACAACTCAACTCAATCTCTATAGAAAATCTTACTATAGTTGTAATAATATTTTAATTTACTTATAAATATATAAATTTAATAAAATATTTAAATAATTACAAAAAAAAATAAAAAAAATATTTGGCCCATGGGAGGATCGAACTCACGACCTTCGCGTTATTAGCACGACGCTCTAACCAGCTGAGCTAATGGGCCACATGAATATTTTGTGGCAAATTCTTATGTATAGATACAAAACTTTTTTTTTTGTTATAACCAATTTCATTTACAATATCTAAAAATATAAATAATATTTGCATTGGGAATCAATCTTTTAAATTTAAATTATTATAAGTAAAAATATTAACAAAGTTGGTAATGTCGTCAATAACTTTTTGGAAATTAAACTAAATATTTAGTTCCTTTGAAATTAGCTCACTTTCTCACTTATATTATTTTATCAATGCATATTTAGCATTTTGAATGCTTCTGCTAACTATAAGGTTCATTTATCACGTAATAATGGTACTATTGCTATCACTATCTACTTATTGTCCAATGTAAACCTCAATGTTTCAGATATTCTGATAGGTTGACGTTATAAACCAGTGAAAATGATAGTAATAGAGCCAGAATTTACACATTAAATTTCAATATCTTGAACAATATGCCAGCTCCAGTTATAATAATATTAATTCTAACTTTTAAATTCGCATTGTATATCTCAGTTTTTGAATTTATTTATTGAGGACCCGAAAAATAACATTTTCAATTTAGTCAAAAAATGACTAAATTTCTCTGATTTATTTTCTAAACAAATTAGGAAAAATTGTTAAACTGAATTTTTTATTTACTTAAATTGAATATAATAATAATATTTATTTTTCTATCTTTATTTATAAACACTCTATAAATTTTAATTCTATAAATAATTAAAATAAACACAAAATTGTTTGCAATTGATTTAACGTATTGATAAGTTCACCGTGATGAACTTTTGATTGACAGGTGATAAAAACAGTTTTACTATATATAAAACATCGCATAGTAATAAAAGATCAAAGGATTTTACATTAACAATGGCATATCATCAATCCCAATTTGTATTTAAACTGTTGCGCAAACAAAACAGACAAACAATTAAACAGCCCCGACCCCGACACCAGAGAAGAAGACACAATATTTTTTGGGTTTTTTTATTATTTATGTTTGATATTAAAAGTAAAATAAATTGAAATGTAAACTGGAAGTTTGTTGAGATCTCTTTTGACATATATATTTTTGAATTTAAAAAGTCGTACCAATGTATCACTTGAAACCGCTACGAAATATCATATTGGTCCTGATTAAATGGAGCTTGCTTAAGAATTTTAGTTTGTTTATAACCCTAAGAGGAATGATGTTATTTCTTGGTTGTAAAACACCATTTTTAATATGCTGTGCAAGGCCGTTTCACACGTTTTAAATGATTTTTTAATTCCGAAAATCGTAACAATATAATTCATTTAAATTTGTAAATATTGGAGTGCCCCTGCACAAATGGACCTGTTAAAGTATTATTCCTTGATTCCATATAAAGAATGTGTTGTGCCAGACTGTTTCATACTAAATAAGATTTTTTTTAATAACACTTTATTATCATTACAACATTCTATCAGACTGAGGTGACGAATATTTATTAGAATCTTTTTTGTTTTAAAAATATTTGACAGAAATAAAAATTATAAGACCAAATCAACAATTAAACGAACCGTGTAAAAGCTGAATAAAATATTGTGTACCTCCATATTTAAATCAAAAATATATTAATAAGACCGCAATAAATAATTCATTTTGTTGTTATATTTACTTAGCAATTGAAATTATTTAGTTTCGACCCCTTTTATTAATATATTATCTTTAATCATAAAATAAATAAAAGTCGTTCAGCAAAATTTTTATAAAAACTAAATTTCTTTATTTTATATTATAGAAGCAAATCGTGATATTACCGATTGGAGTGGTAACAAACCACTAGACTATAGTAAACAACGGACAACAGTTTCAGCATCAACATATAGCAGTGAGTATGATATTTTGCGACCAAGATTAGATCGTAGTATTTTATCTGGTGGTAATCGTTTAACTAGTACAATAAGATTTAGTAAAAAACGTTCATCACAACAACATAAAAAAAATTATGATACCATAAATCCAACTAATATTTCACCATTATTACGTGCACAATCAATGATGATTGGTGGTGGTAATCGTAATAAAAAAGATCGTAATAAGAAACGTACAAATTTATTAGATGAAAATTTAAAACCAGTTTTTTGGTCACCACAACAAAATTTTAAATCTAAATATTATGATGACGAAATACCAAAAAATACACAAAATCCAGGTATAAATGTATCCTTAGATTCAAGGATTTCGAAACCATATAATAATTCAGGACCAATTGAAACAAATTTAACACCGAAAACAAAAACGAATCGGAAAAAGAGTTTTTTACATAAAACATTTGCGGCTGCAGCCACTGTCACTTATACAAAATAAAATGATTTTTTTAATAATTAAAATTATAATTTATTTTATTTTTATAATTTTGTATAATTTATAAAATTATGTACTAACAAAAAAGTTTTTAAAATTATTTTTTTTTTTTTTTAGAACTTTTAAAATTATTTTTATAATTAGAATTTTTATGTAAATTATGAAATTTTTTTTATTGAGCTATGTAGTAGATTGTAGTAGATTTAAAAGTTCTATATATTTAAAAAAAAAATCAATTAATTTTTTATTCATGCTTTTATTAATATTTTTTTTTTTTTTATTTTATTTTATTTTATTTTTTGGTAATTTTGAATGATTTTTTTGATTTTGAAGTTTATTAATTTAAAAAATGTATTATTATTGTATTAAAATGAATTGCATGTAATTGAAAATAATAACAAATTATATTAAAATATGAAATAATGAAAATGAAATTATAAATAATAATTATAAATTTTCTTTTTCTTTCACGCATTCTTTAAATAATTTTCCACAATTTTATTTGCCTTGTAAAACAAAAAAAAAAAATGGTGGATGGTTTATAAATAAAATAAAAAATTGTAAATTAACTTTTTAAAAATATTAAAAATTAAATATAAATTAGAAATACAAGCGATGCGAATGCAAGTTTTAAGTGGAAAATCATCATGGAGGCAAGTTATAAAATATAACGATTTTCGATTTGTTTAAATGGTTTTTCTTTTTTGAAAATTTGTATTCTAAATTTAAAGTTTCATAATTTTTTTTTATAAATTTTTTATATATTTAATTTTGCTTAATTTAAATGTTATTTAACATTATATTAAGTATTTTTTTTATGCAAATTTAAGTTTTGATGATCTTAAACTAGAAGAATCTAAATCCAGATTGATTTAAAAAGGTAGTTAAAAATGTAGTGATCTAGCATAAAATTAAGCTAAAGATTTTATATTACTTAGCTTTAAATAAATTTTGCTAATTCAAACTTTTAATTAAAATTTCAATTTAGATATTATAACTAAATTATTTATAAAAAAAAAAAATATTTAAAATTTTTGTTATCATCAAAAGTAAGTAAAGAAAAAAGGTATGACAAAATATTTAATATAGTCTCCATAATTCGTCGAACTTCTAAAATGTGGACGTCATTTTGGGTTTAAATTCAGGCTTGGTTCAATGAAAAGTATCGATTTAGTTGGCACTAGGTTTTGGAGAATGAATTTATTTTGGGTATACAGAACCATAGAAATCCAAAGTAGATTTTGATAAATTTAAATAATATTTTATTAAAATACTAATTAATTATTTGAAGCGAACAGGAAATATAATCGATTTTTTTTCTTTTTTCAATTTTCGCTAATTTCTACATAACTAAATATATTTTAAATATATTAATTGAATTTTAGAAGTAATGAAATATTAATTAATTAACCCAATAAAGTATTCAAACTTTGGTAATATAGTTCAATTTTTCCATCAATGTTTTTGTGATAATCCAAAATATAACTTTGATGATATTCCAGAAAATGGAGTGTAATAATAAATTATGGTCTGTCACAAAATTACAACTACATTCTTCCACAGAGGAGTGAGTAACTTTCGAAAATCTTGACGGATCTGCAAATTTATTGGGCGAATTAATAAATTGCAAAACGATTTTTATTAAATTTGGCCATTAAATTTTGTAATCCAGTATTATAAATTAAATATTATATATTTATATTAGAATTTTAATTATTTATTTATTTATTTTTACTAAATTAGTTTTATATTTTTGTTCATTTTTTGCTGAATTCTGCATGCGATATAATTTCTTGGCTTTGGACATTTTGCACTTATCTTAAAAAATATTAAATGATATTATAATAACGAAAATATTTATTGTTTTTTAGCTTTAAAATTAATAAACGTTTTTTTTTTTTTGTTATATGTTTGCACAGAAATCAAAGCAAGGAAAAAGCATTTAGGTAAGAAATATGAAATCTTTAATTACAATAATGAATTATGCTTAAATTTTGAATTCATTAATATTTTAATTTGTGAACACAATTTTTAATTATATAAATTTATTAATTTTTTATATTATTTTATTTTATAATTTTTTTTTAAATAGAAAAAGAATCGGGATTCCTTCGGATTGGTTCTTTGAATGTCCGAGTGAAGAAGACAACCGAAGCCTTCAGCAACTTTTTGGGAGTGGGCAGTGGGAACAGCAACAACAACAATTATCAACAACAAACTGGTATGATAATGCCACCACAACAACCAATTATGAGAAATCCAATTGATTTATCAACAAATGGTATACAAAGATCAAGTGTTCCAGCACCATTACTAAAAAATAAACAACAATTTGATAAAATGCATAAAACATGGGGATCAGTTGATAATATACAAAAACCAAAAGATTTAATGCCACCACCATCAAAAAGTTTAGGTATTAAAAAACGTAAATCAAAACATAATTTAAATAATGATGCAAATACAATTACTGCTTATGATCCATCTGGTTATAGTAGTATGCCAACAACACCGAATCAAATTAGGTCATCACCAATTGGTGGTGTTTCAAATGAAAAGGATTCAGATTCAGATACAGCTTGTGGTTTTGATTCAAATTGGACAGGAAATAGTAGTGGTGGTAGTAATGGTGGTGGTGGTAGCAGAAAAAAAAATCCTCCTCCAACTTATATTTAATATTTAAATATATATTTTTTTAAATATCATTTTTGTTTTTTTGTCAATTGTATTTTTATATATAACGTAACGTAACGTGTGGGTATAATAAAGTTTATTACTGTAGCATTATTTTTTTCTGTCCTGTTAGGCATTTATAAGAAATAGTTTTGTTATTTTATATATTTGTTTTGTACGTACAATAATTTGAAGCATTTATTTTTGTATTAACTTTTATATGTGTAACCTTTATGTAACTTATATTTGGTTTATTTGTTATTTTTTAGTTTTAAAGTAACAGTGAAAAAGACCATTAAAAATAACATATTGTAAATAAAATGAAATCTAATATAAAAAAAAAA